>OY728145.1:1179193085-1180449751 GCA_963277665.1 Viscum album | reverse complement strand
AAAATATAATATATATTAAAAGAAAGAGAGTCAAATTTTTTGCTTTATATTTAAATAAAATATTGAAATTTTTTTAATAAAAGGAATGTTGTAATAAATAACCCAATATTTTTGAATTGAATGATTAGGGATGAAATATATTAATCAAATTAAATATAATATTGTGTAGTGTTGATTTTGAGACATTGTCATATTATTTTTAGCTTTAATTAACTATTTTTTCTATTACTATAGTATATAAAATTTACTATGGTTACTAATCATAATGGCCATAAATAAAAATATCATGTTTACCAAATTTAATCTTATTTATTTGAAATATGGGTAATGCTTCAAGATTCCATTCCAAGAAGTGGCGGAAATTAATTTAATATTAAAACACAAAACACAATAAAAATTTGTTTTCTTTAAATGCATTTTACGCCCCATAATAAAGTTATACCAAATTAATATATATTGAGGATTCACAAGTAAGTGTTTAGGTTATTTATTACCAAAGGATAAATTAATTAGTTTTATTTAAAATTTATAAAATAATTTGGGTTCTTTAATTAAAATAAATGATTTTTTATAACAAATAGGTCTATTTCAATATCCAATTAAAAGTAATTCATTTAAGAAGAATCCCAAAATTTCATCATATGTTAATTCTGATATTTTTATTTATAAAATAATTTTAGTTATAAAAATACTAATTTTATTTTTTCGTGAAATTATTTATACTATTTAAATGAAAAATGAATGAAAATATTTTTTAAAGAAAATTACTATACTAAAAATTTAATACTTATATTTTATACAGTAGTCAATATTTTTGGATTATACAAAACCTTAAGATATATTTTTCATAATGTGATTTTTATTTTTAATTACTCTAATATTAATGGATATATTATAATGGTCACATATAAATAATAATATTTAAATTTTTATAATTGTTTTTTAAACTCGATGTTGAGTGTATGACAAGTTATCAGGAAATTAAATTTAATTAAATAGAAAAATATTATAAAATATCATCATTTTATCAATATGACTAATTAAATTAATAATTTATTTCTAAAATGTTATAAATATTTGAAAAACAATGATCATTGATGGCTATGGTTATGTCTATGATGTCATAGATGGAAAACAAGGTTTATTTTTTTATATATCCAAGGAATGAATTTTCATGATTTACCACTATGATTATTGTTTCAGACACTATTAATTTTTCATTTATTCAATTATTTGACCTAGAGATAATTATTATTATGTTTAATTTCATAGTCAATGGAATGAATTTTCATCATGAGAAACTAAATGAAATGAGAGATTGAATGAAAATACTAGTGATTATACCAAACCAAATATTAGGAAATATGATTAAAAATATCAACTTGGTTGTGTTTCATAACAATGAAAATAAGTGAAAAATGGTGTCTTATGATGAAAATAGAGGGATGAAGATTCCATTTCTTATATAATAAGTATGTTGGAATAATCACTTAGGGAAAAGTCTCAATGGTATAATAAGATGTTTTATCTATGGAAATAAAGGGAATATAGAATATAATTGGTGAGGATAATGATAATTTTGATGTAGGTAAATGATATTCATTATTATATGACATTTAAAAAATAATTTACTAGATTTGGGAATTATGGTAATTATTCGAGCAAATTATCAAATCTAATTTTTTTATTTTTGAGAAAGATATGTTTTAAATGGATAACGAAATTGGGATTGTAATGGTACAGTTGAAATTGGTTAGTGATTTGGTGCCAAAGCGATACTTGTCATCTTTGATGATTCTTATTGCATTTTTTGATTGGTGTAATATATTCAACGATGTATAATTGTATTCTACGAATAATTATTATGTTATTTTTTTATGAATATATGTTTTTATTGACATTTTATGGTGATTTAGGTTATTGGTATCTTTTAAGAGAATTAAGGATCATGGTATTCCCATTTCTAGAATGGGGAATTATTTGTTACATTATGTTGTATACGGATAATTATTTATATTCATATTAAAAGATATATAATCAAACATTTCATATTTATTAGTTTTTAATTTGGGAAACTTATTTTTGAGGTTTATTAAGGATTAATATTTACAGAATTGATTAAGTAGAACATTAGGTGTTATTTTGGATGATTTATATATTAGAACATTATTTTTATCCATATTGGAAAACTCATGAAAACTATTTCATTTATTTAAAATATTTATAGAAAGAAGGAATTATTTATCATTATTTTATAAATATTTTGGTCTATAGTTCTATATTAAAGGAATATTTATCTTCAATTTTCATTTTATAGAGAATTGGATTAATTAGAAATTTATCAAAGAACTAGAAAAGGATGAAATTGTTCTTTTGAATTAGAAATAAAAAAGGTATTTGGATTTTCATATGCTCTCTATTATAATAGTACTTGAATCCAAAAACAATCTTAAAATGATATTGAAAAAAATATGTTATGTCATTACCTTCATTTTTTATTAATTTATAGTCTTTTCACCCAATAATGTTTTTTGGTTTTATGGTCATTAAAATTACCATGAACTTTTTCCCTACCAATCTCTATTAGTCTATAGACTTTATTTTTACCTTCAATGTCTATTATATAACTTCAAAACAATTCTCTCTTTATCATGGACTCTAATTATGTGTAATTTTAGCCAAACATTTTTTACCACATTGTCATTTAAAAGGATGTTCAGTGATCCATATTTATGATATGGGTTTTCAATAACGATATATCAAATATTTAACAATTACTGAATGAGAAAATATTGATTCACTGAAATTTGTTTTTTCTGGTGGGATATATAACCACAATTTTTTATAAGATTAATATGTACAATAAAATACATAACATTCAACACCAAGATTTATGTGAATTTAGAAATAACATAAAAATATTTTTATTTAAATATGAATGATAAAACCATATTGGGGAATTGGTGGGTGTGAATATGAAAAAAACATTATGAAGTATATGTATATTGGATCTCATAAATATTAATGGATTGATTTATTTTCTTAGAAATAAGTACTCAAATTTTTATAGAATTTATAATATCCATTGAAATTTAAATTTCTTCAAAAACTGATTTTATTGCATTTTGTGAATGGAAATTAAAATTATTATCATTACCTGGTATATATTAAATTTTATAAACTTAATATAATATTTATAATAAAAATATCAATATTATCTTATGGTAATGATTTTTTATTTTTTAAAAAAATATTTATATTTTATTAAAACATGAAAATATTCTAATTTTTTAATTAAATTTATTTTATTTCATTATATTAACTAATTTAAAATTCCCATTACATTTTGGATTTAATATTATAGTTAAAATTTATCCAATTTATTTGGAATTATATAATTAAGTCGATTTTAATAATTTTATTTAATGATATTGATATAAGATAACTATTGTTATCTCATTACTAACGCGACTGGGAATATGGAGACCATAGAATATCCTCCTTTTGACCTTGATGGAGATAGAAACCATGTTGGTCCCTTCTACCTTGATGGGGGAATGACCTCTATCTTTTTCTAGGGTGTTCGATCATAAACTTTTCACACTTTTTCCAATATTTATTTTCTCCCTTATTTTACCTATATCTTGATCTTCTCTAAGGTCCTGATTTTTAGAGTGTTTTTCACAACTCTCAATCTTGTCTAGGGAATTCACTGAGGATTCATCTTTTCTGAATATAACACTAATTTCTCAGTCCAAACATTGTTTTCCCTCATAGGATTATTTCAAGAGGTTTATTTTGGGTTATTCGTGATTATAAGATTGTGCAATGGTGGGTCTTCTCGATAGTAATAATATTTTGATTCAATTCACATTAGAGGCAAGTTGGGTTCAATCTTATTGTAGTACAAAACACATCTTCCACATATTTCATTTATTCCTATTTAGATGGACATATAATTTCAACATGCGACAAGATACCTCAACAACAATGAGTTGGGTTAGTATCCCAGAACTCCTAATCATAATTCAAATTCTATCAATGGTTGAAATTCAATGAAAACTTTTTCTCCACTACGCTTGTTCACAAAATAGAACCAGATCTGTTCATCGTGCAATTTCTCTATGAATTTATGTTGAAGTGTATGTTTTAAGGTTTTTTGAGTACATTTATATTTATTTAGGTGAAGATATTCTATACAAGAATAAATTTTTCTTCAAGTTCTTAATTGATTTATTCTCTTTACGCACTAAAATGGGCCATCATTGTCTGTTTGTGTCCTTTAAAGCATGAAAATCTACCAACAATTGAATGTGGGATTAGGGAGTAGTGAAATGGGATTGGTTTTAGGAATAGGTACAGGTATAATAGAATAAAATAAAATTGGAACCTTTATCAAATGTAGAAGTTATTTAGAGGTTGTTAGTTTTGGATCTCATATGGTAAGGGAGATGACAATGGAAACACTTACTTTTTTGGGTGTTGGAGAAGCAATGGAGGTCTCCAACCAAGAGACACAATTGTTTCCCTTGAACCTAAGGTTTCTAATATATTTGATATATTGAAACAAAATTTGAAGAGGGAAGATATAGTAGAGACTAAAGACCAAATGAATTATTCTCATGTGAAACCACTGTAAAGGCAGTTGAAAGTGGACAGGGAAGAAAACATGAGGTGGTGTTTCAAGTGATAGGTGATGAAGATGAAATGGTTAATGGAGGAAATGGGGGATTGATTAATGCACCAAGCTGAGAGAGGTCAATTAGACTCAATTCATTGATTAATGTTAGCAACCATTTTGAAGGTTGGGAGATTGAAAGTTTGGTGTAGGTTCAAGGGGTACGATTCAACATGGAATAGGTATTGAAAAAAAAACACCAGAGATGAACCTCTGGGAAAATAAACTATATTGTGGGACATATTTGGAGACTGAGGAGTCTTTACATGTTTTATTGGATAGATTTGATGTTATGCATGAATGAAACCCATAAAATATATGAAAGAAGTAGGTGTGAAAAAGAATAAGAAACTTAGGGAGAGGGATACTGTTAAAGGGTATGAAGTTTAAATTATTTAAAAAGCAAGCTGAGTTACATAAACCGATGGAAAGGATGTCCACTAGAATAAATAAGGAGATGAAAAATGAACATATGATTTATAACCAGGTTGGAAAAGGGAGTTTAATTACTCCAAGAGAAAATAAAATGATGGAGTGTGATTAATAAGATCTCATAATTAATTTCAATAACGAAATTCTTGGGGGGGATTGATATTTGGGCTATATAAGAGGAATTTGACAGGATGGTTGAGAATCTATGTCGATTTAGCATTAGAAATGTACATTGTGATTAGATTAATAAAAAATATTGCATCATGAAAAGTAGATTCAAGGAATGTAATTTTATCATGGAGGAAGTTATCCAAACTTTTAAAAAGTGGACATATAGTTTTGGAGACGTCATCATCGATAACATGGAGATGAATATGACTATTCTCGAAAGGAGTCTACACCGAGTTAAGGTTTCTGATGGATCTAAACTTCTTTTCAATTATTCAGTTATTAATTATACTTTATAATGAATTATTATTATTTTTGTACTTGGAAGGTTTCCCACTTCTACAATAAAAATGATTTTCATAATTAAAAATTTATTATTCTTTCATATAAGTTAATTCTTTTTCTAAAAACTCATTATTTACGAAAAAATGTTTTCAATGAGCTTTAAACATTTCAAAAACAATAATTTATTTCACTTATAGAGATTAAATATTGAAAAATAGTTTCTATATATGGAATCATGATGTTCAAATTGGTTAAATAGGTCCATTTTATTTTTGTTCACAATCAATAGTAACCAAGGAAATTGTTTTTAAACTCGATAAGGGTAAAAATGGAAAATAAGGTTAAAAAAGTGAGATAAGGTCTCAAAATCTACCCAAAACCTTAATATATTTAATTTGATAATTATATATTTGTCTCTTTAATGATAAAAAATTAGTAAAATAAAAATTATTTTTTTATTTAAATTTTATTATGATATATTAAATATTTTAAGTAATGAAAAATAAAATATATCACTCTGTTTCATTTATATATCCATTAAATGCTCTCATAATAAAATAAAACCAAGGATCAATTACAAAAAATGAATATATAACTTTATAATACTATAATATAATTAAAATATTAATATTCCATAGAATAAAAATTTTATTTCAATATGATGGATATTGATATTGAACTTTGTCAAAATAAGCCTAAAATGATTTTTTAAAATTTCTTTTCAAATTAGATTTTACAAATGATTAAAAATGTTTTATTGAAATTTTCTGTTATTTTAATTATAATAATTAACAATACACATAAAAAAATTAAAAATAAGTTTAATAGAAATAAATATAATATCATTTTGATGTTAGAATCGGTATTTTATAATACACCTATTTTTTCAATAAAATGTTTTTGTTTAAGAAGGTATAATATATATCCATTATTCATAATTAAAATAATAAATAATTTTGAATGATTGAAATTTAATTTATTAATTTTATATATATTTATTTGAATTTAAACCCATTTAATTATGATTACTAGTAATATATTTTATATAATATCATCTAATTCTTGAGAAAAATATATTTTTTAAAAACACATTTTTCATCACACCTATGGGTTTGATTTTAAATATATATCTGAAACCAAACTGAATTTCAATTAATAAAATAGATTCAATACTTTTAATTAGAATAAATAATACCAGATTATAAGTTTAATTTAATTTTTGGTCTTAGTGATTAGTAATAATAATAATAATTGTTTAATGTGGTTAATGTTAAAATGATTTTCTGTGCATTAAATGGGCTAGTGTTGAACTTAATTTTCAAGACATGTAATTTATATTAGAAATTGTTTATTTAAAATATATAAATACTCAAATTATCTAATAATTCTTATTTTATTTTATAATTAAATTATTAAATGTCTTAGTTAAAATATAAGTTCCCATGATGGAATCCAAAATAGGAAAAGTAATTAAAAACATAGGATAAGGGTATAACATGTTTAAAAAATATTCTTTTAATGTTTTGGTGGTGTTATATAACCTTATTCTTCCTCTAATCAAATGTTTATCATTTTTTGGGGTATATGGGTGGGGCGGTAGTTTCCATTTTTAATAGTATTGGATATTTAAAAAAATTACACCCCTCTTAAACTATAAAAGGGAACTCCCTCCCTTCACCACCTCACTCCTCTCTTGAAAATTTGAATGAATAAAACCTAGAAGTATTTCTGTCTAAAATCCATAAACTGAATATATAGATTTTTATTTTCCTCAAAATGAACACCCAAGGGAGCAGAAGAAGAGATCCAAATGAGGTTTCTCTAAGTGAAGGTATGTGTTTTTACCAAGCCCTTTCTTTTTCATTCATTGTTAACCCCCATAAATTATGTATTAAATCATCCAATATAATAAAAAAATCATATCCAATGTAATGATTTGTTATAATATTTATGAAATAATAGTTATCCTTCTTTTTCTCTATAAAAGGGAATTCGAAGCCATCTCTTGTGTGTATAGAGGACATTCATCTAACAAGCCGATGTAATTTTTTTCCTTCCCCAACTCTCATTTATTGTCATAATGTTGTAAATAATGAAAATATATTATAATATATGAAATTATATTAATTATCAAAATCAGGTATATCTTTTAATTCCTCATCCTTTCACCAATTAAGGGAATGAAATCATCTCTCATTCATACGCCGAACCTACCATCTCCGCAAGGTGTTACCATTCATTTTCCATATCCAAATATCATCAATATATATTATAATTTAATTAATTTATATGTAATATAATTATAAAATTATTTAAATTCTATGAATGATGGATCTATTTCACACATACTTGGGAAGGGAGTTTTCAAAAAATCAACCATGTAAAAACAAATCAATTAACACCCAAAATATGGTTAAGAATTATATATTATTAAAATAATGGTGATAAGATATTATAAAAAAATATATATGATACTATAAATATCAATATGGGTATTTTCTAAATTAATGACATGTTTAAAATGCATGTAATGTAGTTTAATGAATGTTTTCCTAAAGAGAATCATAAAGTATGGGGTTTCATATCAATTTCCATTCCATTCATACATATTCATTAATATACAGATATTATATTTTATGTGGTGTATCTACTAAAAAATTTATGTATTTAAAAATATCACATATTTGAGAATGATGGTTAATGTATCAATTCATGTTTATACTTTCATGGGGTTTCAGTTTGAGTATGATCAAAGATTAATGAAGTTATTTTACATTACCACATTATTTTGGAAATACATTTACATTTATTATATGAATATTATCATTTATCCTTACTAATATATAATAAATTTATTATTCAATAGATATTTATGAATTTCATTATTTTATTCCATAGTTTCCTCTCTTTTGTACATAGATCATTCAATGATATGATTTAATGAAAAAAGGATTTCATTTTTCATTATGTCGATAAATTTTCCATCTTGAACCACGTATTTCAAAATTATTTTACAACAAATATTATATATATCTAAATTATTGAACTACCTTTTAATTTTCCTTGTTATTATAAAAAAGGATTTAAATGACTTATCCTAATATTTTTAAAAACTGTTTTTTTAAGTTAATAGTAATTTTATTTAATGTAATCGACAATAAAAGACACCCCCAATGCCATAACAATTTTACAAATCTTCAAAAAAAAAAATTTCAAAGAAAAATATTTTATCAAATATTATTTTAATATTTCTCTTCCATTCCCATTATAATTCCCAAGGGTATGATTATATTCCAAAAACCTATATTCTTGATGTACAGATGGTGACCTCTTAATTATTAATTGGTTTTATGATTATTAAATTTCTCTTGAGATATTCACTTTCTTGTGATCATGTATCACTGGACATTACAATTATATTAAAATGTCTATATTCTTTTAATTAGGTATAGGATTACTTCCAACATGTTATAAAATTCTTACATACAGTGTTTACATTTATAGATATTTTATTGAATAATTGATTTTTAATAAATACTTATTATTTAAACATATTGATAAATTTTGAAATGGTATATTTTTCAATAATTAAATATATCATTTTATGTACGATAAATCCCTTGGATATACATTTTAGAGTGAGTTACAATGCTCTATACCCCCTTGATGCATTATTAGTTCTCATGAGACATATCAGTTGGAAAAATTAAATTAGTTTTACCCATAGTTTTAAACATCCATGTGAATGTTCTTGATAGTATATATAATGATTTATGAGGTTCTCACATCCAATATTATTCAATTCATTCATTATGATTTTATTTATTATTAACCATGGTATTATTCATTTAAAATTATATGTAGATACATTTTTCATCTCAACCTATTGATTAAAGATATTTTGTGTTCAGTAATTTACCAGTCCATTTTTATTATGCCTTATATAATCATGATATCCAATAAATGATTAAATTTAATGTATGTTTTGTTGTTTACCATTACATATTTATTATTCCTTATTTATTCATGACTTTATCAATTATATTTATACTATAATGAACATTTTATATACCAATTTTTTTCTTTCCTTAGCCATGGATATGATGAATAATTTATTTCATAATTCAAGTATGTTTAATTTTTTACAATACTAAGTTTTATATTTTATTCTAAATTTTAAATTTTCATCATGTATGTATCTGGTTTTCTAGAAATTCTAAACCAATCAGTCCATTGGGATTTGACATCTTGATCTATGATAATGTAATAAAGTAGACATATACTCCCGGTTAATTGAGTTGGGATCACTGTGGTTGGTATCAATGTATGTTTAGAAGAATCCATGGAAACTATATTACAGAAAGATAAATTTGACAACATAAACAAATTATTGGATTTTTGGAATAAATATAAAAGAATATTTTAATTGTTTTATAAGATATATATTATTTGGTTTTTATTAAAAATAGAACCCATTATTTATTTTAAGATATCTATATTTTAAAATCTATTTCTATGTTAAATATTTTAAAAGATATAAAACATCAATTATAAATGAAAAATAATATATTATCATTTATATGTGATCGTTATAACCAAGACTTTAAATTAAAGAGTACAAATAATAAGTATCAATTTTTTATATAAATATTAGTTCTGAGCATAATGTAAATTTAATGATAAATTCATATAAAATAGTCATCGAATTTTTAGAAAAGTCATTTTATTTATCAAAAATATGTTTTCCTCAAGAATTTGTGTTTTTTTATTATGAGTGAATATTATAAATAATTTTTGAAAATTTTGGAGAATTTATTTAAAACATTTTTTTGGAATTCACCATCTAAAAATTATCTTTGGATAAATTTTTGAGAATTTTTTAAATATATTTTTTAATGATAAATATAAAATATTTATTTTCATTTGATACCGTATTTTTATTTAAAAATTTAAAATAAAAATTAAATTTTGGTGTACTTTTGAATTTTATTTATTTCATTTTTATTAAAAATATTTAATCTATTTTTTAATTAGATTTTATTCTTCAGTTTAACATAAAAAAATTATATTTTAAAAGAGATGTTTTTGGAAAAAATATTCTTCATCTCCATTTGTCCATTTAAATTTAAATAAAATCCCGTGACTTCAATTTTATGAATTTTAATAAATGAATTACATATTCTTAATAATTAGGGATAAATTCATAAATGTTTTTATTTTTCATTTTTTGATAATATGAATAAAAACCTTAGTAATTTTTATCACCATAGTAATGATAAAACCAAGAATTAATTGATAAAAATGATATTACATAGATTATAAAATTATACTAAGACTTGGCTAAATTTTATTTTATTAGTATATATTATCCATAATAATCAAAATGTTGAATACATAACCTTTTGATATAATTTTTATTTTATTATAAACTCTACAATATTATATTTAATGAATAGTCAAAAAAATCATACCCTGGTTTTTAATAAATACAATATTTTTAACATGAATTTATCAAAATACATTGTTAAATTATCAATATTATTTTGAAACATAAAATTTTGACCTTTATCATCTTCATTTATTTTAAATCTTCTATTAGTAAATAAATAGTATAAAATACTTCACAATGAAGACATAATAAGTATTTAATAAATTGATAAATAAAATAAATGATATAAAAAATATCTAAAGTATTATAATATGATATAGTTAATAATATACAGTAGTTTTAAATATTTACATGAAATTTTGTAGATGTGTTACAATAATTGTATCAAATTCTATATTTTTTCTCAATATTATTAATGTAAATTAATTAATTGTAATGAATATTTACATTATTGATATTTTATATTAAATAATAATTTATTACATGATATAAAATTACAAAAAACATATTTTGATCAATATATTTTAATATGGTTGATAATATCAAACCTGATCCTTTAGTAGTATTTGTTATACATTTATAGAAAATATATTGACCCTTCGTGAGTGAAAAACATTGTCATGATGGTGTATTTAAAAAGAATTAATAAGGGATAAAAATAAAAATTTAAGGATAAAAATGTTGGGACCAAGTTTTATGGAGAAGGATGTTTGTAGAGTTTTCTTTTGCAAAGTGTTATCTTTAGTAGTCAAATAGGATAAATCAATTCACTTTGTAAATGATTTGGAAAATCAAATGATGCTTTGCTGAATTGTATTTCACTAATATCATAAGTTAGTAAATCTTTTCATGAAAGCCTTATGACAGAAAGGGGAGTAAAGTTTATTACAGTAAAATTCAGTTTTGATTGGAAAGAAAGATGCAAGTGGAAGACAGGAAAGGTTCAGTACTTTCCATTAAAAATATGACTATGCTAAAGGTGTTAGATCAAAGACTATAAGTCCTAATATATATGGTTCCTAATGAAAGCAGTTGTATGTTGAATATGCAAGATGATAATGAAGAATCAATGATGTTCTAGCCAAAACATATTTTATGGTGGTGTTGTTTCCCAGTGTTTTTCAAATTTTCGGGGCTGAAAATCAAGAGATGGGGAAATGAGATTTTGGAAAATGATTATGTGTAAAAGAATGATGAAAACTTGTTATGTTGCGTGCATGTGGTGTTCCATGGTCGGAACATCAAAATCCGGCATTGGAGAGGCTTGCGTGAAAGATTGGTTTTTGCACGCAAGATTGAAGGTGGTTTGGAATGTTGCGTGCAAGGCATGATTCAAGCTCAAAACATCGACAAATGGAAATGGCATGAAATGGGTAAAAGATTCAAGAAGTGAGAAAATGATGATGATGGTGCGAAAGAGGTTTATGTTCCTGATAAGACGTCAAATTGGGTTTTTCGTGATGCATCATTATCTTGTGGGACAGATCAAGGATTTTGAACACGGGGGCTGAAGAGGTCTATAAATAAGAAGTGCCCCCTTGAATTTGTGAAGCTCGATGCCTAGAGAAATCCTAAGCCCTGAAGCATGGAAGATATTTATAAAAATGGAGGTAGACGAAAGAAATAAAGTTCTACGCAAGAAAGAGAAGTAGTTCACAAGATTGATGTTGCCCGCAAGAGGTGTTTCACGACAAAAGTTAAATATCACGTGCATGGCATAAAACTTCCACACAAGAAACCTAAAAGGGTGTGCGAAAGATTTGGATTCTTTGCACGTATTTAGTTGTGCTTAATATGATTCTTACCAGCTTCTGGGTTGGAAGGTGAAGAGTTATACTTTAGATAATACACATATTCAATCGTAATGATGCAGCAAAATACTATAATACTCTATTTGTGCTAAGAGGGTACACACACGCTTGCAGATGGTTTTCCCAGTGCTACATGAGTGTAAAGGAATATCCTAATCATTGTATTCCACATCAAAGGATTTTATTCTAGTGGATTGTGTGGTACTAGATTGTTTTTTTACCATACTAATGACATTACTACTCTTATTGAGTAGAAAACCATGTAAATATTGTGTTCCTATGGTTGTGTGTGTTCAATAGGGAAGAAAATATTGAACAGGAGGTGAAGGTTATTTCAAAAATAAAGAAATATAAAAATAAAAGTATATCACTGATTCACCCCTCCCCCTCTTTGTGATACATGGATCATGACTCGGAATTTCAAAAAATAGTGAAAATTATTATTAAATATATTTTATGAGAATACATAGACCCATTTTCATCCTATATTATAAATAAATTAGTTTGGATCTATTTGGAATTGAATATTTTTTTTTATTAATTTAATATTTTGAGAAATAATATATGTTCCCATCCACACTAATAAAAAAGGAAAACGCTTATTACCAATACTTCACACATAAATACACATTTTTTTCCGAATTTACCTTCCTAAAACCCTTTTTACAATCTAGGAACTATTTGTAGATTCATTTTTTTGTTATAATATCAATCCTTGATGTCCCAAGATGTTATGGAAATGAGATTTTCCATGGAAGACGTATTGTTTTTACCCACATTTTTTTGAATTATTTCTTCTTCCACATCCATCAAATATTCTTTATCCATGCTTATATAATATCATTAGTCTCTTAAATATACTGATATTTTATTTCGATAATTTAATAATATATATACATCTCTGACCTCCCTCAAAAGGGAAATTAATTCATCATTTATGTGTATTGTGGACTATCTCCTTGTGAACCAATGTAATATTTTTCCATTTCCATCTCTCATGAATAGTTATAATGATAGAAATAATATTTGTATATAATAATAATTAAAAACTAATCATTATAAAATAATAATATGTTGTTTAACTCCTTTCATATTCATTCACTGAATAATTATAACGTCATCTGAGTATATGTGTGGACTACCTCTTATAGAAAGTGATGAAATTCATTTTTAATGACCACATTAAATTAATTATATATATAATAATATTTTAAGAAGAGGAATGATAAATATAATTTTATTGAAATTATACAATAAAAAAAATTACATAATATTTTTTTGATAATTATCACTAAATAATGGAAACATTATAGATGCATACGTATGACCAACCGTCTATTTGATTACAACATGGTTCATTTTTCATGAGGAACACTCATGGTTCCAGTTAGAATTTTGATTAATATGTAATTATTATAATTATATATTTATTATTATTCATGTTATAATGGAATATTAAACTCTTTGACCATAGTAAAACTACAAAAGACATTTTGTCATTATGATCCGGAGAACATCAAAATACCCTAAGGTAACATAATAAATTACATAATTATAAATATAATTGTATAAAAAATAATTTCATAATGAACATTTAAAATTGTATTAATAAATTATACAATAAACATAATTTTAGTATTCAAGGAGGCATGTAACACACATAACATGGAAAACATGAGATAAGGGTATCTCTTTTAAAAAACACATTTAAATGTTTCCATTATAGCTCTATTTTTCTTCCATATACATATTTTCAGAAAAAATAGAGATTTAAATTTTATGTTAATATTTTTTAAATCATTTTTAAATATTTTTTAATATTTAAAAAACTATTTCAATGGAATATTTTTATAGTTTTCTAAAGAAGGTACTTTGTGACTTTTCTGATAAAAGCTTGGAAGGAGTGTTTTTATTATATAAAAAATGATAAAATTATTTCACTATTATGAGTAATATTTTCTTTGATGCTTCCTATACAGTTTTTAAAGACTCATTTCAATGAAATTTGTTTCTTAAAAGTTAAATATATTTTTAAATTAGGGATTATTAAATGGAAAAGCTATTTCTATTTAGAAATTTTTATAGGTTGATAGATTTTATGTAAAATAATAAGGTTCATTGACATTTTTTATGATTAAGGGTTGTTCCATTTTAATCTAATGATGGGTGGGAGCATGATATCCCTCGAATACATTGAGTTTGGATCCATTTTTTAAGGTTAATCGAAATCTGTGATAGAGATAATTGATTAGGTTTCTATTAAGATATAATGGTAATATATTACGATAGTCATTAAAAATTAACTGTGTTGGTTAATAAATGATTATCTATATTGGTAACAATATAGTCATTATTTGATGTAAAACATGATTGTCATCCCTAAGTTAATGTGATGGTTACTCCAAATTTTAAAATTATGTTCATTTTATATGTAAGAGTGAAACTTATAAATGTGTGACATTATTTTAATGTGATTTATAAATTTGAAAATAAACCATTATGATTTTATATTTCCTTGATCATTTATAATGACTTTTTTATGACATATTCATGATAGAGTAGATGATTTATTAGGTAAAAAGCATATTTTATGATTGAAAATATTATTTTGGAAATGGATAATTTTTAGAAGTATTAATGGAATAAGAGTTTCTTTTTTTTATTACCTATAGTGATGTTGTTTTTGTCATAATAAGTCTTAAAATGGTAGTAATAGTTTTTAATGATGTGTATGTGAAAAGAAGAATCTGTGTTGAATATAATGAATATTTTTCATAAAAATAAAACATTTTTTATTTTAATGGTTTTATATTGTTAGAAAAATAGACACCGATTAGTTGTTTCCACCTTTAAATTTTTGAGTTTACTATTTTAGAATTTATTTCTAATTCTATTAAACTGTAAACGATAAGGATAATTAGGAATTAAATGATGTTAATTTGAATCATCCAAAAACATTATCATGTCATTTTAAATGGTGGGTATTTACATATTTTATCAGAGAAGGGTTTAGAAAAAATTATTTTTTTGATGTTTTATTGTGAGGTAGTAATAAGTGTTATGGATTCCAACATACATTTAAACTTTTAAAGATGATTATAAGTTCTATTTCATAGAAACCCATTTTTTATTTTAAAATTATGTATTTTGAAGAGATAAGTGAGTTTTTTTATATTTAATTTAGAAGAGTAATAGTATTTGGTATGATAAATTATAAGGTTATAGTAATATGGTGTTTCTAAAGGTATAATCTTTTAAATGGAAATTTTAATTTTAATATGAAATAAATGATTTCAGGTTTTAATTATATTATATTATAAATCTTAAATATTTATCATAAAGATGATAAGCAAATCATCTCATAAAACCATTTTATCTCAAAAATATTATTTAATCATCACTATCCTTTCTAAATATTGTTCAAATGAATTTAAAAATATTTCTGAACATTTAAATCACCTATAAGTAACAATTTGATTTTTTTTATAAAAATTCACTTCCCTAAAATTTTTATGGATCATGGAGTATATTTTATCCAATTTATAAGTTAAAATTTATCCTTCTCATTTAAAATGCTAAATAATGTAAAATACTTTAGTATATCCTTTCTTGAGATATGGTGTTCATACTAGATCATAATTGAGTTATAATAAACATAAAGGAAGACACTAATGTTAGAATTTATGATATTAATTATTCCATTAATATATAATTATGATTATTTTTAGAATGAAATTGATGAATAAAAAATATATATTTCATATCATTGAATTATAGAAATAAAGTATTAATGAATAGAGAAACAAAGCATGGTTAAATGATTAAGAAAGAAGAAGAGTTCATGCTATGTTTATAACTAATATTATTATATATTCTAAATATGGTGATAATCATGAAATAACTAAAGGATATTCTATAGTATGATTTGATTTCAAAATTTGGAATCATAATTTAGTTGGAATTAGTACATTTTAAAAGAATTGTAGAGTAAATGTGATTATTTTTGGGAGAAATTTATTGAGTTTTCATAAATTTTTTATGTAATTATAACTATAATGCCTACCACATGAAAAAAGTTTATTTGAAGAAGAATGATATTTTATATTTTTAGATATGTGATTAATGGTATGGATAAACTATATGGTTTATATGATCATTGATTTTAAAGAAGTTATGGGTTATTTGGGGATGCATGATGAATGTTTTGAGATAACCATTAAGATTAATATATTCTTTAATGTTTAATATATATTATATATATTTTTTATGATGTTTATCACTTTATTGGGAACATGTGTATTATTTTATATATATAACCATGATATTGTCAAGTGATTTGGTTATTATGTGGTCAATTTTATTTGTGAAAGGACCAATTTTTTTGGAACATTTTATAATTAAAGTAAATATAAAACTTTTTTATTTTATTTGATAAATAACGGATTAATTTTATTTTGGAAGAATTTGTGATTTTATTATGGATTATAGTGATTTAAGTTATTAATATAACTGGATAAAATTTGATGATGATTACCCGATTATGGAAATTACATTTTTACTGTGAGAAATTTATAATGATTGATTTTATTTAGAGATAAATATTAAATTTAACATGGAATGATATGTGATCAAATCCTTCTAATTATTGGGTTTAAATTTTAGTCTCAATTATTTCAGATGAATATGATTCATTCTACTTTTCTAAATTAACTAAGTTGAATTTATGATATAAATTTTGAATTTTTTGGATTATTTTTATTATTATTTATTTGAATGTTTATTCATTTTTGAGAATTATCTTGACACTGCTAAATTTGTTTTGTGTATAATTTCTAAAGAAAGGTGTAATATATTATTTTTTATTTTTGGGATACTGTGATCAATTAGAATTCTATTCTCGAGATTATGATTGAAAAATTCATTTTGAATAATCATTTTTTAGAGAAAAATATGAGATTGAGTTTGGAATTGATTAAATGATGAAATTAGACTTTTCAAGTAACTATATATCCTTATTTTATTAGTTGTTATTGTAAAACAATTCCATATCTTTTGGAAAATGATTTTAAAACAAAATAGTTATCTGTGCACATTTCATGCCAAGAAATCAATTGAAGTATAATCCATCTTTGCACTTTGCTTTTGTGATGGTTTACTTTCTCATGATAATGTTATCTACCACTCTTGATCAGTGTTTGGGTGTTAGTTTAATTTTCAATTAGAAAATAGTCACTTCCGTTAAATTTTTTTCTTCATGGAAACCTAGTTTTTGTTATTTTTAATATGACCTTCATACTTCCTTTGTCACTCATATAAAGAGGGTGTTCTATTAACCCTATTAACATCTTGGGAACTCAATAAAGGAACTTTGATATTGGATACTGAGGGGTTTTTATCCCAAGTTACTTTTTGTAGGATTTATTTTCTTAAATCGGGGAGAATATTATAACACAAAATTTTTAGAGGAACATATTTCTTGGATAACATAAATAATATCCTATATTGATCTAAAAATAATAATAAAATATTATTATTTAAATGAAACAATTATAACTTTTCTTATAAATAGTGAATATGAATCATAATAGGTGATTTATGAAAAAAAATATAAATGGGTTACAAAAATTATTTGTATAGATAAATTATGAGAAATTCACTCATTTTTAAGTAATTTTTTTTATTCTCCAAAATTTTTTTCTTCAAAATGGGTTTTCATGCTTTTTTATGAGTGAATATTATAATTAAATTTTTGGTAATTATAATAAATTATTTTTTAAAAATTATTTATATTTTTCAAATCATAATGTTAAAATTATATTAGGATGAATATTTTATAATATTTAAAATATATTTTTTTCACTGAATAATAAAAAATATTTTTTTTTGAAAATTTCTATTATTATAGTTTATTTACAGAGAAGACTTCAATATTATAGTTGTCTTAAAATTTATTTTGTTTCTTTTTATTTTAAATAAATAAATTAAATTTTTTTAAATGGATTTTTATATTTTGATTTTAATAGAAACGTTTTATATTTTAAATGGTCATTTTTTAAAAATTATTTTTCTTCAGGTTTTTCTCATATAATTTTAATGTAAAATTTCCCGAATATATTTTTTGAGTTATGAAAAATGGATTCCTTATTTGGAATCATTGTATCCATATTTTCTAAATATGTTTTTTATATTATTGGACAACATAAATTGTAATCATAGTGATTTTTTTTACAATGGTAATGGGTAAATTTTGTAATTAATTATTAATAATGAAATAATATGGACTATAAAATGACCATACAACTTGTATGAAATTATATGTATGAGTATATATCATCCATAATAATAAAAATGTCTAATATATTACCTCATGGTGTCATTTTTATGTGATTATGGCCCATATAATATTTTATGTAACTAAAACCCACTCTTTTTTAAACTATAATATTTATAAAACAGTGTCAATTAGAGGATATATTCAATTATAAATATAATATATAAATTATACATATATATATTCATTAGGGAAATTTGTTTTTATCCTTTATAGAGTAAATAATTATCTTATATTTTGGCCCAATAATGATAAAATAATAATGTAACAATGAGAGAAATTGAATTAATGATAACAAAAATAAAAAATGAAATATAATTTGAGATAATTAATGTCGTTCATGATATTAATATACTAAAATGTAAATTTGGGTTGATTAAAAATATTTTAATTGTATGTGTTTTATTGACATTTTAAAAGTTTCTGTAATGAATAGTTCAAAAATTGACATTATTTATTTATTAAAATAAATAACATTTGTTAAATAATAGAAAATTATTAAAAATAATATATTTTATTTGTGAATAGGAAATGGTTTATTATTTCCTCTTTGGTTTGTTTATGGTATGTTTTTTCATTTATCGTAACTGTCATGATCTACAAAGATTAAAACAACACGTTGTCATAGTATGTTAAAAAAGGTCCAATGAATGGTTAAAAAATACATAATGGATAAAAATATTTTCAAAATGTATCTTATTATTATTTTATGAGGTTATTTAAATCCAAAATTACTAAATCATTGACATAAATAATTTTAGATAAATATTAATCAAAAATTAATTTTTATTAATCTAATATTTGGATATCATTTTGGAGTGCCCCTCCCCTCTTTTAAAATAGGGAACCATTCTTCTTAATCAAGAATACTTAAAAACCTATTTAGATCAGAAATTCATAAGCCAAATCAATTCATATAATCCCTAAAACTATCATAGAAGAATTATTTTGATTTTATTAACAAACTTAGTGGTTTTACACTATTATGAAATAGATATTTTCCAAGGAGAAGGTGTAATTTTTATTCACATTATTCAATTTTCTTTATTCTTCCACATTAATAAAATAATCATTACCCAATTAAATATAATAACATATTTTTATTCAATATACTGAGATGTTATTATTTTTATTTAATAACCTATATCCCACTCCAAACTCTATCAAATGGGATTGGAAATCACCATTTATTTACACCACGAACTACTGTCTAATTAATTGATATAATTTGTTTTTCTTAAGTATCTCTCAAGACTAATTCTAATTATGAAATGTGATGACCTAGATTTTCCTGGGCCATTATTTTTTGAAAATATAGAGTTTATGATGTTCAAGAAGGCAATGGTTTCTCATGTAAAGAGTTTTCCAAATTCCATGTTTTTTCATCAGTGGCATCGGCATTTCAGTGCATCGGCATGTTAGTGCATCGGCGTGATAGTACGTCGATGTGTCAGTGCGTCAACCTATCATTGAATTTGTGAGTCAAGGTTTTTGGTATTGTTGAATATGGGGCATCAGTATCAGATATTCAGGAATGTCGACGTCGATATTTCAAGGGTGTCAGCATTAGTGAGTTAGCGGCGTTAGTGAGCCATTGCGTCTGTTAGTCACACCAGTAGCTCACCCAATAGTAGCTCAACATTGGTGTCATAGTTTACATAGGTTTCATCAATTCCACCCCGATTGATAGCATAGAAACAGTGGCTATGTTTCATTAGTTCACATCAGTACCTTAATAGTCGGTGTCTAAGTTTCTGTGACTCACCCAACAGTTAATCATTTCGTGTTTTTCTAGTTTTACCCCTCTTAAGTTTTATTTGACGCAAATGATGTTTGAAGATTCATTAGGGTACTTTAAGGGTGTTTCAAAGTATATTAATTATATATTTAATATCATAATGTTCTAGGGGATTTGAGATACTCAAACCACATAATCATGACCATGATCCAACAATAATCAATTTTGAAATTTTTCTTCCTTTAATATAGGATTTGGCTCTTCAAAGTTAGGATCATTACCTCCCAATGTGTTTTCTATTCACTCTTAGTGAACCTAAAGTGTTCCTCCATATATGAGTCATACACTTGGGATAGAGCCCCTTTTTCTCACCCTTCTTGGAGTTCTGTGCTGCTCACATGATCCCCTGTTCTTGACACAAAGAGGAGGTTTTGTCGCCTATTGTTTTAGGTAGGAATTTTTTCTATCTTTCTTTAATTGTGCATCATGTGGGTTGTTTTTAATAATTATTTTTTATGAACAATAGATAAATAATTTTTCTTTATACAAGTTATAATTAAGAGTTAGGGAATTTGATGATAAAAACATAATAAGAACTGTTATAATAATAGGAAGGATATTGAAGATGGTTTGACATTGATCACATGTTTTATCTGGTATCCTTTTTTATAGATTTGTGTGGCTGAATTCCTTCTAAAAATCATGGACCTTAGTGGTCTGGGTTTGTGCACTGCTGGTGTTCTACTTTTTAGTGATTCATGAATAAATGAAAGTAACATGAATTTTGCTTAATCACATATACATTGTTAATAAATGTATATGAAACACTCCGAGATTTTATGAGATATATTCTATTTAATTTTTTTCATGTCTTATACTGTACACTACACCAAGATTAGCTTGTACTATATGTGACACCGTATTAGCTTACAGTATACACAACATTATTCTTTGCTCGTGTTACACACAATTTCAAGTTCATTTTGTGGAAATTATTCTATGCAACATTAAGTATAGATTTTTTTAATGTATAAATGATTTAAGTATTGAATTTGTTATATGCAACACCAAAGTGAGCTTACACTACACGCAGCCCTGACTTGGCTTGCATTACAAGCAATCATGACCTTCCTTGATAGTGTGTGTAGTACGCAAAACCAACTTTCACTAAACAATGATATGTTATTAAAATATTATATAAACTAGTCGTTATGAATAGTAATACCTACTTTTTAAAATTATATAAATTTAATCTTTCGAAATGGATTTCTTTTTTGGATTCGGAATATCGAAATTAGCTTAGGGTGAATTTTTTGTATTATTCTGAAAACTTTTAATTTTTGATGAATTGTGAAAAACACTAAGTTATAGTTTCTAACCGAATTTTTATTTAAATAATTATTTATTTAATTTAAATTTATTTTAGGTAAAAATAGATAAATAATACATATATAAGTTCAATGTAATTCATTTGAGTCATTTTATAATAATTTTATATATATAAAAATTTTATTGAACTTTTTACCGTCTTTTACCCACCTCTTAGGAAAATTTCAAATTCACATAAAACTTAATTTTACCACTTCTGTGAGTGGAATTTAAAAAAACCGAGAGACACAGTTTATATCATTATGTAAAATGTGGTTCAATAAGATAAAAATAATTTTTGAGAATTGTAACTTTTTACTTTTATTTACCACGGTTAAAAGTAAATAGAGTAATTAAGGGTAAAAATGATATTACTATTACCCTAAAACATGCCCTAATTCCATTGGATAACTAAAATTCAACCAAAAACAACCTGAGGAATAAATTATGACCCTTTAGGTCCACTTAGATTAGATTAGGACATTTATTATTATTTAATTCAAAGAAGAGTTAACAGAGTTAAAATCAAAGTTTAATAAAAAAATTAATATAGGGTTATACATAAGAAAAATTTGACTATAATTATTAATTATAAAGACAAAAATATGTAATACATAATGGTATTTTGTTTATAATTATTAAACAAATATAATTAAATTTATTAATGACACAATGATAATGCAGTACTTACCTTGTTAATGAAATATTAACATAATTGATATTATAAATACACATATAAAATTAATTTGAGACTTTTAATGAATACAAATAATTTTATATGTTAATATAACATATTAGGGTTGTATATATGAGTTTTATTCGAAGTAATAATTCTGTTATGAATTTATAAAAAACAAAATACCAAATAGTGTCAAAATTGACATAAAAGTGTTTTTAAAAAATATAATATAATGGTCCAAAAAATCTATGGTTTTTCCAAAAGACATGTATAATTATATATATGACAACAATGAACCAACTGGGGTTTAATTGGTTGTTTATTGTATGTTTATTAACCATATAGTGTAAGAATACAAGAAGACATAGTAAAAGTGAAATTATTTAACTTAGAGTTAAATTTAAATGATAAGGATAAATTGGTAACATAAACATGTTTAAAATCTATTTTTAAGAGTATTTAGACCCATCCCCACCCAAGACTCGAAATAAGTCATTTTAACGCAATTATAAAATGAATATGAATTTATTATAAAATAATATTTTATGTTTCTCCTAATGTCCCCTCACCCCTCTTATAAAAGGGCACCCCCCTTATCTCTAATTCACACCTCCAAATCCATTTAGATCATCCAAAACCTACCCTAATACCCTCTCATATTTCCTCCCTTCATTATAGAGGCCTTACTTTGGTCATAAAGCCAACCTAAGGAGCCCTTTTGATCAAATCAAAAGAAAGAACCCAAAGAAGAGGAAAATATCTCACCACCTATTTCAAGTTCCTTTCTTCTTCCAATTCATCCTTCTTTGCTGTTTCCATTATAAAAAAATAACTCCTTTATATTCTATAAACTATGATGTTATTATAAAAATTTTACAACCATATTATTTATTTTATCCATCCAATGAATAAAAAAGTCACCACACGTGCATATGTACGACTTACCGTCTCCACGTCGTGGTGTCGTTTGTTATTAAAACCTTTCATCATTTGGATGAATATAATAATGAGTATAAATGATATAAATAATAAATAAAACATTACTATGATTCTTTATATATGATATACTATCCAATTACATACGATTTTAATATCAAAAGAATGATATAGTTGCTCGTGCGTACGTACGGACAACCGTCTCAATGGACACAATGATATTCATTCTCCATGTTAACCATTAAAGAGTGATTATAAAGTATATATAATAAATAATCATGAATTATATGACATAATAATTATTCTGGATTTATGTACATATATGTTTCATTTACTTAAATTCCATTCAATTCAATAGGGCAATGAAAACAGAGTTCATGTGTACATACGACCTACCGTCTCCATGAACGGTGTATTTCATTTCCATTTATCGATCTATCATATTTATTTATATTCTGAATATATATTATATCTAAATCATGTTTTACATTATTAAATTATGTAAATCAGGATATAAGTAATAATATCAAGAACAACAAGTCCAAACACGTACGATAAATGAAATGATTTTACCCATAACACAGCATTAACATGGAATTGATAAAAGAACTGGTAACATAAAGTCATAAGTGAATCATATATGATATCATAAATATTATTATGGTTCTGTTATAAGTTAATAATATGTTTAAACCCACTATACATGAGTTTGAATATGTACTAAAGAAATTGGACATAAGTTAAGGGATAATTTTGCAAATTTCATTTTTATGCGAGATTGCTTATACTTAAATATTTACTGGGGTTATATTTTTCATCCATGTCCATAAATTTTTTTTCATAAAGTGTTTGATATTCTTCCTGGTATTTTTAACATCATGATTACCCCTCTTGGACTTTTACATTGTGTTATGGAAGGAATGTTTATTTTTTTTACCATACAAGGAACTTTTTGACTTTTCCAGAAAATGTATATGGAGAATGTTTTTTAACTTATATGGCATGAATGAATTTTTACAGTTTCATAAAGAATTATTTAAATGAAGCTTCCTATCTAGAATTTTTGATTATTTTCCAAAAAATCATTTCCTTTTAAAATTTCATTGAATTTTGAGAAAAAAATGATTTTGAAGAAGGAAAGATAGTTTCCTCAAGAATTCATTTCAAGTGTTTAATCAAAACTATTTTCCATCTAAGATGAAATTATTTCGTATGATTAAATTTCACGTATAATGTCTCTATTATTTACTTGTTTTTATTCTTCTTATGATGAAATGATATCCAATTGTTTTATATGGATTATGTTATGATGGGATGATATTTATGAAACCCATTTTATTCTTTGAGTTATGATGAATGATTTATGTTTATTATATGGAACAAGTAAGAATGATTTCATTATGAGATGGGTGGGACCTATATCTCCATAATTTTTATTGGGTAAAGATTTATATCACATTAAATAGACATGGATGGAATAACAAGTTAATCTAGTTCAGTGATACAGGACTGGAACGAGGAGTGAACTTGATTCAGTAAGGGACATTGTCTACTATGATGGTCTTGGAAGCAATTCCGTGGCTACTATGTAAATCATATCATGTGATTAATCATTTTTCACAGTTACATATTTTATTCCCCATGCCATTTTATCATTATTGATGTTCTATTATGATATATGCTTTACGTACTGTCATGTTTTATATCATTGCTCAGAATTTTGATGTCTAAACCTTATTTTCATCTTTTTAAATTCAAATGTTTATGGTTTGTTTTATTTTCACCATGCTTACCATTACTGAGAATTTGAGCTCAGCCTTTATATTTTTTCTTTTTCCGAGGATATAAAGAAAGGTTTTAGGTAAGAAAACAAAATGGGGAGATATTTATGGGAGATGTTGAATATCTTTCACCATGATTAAAATATTATGTTCCGAGTTTCCAAAGACACTAAGCTAATACGGTCTTTGGGCGTCTGTTTTTGTAAGGAATTAAGTATTCCGCAAAAGTAATGTAATTTATATGTACATCAGGTATGGGTATTTACAGTTGGTATCATAGAAAAGGTTTAGTTATCCTTTGGAAACTAGGATGAAAAAACTTTAGTGGGATACCTAGAGATATTTCTATGGTATGTCTAGGGAAGTACCTAAGGTTAAGTAAAAGTATAGGTTATATTCTTAAAATCACAGTAATGATCTTAGAATTAAACCTAATATGTTAGATATTGAAGGTACTCCTGCTTTATTATGTTGTTTTCCTAGCAAGAATTTTCCCTCTCACACTATTATTTTTGGGTTTTAGAAAATGGAATGAAATATTAAGATTCATGAAAATGGAGGATACGATGGAAAATGGAATGATATTATTGATGAGAAACCAAATGAAATGACATTTGGAAGTCCAAAAATTGTTATTATGCCTAATCAGCAATATCATAATTTGATCGACAATCTCAACTTTGGTAAGTTTCCTGACTCAGTTAATAATAGAAACAAAGAGTTTAATGATGATCATAGAGGGAAGAAAGTTCAATTTTCCTCATGTAAATCATGTGAGAAGAGACATCAATGAGAATTTTTCAAAGGAAGTGGAACATTCTTTGGGTGTGGAAAAGAAGAACACAAATCCAGTAATTGCAAAGGGAAGGGTTTAGTTAACACTATGGACAAGGATAATGGTATTTATAAGACATCAACAACAGTTAAATTTCTTAAATGTATAATGTATGGGCATTAAAAAACCAATACCCTAAGGGAATGTCTCATGAAGATAATTAGAATGGTCGTTCGGTTAGTATTTATGTTGATGATGATGAGGAGACTACAAATGATATATGATATTAAAGAAGTGTTGAGGAATAAAATGATGAAGCTCGATCGATGGTTTAAGAAGGTAGTGGAATTATTTTACATTTATAATGAATAATGTTGTATAGGTAATTTAATGGTACTATGGAATAAAGAAACATCTAAGGATTGTTACACTACATTTTTTCCTGGAGTATTTCAAAGTATACATTGAATGGTACCGGTAACCATGATAAGTTATTCAGATATTTTTGGAAAGAGGATGATATGCACATAATGAAGGGATAAGGAGAAAATAATATGTTGGATATTATTAATGATCTCATGATTGATATAAGGAAAAATTGATATCATGGTTTGAGTATATAATATATTTTTGATTTTGGTATTTGGAAAGAGTTATCTTTGGACATAATTCTTGTTTTCACTATGGTTCTATGGTAATACATGTTTCAAAAGAATACAAGATTAAGGTAATCACATGTTTCGAATGTGACCAACAATATATATATTGTGATATATGAGGGATAAATGATGGTATTCATGTTCTTGTTATATGAAATTTTAGTAATCGTTCTATTTATACTATGAGTTTGGAAAGAAGTTTGTTGGATATGTCTTAAGGTTGGAAAGTATTAAGTTGAACATCAGATAGCATTGTTTAAGGCTAGAATTTTTTTTTCGATATTATTTCTGGAATGTTATAATAGTATAGTTTTAGAAAAAGGAAAATATGAAGGATGGGAAACAACCCATCGTGTCAGACAATGATGCGGGAATCGAACCCACAACTAAAGTGTGACATGCCTTTATCTCCTACCATTGGCCTACAAGAAGTCCCTGGTTAGTAGAAATTAGTTTTATTTTATTAAACGGTATGATAGTTGGAGTCTAAGTCCATTTTTAGAATCATATAAAATTAACCTCACCATAGATAGACTTATGTATATTTAATAATATTTTCTAACCTTTTGTTGGAAACGGATGAAATGACCAATCATTTTATCGCATGATCTGCTAACACTTCACGAATGAAAAATTAAACTTCATTTCTTTAAGTGATAAAGTGTAAATTGTTCATGGAATGACCAATGGTGAGATTGTACCAAAATCAATTAAGTATTTCTTCTAATTCCAATTTTTTCATCTTTAGGGTAATGTTCTTAAAAACAAAAAACGTTCTTCTAGATGGTACCTTAGATCATAAAAAATTTATGGATTTGTGATTGTTGAATTTTTCATATCCATGTCCTCTACCACTCTCCATAAGAACATGATGGTTATATTTCTCTTCCATATCCAGATTTTCACCTATGTTCTCTTATGTGGAAACCCAGTGATGAGTCAATTTGGGAAACCATTACGTTTTGTAAATTAGTTTTTAAAATTATGTTTTAGTATTCCTTTTTATGATGTGGGTTTCTATGAATGGAAATTTCAATTAGTAAATGATTTATAACCCGATGAATTTCGAGGGAGAAATTCATTTTATGGGGGGTAGAATGTAACACCCTGAAATTTTATGAGATATATTCTTTTTAATTTCCTTGTTGCCTTATATTTTACACTACACCAAGATTAGATTGTACCATATGCAACACCGTATTAGTTTGCAGTATATGCAACACTATTCTTGTCCTGTGTTACAGACAATTTAATGTTCGTTTTGTGGAGATTATTCTACACAACATTATGTATAGATTTTGTTTAATGTATAAATGAAATAATTTTGATTATGTTATACGCAACACCAAAGGGAGATTGCACTACATGAAACCCTGACATGGATTTCAATACATGAAATCGTGAACTTCCACAATAGTGTGTTTAGTACGTAATATCGGGCTTCACTAAACACCGATATCTTATTAAAATATTATATAAACTAGTCGTTATGAATAGTAATACCCAATATTTTAAATTTTATAAATTTTATCTTTTAAAATGAACATCATTTCTGGATTTGGAATATCGAAATTAGCCTAGGGTAAATTTTTGTTATTTTTATGAAAACTTTCAATTGTTGATGAATACTGAAAAACACTGAGTTATAGTTTAATAAATGAATTTTTTTAACATATTTATTTATTTTTTTTATTTTATTTTAGGTCAAAATAGATACATAATACCTATATAAGTTCAATGTAATTTATTGGAGTGATTTTATAATAATTTTAGATATATAAAAATTTTATTGAACTTTTTATAGTCTTTTACCGACCTCATACGAGAATTTAAAAATTTACATAAAACATAATTTTACCACTTATGTGAGTGGAATCTAAAAAATCTGAGAGATACGGTTGATATCAGTTAGTAAAATGTGGTTCAATAAGATAAAAATATTTTTTGGTGAATACAAACTTTTTACTTTTATTTACCACAGTTAAAATTAAATAGGGTAATTAAGGGTAAAAATGATATTATTATTACCCTAACACATGTCCTAATTCTGTTGGATAAGTGTAATTTGACCAAAAAAACCTTTGGAATAAAAGATGACCCTTTAGGTCCACTTAGATTAGATTAGGTCATTTATTATTATTTAATTCAAAGAAGAGTAAAAAGAGTTTAAATCAATGTTTAATAAGGAAATAATTTTTAATATAGGGTTATATATAAGATAAATATGACTATAAATATTCATTTTAAAGAAAAAAATATTTCATACATAATGTATTTTATTTCTAATTTTTAGACATTATAAAATTTAATTTATTTATGACACAATGATGATGCAGTAATTACCTTTTAATGAAATACTAACATAATTGATATTATAAATACACAAATAAATGTATTTTGATAATTTTTATGAATTAAACTAATTTTCTTGGTTAATATAACATATTAGGGTTGGTTAGATGAATTTTTTTCGAAATAATAATGCTGTTATGAATTAATAAAAAAATACCACATTGTGTCAAAATTGACATAAAAGTGTTTTTAAAACAAATATTATAATTATCCTAAAAATCTAGGGTTTGACCAAAATACTTTTATAATAATATATATGACATTAAAAAACCAATTGGGGTTCTATTGGCAGTTTATAGTATTTTTATTAACTATATAGTGTTAGAACAAAAAAGACATAGTAAAAGTGAAATTATTTAACTTAGAGTTAAATCTAAATGATAAGGGTAAAATGTTAACCTAAACTTGTCTAAAACCGATTTATTGGGAGTATTTCTACCCATACCTACCCTATACTATATATAAGTCACTTTGGAGCCATTATAAACTAAATATAATTTATTATAATATAATATTTTAGGTTTTTTCTAAGGTGCCCCTCACCCCTCATATAAAAGGGCACTCCCCCTTCTCCATAATTCACACCTCCAAATCCATTTGTATCAGCCAAAACCAGCCCAAATACCCTCTCAACTATCCTCCCTTTATCCTATATGCCTTACTATATTCATAAATCCATCCTAAAGAGCTAATTTGATCAAATCAAAAGGAAGAACCCTAAGAAGAGGTAAATATCTCACCACATATTTCAAGTTCCTTTCTTCTTCCACTTCCTCCTTATTTGTTGTTTCCATTATAAAATAATATATACATTATCTTCTATATAATGTTATGTTATTATAAAAATATTACAACCTTATTAGTTATTTTATTCATCCTATGAATGAAAAAGTCACCACATGTGCGTACGTACGGCTTACCGTATCTACGTCGTGGTGTAGTTTGTCATTCAAACATTTCATCATTTTTATGGGTATAATAATGAGTATAAATGATATAAATAATAAATATAACATTATAATGATTCTTTATATGTGATATACCATCCAATTATATATGATTTTAATATCAAAATAATGATATTAGTGCTCGTGCGTACAAATGGACTACCGTCTCCACGAACGCGATGAGATTCATTGTCCATGTTAACCATTCTAGAGTGATTATAAAGTATAGATAATAAATAATAAAGAAAGATAATAATGATACTATATTTATTTACATATACGTTTCAATTACTTAATTCCATTCAATTCAATAGGGAAACGAAAACAACGTTCATGCGTACATACAGCCTACCGTCTCCATGAACGGTGTATTTCATTTCTATTTATCGATCAATCATATATATTTATATGATGAATATATATTATATCTAAATCATGTTTTAAATTCTGTAATAAAGTAAATCAGGATATATGTAATAATATCAAGAACGACAAGTCCAAACACGTACGATAAAGGAAATGATTTTACCCATAACGCTTCTTTAACATGGAATTGATAAAAGAACAGGTAATATAAAGTAATAAGTGAATAATATATGATATAATAAATATTATTATGGTTTAGTTAGAAGTTAATAAAATGTTTAAACCCCCTCTACAGGTGTTTTGGACAAGTACGGAAGAAATTGGACCTGAGGTAAGGGATAATTTTGAAAATCTCATTTTTATTTGAGATTTCTTATATGTAAGTATTTAATGGGGTTATATTTTTCATCCATGTCTGTAAAAATGTTTTTTATAAAGTGTTTAATATTCTTCCATGTATGTTTAAAGCCATGTTTATCCCTCTTTGACTTTTACATTGTGTTATAGAAGGATTCTTTCTTTTGTTTACCATTCGAGGAACTTTTTGACTTTTCTAAAAAAAGTACAAGGAGAATGTTTTTTAACTTATACGACATGAATGGATTTTTACGATTAATGAATTATTTCAATGATTCTTCCTCTACAAAAGTTCATGATTATTGTCAAAAAGATCCTTTTATTTTAAAATTTCAAGACAATTTGAGAAAAAAAAATTATTCTGAAGAAGAAAGGATATTTTCCTCGAGAATTAATTTCAAGTGTTTTTATCAAAACTATTTTACATCTAAGATGACATTATTTAGTATGTTTATGTTTCAAGTATAATTTATCTATTATTTATATGGTTTTATTCTTCTTATGATGAAATGATATCCATTTTTTTATATGGATTACGTTATGATGGGATGATGTTTATAAAAACCATTTTATTCTTTGGGTTATGATGAATGATTTATATTTATTTTGAGGCACAAGTAAGAATGATTTCATTATGAGATTGGTGGAAACTATATCTTCCTCTAATGAATAGGGTAAATATTTATATCTCATGATATAGACATGGCTAGAATGGAAAGTTAATCTGGTTCAATGATACAGGACTGGATCGAGGAGTGAACTCGATTCCATAAGGGACTTTGTCCACTATGATAGTCTTGGCAGCAATGTCTTAGCTACTATGGAAATCATATCATGTACTTAATGGTTTTCCATAATTACATGTTTTATTACCTATGCAATTTTAGCATGATTGATGTTCCATTATGATCTATTCCTTACGTACTGCCATGTTTTATGTCATTGCTCAAAATTTTGATGTTTAAACATAATGTTCATGTTTTTAAATTCAAATGTGTATTGTTTGTTTTATTTTTTCCATGCTTACCCTTACTGAGCATTTGATCTCACCCTTTATACGTTTTCTTTTCCCCATGATATAAGTAATGGTTTTTGGTAAGGAAACAAAAGGGGGAGATCTTTATGGGAGATGTTGAAGATCATTCACCATGATTAGAAGATTATGTTCTGAGTTTCAAAAGGCACTAAACTAATACGAACATTGGGAGTCTGTTTTTGTATTGTATTAAGTATTCCAAAAATGTAATGTAATGTCTATGTACGTCACGTATGAGTCTCAATAGTATGCCCCATGATCAAACCTTTTTTGTGATCACCCATGTTATTTATAGTGAAATTAAAGAATATATATTGGTTAAATATGAATGTGATTTTATAAATGGTGTGGTTGTGTGTTGTGTTTTGCTTATTCTGTGATAAGGGTGTGGTATGTGTGTGTAGTGGAGTTGTGGCTTAATGGTTGTTGTTGTGGGTCTTATCTATAGGGTGGTACATGGGGTGTGTTTTAGTCCTAGTTTTGAGAGACAGATGGATTATTTAATTGATGGACATGTAGGCAGAAGAACTGCCATTGTTTGTGTTGTTGCCGTTAAACAGCATTGGATGGTGGGACTTTAGTGTGGTTTTGATATTTCTATGCAGTGGGACTAGATTTAGAAAGTGTGTGTGAAGCAAGATTATTGGAATAGGTTGTGTGTAAATAATAGAGAATTATAACTTTGAAGAATGACAGTTGGAAGTGGTTGAACGGGGGTGTGCAGTGGGACTCAAAATCTTGATTTGTTATTGTTTTGATATTGTTTTGATATGGTTATTCTTGGTTAATGATTTTTAGAGCTGAAATAAATTAAATTGAACTCCTTAATTAATAAATAACAAGTGGTTAAAAGAAATGGGGTTGGGTTCGTGGTTTAGAAGTGGGTGTTGCAGGGTTGTGCATATAGGGTTAGCAACAAAAGTAGTACTGGTGGTCTCATTTGTTTGGTTGTTTAAAAACCCTATGTTGGGATGAGGGTTTGATTACCTATATGTTTAAATTTTAGTTTCTTGTGATTTATATATTCTCTCCACCAATGTTGAGCACCATGTGTCGAACACCCCCATTTCATGGGGGAGAGTGTCTTTCCCAACATCCTAGTGGGAGGATGAATTCATGGTTTCTAAATTTCTTCCTAGCACTATCTTTCAGGTTCATACTACTCGAGTGTATCCAGGTAGGCTGTAATTGGCTGAGGCTTACCAAATTTAAAGAAACATTGAGAATGTTTTTTATGATATTCCTATGTATCTACAGTACACGATTGTTTTCCCATGTTTCTTCAGGATGAGGCCCAAGTGTCTTCGGGTTGGAGTTTTGGTTGTTGTGGCCGAGGTGTCTATGGGTGATATTGTGTGTGGTTTGAGGCCCATGTGTGTGATAGTATGTTTTGATAGTGGGTCTGCATATAGGAAGTGTGGTATCATCAAGATGTTATCTATTAGGGATAAGTAGTTAACCAATTGTAAAGTGGTGCAGGGAACCCAAATGTTGATTTTCTTATACTAGTACCTTACTTGACATTCTTTATTTCATGAGTGTGCCATGGTGGGGCTGGGATGGTTAGTATTCCATGGGAGGTGATTTGAGTTTCTATTATTTTTTGACGTGTACATTAATATGTTCCCCCACATGTGCATGTTTAGCTTTAGTTTCTCTACTAAGTATACTAGTATACTCACCCTATGTATATAAAACTATTTTCGGGTTTCCAAGAGGACATTGATGAACATGTTGGACCATACTAGCTTGGGTGTTGGGATTAGTTGTTTTTGTTGCTTGGTCTCCTTTTGTAGGTACTTTAACTTTGATTTTTGTTGTAATTTTTATCTACTTTACATTATAACATGAATATGGGAATGGATTTTGTATTTAATTTTACTTTTAGTATTTGGAGTATCTTGGGATTTACTTCCCCCAATTCTGTTCTACAAAAGGTTCATGCTTGCCATGTTATGTGAGATTATATACCCTTGGTTCTAGTCACTAGTCCAAGGATTATTGAAGGTGGGACTCGGGGGCCATTATCTTTCTTTCATCCTAAGAATAGAAGGGTGTGTAACTTTACCTTCCCATCCCTCATCATGAAGAAGGATGGTCGGGACAAAATGGTATCAAAGGCATTGTTTCAGGGTTGAGTGATAGGATGGAGTTAGGATTTAGGGACAATGAGGATGAATTTTGATGGTATAGAAATTATTTTAGGCGGTCTCGGTGCATGAAATAGGCCAGGTAAGACTAGCTAGGACACAAGATTTTAAGCCCCCCCCCAACTCCTCATGATCCAATTTAAGGACTATTAGAATACTAAACGACCTAGTGAGGCTACATTAATTGTAGGGTAGTGACCCGGGGGAAGGTACATTCATCATAATCACTAGTGTTCTTTTCAGTGTTGGGAATTTCCAGAAATTAAATAATAATGAATAGTTAAAATGAATTTAATATAAAATCATTGTACTAATATATCTCAGGAGTTTCTTATTTTATTTTTTAGATATGATACCTAGACATCACCCGCATGTGGTACAAGATGTTGTGGCCTAGAATGTTTCCCTCATTGATAATCAGAGGTCCGGTCGATAGAAGGAAGATGACCAGGGGAAGAAGATGCTTTGTTACTTCTAGAAGAAGACTCTGGGGAAGTACGAGGGCAGTGTTTGGGACATAGAGATGAAGAATTTTCTCAAGGATCTGGTGATTGATTTCTGATTAATCCAGGCTCTAAAAGAGTACTAGGTTCCTATAGCAGTGAACCATATATGAGGAGAGGCATGTTAGTATAGGATTCTTAACCTCAGGGTGAGGAAGGAGACTGATGTCTCATGGGATGACTTTGAGGAGGAGTTTTGGGTGGAAATCATTTCATCCACGATTAACATTGTGAAGAGGCAGAAGCTACCCTCCCTCTAGAAGGGACGTATATTGACAAGGAAACTAGGGATCATGTTCAAAGATCCCCTATGCTTCGTACTAAATCTTTATTCTGATGATGAGCCATGGGAGAGATTCTTAGAGGAGGCAGTCCAACCTTCTCTTTTATATTTCTTCAATTCCTTTAGACTACCAACATAAATTGAGGTTTATAAGAAGGCTCGGGTAGTGGAAATAAATAACTATATTGGAGGTGTACCATGAGAGGGGAACAAGCTGAGTTCGTCGAAGGGGAAGTCAATCGGTGTCTAGTCCTTCTATGTTTCAGCCAGTAGGGAGAAGGACTCAACAATTCTAGTTCTTATCCCCTTGTCCCCACCCCTCACCCAAGGGTCCGGGACAGAGATTCATAATATATAGAGGTTATGTATATATTTGTAACCAGTGCCCTGTTCGAGCGTATTATTATAAGACTAGACATGTTTAGCACCCACCCCAACAGCAGTAGTTTCCAGTCAGGCCCTTCCAGTAGTAGGGGCAGTGAGCTCCCGCTCTACCGATGGTTGGCATTGATGGATGAGGCCATGCTCAGTGTGCTCCTAAGGGACATCGACAAGGTAATGTTCCGGGAGGTGGTCGACAACAGAGTGGTAGGGGAGCGAGGTGTGTGTAGTTTCACCAAGCTGAGGCAATAGGTCTAGTAGGTTTGGAGGTTGTTCAAGGTATAACAGTATATTTAGCACTCTTGCTTTAATTTTGTTATATTTAAGATCCTCACACTCCTTTGTTTCACCTGGTATATCCTATTCTTTAGGACTATACATATATAAGAATCTTGTTTCGCTGGTGTTTAGTAAGCAGATTGGAGGTCAGACTAGTTTGTTTGAAGTTTACTGGGGATTTATAATGATGTTGGGCCGCATTAGTCTAGAAAGTATCTTTTTCCGATATAGATGAAATTGTACGATGTCATCCTAGGCATTGATTGGTTGTTTTCTATGCCTACTATTGTCAACTACTTCTGGAGACGAGTCATGTTTTTATTTTTGGATGTCCAGTGAGTAGTTTTCTTTTGTGAGCAGAGATTCAGGTGGGCTGTTAGTGTGTGGAGCCTCTTCTCTCATTATTGGCTAAGTTGTCAGTAGAATTACTGGACACAGAGATGGTGGAGGTTTTGAGGGTTGTCTGAGAGTTCCTGGATGTCTTCCCAGATAATGCTATGACTCTACCACCTCGATGTTGTGTTGAGTTCGGAATAGACATGCATCCCAGTGCCTATCTGATTTCGATGACTCCCTATTTGATGGAACATGTTGAGCTCTGAGAGATGTGAATTCAGATTGATGGATTGATGCATAAGGGTTTTATCCAGCAGAGTTTGTCACCATGGGGTGATCCATTCTTGTTCACAAAGAAGGATAATGATGTTCTAAGACTCTATATAGACTATCAGAGACTGAATCAGGTGATGGTAAAAAAATGTTACCCTCTCTAGAGGATCGATGATCTTTTCAACCGGGTAAGGGGAGTAGGTTTTTCCGCTAATATAGATATACGGTCTGGGTATCAATAGTTTAGTGCGAAGGAGGGTGACATCCCAAATACTTCTTTCAAATGCAGCTATGGGCAACTTGAGTTTGGGGTCATGTCATTCGGGGTCACAAATGCACTCGCTATGTTCATGGGGATCATGAACTCTCTTTTCCATGAGTTCCTAGACTGGTTATTCATCATGCTTAGTGACTACATATTGATCTAATCTAGGTAAGAGGAGGAGCACGTCGAGCATCTTCAGATTATCATAGAGGTCCTTCGACACCACAGTCTCAATGCGATGTTATCCAAGTGTACATTCTAGATGAAAGTGGTGAATTTATGTGGACATGTAGTGTCTCATTAAGGTATATTAGTGGACCCATAAAATGTCAAGGTGGTTGTTTCTTTGGTAGTGCCCAAGTACTTGGAATAGGTTTGTAGCTTCCTGGGTCTAGCAGGATATTATCGGATGTTCGTACCTGACTTCTCCCAAGTAGAAGCACCATTGAAACCATTGACCGGAAAGATCCAGACCTTCTTGTGGACTGATAAATGTTATCCATCCTTCAGATATATAAAAGGTAAAATATTAATTTCTCCCTTTTTCAGCTTTCTAGAGGATGTGGTGATGTTCGAGGTGTTCTGTGATGCTTCTCTTCTAGGCTTTGGATGTGTGAAGATGCATTAATGGGACATAATATCATATGTTTCTAGGTAGTTAAGTCCGCAAGAAATAACTATGCCACCCCTGACCTAGAGAATGCATCAGTCATATTTTTGATGAAGTTGTGGCAACATTACCTCAACGGGGAGCCCATTGTGGTATTCACATGTCACAAGATCCTGAGGTACATCTTCTCCCAATGAGTCTTGAACATATGAAAATGAAGGTGGATAGAGTTTCTCATGGAATATGACTTCTATATATATTAAACCTCTATAAAAGTGAACATGGTGGCCAATTAATTGTGTAGGAAGTCACAGGAGGAGGTAGGTCATGAATCTACAAATTCTTGGAAGTTAATGGTGGAGTTGGACACTTTATATATGGATTTGAGAGTGGATGGTGGCAGATGATATCTATTTAAAATGATAGTCTGATATTACTTGATGTAGTAGGTGGATGAGTATCAGTGGGGAGATTCACAGATTTAAGTGACGCATGATCGCATTGTCTAGGGTAATACTTTGGAGGGATGGTCGGAGGAATGTTAGAATTGGATGATGTTACAAAGGACGTTGTTTATCCCAGTTGTGATGCATGAGGGGGTTCTCCGTGACTTCCATATCTCAACTATAATGGTATATCTGAGAGTCATTAAGTTGTACTGAGGATTGATGGAAAAGTTTTGGTGGCCCAGGGTAAAGGGGGAAGTGGAATAGTTTGTGGCAATGTGCCTAGTGTGTCAGCTGGTGAAGGTCGAGCACCGTGTTCCTTGCTATCAATTGCTTCCCTTAGATGTTCCTAAGTGGTTGTGGGATATTATCTAATTGTATTTAATCATGGTATTACCCAAGGCTTGTCATGACCCGTCCTCAGGGCCCGTGCCGTGACTACCCCAAGCCCACCTTCCATAGGCCAGGGGCTGGCGACTAGCACCAAAGGCGTAAATCCCGATAACTGGGAAGGGATTTCCTTTATATAAGTAATCCAAACACCACAGAGTACAAGCGGAAGTAAAACACTAAGTACAAAGAGAATTGCTGAAAGTTAAATGGGCCAGAATACAAACCCAAATGAAATTACAACTACAACTGAACAAAGTACAACAGAAAAAGACAACAGCTGGAAGGACGAAAGTGGCTCCTGGTTCGTCCTCCTCGGATCCTACCTGAAGGGTAGGTAGAGATGGCACAGCTCCTGGGTCGTCCACCACAGATCCTACCTGAAGGGTAGGTACAAATAGAATCCACAACGCTTTTGCCTGTCAACCTCCTCCGGGTGCCGTCTCACCGTGAAGTCCGCCTCCGGATACTGACTAATCGTTTAGTCCACCTCAGGGTACTGACTCCTTATGTAGTCCTCCTCCGAGTACCATCCAGTCCTCGAACACTCGGCCTCCGTCAGCACTGCCTGTTGTCTGCAACCAACACAATGAGGTGCGGGCATAGCCCATGCAGGGGTGAGTATAACGATACTCAGTAGGGATGCAGAGACCCTTAAGGTCTCACTAAAACCAACAAGGATAACCACAAAAAAGATCTCAACAGATAACCTCTACTTAGGTATATGCCCATAAATATACCTAAGTTATCAATTAACCCATCTCAATCATGAGGAAACACAAGGATTATGAAATCAGTGGATAACCACTACCCAGGTATATTCACATACATATACCTAAGTTATCAAGTAACCCATCTCAATCATGTGGAAACACAAAGGTCATAGACTCAGCTCAAACCAAGATTTTCATTATCAAAACTGTAACTGCTGAAGAGCCCCGTCTCTGGAGTGTACAGTGGTCCAATCACGACTCTGAGGTACTGCTCACTAACCTAAGACTGATGAGGTACTCCTCCTGTCGAGTACCGCGGGTCAGCCACCCAAACACAGTAGCGCTTCCTACCGGGGTATGCCACCCAAACACAATAGTGCACACCCCCTAGTAGCCTGCAGAGGTACTCTTCAGATGAGTACCGCGGGTCTGCACTGTCACACAGGTAGTACACCATCCGCCATGGGTCGGCACCTCACAAAGTAGTGCTCCGTCCACTGGGCTAGTCGACTCATTCCAAGTCGAGTCGATCAAGCAGTCATCAGGTCTCATATGGCTACACGGTCTCTATACTCCACACGCTCGTCTCTGGGAGGGTCCGCTCCACGAGCTACAGGTCGATACTCCAAGTATCTCAATGTCCCATGAAGAAGTATTCCAATGGACCGCCTCGTCACAGGGGTCTCAATGCAACAGACGGCGCGTCAATCGAATGCCCGGTCTCTAAGTTACTAGCCCTTTCGTCCCAGGGGCCCGGTTGGTTTCGTGTACAATCCAACCCGACCACTATCCAACAGCAACCAAAACTCGGGCGAAGTATGCCCAAAGTTCCGTCTCATCAAGAGGATGTCAACGAGATAGACAGCGCGTCAATCGGACGCCCGGTCTGTGAGTTATTGGCTTTTTCGTTCCAGGGGCCCGGTTGGAATTCGTGAGAAAACCAACCCAAACACACTCCGACGACATCCAAACCTCGAGAGAAGTAATCCAAAAGATCCGTCTCACTTAGAGGAATCCATCAATGTCGACATCACGTCGATCGGACGTCCGGAGCCCAAGTTATGAGCGTTTCCGCTCCGAGGGCCCGGTTGGTTTCGTGTACGAACCAACCCGGCCGAACCCAAAGTATTCCAAAACCTTGATTGCAATATGTCAAAACGACCGTCTCGATCCAAGGGTCGCATCGCAACTAACGATGCATCGATCGGAGGTCCGTAGCCCAAGATATGGACATTTGACCGAAAGTAATCCGAAAACGGGGGGGCTGGGCCCGGACCGACCCAGACCAACCCCCATGGGTCGGCCCGAACCGGGCGACCCGACCCAGGTCTGGGTCCGACCCGGCCCGGCCGGGGTGGCCCGACCCGGCCTGGGCGTGCCCCGGCCCGACCGGTGGGTCGGCTCGGCCGGTTACGGCCGAGCAGAGCGGAGAGGGGCGCTGCCCCCGCCTGAAGAATTGCGGCCCCACGTGGGGCCGCCCGTGCCAGCGGACGCGGCAGCCGGCCGCGTCCCGCCGCCCCCCTCCTGTACCGCGCGGTCGTGGGACTGCGCTCCTCCGTCGCGGCTTCAGCCACGGTGGCTTCTTCTGGCGGCGCACCGGGTGCCGCCGTGCCGGCGAGGCGTGCCGGCGGGCTGTTCCGCGGACCACTAGATGGGTTCTGGTGGTCAGAAATTTGTTCCATCTTCGCCAATGGCCCTCCCAGGACCCATCCTTCACTGCGAGGATCCCACAACACCCGTGCGGCTTCTTTTTTCGTTTTTCGGCGCGGAGCGATGGTGTCGTGGCTTGTTCAACATCATCGGCATGACGCGACGGCGCCGCGTTTCATAGCCCTTCCTCATAATTTCCGCGTGGTGCAACAGCACCACGCTTCCTTTCACGTGCCACAACAAATTCAAACAACAAGGGGGAGGAGGGTCAGCCGTGTTCATGCGGTCCGACCTCCTCCCATTATAATGATAGCAGGCGGTCATCTAATAGAAGTCGACGTACATCAAAGAAATAATTTGCGGACAAAAAAATAATCCTCTACATCAATCCGCATGAACGAACGATCCAGGGATCAACCAGGAATTGGTTAGTCCGCGCTCGTTGTTCTTTTCTCAAAAGATAAGAGAACACCAAATAAATTACCCTACTAGGATATTTGACGTCGCACGTCGGGTGTCGCGGAGAACGACGCCGCAGGGTCAGACATAGATTCCGTGGACGTCGTGGTGCGTCCGAGGAGGAAACAATGTCTCCTCACCTGTTTCTATGATAAAGATGAAAGGTACGTTGTCGTTGGTGATGTTCACCACGGTCGGTGACTTCTCCCTTGTCATGGAGGAAGATGAAGACTGAAGAATCCGGGTCGCCGAGTCTTCTAAGTCGAAGGGTCGATGTTCTTCGTCGGAGAAGAACCGTTCTTCATGTTATTCAATGTGGAAGATGAAGTTCTTCAAAGTAAAGAACTATCCCTCTCACAATCCTCCATAGAAAAAACCAAACTAAAATAAAATAAGGCTTTGCCTTATTTTATTTACTTATGCAAACATTTTCAAAAAATTCAAAATTCAAAACACATAACTCAGTTAATTAAGTTAATGTGTTGGCTTTGAATTAAAGTGGGGAGAGGGAAAGTCACCCTAATCAATGGTGAGTTTTTATGGGTTACACACTTAAGAGGGAGTTTTATGAATTTGAAGGGTTGGGGCTCGTGTGGGCCCCACCTCACAAATATCCTAACAAGAGAAGTTAGGATTTACTGGGTCCCACCCCAACTCCCTCACATGGAAGTTAAACCACTTAGAAGAGAGAAATAAAGTTGTGACACAACTTTATTTCACTTAACACATAATCCGCTTAGTAAAGAAATAAAATAAAATTGTAAAACAATTATTTTTATTCCTCACATTTTAAACAACTCCTCTCGAGTAAACACACCTTCGGAAAAGGTGCTCCTAAGCAAAAACCAGCGCTGCGATTCCATCGGTGCCCTCAGAATTCGATTCCGAGCACCGGTTCAAAAGATAGAAAAACCCGCTCATTCGTTCACTGAACGTACCCGAGCTAATCTTCGGAAATTAATTCCGGGCACACCGGGCCTCGGAATTAGGCGCCGTCAGAAACTATGTTCTTGTAAAATTCCAAAGAAAATTAAGAAAAAAATTTCCTTGAAATTTCCGGGTCTTTACATTACTCCCACCTCAGGGCTTTACGTCCCCGTAATGCTTCAATACAAACTAGGGTCACAAACGAGGTACAGAGCATGCATCTGAGCCTTCCACTCCCATGTGCTCATCTGGTGGTTCCCATACTTCCATTGAAAGTGCACCTGAGGAATCGATTGTCCTTGTAGGATCCGCTCCTGTCGATCCTCGATCCCCACTGGAACCTCCGTGAAAGACACCCCATCGTCATCGTCCAGCTCCCCATGGTCGATGATATGCGAAGGGTCGAGAATGTATCTCCTCAGTTGAGATATGTGGAAGTCGTCATGCACCTGGTGCAACTGAGGTGGATGGGTCAAGCGGTAAACCACCCCGCCTACCCAGCTGAGGACCTAAGAAGGTCCGCTGAACCTTGGAGATAACCTACCACCTTGGTCACATCCCGTAAACCTCGTCGAGGCGAGACCCGTATAAGGACGTGATCTTCAACCTCGAACTCCAGAGGTCTCCAATTCCTGTTTAGAACTGGAACTCAAAATGACTACTTCCACGAGGGTATGGTTGACTGACTCAAGATTGATCGGTCACACCCTCCTGTGCATGAGTTACCCTGTGCTGCCTGGGGTTTCCCTTTTTTTTGCCGACCAACGAAAACCCATTCCGACGTCGTAGTTAAACCATAACCTTTTTGCCTAAAACCATCAATTTGTGTATGAACTGTGATCGCCCAGTCCATACTCAAACCAACGTGGTAAGGCCTCATCGCTGCCACCAAGAGATTCCAACCGAAACTCTCACCTCGAGGTTCTAACCACACTATTTGCATAAGTGTGATTATTCAATCTTCTCCCAAGGTATATCCAGACGTGAGGGTCAAGTCTACGGCTTAACGGATACTCAAGGTATGGAACATGATTTGTGGAAGGAAGTAATGATTCGTATCAACGCCTGTTACTACGGCAGTTAGTAGTGGACATAGACGGTCCCTTGAATCATTTTTTAGCCATTGGGTCACACTCTTTGACCGCATGCAGCCGCACTCTTCCTCCGCCCTCCAGCTCCCTGATCCTGGCGGGGATAACTAAGGCGGGTGTTTGTAGCATGTCAAGATGTACACCACCTCATACTGCTCTCCTAGCTCTACCTCCACATCTTCTGCTTCGCAGACTCATCTCTCCTTAATGATTCCACTTCTTCAAACATATAACATGCTTGTGTCTCTAAGACTGGTGCTAGTTTCTTGTTTCTTGCTGCACCGGGTAGTCTTTATCTGCTCCTAGATGACCTGCACATTATTTTCCTCTGATCTGAAAGAGCTTCTAAAAATTAGTCCTTTTCCGAAAAGAGAAACTCAGTCTCATCCCCTGGATGAACCCCGCCCATTGCCTAATACAGTCAATCCCGACATGAATGATGCATTCATGCCATGGATGACGTCGTAAGGCCTCGACGTAATTACCAAGAGATCCAACTGTCACTCTCGCCTCCAAGGGTCGAGTCACACTGTCGGAATCAGTGTGAGGTCACTGGGTCTCCTCCAGTAGAAATATCAAAAGTGAGGGACAAGTCAACAGTCTTAACCAGGACCATTCAGTATCAACCAAACAAAAAGGACAGGAAAGAAAACATCACAAAGATAAGTGTCTTTTTATTATTGCGTCTCATAGTACAAAGACACGAATACAATAGAAACATGGAACTAGAAGTACAAGGGACATATCCACTAGTTCCTCTCCTGTCCACCTGCTCCCGGAGCTCTACTGCCTTGTCCACTGCTCGGCTGTTGCTCAAGCACCAGCCGCTGCTTCTGTCTCGGTGGCTCCTCCAACACCCGCTGATCAACTGTGCGGGGGGGGGGGGGTCGTACAGTCATGTGCAAGGTGACACTTCCTGCCGTAGGGGAAACACTGTCCGTTTCTAGCACTCCTGGCTCTGACCACACCCCGGGTGCCCCGCACCACCGATCCTAAAACCTGAGATCGCCCAACTACTGGCCTGGTCATCCTGGACCTCTGCATCATCTGTCTACTACCCACAGATGACTCGGCTACTGATCGAAAACCCTGCAGCAAAGGTAGAAGCTCCGGTACACGCTCGGGGTGTAGTGCAACTGGCACAAACTCCACCCTGAATAAGGTCTCGAAGTCTTCCCATGTGAAGGCCATCCCGTCGCAAAACTAAAAAAAGTGGCTCCACCAACTGCCTGCTGCTGCCTGAAGAAGGCTGGCAGCAAAGATCACCATCAAGTCTGCCGGCATCCCCACTAGCCTGAAGACTCTCACCATAGCCTCCAACCAATCCTCAGCCGCCTGCGGGTCCGTCTCTCCCCAGAACCTGGGTGGCCTCTGGCGCTGTAACTCGTGCATCGTGCTCAAGTGGTGTGCATCGCCTACTGCTAGGGCTGGTGGCATCAGTGGCCCAACGTATGGTAGTACCGCTGGTGCCTCAACTGCAAGGGGGCACTGTACCGAAGCCTCGTCGCTCGGCAGGCTGTCAGTATGCACATCCCTCTAGGCTCTAGCTGGTCATCCATGAAAAGGCATCCTGAATGAAACAATGTGATACGATCAAACGATTATACCTGGTGAGCTGACTTGGTTTGAGATGACATTTATAAACTTCTGTAAACACACACACAATCAGTGTTTTCGTGCACAAAGTCGGAAATCAGTTGTCAGGGTCCTATTGTATGGATACGTCGGTCGTCCACACCAACACTGGACTCCCTGAAATGAAAACCACACTCAGTACTCTTAACACTATTGCTTCACAAAAAGAAAATATCAGAGCTATAAGTTCTGCGGTAGAGCCGACTCCTCTGATACCAATTTGTCACGATCCGTCCTCAGGGCCCGTGCCGTGACTACCCCAAGCCCACCTTCCATAGGCCAGGGGCTTGCGACAAGCACCAAAGGCTTAAATACCGATAACTGGGAAGGCATTGCCTTTATAAAAGTAAACAAAACACCATAGAGTATAAGCGGAAGTAAAACACTAAGTACAAAGAGAAGTGATGAAATTTAAATGGGCCAGAATACAAACCGTAATGAAAGTATAACTACAACTGAACAAAGTACAATAGAAAAATACAACAGCTAGAATGACGGAAGTAGCTCCTGGGTCGTCCTCCTCGGATTCTACCTGAAGGGTAGGTACAGATGGCACAGCTCCTGGATCGTCCACCACGGATCCTACCCGAAGGGTAGGTACAAATATCCTCCACAACTCTCTCGCCCGTCAACCTCCTCTAGGTGTCGTCTCGCCGTGAAGTCCGCCTCCGGATACTGACTCTTCGTGTAGTCCACCTCCAGGTACTGACTCGTCGTGTAGTCCACCTCCGAGTACCGTCCAGTCCTCAAACACTCGGCCTCCGTCAGCACTGCCCATCGTCTGCAACCAACACAACGAGGTGCGGGCATATCCCGTGTATGGATGAGTATAATGATACTCAGTAGGGACCCCGAGACCCTCAAGGTCTCACTAAAACCAACAAGGATAACTACAAAGAAGATCTCAACAGATAACCTCTACTTAGGTATGTGCCCATAAATATACCTAAGTTATCAAGTAACCCATCTCAATCATGAGGAAACACAAGGATTATGAAATCAACAGATAACCACTATGCAGGTATATGCCCATACATATACCTAAGTTATCAAGTAACCCATCTCAATCATGAGGAAACACAAAGGTCAAAGACTCAGCTCAAACCAGGATTTTCATTATCGAAACCGTAACTGCTGAAGAGCCTCGTCTCTGGAGTGTATAGTGGTCTTGTAATGACTCTGAGGTACTGCTCACTAACCTAAGACTGCTGAGGTACTCCTCCTGTCGAGTACCGTGGGTCAGCAACCCAAACACAGTAGTGCTTCCCGCCGGGGTATGCCACCCAAACACAGTAGTGCACACCCCCTAGTAGCCTGCAGAGGTACTCTCCAGACGAGTACCGCGGGTCTGTACTATCACACAGGTAGTGCTCCGTCCGCCATGGGTTTGTACCTCAAAATGTAGTGCTCTGTCCACTAGGTTAGTCGACTCAATCCAAGTCGAGTCGGTCAAGCAGTCGTTAGGTCTCAGTCGGCTACACGGTCTCCGTACTCCGCACGCTCGTCTATAGGAGTGTCTGCTCCCTGAGCTATAGGTCGATACTCCATGTATCTCAAATTCCCATGAAGAATTATTCCAAAGGACTGCCTCGTCAGAGGGGTCTCAACTCAACAGACGGCGGGTCAATCGAACGCCTGGTCTGTGAGTTACTAGCTCTTTTGTCTGAGGGGCCCGGTTGGTTTCATGTACAATCCAACCCGGCCACTATCCAACAGCAATCAAAACTTGGGCGAAGTACGCCAAAAGTTCCGTCCCATCAAGAGGAAATCAACGAGACTAACGGCGCGTCAATCGGACGCCCAGTCTGCGAGTTATTGGCTTTTTCGTTCCAGGGGCCCAGTTGGATTTCGTGAGCAAACCAACCCGACCGCACTCCGATGACATCCAAACCTCAAGAGGAGTAACCCAAAAGATCCTTCTCACTTATAGGAATCCATAAAAGTCGACGGCACGTCAATCGGACGTCCGGAGCTCAAGTTACGAGCGTTTCCGCTCCGAGGGCCCGGTTGGTTTCGTGTATGGACCAACCCGGCCGAACCCAAAGTATTCTGAAACCTTGAGTTCAATATATCAAAAAGAACATCTCGATCCAAGGGTCGCATCGCAACTGAAGATGCGCCGATCGGAGGTCCGTAGACCAAGATATGGACATTTGACCGAAAGTAATTCGAAAACAGGGCGTCTGGGCCCGGGCCGACCCGGCCCGGCCGGTGTGGCCCGGCCCAGCTTGGGCATGACCAGGCCCGACTGGTGGGTCGGTTCGGACGGTTACGGCCGAGTGGAGCAGAGCCGGGCACTGCCTCCGCGTGAAGAATCGCTGCCCCGCGTGGGGCCGCCCGTGCCAGCGGACGCGGCCGCCGGCCGCATCCCGCAGCCCCCCTCCGGTCCCGCTCGGTCGCGGGACCGCGCTCCGCCTCTGCGGCTTCATCCGCGGTGGCTTTTTCCGGCGGCGCACCGGGCACCGCCGCCACCCGCCGCTGGCGCCGCCATGCCAGTGACGTGCGCCGACGGGCTGTTCCGCGGTCAACCGGATGGGTTCCGGTGCTCGGAAATTTGTGATGTCTTAGCCAATGGCCCTCCCAGGACCCTTACATCACTGCGAGGATCCCACAACGCCCGTGCGGCTTCGTTTGTTGTTTTTCGGTGCGGCGCGACAGCGCCGTGTCTTGTTCAACTTCATCGGCGCGACGTGACGACACCGCGCTTCCTAGCCCTTCCTCATAATTTCTGCGCGGTGCAACGGCACCGCGCCGCCTTTCACATGCCGCAACAAATTCAAACAACAAGGGGGGAGGAGGGTTTGCCGTGTTCATGCGGTCCAACCTCCTCCCGTTATAATGATAGAAAGAAGCCATCTAATAGAAGTCGACGTACGTAAATGAAATAATTCGAGGACAAAAACAATAATCCCCAACATCAATCCGCATGAACGAACGATCCGCGGATCAACCTGGAATTGGTTAGTCCGCGCTCGTCGTTCTTTTCTCAAAAGATAAGAGAACACCAAATAAATTCCCCTACATGGATATTTGACGTCGCACGTCGGGTGTCGTGGAGAACGGCGTCACGGGGTCGGACGTAGATTCTGTGGACGTCGGGGTGCGTCCGAGGAGGAAACGATGTCTCCACACTTGTTTCTATGATAAAGAAGGAAGGTACGTTTTCGTTGGTGATGTTCACCATGGTCGGCAACTTCTCCCTTGTTGTGGAGGAAGATGAATACGGAAGAATCCGGGTCGCCGAGTCTTCTAAGTCGAAGGGTCGATGTTCTTCGTCAGAGAAGAACCATTCATCACGTTCTTCAATGTGGAATATGAAGTTCCTCAAAGTAAAGAACTCTCCCTCTCACAATTCTCCACAGCAAAAACCAAACTGAAATAAAATAAGGCTTTGCCTTATTTTATTTACTTATGCAAACATTTTCAAAAAATTCAAAATTCAAAACACATAACTCACTTAATTATGTTAATGTGTTGGCTTTGAATTAAAGTGGGGAGAGGGAAAGTCACCCTAATCAATGGTGAGTTTTTATGGGTTACACACTTAAGAGGGAGTTTTTAGAATTTGAAGGGGTGGGGCTCGTGTGGGCCCCACCTCACAAATATAATAACAAGAGAGGTTATGATTTAGAGGGTCCCACCCCAACTCCCTCACATGGATGTTAAACCACTTGGAAGAGAGAAATAAAGTTGTGACACAACTTTATTTCACTTAACACATAAACCTCTTAGAAAAGAAATTAAATTAAATTGTAAAACAATTATTTTTATTCCTCACATTTTTAACAACTCCTCCTGAGTAAACGCACCTTTGGAAAAGGTGCTCCTAAGAAAAAACTGACACTGCGATTCCATCGGTGCCCTCAAAATTCGATTCCGAGAACCGGTTCAAATGTTAGAAAAACCCGCTCGTTCGTTCACTGAACGTACCCGAGCTAAAATTCCGAAATTAATTTTGGGTACACAGGGCCTCGAAATCAGGCGCCGTCAGAAACTGCGTTCTTGTAAAATTCCAAAGAAAATTAAGAAAAAATTGTCCTTGAAATTTCAAGGTCTTTACAAGGCTCAGGTAGGATGTGATTCTCATTGGGTAGTAGTTGACTGATTGATGAAGTCAACACACATCTTAGCGATAAAGGAGTTCAGAACAGTGGATGCCTTAGCGCAGTGGTATGTTGATGTGTTGGTGGAGGAACATGGATTTCGATGATCTATAATCTAGGGATAAGATTTGAATTGTACATCATGAGTCTGGAGGGTATTGGATCATGCCTTTGGCACCTAGTTACGCCGTATCACTACTTTCCACCCTCAGAAGGATGGACAGTCAGAGAGGACCATCCAGACGTTGGAGGACATGCTGTGGGCATGTGTTTTTGATATAGGAGAATCATGGGTATGCCATTTTCCCCAGGAAGAGTTTTATTACAATAATATATATCACTCTACCATTTCCATGCCACCATTTAAGGACTTGTATGGATGGTTTTTTCATTCAACAGTATGCTAGACATATGTTGGCAAAGAATCCCTTATTGTACCAGAGGTAGTGAAGGGAATTACAGAGAAGTTTCATCAAGTGTGTGTTTGGATGAAAGAAGGACAACACTAACAATAGTCGTATTTCGGTCATAGGAGGAGGCCCTTGATGTTCAAGCATGTGGACAATGTTTTTTTGATGGTATCCACTCGGTGTGGGCAGTAGAGGTTCCGTAAGGGAAGCACACATTCTCTCAGGTTCATTGGACCTTTTGGGGTGTTGGGATGGGTAGAGTGGTAGCATATCAGTTGGAATTTCCTACCCCATTGGAGAGGATCAACAATATCTTCCATGAATCTCATCTATATCAGTATCTACACGTTGAATCTCATGTTCTAGACTGGGGAGTGTTGGATATAACGAACAACACAACCATTATGGAGATAATGATAAGAATCAAAGATTTTGAATGGAAGGTTGTTTATGGATGGAACATTTCTTTGATTCATGTGTTGTGGAAACATGGTGTCCTCGAGTAGAGTACATGGGAGGAGGAGGCTAAGTTATGTTCCCAACACCCAAAGTTGTTCTATGTTTTTTTTCAGTGTTTTACCTATGTGTTTTATTTTATGATGTAATTATTAACCTCATTCTTTATCAGATGAGTTGCCTCCATATTCATTGAATTTGTGTGAAATTTCTTGACTATGGGAAGGGGAGGACCAGATCCCAAATCAGGATACATTACTGTGAATGTGATTAAACATGTGTGGGTGTGTCAGTGCCGCCAAATGCTCATATTATCTTGACATGGAGGAAGGAGCTTCCTAATTCATGTGTTTGGATAGAGTGACCTTTTTTATGTGGTTTTTGGGGTTTTGGGGACTTAGTGCTTCTGTAGTTTTAGGAGGTAGATGTTAAAGAGGTGTTCTTAGATGTCATGTTTTTCACTCTAGTTTTCAAACATCACTATGTAGTTTGTCCCTCAAAGGTATCTTAAGGGGTGGTTGTTCGCGCCCTTCTTTCTTAATAGTTAGTCTTCAATTGTATTGGATGAAAATTATTTGAGAGGTATCTAATGTAATTAACTAGATTTTCCCAGGCCCTTCCTCTTTGATAATCTAGTGTTTAGGGTCTTCAATAAGGGAATGATAGCTTGTTTCAAGTGTTTTCCAAATTTCTAGTTTTCTTTAGTTATTTGAGGGTATTAGCGTTAGTATGTTAGCGCATCCGCATGTCAGTGCATTGTAATGTCATTGTATCGGCGTGTCAATGCATTGGTGTGTTAGGGGTGTTGGCATCATTTATTTAGGGGTGTCGACATCGGTAATTCAAGGGCGTCAGCATCAGTGAGTTAGGTGCGTCAGCAGCAGTGAATCAAGGGAATCAGTTTCGGTGATTGAAGGGAATCGTTGAGTTTTTATGTTGGTAGCTCAACATCAATGGCTCATCATTGTTAGTTCACATCAGTAGCTCACCAATCAGTATCTCTAAGTTAGTACCTCAGAGTCGGTAGGTCTTGTCGGAGACTCTCCCATAGGTCGCTCAACGTTGAAAGCTTAGCATCGATTGGTCAAGTAGGTAGATCACCCTTCAGTGGCTCAGGGTTGGTGACTCAACCATCGGTGACTCATTTACAGTTTTTCAATTTTTCCCAGTTTTTCCAATTTCTCACCTCTAATGTTTTTTTAAAATAAACTGAGTTTAAAGCCACGTTTGGGAATTTTTAAGGGTGTTTCAAAGGTTATTATGTATATATTTAATATCCTACTGTCATAGGGGATTTTAGATACTCAATATGTGGTATTATGACTATGATCCCACAATAATGGGTTTTCAAACTATTGTTCCTTTAATGTAGGATCTGTCTCTTCATAGCTGGGATCTGCAATTCTTATGTGTTTTCCATTCCCTCTAGGTTCCCCTAAAGTGTTTCTCCCTAGATGAGTTGTGGGCTTGTGCTAGAGCCCCTCCAGCTCACCCTTTTTTTAGTTTCGTGCTTCCTGCACGATCCCCAATCCTTAATGAAATGTGGAGATTTGGTCACCTATTTTTTCTAGTAGGGATTTCTTCCGTATCTCTTTAATTGTGAATCATGTGTGGTGGGTGTACTAATGACTCCTTTTCATGAATAGTTGACTCCTTTTTCATTAAAAAATAAATAAATAAGTGGTGGGGAATTTGATGATAAAATGATAATAATACTTGTTATAATAATAGACAGGGGATTGAAGATGATTCAACATTGATCAATTGTTTTATAGTTATCCTTGTTTATTTTTTTATGTATTGGTGTTCTTGTATACCTTCTAAAAACCATGGTCGTTGGTGGTCATTATTTGCGCCTTGGTGATGTTCTCCTTTGTTGAGATGCTTGAATAAATGGTTCTAACATGAAATATTCTTAATCATGTATACATGGGTAATAAAGGGATTCTAAAGGATCAAACATGTCCTACAATCACCCATATTACTTAAAGTGAATGTAAAGAACTCCTTGTGGAAAAATATGAATGTTCATAGCTAAATGGTGTGGTTCTGTGATGTGTTTGGTTGGTTCTATGAGATGTGTGTGGTATAAGTGTTCAGCGGGGTTGTGGATTATTGGTAGCTATTGTGGGTCTTTTATATGGGGTGGTACAAGGGGTGTGTTGCAATCCCAATTGTAGTGACTAGTCGATTTTAGAATGGATGGACTTGAAGGTATCATAACTACGTTTTTTGGGTTGTTGTTGTCAGAAGACATTGGTCAGTGGGACTACGGTGTGGTTTTGAACTTTTATGTAGTGGGAATGCATCTTGTAATTGTATGGGAAGAGGGTCTATGGGACTAGGTTCCGAGTGAAGTATTCTGGGGTATAACTTTGAAGAATGATAGTTGGCAGTAGTTCAATGGGGGTGTGTAGTGGGACATAAAATATGGTTTTGTTTATGTTTTGGTATTGTTATGGTTGGTAGGTTCCTAGTAGTGCTAGAATAAATTATATTTAACCCCTTAACTTATAAATAGTAAGTGTTCGATTGAAAAGGGGTTGGGTTCATGATTTGGATGTGGTTATTGTGGGGTTGTGCAAATATGGGTAACATCAATAGTTGTATGGGTGGGATCATTTGTTTGGTTGTTTGAATCACATAGGCTGGTTTGAGTGTTTGATTACTTATATTTATAAATTTTAGTTATTTTTTATTACTATATTCACCCCACACTTGTTGATAACCATGTGCCAAACACCCCCATTTCATGGGGGAGGATCTCTTTTCTAATATCTTGATGGGATGATGGATGGTTGGTTAATGACTTTCTTCATCTCAACCTTTTCATGTTCATACCACTTGAGTGTATCCAGGTAGGCTATAATGGATTGAGGCTTACCATAGTCCCAAAATCATTGGGATGTTTTTTTGTGGATGAGAGGCATAGGTTTTTACAGGCTAGTATGTTTTCCCCATGTGTCTTCAAGATGAGGACTTGATGCCTTCAGTTGAGATGTGTGCTTGTTATGGAATAGGGTTTTGTGGATATGATTGTGTGTTTTTTGAGTCCAAGGTGTGTGCGGGATGGTTGTGGTTGTGGGAATGTGTATGGGAAGAGGGGTAGATTCAATACATTAGCCGGTAGGTATGAGTAGTTAATCAGTGGGAAAGTGTTGTGGGGTACTCAAATGTCGATGTTCTATACTAATAGCTTACATGACTAGCTTTATTTGGTGAGCATTCCTTGGCAAGGCTAGGAAAGTTAATATTATTTAGAAGGCACATCGAGATTCTACTATTTTCTCACAGGGACATTAGTATGTTCCCCTAATTTTGAACGAGTAGCTTTAGTTTCCCTTCTTAGAATATTCATATGCTCACCATCCATATATAAATCAATTTTCAGGGTTCTATGGGGATATTTAGTACCATTATAGAGTTTAAAAGCTCAAGCATCAAGATTAGTTGTTTTTATTGCTTCGTCTCTTTTCTGTTGGTACTTTACCTTGGATTTTTGTTATACCTTGTATCATCATTACATTTGAATATGCATATGGTAATGGATTTTTGGATTTACTTTTACTTTTAGTATTTTGATTTTCATTGGATTTTCCATCTTATCTTATGATCTTGTTTCAAAAGATGGTTAACACTTTCCAGGTTAAGTGGTATTCTATACACTTGGTGCTAGTTCCTATTTCGGGGCCTATTAAATACAAGACACATGGGTCATTATCTATCCTTCATCTTGAGGAAGGAAGGGTGTGGAACATCGTTGTCCCTTCCCTCAACATGAATATGGAGGGTTGTAACATTAAATTAATGGTAATATATTATTTTCATTAGATATTAATCATTATAAAAAATGTGAAATATTCCTCTACCAATTTTTCTTTTCATTCAATAAAAAATGAAATCATTGTTCTTGTTTATGTGTGCATTACCACCTCCATGAATAAATGTGATTCATTTTTCATCATCATATCACATTGATGATATATATAATAATATTTTATTAATTTAAATGATATATAAGTTTTTATGATAATTAATTAATAATAAAATAATATAAACCTTCTTTTCATAATGATTTTTGAAAAATGGAATCCTTAATTATTCGTATATATGACCTACCATCTCAAATATTGTAACGTAGTCTATATTTCATAACCATAATTAATTATAAATTATAATGTAGTATTTAAATAAATAATGGAAATTATTACTTGATTATTTTTTCAAAGATGATAGAATAACGACCCCTTTTCCCATTGACAACCAACTAAAATCATTATGTACATACGAGATGAATATCATCAAAATACCTAAACTGAAATAAATTAATAATAAATATATATCATCATATTAAATAATATAAAGTAATATTGAACATTCAATTTTTTCTTAAAACATTATAAAATTAGGAAAATATTTTTATTTAGGAAGGCAATGATCTTATATGATATGCCAGACTCGAGGTAAGAGACATTCATTTAGAAATTATCATTGAATGATTTTCATAAAACAATCTTTTTTATACATGTACATAATTTCTAAAACATATTATATTTCTTTTCTAATATTCAAATGTGATTTTTTAAAAGAAATTTTACCCATTTTTTACTTTTTACAAAATACTTTTAATGGAGCCTTTTTGTACTTTTCCAAACATTCTATATTATGACTTTTCAAAAACAAAATTGAAGATAATGAATGTTTTATTTAACATATAATGCATGAAATGATTTTCCACCATCATAAATTATAATTTCATTTATATTAATATATTAGTTTATAAGTATCTTTAAAAAATATTTTCTTTTTTAATTGAGTATATTTTTAAAAAGTGATTTCAATATGGTAAAACAAATTTCCGTAAGAAAAGACTTTTTGATTAAATATTGTATATATGATGCTATGGTTTGTAAAATTTTATTACTATTATAGGTGGATTAATTATTAAAAAAATATTTTATGGTCTATAATATCCCTCTAATTCATATGGTATGGAAGTTGATCATACTGTGATTCAAAATATTGGAATAAGTTAACTCATTAGAATTCTCCTGATATATAATGAGAATATAATGCATTAGTTATTATTAAAATAAAATGATTCTTAATGTATTAGTATCTATTATTGTTACTCAAATGTAATTATTGGATTTTATCCTTCATGTTATTCTATTATTATCTATCATGGTTACTCTGAATGTTTCCATGATGTTCATTCTATATATATGAGTGAAAAGAATATCCGTGTGAAAATTATTCATTTTATTTTTAAATTTAATAATAAACATTTATATGTATATTTTTCGTTTAATATTTCTAATGAAAAGGTTTTTTGAAAATTATGAGCAAAATATGATGATTTATTGAGGATTAAAAGGTATTATTTTTTATCCTGTAGCTTATTTTGAAAAAGAAAATTTTTTATAAGTAATCATGCACTGACAGCTTCATTCATTCATTTATATCTCTTATCAACATTTTTTATATCTTCATATGCTTAATTTTTTTCATTTTTTTAAGGATTGGTAATGTAAAATAAGATTCAAAACTGAAATTCATGAATATTTTTTATAAAAATAAAGTCTATTTTATTTTAAAGCTTTTATATTATGGAAAAATGGATTCTGAGTAAAATTAACCATCTTATAATTTATTAGTTAGTAATGTAAGAATTGTGATCTAATACTCTCAAACAATAAACCTAAAAGAAATTTGGGAATTAGAGGAAGTGAATTATAGCCTCAATAAAATATATTATGTAAGGTTAATGGTTTATTCGTTATATAGATACAATAAGAAAATATTGTCATGGAATAGTTTTACATTAGGATAATAACATCGATTATGGTGCGTTAGGATTTTACTCGATCACCACATGGTTAAATAAAATAATACTTAAATGAGAAAATGGTTTTAAACAATTATGTGTTATTCGTAGGATATTTCACATTTTCATTACAAAAAATTTTAAAGGATATGAAATGATGTCACCCATAAAGAAACCATGTTTAAAATTATGTGATTAACGATTAAAAATTTTATGATTTATGATATAGAATTATAAATTATTTTTTGAAATTTACAATGTCGTGATATAATCCAATATATTCCTTTTATTAGAAATGGATCTTTGTTTAATTAAGGGTGTAAGTAATCACGTCTAGTGTAAAGATGTTTCTACTGAGAAAGCCAATATAGATGGCGTTTGAAATAAGTAGATCATAGATATATATGGAATGTTAATCATTTTACAGTAAATAAACTTCCACGAATAGAGAATCTTATTATTATATATCATCATGTTGATAAAATTTATATCTTAATTATAAGATCCCCTAAAATATATGGGTGCTACTAATCTTGTGGTAACTAAGAGATTGATTATGTACCATATAATGATATTTTTAGTATTGGGATGAAATGAAAAAGAAAAGGTTATACTGGGAATATAATGTGTTAATGGGGATGAAAATAAACGGTGGTCATTAATCCAAAATTATATGGAATAGTATGTAATAGATCACGTGGAATAAAAATGTTTTATTGAAATAGTCTATGATAAATAATTCTATATTGGGAAGAAAAAAAATGAGAAGAAATTTCCTTAGCTTAAATAAAAAAGAATATTGAAGTGTTTCTAATAATTAGAATACCATTACAATAAGAACTAGGTATTCAATGGATTATGTATGAATATAGAACAAATGATTAACTATTTATTTGAATGATGTAATCCATGTCAATATAGGTACCTGTATTGAAAAAATTCAAAATTATATGATGAAATATATTTATGCACATTAAAAAAATTAAAGAATTATCTATCTAATAATTAAATGCTAATAAAGAGAACATGATGTCATATGAACACCATGAAAATTAGAAGATATCAATGAAGAATAAAAAATGAGTCAATTTTTATCATGTTAAAAACATGGAATGAAACATCCTTGAATATGTTTTAAGGGAATGTGATTCTCTTACAAGTGTGGTGGAAAGGGTCATATAGATCATAAAAGTAAGAGAAATAATGAGACCACTACTACCAAATGATTCAAATTTAATAAAGTAGGTAATAATTCAAATAAACTCCCCATGCATCAAGGGAATATACCATAGAATAGGAAAATGGAGGAAGGATAAGATTAAGAGATCACAATAAGTGGGGAGGAAGTTCTTAATTATTTGGTGGGAGGTACATTATTCAAATCCTAAAATTTAGTTAATGATTCATTTAATTCTATACCATCTTAATATTTTATATCTTCCATTTCTACCTTAAAAAATAAATACTTATATTCCAGCTTATAAAGGGGATTTTTCATCCAATCCTCTAGTGGATGTCTCTCTAGAACAAGGATGTTTCAGGATTTCCACACTATGACACATAAACATATTCTTTTGTGGCATTTATTATCATTCCAATGGTTAATTTAAATTTAAATTTTGGTATAGACAATAGTTAAAAATATAATGCATAAAATTATTATAAGGAGAAGGAAATTGTGATTATTGATAAATTTGTAATATTATTTATCATAATGGTGTATTCTTCCTTATATGATAAATTTTTAGACCCCCCCCCAATAGAAAATGTAATTATGATTCTTGAGAGAGAAGAGAAAACCAAATCGATGGGGGGAAAAGGTAATCTCCAAATTTTGTATATACCCATTTTACTATATTAAAATGACTTATATCCTCATGAATTACCTATACATCCAACAGATCATGAATTAAAATTTTTTTATTTATTCAAGACCTGATTTACGATAAATATCAAATAATCCATATAGAATGGACACAATGAAATTAATGGAGTTAGTGAAATAATTATATGAGTTTTTTATATGGTTTTTATTCTTGATAATGTTTCACCATAGGGATCCTATATTCCCTTCACTATTAATAACAATGGACTCTTAGTATATGCATTAATTATTGGAAAATCCAAGAAAATATGATAAAAAAATACTATTCCTCACCTTAATTGGTTATTTGATCAAATTAAAGGGCACAATGTTTTCAAAAGATTGGACCTCATTCATGGTATAATAATTTGTGATTAAATAAGGATGAGATTATAAAGACATAATTTTAAATGAGTAATGACCATTATGAGTTTATAGTAATTCTATATTGGTTAACTAATGCACCATATGTTTTTTATAGATATAATAAACACAACATTCATGGAATATATTGATAAATTCACTGTGGTATTCATAAATGTCAAATAAGGTAATTCAATGTTCTATGAGGATTATCAGATTAATTAATAGAACATTCATGAGAATATTAGAATAAATGTTTTAAAATGGAAATTTAGAAAATGTAGTTTTTGGATTTGGAAGATCCATTTCAAGGCCATATTGTTTCCAATGATAGAATCCCATTGTAAAAATGATTATTAATTTATTCCTAGAGTTTCTTACACAAATGAACATAAATAGGATAAGTAGATTCATTGTCTTGGTTGGTTACTGTTTATGATTCATCCATAATTTTTCCAGATTGGATAACTCATTAACTAAGCTTTCATGTAAAGGGTTAAGTTTATATTAACAATGAAATTTTCATAATTTTTTGATGAATTGAAAATAAAATTGGATAATTATTAAATTTTGAATCTATAATTAGTAGATTATGGATTTGTGATATAATGTGATTCATAGAAGAAGGTACATTGTTGTTTCTTTATGCAAAAATGATAATGGAATTGAATATGCTGCAAGGAAGCTGAAGAATCACATACTGAACTATCCATCCCTTGATCTTGAGTTGGAATCAATAATATATTCTTTTATGATTTGTAGAAATTATCTATATGGTGAATTATTTCAGATATAAAACTTCTATAAGAGCATAAAATATATATTTTTAAAGAAATATACCTTCATGTGGCCAGAACTATGGATCAAACTAATCAGTGATTATGATTAAATAATACACTACCACCCAAGGAATTTAATTGCGGTAGTAGATACAATATTCATGAAGGATCCTAGATTTAGGAAACAAATGAGAATTCAGTGGGGTGTTATGTTCATAGATATAGTAAATATGGATATGAGAATTACTATGTAATGAGAGACATTAATCCCTTTTCAAAATATTGAGAAATTATATTTATTATAAAGAAAAAACATTATCAAAATAATGATGTGAATTTTTAGATGAAAATAGAAGGTGTAATTGAGGGGAATTTGGATGACTTGATTTTTGAAGATGGAATTATGATACATTGAATGATATTTTTTGATCCATATATTGAAAAGATAATAAGGAAACTATTAAACAATTATAAAATCTAAAATATCAATATAAACCATTTTAGTATAATGATGTATAAGGATTTTATGGAAACTCTTTGGTGTGATAACATGGAGTGGGAAATTTATGATTATGCTTCCGGATGATTAGATTGTTTACAAGTAAAGGATAAGAGATATAATTAAAGGGGAGTGTTTATCTATATAAATAAACCCATTAAATTGTTAAAAAATATTAATAGAATGAATTAAATGGAATTAGATGTTTTAATACAACATTTAGTAATGATGTCAATGAATGGAAACTTGTAGGCCCCTGACATATTCAAGGGACAAAAAAGGTAAATTCTCTTCATACTAATATTAAAATAGATCCGATTAGGGAAAAAAGTAGTGTTGGTAACTGAAAAAATTATTTAGAACATCAAGTAGAAGTTATTGATTTATTTAATTTATCTGCAACTAAGGGTTTCACAAGGTTTTTTGAAAATTGGGAAAATAGTTCCCTAGGATAATCAGACCCATTGAAAATTTAAAATGAATTGGAGCTATGCATTACTGATTATAAATTTCAACAAGTCTCTCAATATTAAATGATTTTCTCTATATATCATTATAAAAGATATACATTCCCAACCGAATGCACGTGATCACCAATGATAAAATTGAATTGGAACATGGTCTTTCTAACTATGAAGACCTCATCTAGTTTGTTGAAACTAGAGACCAAGTTTTGAGTAACTAGACGACTCGATTGGTAATGGTGATTTATAAAAATCATAAAAAGGAAGAACAAATGTGGGTACCATAAGATATTATAAGGAATAACCACCTATATATGTTTAGAAGATAACATCAATGAGAATTTTGATGAGGAAATTGTAATATGGAATAATGTACCGCATAAGCCAAATTATTTTATTCAAACATTTATTTTTGATAAAATATAATACAAGTAATATTTTATTATTTCATGGAACAAATATTCAAATTTTATAGGATGAATATCGATATTGAACTTATCTGGAAAAAATAATCCCAGAATGAAATATGGAAATTATCTCTTAAAATATTATTTTATAAAAATTCAAAATTATGATATTTAAATATCCCTTAATTTATTTACATTTTGTTATTAATATTATTTATAATATATATATATCAACTATCAATTTTATAAAAATTAAAGTAAAAATTTTATAGTCTAATAAAACTATTTTATTACTTCATAAAACTCGATTTTAAAAGAAATAATGTCCCTCCATTTTAAATAATTATAATATTGTTTAATGATAAATTATTTAAATAAAATTCTTAGATTATATATCCAACTATAAGATTAAAATTCAATCTGAATAAAATTACATGTCATATAGTACAGATTTTGTTATATTATAATTTATTATTTAATTTCTTGAAAATTCATTTTGTCGTTGTGATTATTGATTTAATTTTAAATTAAATTATTTATATTATGTGATCATTATTTAATAAAATGGATTAAAAAATTTTAATAATAGAAATTAATGTTATTTGATTGGGGAAACTTAATGTTTTTTAATAATGATTAGTAAAAATAGTAAAAATCAATTAAAGTGTTGAAGGTTAAATATGAATTTTCAAGTTACATTCTCTTGATTAATTTTATTTTTCACTGAACATTTTTTTTATAAATAGGATTCAATATTTAGAATCATTTAGGAAAAATTTTCTTGTAATTTTTTATTTTATATTATGTTTAATGGAGTATTTCCCTTGGGAAAAAACTTGTTATTGTGGTGGAAAATAAAATGGTAGAAGTAATTACACTTTGACGATAAGGGAATAAGATGTCAAAACTTGTTTATTTTTTATTTAGTCGACATTTATAACTACCATAAACCCCATTCACTATGTTATATTTTAATATTTGAGGTGCTATATATGAGAGATACTTCCCATTATTCAATATTGTTTATTATTTATAAAAATTCCACTCTTCAATTATAATGCATCACTCTCAACCCTCACTTATTCAAAACACAAAATTTATTTGTCTTAACAAAACACTAGTAAAATCCAACCTAATAATTATTATCCATGTTATATATCTTATAGTATTCCAAAAATATCTACCATAGGGTTATTAATAAGAAATCAAATAGAGGATTCTCTAATATATATTAATAATATTTAGGAATCTATTTTTCCTATCTTATTTTGATACCATAAACTATGTATTAACAAATAAAATACAATAAAAGTAGTATCCCCAATATTATGAGATTTTTTACATTTATGGAATAATATTTATCCATATCATTCTCTATAAAATGGGAAATAGAGTTATAGCTTGTGTGTTTAGTGGACTATAGCCTCACGAGTCGATGTAATTTGTTTCACATCTCCAAATCACTTGGATGCTCATAATAATATAATGAATAAATATATATGAAACATATGACATTATATAATTTATGAAATACAAATAAATAATCTATATCCATAACTTTTAACCCATTAAGGGAATGATATCATTTCCCCTTCTTATGTACAACATATCGTCTCCACAAAGTGATGCGATTAATTTTCCATGTCCAAATTTTAACGAATGGTTCAATTTCTTTAATATTATATGTTATATTTATACCAATAATATTATTAATTATTTTATTAGTCATTTTTGTAAACAAATAACTAGAACTATCAGGACCAACATGCATGGGAATGTAAGTTAATTAACACTCTACACTAGTGTAAAAATGAAATATTGTTAACAAACATGTTCAAGGTGAGGAAATAGGTCCCTTAAAAGATGCAGATACGTGAGAGGGGTTGTTTCAAGTATTAAATTCTTTGTATTTGAAGGTCATTTAGTTTTCCTTGTACATTTGGTCCTTAAGATCATGTATGTGCCCAGTTCCTAGGGCCTACATGTCATGTAAGGGTTCCCCCTCAAACCATAAAACGATTGATTATCAAAAAAAATAAGGCATTTGGGTTTTTAGAGTATTAACGAACATATGATAAGTCTTTATAAACGAATTATATATAATATTATAAATTTTAACATGGTTTTATTATGAATTAATAACATATTTAAAAACACTATAAAGATTGTTAATGTAAGTTCAATAAATGGAAGTGTGGGGTAAGGGACATAAAATCAATTTCCCTTAAATTACGACACATTTTTTAATATCATTATATTCACATTTATAATGTTTTTATACTCCACCATTGATATATTTAACATCAATACATTTTTTTATTTATGGTAAATTTTTTAATTATGGTTTAATGTTTGATGGTATTTTAATTTTAATGTTTCCATCCACATAATAATTTATTCAACAATCTCAATTCCCTTTCATATTAGGTTAACTATTTCGAAATAATATCATCATTTATCGCTCATAATATCCAATAAATTTATTATGTACTATTTTTTATAAACATTTATAATTTTTCTTTTTCTTTTTCAATTCATATGAAATTGAATCATGAAATTAATGTTCTTAATGAAAATTGATTTTATTTATATTTAATTCAAATACATTTTTATTCCATGTCAATATATTTCAAAAGTGTTTTACAAGAGTCCTTTTATTTTCATTAATTATTTATGGATAATTTATGTTATCCTTTATTAATTAAAAGGGTTTCATAGGATTATTTCTATAATTTTTCAAATGGGTTATTTGTAAAAAAGTGAAAATGAATGTTTTTTATAAAATTCACCAATAAGAGACATCCCCAGTACCATAATAGTTTTAAGAAATATAGGTTCTTATACACGTTTTCAATGGATTTATAATAAAATTTCTTAATTGAATTCATATTTTAATAATTCAATTAATTTATAAATATCCTTCAAAATGACATGATTTTATTTAAAAAACAATATTGTGACGATCCAATGGTTACCTCTCATTTTTTGATTACATTTATGATTATTAACTTTCTTGTAAGAATATCACTTTCTTCTAATACTATATAATCATGAAATTAAATTTCTCTTAAATATATATATGTATTCTATAATATATATAATTATAAAAATAAAATTTATAAAACTTTTAAATATGTTTTTACATTGAATTTTCATTGATTAACTAGGGATGTTGTGATAAATTTTTATTCTTTAAAAAATAAAGATATTTTTTGATAAGGAATAATTTTCATGAATTAAATTGGTAATTCAATATATGATCAATTATTTAGACATGTATTGAGAAGAGGGGATAAGAATTATATTGCTACTCAATGCATCTTTAGGTTTTAAGAGATAAATCAGTTGTCCAAGTTAAAAAAGATTTTACCCATTGTTTTAAACTATGTTGTTTAATGTATTGAATGAATTAATATCCTAATTTTTAATATCATTGTTTCTGACACTTTCTATGGGGCGTACGCATCCGTCTGTGAGGACGCACAACTGTTTCCCCACATTCCTTCATTCCAAAGGCTGGTGGCATCCACTCCTTATTGAGGTACATCTGCTCCTTGATCAAAACATGATGATGGTATGTCAGTTCTTCCTTCTGTTGATTCCTCCTCAGAGCATGTCACCTAGTCAAGGATTCCCTTATAGACTTAAGATGTTGTTCGTGGAACTCCTCCCGATGCCATATCTTCAAGGAAAATGGTAAATTACACTGCTTCTATCAGGATATTCCAAGGGGTTCAGTCAGGGAAGCAACCTTCAGTTAGGGGAGTAGTCACGTTGGGCATCACTAGTGTGTCTCGACTCTGGGGGATTGGTGTGTCTGTCATCTGTCCCTTATTATAGGGCTTCTTGAGGGCGCGGAAGCCCGAGGAATCCCCCATCGAATGCGGGGAATCATATTCCATGGGCATGTATCTAAGGTTTTCCTCACCTTCCCATGTTTAACAAATGATATGCCGCAAGTTTAACGTCCAACGGAGACAGATCAGACTGATCAGAACACTGATTAGAGTGGATCAGATGAGTGCGACCCCCAGAGGGAACACTGATGCTGGGGCTAATGCGTTGTTAACCTCTCAGTTACTGTCGAGGGGAATGGGATATGAGGCGGCATGATTCTACTTGGATGTGGCGGCCCAGGTATGAATCAGGATGGCTGATGGAGCGGTTGAACAAAGTGTATGGTGAATGGGATTGAACCACCATGAGGATGACGATAGTTTTGGGCTTAAGCCTCAAAGAGGCTTTCTATTTAACCCCATGATAGGGAATCAAACTCCACGTAGATCATCTAACAAAGGATTACCACCGATTTGGGTTCCAATGGCTTACCGCTGAATGGAGTGACAATGGCTTACCGCTGAATGAGGAATAAAAAGGGGAATATAGATTAATGTCATGTTGGACTGGGGTGGACCGACGCGAAGGGGTTGGTACCATTGGTTGTTGGGCTTGAACCTCGTGGGGGCTTCCTACGTACCCTGCCTTAGCAAGGATCAAAGACCACGTAGTTCAGGTGGAAAGGGTCTTGACATACAGACACAGAGACGGTCAGGGCCAATGGTTGTTGGGATTGAACCTTGGGGAGGCTTCCTACGTACCATATAATGAAAAGGATCAATGTCCTCATAGTTCGGGAATGCTGACCGCTTTCCATCGATGGGGGACTCCAATAGATTATCGTTGAAATGGGTTGAAAATGGCTTACTGTTGAATAGGGATGAACCTCGAGGAGTCTTCCTACATACCATGCCTTGGCATGGATCAAATCCCATGTAGTTTGGGTTTTGTGGGTGGTGAACTGAAATGAAAATGGTCGGATCGATCGGGTGGTTGGCTTGAACCCCAGAGAGGCTTCTTACGTACCATGCCTTGATATGGATCAAAGTCCTCGTAGTTTGGGAGTAGTTGTGGTGAACCGATTTGAAGATGGTCGGATCGATCCGATGGTTGGGTTAAACCATAGGGAGGCTTCCTATGTACCATGCACTGACATGGATCAAAGTCTACATAGTTCGAGAATGGTGGTGGGATTGAACCTTGGGGAGGCTTCATATATACCATGCCTTGACATGGATCAAATTCCTCATAGTTGGGAATGGTGGTGGAAAACTGACATGAAGATGGTTGTATCAATCAGGTGGTGGGCTTGAACCTCAGGGACCCTTCCAACATACCATGACTTTACCTGGAGGAAATTCCCTCTAGTTCGGGAATGGTGGTGGGCTTGAACCTCAGAGAGGCTTCATACGTACCATTCCTTGACATGGATCAATGTCCTCGTAGTTCGATAATGGTGGTTGTCATGGTCGATGCTTACTCTAAGCCACGTGAGTTGTGCTCTTTGTGAGAAACAAGAGGTAGTATAGACCTGACGATCACATTACGAAAGGTGCATCCATGGTAAGGGGGTGGGGCTTACGTGTGGAGTGTCCCAAAGAGGAAACACGGTCTTATGCATGGTTAGCAGCCCGAAGGGGTTGGGACTTACTCCATGATGGAGGCCCGATGGCGAGAAAGCACCACAGGAGAGGGATTTGGGACCGAAGAAAGGAGAAGCATCATTCCCCACCAGGCCCTTTGCTGTCCCTAAGGACCAAAGATGAAAGGAGGAGCATGGATACTGCCTCCAGTAGGAAAAGCTAATGGCTTACACCAAGATGGTTTACATTTCCCCATTGAAAAATGCCACTCCGATAAAGAGGATATCATCCCCTATGATGGGTGATCCTATCCCCATGGAGATGAGTGGGCATAGAGAATGTCCAGGGTGGGGGGACCTCACATGCGAGGCATGGGGAGAGGTCACAGTTTTCCGTCTTGTGCTCATGACAATAGTGCGTGGTAGTTTAACATCCTGTAACTCGGACAAGGCGGGTTCACTCTGCACCCCTAGGACTTACATAATCGATACACTATTCTCTTTGGTGCAAATAGGGGACATTAAAAGCTATGGAAAGGGGTTTTCATAGATAGAACCATTGAGGGGACCACGTTACCATGACTATGAGAAGAATCAATAGCCATTAGCATGCCTATGAGAAGAAGCATGAGGTGAAGAAATGCAATGGGAAGAATCGTCCAAGGGACTTTGAAGTTACTTCATACAATCCTAGAAAGTCATACAAGAAAACGGTATATGATGTGGATGCCCATGGCGTGAGATACACCCTCGAATGGAATCCATAAGAATATAATTGGACACTCATGAAAAGGTACGTTCAAGGAGTACGGGGAGTGTGAGTGAAGTGGTAGCCGGGAAGCACATGGGTGAGGGGTCCCGGAGTGTTGTGCGCAACCTTTGAGGCTTGCGCGTGATATAAGTATCCCTGTGTGAAAAAAACCGGGCTGGCGTGAAATTAGTAGGGATTTGTGCTTAAGTAAATCCGAGGCTTTTTGCGCAACTAGAAAGGATTGCACGCACAGAGTGAGAATTGCGCGCAATTGCCCAGCCTGTGCCGAAGTGAAAGGGATTGAGAATAGGGGGTGGACCCTGAAGGGATTGGAATTCAGTCTAAACAAAGGGGATCTCGTGCGAAGGCGGACCTTACAGTTACTTGGCGTAAAAATAACTTTACCTAAATGCTATCTTTGCATGCATGAAAGAAAAATTTCATGCACGAGATTTGGTTCAAATTCTCCTGTTGGAAGTCGAAGGGGTCACCTATTATTTATCGGTGTTTGATGGCACGAAAAATAGGTCGGTGTGGAATAATTGTGTGCCAATGTTGGCATTGTGAAATGTCTACCGTGCGGGGCCGGGGCGCAGAATATTCCGCGCCCCCACTGAAGAACTGTCACGAATCCCGGAGCTTTCCGCGCAAGGCCAATTTTTTTCGTGCACTTATGAATTATTTTCATGTGACTCCTCCGAACCCCTGGACAGGGTCCCCAGATTTGAATATGACATTGCTTTGTCGTTTTGAAACCCTCTTCATCCCTTTAGTGTTTTTTAGTGTCTACGAATGCCCCCCCTCTCGGAATTGGATCGGTGAGAGGCCGCAATGGTCGGATTCCAAGGGAAACGCCAAAATGCAGAACTCCACGGGGACCATGCGCGCTAAAAACCTAGAGTAGTGCACAAAACCCAATGGGCATGGAATAAACTTTTCACGAGTGCATGTAAAACAGGATTTTTTTATAAAAATCTACTGCGGGTCCCATGTTTTTTACGAATTTCCTTACGCAACAACCTCCAAGAACTCGTGCATGAAAATTTATCCAGCCCCACCTGAAAAAACGCTCTGGTTGCGCTGAATCCCACCAATATCAGGCATCGTTTTACGTGAAAAGCTGGGGTTTTTCGCCCCACATTCTGATATTTCATGATGGTAACTTATTTTTCACGCCACCCTCTCATATTCTGTGCCAGCTACTTAAACACTTGTCCGAAGAAGATGGCCTCAAACCGGGTGATGAGGGAGAAGCTGCCGCTCAAAGGGCTGAAATGGTCGCCAACCCTGAGGTTTATGGATCCCAAAGGATTGGCTCTAATAACTATACCCTTTTCATTATGCTAACCCCCACCCAAAAGGAGTACGCCCTGTCCAACAATCTACCACTATGGGACTTCGTTATTTTAAAGGAGGTCCCTTTGCCGAGTTTTGATGTTGATACACCGCGGTCATGGGTGACCCGTGAGGAAGACCTACCCCGATACAACATCACCAAGAATGGTCATACTACCATAGAAACCAAACATTTGGAAATTTACTTCATAAATCCTAGGACTGGAACCATTTCAGGGAGTGACGCTGTCGTAGAGAGTTCCTCGGCCCTCTACGCAAGCACCTTTAGTCAGAGCATCACTAATGAGGAAAAATGTTACCATAAGGACTAGGAACTGCGGTCCGGAGGTAACTTCCCTAGTGAATGGGCATGGGCGTACTGGGTTCTCCATACATCTGACCAATTTGGGGTTGAGCTATGACATATTAGCTTGTTCTAGGTGGTGTGGACGTCACAATTTCACTTCTACCGTTAACACGAGCTCGGGCCAGATCTTTTCACTCGATGGTACCCCAATACCAATACCTTCCATATTCATCATAGAGAAGTTGGTATCAGTATTTGGGACATTCATTGCATTGGGGGTATCCCTTTGGAGGGCCACCAATATGATGAATTCCTTCCGCCAATGAGCACCTGGGGAGATGGATCAAGAACCCCCATGCTGACATGGCACTTATTGGAGATGGCTAAAGAGACGCTCGGGTTAAGGATTTTCTGAAGGACATCGCTTATAAGGACTAGTTTATCCTATTTTTGGAAAAGGATCTTGATGTCAAGATGCAATTGCAAGGGATATGGTGTCCAACCGCAGCACAGATGAGCAATAGAGGATCATACTGGAGGATCCTGGAGGTGGGGAATTATCAGTCATGGGGCTACCACATAAATGAGAGTTGGTACCCAAATGTTAGGTACGCTGGATTCTTCTACACATTCCTGAGTGGGTGACTCTTAATAGTGAGTTACTAAAGGATGGGAGTCCATCTAGGGACCCTGGTGATGGATGAAATCATGGATGGTAATAAAAGATTCAATCTGGGGTTCCCTTTGTTAGCTCGTCTATACACCATTTTGGGACGCATCTCGAGAGGGGGGTCACCTAGGAGAATCTATGGACCCTTCCATATCTTTTATGGCTATGTTGCAGCTCATTGCGGTGGATATACCTTCCCGAATGCCTTCCGTCCTCCAGGTAATGGCCTACTCCCTTCCCTACAAAACATTTATGGGGTCATGTCGTTGACGCTCAATGAGGAGGGAGTAAGGATCATAATTGGTAATCATGCCAAATTCGCATTCATCCCATTCCCCACCCCAACTGGCTAGATGATAGACAATGGGAAAGACTCACTAGAGGAGAGAGAGTACATCCAGAGCATTAGAGGTGGCGAACTTGAGGCCAGATTGATGGGAAGATCTTTTGTGAGCCTTACGTGTCATCCAGGTTCGCCAGGGAGTTTGGGTGCCTCCATCAGATGCAGAAAAAAGTATACATAGTTGTCCAGGAAGAAAGAAATCCCCGTTTTCTTTGTCAAATGTTTCTGATTTCTACGGCCTATGGCTCTGACGACGTCATCGCATTTCCCCCCACAAGAGTTGATGATGGACTCTCAACCGAGAATGCCAAACATTGGGCCATAGCATGCCCTAAGGGGCTTTTGCGGAAGAAATTTCATCAACTCATGGTCGCCAGTGTGGAACCCAGGCAACGATAAAGCAGGAAGAGTATCGTTAGAGAGGGAAGACCAGAAGCACATCGGATAACAGGGCCTATATAGGCCAAGACTTCAGCAGCTGGGACGTCGCATGGCGTGGCCATGACCTCGTCGCCTAGATGAGGAGGGTCCCATAGAGCGACTAGAGAACTTCCCAAGAAGAAAATAAGATATTTGATTCAACCTTATCATGAACAAATATTACTAACACTATGGTCGGCCTGGCTAACCCTACGAAAGTTGGTGAGTATTGAAACCCTCTGGCAGAAGATAGTGCGAGACAGGATCTTGCTTCCAGAAGTCGGGCTTATTCGGATTGTCGACATAGTGAACTTTCATTACGGGCATGTGTATCTGACGGCCATGGACATGTACACGTGCCAATGGGGTTGGCTTGAGAAGCCAAATTTCTTGGTGAAAGTGATACTCGACAAGGAGCATGATCCAGAAAACCTATCGTCGGAGGATGACGATAGAAATGTTGTGCTGGAGGGCATAGAGACAGAAGAGGAGGAGGAAGAAGGAGAAGGTGATGAAGAAGAGGAGCCCGAAGGTGAAGGGTCTCATCGGGAGTCCCACCAAGGGAGCCTCTGAGAGAGTGGTGAGATCTCCATCTCTGATATATATGTGATTGTGCAACTCGAGGTATGCTTCAACCCTTATCTATCCACCTCCTTTTATTCTCTCCCCTTTTCAATCCTTAATACAACCTCCTTATCTTACTCAAGAGCATATTGGTTCTGATCAAGAGTCTCCAGTCGAAGGAGGGGGGAAGCTCCAATGTAAAAAGGTGGGGCACTGATGCTCATTATTAAACCGACGAGTGTTGAGGGATCCCCCACTATGACAGCTCTTGTAGCGACCATAACACTTAAGGCTGGTCCCTTGGCTTCCTGCAAGTTCCTTTCTTCGCTACCGATACTTCCCATTAGAGGACTCAATTGATTAGGATTCTCCTTGTCTGTATAGTGATTACAGAATTCGATGCTCGTCGGGTTGTTGAGCCCAGACCTTCTGCGATCGAGTCAATAGAAAATGTGATGCCCTATCCAGGACATGCCTCCCAAACCGAGTCATCCCTAACACTTGGTGATCAGAGAGTGGTGTACATAAGTGGAGTTGCTGTCAGGGCAGGGCCGGATGATGAATAAGGTGCCACAAGGGCCGATCTGAGAGAGTAAGGGTGCTTAGATGCTGAAGAGCCCAACCCCCTATGAGGAATATCTGATGAAGACCCTACAACAAGCCAGTTCGATGTTTTCCCTATCAATCGGCCAGCTGATCCTGTGGTGATTGATGAATCAGACTAGGAAGTGGCTGAGGAGAGCAGTATGAAACGACGCAAAGGGTGTAAGTGAATCATTCCTTTTCTCAATCAACTTCAGATGGAATGACTGAAGCATATGAGGTCACTTCAAACCTGGCTGTGTTTCCTGTGTGCTGGAGGGGCATATGCTTAATGCCTTCACTCGAAGGTTTGTGACTACATGGTAGAGAATATGTGTGAGAGCAGATAGTGCTCTGATGTCACACAGTGTCGGGATGAGTCTGGGAGTACAAGAGCAATTTTGAAGGCGAAGAAGGAGGTACGATGCCTTGATGAATAATAGAAAGAAAAGGAGATATTAATAAGAAATTATTATGAGCTCATAGATAAGTTGAGGGAACAACTGGAAGATGCCCAAGAACAACCAGTGGAAGTGAGTCATTAGATTACTAAACTTAAAACTGAATAGGCATGGTCATGGTCCTGGGTCAGTGAACTGCACTTTGCAGATACTGATAAAGATTGGGTATTAGGGGCGGGAAGTGGTCCTGTAGGTCACCAGAAAAAAGGTAGCGGAGTTGGGACAATCCATCCAGGAGGCTGACCCTTAAGGGCCTTGTTTTGGATGAACTCAGAAACTTATTTCATGTTACTGCTTCTTATTTTGATATGTATGTATGGAAAAATATATTTACTTGTCCCCTTGGTTTAACGTGCTCAACCATAATCCCAGAATAAATAGTAATCCATTACTTAGATCACAGGGGCCATACCCCATGTGATAAAAAAGGGAAGCTCGTACTGTCACTTCATTTGATCGTGGGAGCGTCAACCAAGATTCGATCATTTGAGATTCGAACTCGGATTTCTGAGGAGAAGAGGTTGGCCCGATCAATGGAAGATGACCTCAGACCGATCGATGTATCGTCTTCTCGATGTGCTCTAGCGCACGAGCGGGGCAATGCCAGGGGAATTAGAATCAGTTCGAACATAGGGACACGAAAATTGTGGATCACGTCACCCCAATGCCAGGGGAATTATATTTTTTCTCTTTATTTAACTTGCTAAATAGATTTTAGGTTTTAGTTATACTTAAAATATTTATTTTATTTTATTTTAAATAATTAAGTATTTATCAATTATTTATTTACTTAAATTTTTTATAAATTTATCTTTTAATTATTTTATTTTGTACTCTTAATATAAATTAGTTTTAATTATCAATCTTTGTAACTAATTTAATTTCAATTATTAAATTAAATCAATTTAATTTAATTTTATAAATAATTTTATAAATCTGTAATAAAATTAATTAACTATAATGCCTTTTAATTAAAGATAGTTTATAATTTAAGATTAATATTTATATGATTTTTTTGTTTATTGTTTTTCTTTTTTTTTATTAATTGATTTTTTTAACAACACAGTTTATGTATTTGAGTCGCCATTGTCCATATAAACACAGTTAAAAACTAAGATACCACCAGACTCACAATTTGAATCCATCATAAATTTCATGCTTCCACTAGCACCTCCACAAAGATATATCATTAATTAAACAACAAACTTCTCCATCTGGTGCAAAAAAGTCACTAACAATACCAGTTATTTGAAGAACCACCAATTCTTCTCTCTAGCAACATAATACTAGAGAAACAGTTCCACCCTGCACATCCAGTTCCTTAACACACCATTATGAGATCACACCATCCAACCTTAGTACATACCACCACCACGACCATTTTTTCCTCGCACCACTAGGTTCGATCTTCTACTTCCTTGAAAAACCGCTGGAAGCAATCCACCTTCTGATCTGATATCCAAGAGAGACACTTTCATGGCTGCAATTGGAATTGAAGATAAAAAGTAACTGATCTTATAACTCAATTTATAAACAAACTCAAATCCACTCTCCATATAACAAAATCGAACCAAGATCTAAAATTTCTATCATGGATGAACACTTATCGATTCAAGAATTTGAGCTCTAGCCAGGTTGAAAATTAAGTTGCTCAGTGTCACTAGAGGTGGTCTTCCACCATCAGGGTTTTATTGTCATCTGATCCTCCATCCCCTTGGTTCCAATGTCACCATACTAGAGTGAAGAGGTTGAACCAGAGCATACACTGCTTGCCATGCCAGTGTTGCGTGGTCATGGAAAAGAAGCATATGTGATTGCTTCATATGGATGCAGATCCCCACAGCTTTAGGAGAAAGCCACCCCCCCTATGCAGATAATATGATTAGTAGGGGAATTGAAGAAAAAATAAAAATAAAAATAAAAATAAATATAAAATTAACAAAATAATATTATAGTTATAATAAAAATAAAATTATAAATTAAATAAAATAAATTTTTATATACAGAAATTTAATCCAATTAATAAATATAATATTAAAATCTAAATGAGTAAATATTTATATTAATCTAATATTAATAAATTAACATAATAAATTATTTAATTAATATTTAATAAAATTAATAATTATAAAATTAATTAACTCAATAAAATATTACGTAATAAACATTAAAATATTATCGGATAATTGTATTTTCTATGAAAATTTTAGTATTGAATAAAAAATAATTTTATAATAATAAAAATAACATTAATAAATAATAAAAATAATAATTTAAAATAAATAAAAATAAATATAATAGTAAATAAATGTTTTAAATAAAATAAATAAATAAAAAATTATTAAACAAAATAATATTCTATTAATTGATTTTAAAATAAAATTATTATAAATTAATAATTTCAAATTTTAATTTATCTAATACTTATGATAATTAATCAAAAATTAATTAAAAGAATATTATAATTGTCACGACCCGTCCTCGGGTCCCGTACCGTGATTACCACAAGCCCGCCTTCCTTAGGCCAGGGGCTGGTGACTTGCACCAAAGGTGTAAATCTCGATAAAAATGGAAGGCATTGTCTTTATAAAGTAAACAAAAACCACAGAGTACGCAAGCTAAGTAAACAGTAAGTAAACTGAGTACAAAAGTAAGTGCAGAAAAGTAAATGGGCTAGAATTCAAATCCAACTGAAACTAAAGTACAACTAAAATGAAAGTATAGAAATTAAAAAGTAAAACAGCGAGTTTGTGCTATCCTCTGGAAATCCCACCTGAAGGGTGGGTATAGATAGTGTCCTCTGCTCCTCGGCTCCGGCTGTCCGCTCTATGTACGTCCCATCCAGTGATCCACCTCCATGTACCTTCTAGCTCCATGAGCTCCCACCTCGATCAGTGTTGTTCGTCGTCTGCATCCAACACAACGTAGTGCAGGCATAGCCCATGCAGGGGTGAGTATACGCTACTTAATATGGACCCCGAGACCCCCGAAGGTCTCCCAGAATCCACCAAGGATAAACCACAAAGGAAAGATACAATCACGAAGTGACAACCAACTTTACTTAGGTATATGCCGATACATATACCTAAGTCATTTATTCCTGTTCGAATCCATCACAATATCCCAAATACAACATAGTCCACACAGAAAAACATAACCCATTTTACATAGGAATTCACAACCCAATCCACACAGGAAAGCACAACCCAATCCACACAGGAAAGCACAACAATCATATCGATGATAATGATTGTAAGTTAAGACTCAAATCACACAGGTATACACTTCCTAAGACGATAGAGATGATCAGATGTAGCCATTGATTAATCGAAGCTGTCGTACCCACATAGGATACAAGACTAGATAAGCTGTCGGACCCACAAAGGATACAAGACCAGTAACTCTGCCGGACCCACATAGGATACAAGTACAGAGTCAAATACTGTTGGACCCACATAAGATACAAGAAAAATAGTTAAGTACTACTGGACCCACATAGGATACAAGAACATTAGTCATCGCCGTCGAACGCATGGAGGATTCTAGTACGGTCGTCGTCACTGCCGAACCCACGAAAGATTCCAATACAGTCATCATCATCGTCGTAGTCGCAGCCAACTCTAGGGTTTCCGCACAGATCACTCTCGATTACAGGAGGGTCCACTCCACGAGCCGAGGGGGTCGATACATCAACTTCCACGAAGTCTATAGTTGATGTATCACAAAGTTCCAGCTCATCGAAAGGAACTCAACGTGACAGACAAAGCGTTAATCGGACGCCCGGTCTAAGAGTTATTGGCATATTCTTCTGAGGGGCCCGATTGGTTTTTAAGCTAAAAACAACCCAACCGTACTCTAGATGCATCCAAACCTTGATCGGAGTAAGCCAAAAGAACCATCTCACTAAAAGGAATCCAAAAAAGTTGACGGCACATCAATCAGACGTCTGGAGATTATGTTATAAGTGTTTCCGTTCTAAGGGCCCGGTTGGTTTCGTGTGAGAATCAACCCTGCCGTACCCAAAGTTTTACGAAACCTAGAGTGTAATATTCCGAAATGACCGTCTTTATCCTAGGATTGCTATGAAATAGACAATGCATTGATCGGAGGTTCGTAGCCAATGTTAAGGGCATTTGAACGGATCTGTCCGGAAATTAGGGGGTTTGGGCCCGGTCCGACCCGGCCCGATACCCCTGGGTCAGCCCAAATTGGGTCGACCCGACCCAGTTCTGGGTCTGGATCGTTAGGGCATAGGCCAGCCCAGCTGGCACAGCCCAGCCTGGTGTGGGCGGCCCGTCCCGGCGCAGGCGGCCCAACACGATGCGGGCGGCCCGACCCGGCGCGGCCGGCCCGACCCGGCGCGGGCGGTCCGACCCAGCGCGGGCGGTCCAGCCCAGCGTGGCCCGCAGCTCTGCTCAAGGCCGAGCTGGATGCGCAGGTGGGGGTGCCGCTCCCCATTTTCCTGAAACGGAGGACCCCTATGGGGTCCGCCATAGGTCCCGGCTGGGGGTTTCAAACCCCCGACTTTCTTGGAAATGACCGGCCATTAGGGTCAGTTGGTTGTGCCACGTGGGACCTGCAGGGGGTCCTGCCTCCTTGAACGCCGGCAGCCAGCTTGGCCGTCCACCTTCTGTTGCTCCTCCGTGGCCCTTGTCAGACCGGCGTGGTGCGACGACACCGCGCCCCTCCGTCGCGGCCCGCCCCGGCCGCAGCCCCTTGATGCTCTGGCATGGCGCGATGGCGCCTCACCCCTCCGTCGCGGCCCTCTCTTGGCCGCATCCTCCTTCGGCTTCACCATCACGGCGCGCCAGCACCGTGCTCCTTCGTAGCGGCCCGCCCCGACCACAGTTCTCTCATTCCCGCACGGTGCAACAGTTCCGCCTCCATTTCAAGCCACAAAGAAAAAATAAATCAACAAAAGGGGAGGAGGTTCGGCCGTGTTTGTGTGGCCCGACCTCCTCCTGTTATATTGATAACAGGTGGCCAAAATAAATTAAAGATAAATGTCAAAACAATCTTGAACGTAAAAACAACCCCTACCTCAAAGTAGTTCGTGGAAGCTAGCATCGCGGAAAATGGCGTCGCAGGGTGAGGCTCCGTATACGTTGATGGGAACGTCCATGGAAGAAGCGACGTCTCCCTTTATTTGACGTGGAGGGAAGATGGAAAGGCGTGACGGGGTTCTTCGCGTTCTTCAAAGAGGAAGATGAAGTTCTTCAAAGTAAAGAGCTCTCCTTCTCTCAATTCTCCACACAAAACAACAACCCCAAAATAAAATAAGGCTTTGCCTTATTTTATATACACATGCCGACATTTTTAAAATTTCAAAAGTTGAATTCGCCTAATTTAATAAATTTTTTTTATCAAATTAATTAGGTGTTTTGTTGGCATTAATTAATGTGGAAGAGTTACATAACTCATGTGGAGGGGGTTCGAGGTGTTAGGTAATTTGAAAGGGTGGGGCTCGTGTGGGCCCCACCTCACTAATATCCCATCAAGAGGAGTTAGGATTTTAGTGGGTACCACCTCAACCCCCACACATGGGGTTTAACCACTTATAAGTGAAACAAAATTGTAACACAATTTTATTTCACCTAACACTTAGTCCACAATTTTAAACAACTCTTCCCGAGCAAACGCAACTCCAGGAAAAGTAATCGTAAGATATTACTGGTGCTGTGGTTTCATCAGTGCCCTCAGATTTCGATTCCATGCACTGGTTCAATAGTTAGAAAAACCCGCTCGTTCATTACCTGAACGTACCCGAGCTAAACATCAGAAATTGATTCTAGGCACACCCGGCTTTGGAATCAGGTGCCGTCAAAAATTGCGTACTCATAAAATCATAAATAATTTAAGAAACAATTTTCCTTTAAATTTACGAGTCTTTACATTACTACCACCTCAGGAATTTACGTCCATGTAAAGATAGATCACAATCTAGGGAAACAAATGAGGGTACTGTGCACGCATCTGAGTCTCCCTCTCCCAACTGCTCTCCTGGAGGTTCTCGTGCTACCACCTAATGTGCACTAGAGGAATCGACCGACCATGTAGGACCCGCTCTTGTCAATCTTCAATCTCCATTGGGACCTCCTCAAAAGTCACCCTGTCATCAATGTACGACTCCCCATGGTTGATGATATGCGTCGGGTAGTGCACGTATCTCCTCAGCTGAGATACGTGGAAGACGTCGTGTATCCGGTGCAACTGAGGTGGAAGATCCAGGCAATAAGCCACCTCGCCTATCTTGCTAAGAACCTGGAATGGTCTGATGAAGCATGGAGATAACTTACCCTCCGACCAAATCTCCATAATCCACTATGAGGTGAGACCCGTATGAAAATGTGGTCACCATCCTCGAACTCTAGTGGTCTCCACCTCCTGTCAGCATAAGACTTCTGTTATCTTTAAGCTTTCCTCATATGCTCTTGGATGACCTGAACCTTCTTTGTTTTGTCCTAGACCATCTCTTATCCCTCAATTACTGACTCCCCAGTGTGTGTAGAGCACAGAGGAGATCTGCAAGGTCGGCCATACAATGCCTTGTATGGTTCCATCCCGATGGTGGAGTGGTAGCTGTTGTTGTACGCAAAATCTACCAAAGTTAGGTGATCCTCCCAGCTGCGACCAAAGTCGAGGACACATGCACAAAGCATGTCCTCAAGATTCTGAATGGTCCTCTCTGTCTGACCATCCATCTGTGGGTGAAAGGCAGTGCTCAGGCATAGCTGCATCCCAAATGCCTCCTGTAACCCCTTCCAAAGTCGGGAAGTAAAGCGAGCATCTCAATCGGAGACGATAGATTATGGAACACCATGAATCCGTACAATCTCCTTAACATAAAGGCATCCCAATCTCTCCACTGAGCCCTGTTCTCTGATAGGTAAGATGTGTGCTGACTTGGTGAGTTGGTCGACAATCACCCAAATGGAGTCACGACCTCTGGAAGTACGTGAAAGTCCAGTCACGAAATCCATAGATATCCCGTCCCACTTCTACTCCAGGAACTCTAAGGGATATACCAAGCCTGCAGGTACCTGGTGCGCTACCTTCACCTGCTGGAAGGTAAGGCATAGAGAAATGAACTCTACCACAACCTTCTTCTTACCTGACCACCAGTGCTGTCGTCTGAGATCCTGGTACATCTTCGCTACTCCTGGACGTACCGCTAATGCGGAAGTGTGAAACTCTCTCAGAACCTCCTCCTGTAAAGCAGCTGGTACTATGGTATGTCCTCTGAAAAGGACTACATGATATCCTCCTATATAGAATCCATCAAGTGCCTATCCTGAGGAAATCTGTGCACGCCGCATCTCACAGTCAACATCCCCATGTTGTGCCTCTCTAACTCACTGAAGAAGTAGAAGAGTAACTGTGAGTGACTGAAGAAATCCTTCTCCATCCTTATCCACAAAGGATATCAGCAATGCGACTATCTGCTCTATCTCTTCTCCAAGTAGCTGAATGCTCGTCCTCCTGGTGAGAGCATCAGCTACTACGTTCCCCTTCCTACGATTATAGACGATCTCAAAGTCATAGTCCTGGAAGAACTCGAGCCATCGCCGCTGTCTCAGGTTCATGTCCTTTTGCGAGAATATGTACCTGAGACTCTGGTGGTTATAGTAGAATGTAAAGCACTCGCCCATCAGATAGTGCTGCCACATCTTCAGAGAGAAGACCACTGATACTAAATCCAGGTCATGGGTAGTGTAGTTCTGCTCGTGCTACCCCAACTATCATGATCCATAGGCGATCACTGCCCATTCCTGCATCAGGACACACCCGATTCTGGTCCCTATTCCATCGCAGTAGACTACATACCCTACTCCCTCCTCCGGTAACCTCAAGATGGGTTCATTGGTTAATCTCTGTCTCAGCTCCTGGAAGCTCTGCTGACATCTATGTGACCACACGAAGGGTTTCCCCTTCTTTGTCATAGTTGAAAGTGGTGCTGAAACTCTAGAGATTTCTGGCACAAATCTCCGATAGTACCCATCCAGACCCAGGAAACTCCGCACCTCCATCACGCTCCTGGGTGGATGCCAAGCTAGCACTGCCTCGATCGTCGCAGGATCCACCACAACTCCTGTCTCATAGATGACATGCCCGAAGATGTGTACCTCACGTATCCAGAACTGACACTTCGGGAGCTTAACATAAAGCTGGTTCTCTCAGAGTGTGTCCAGTACAACCCATAAGTGGTAGGCGTGCTCCTCCTCAGTGGTCGAGTAAATCAAAATGTCGTCGATGAAGACTACAAAAAATCGATCGAGGTAAGGCTGGAAGATCCAATTCATGAGACTCATGAACACTGATGGAGTGTTGGTTACACCGAAAGGAATAACCAATAACTCATAGTGGCCATACCAACACCTGAAATCTGTCTTCTGAAAATCCTCGTCTCAAACTCTGAGATGAGGATAGCCTGAACGGAGGTCTATCTTCGAGAACCAACATGATCCCTTGAGATGATCGAAGAGGTCTTAAACCCTAGGAAGAAGATACTTTTTCTTCACGATCACCTGGTTTAGGCGACCGTAATCGGCAAACAGTCGCAATCTCCCTTCTTCCTTCTTGGTGAACAAAATCAATGAAGCCCAGGGTGAAACACTGGGTCGAATGAATCCTATGCCCTGTAAGTCCTCCAGCTGTACCTATAGCTCTTGAAGCTCAGTGGGAGACATACGATATGCTCGAGTAGATATCGGGGTTGTCCTGGGGTACAGGTCAATATATAATTCTACCTCTCTGCGTGGAGGTAGTCCTGGAACGTCGTCAGGAAAGACGTCCACATACTGATCAACCACTACAGGAAGACTCGGACTCCGCACGTCCACTGGTCCAAGGATGAGGCTAGCCAATTGATGAGTGATTGGATATCCTCTCCTCTGCATGAGTCCATCCTGCGCTGCAATGGATCCCTTCTCGCCAGTGAAGGTGAACCTACTCCCATCGGTGCGGACACACCGCACCCTACGCCTAATACAGTTGATCTGAGAATGGACCATAGATAACCAATCCATGCCCAAGATGATGTTGTAAGTCCTCGATGCCGCTACAATAAGATCACAGCTGAAGCACTCACCTCATAGAGTAAGCTCACTCTACCGGAACCAGTGCGTAATCCTCGAGTCTTCTCCCGTATGAGTCTCTAGTCGTAAGGATTGAGCCAACGGCTCCGTCGGAATCTCCGAGCTCCGAACAAAGGCAGCAGAAATGAAATAATGACTCATTCCTGTGTCTATAAAAACTATATCAAGGGTGGAGTAGACACAGATAGTACCTCAAATCATCTCTAGTGCGCTATGGTCGTAGGCATCCACTACCTGAAGCTGCACCTACCTCTATTCGCCAGCTCCCTGTGGTCGGGGTGGACCTCCTGGTGGTGGTGGTGGTAGAGCCTCAAAATGTTGTCCACCACCAACTGCTCGTCCAGCTCCTCTACAGCGTCTGCCTTCTCCCTACGGACCTCCATGGGTGAACCTTTGCCTCTACCTGGGTGGTCCCTCAACCGTCTGCTGCTCCTCTAAATGGCGAGTCGGACAGTCAGGATCCATGTGGCCCTGCACGCCGTATGCATAACACTGTCTACTCCTCGGAAGGCTAGCTCTGCGCAGTGTGCCCGCACCTATGAGTTAGTATCCTGAGGATTTTTGCCTGATGGTCTAGTCCACTTGGACCACTTTGACATCTGTCGACTGCCAGCCGTAGAAGACTCCGCTACGTGCCGCCCTACAGAAGGTCTCGCTGCTGGTGTAGGCTCAGCAAGAAAGCTCTCTACAAGAAGGGATCGTTCTTGTACGCATGCCTGCGTCTGAATGCTGAGGGAGATCATCGATGCCCTGATCTCATGCCTCAGTCCCTGCTCGAATGTCCAGGCCCAGAATAATGGGTCTCGTACCATGTACGTGGAGTAGCATGAGAGGTCTGTAAATATTGCCGAGTACTGGGATACTGTCTTGCTGTCCTGCCGCAACTGTAGAAGCTCCTGGATGCACACCGCATAGAGGGTGGCTGGAACTAACTCTGAGCGGAAGAGGCTCTAGAAGTCCGTCCAAAGAAGAGATGCCTCGTCGTGCACCTAGAGCATCAGACACCTCCATCTACATACTTCCACGTGCAGATGACTCACCATAAGGATCACTATGAGGTCATCTAGTGTCCCTACTAATCTGAAAACCCATACAACAGCCTCCAGCCAATCCTCGGCTGCCTGAGGGTCCGTCTCCCTGCGGAACCTGGGTGGTCTCTGACGCTGAAACTCATGCAGTTCCCTAAGGTGACGTGCACTCTCAGTGGCTGGGGCTGGTGGAATCGGTGGCTCGGAAGGTAGAGGTACCGCTGGTGCCTCTGCAGTAATAGGGCCCTACACTGAGGCCTTGTCACTCAGTGGGCTGTCATCTCGCACAAAGCTCGGATCCCAAGCTGGCTGCCATCGTGGGGTCATCCTGAAAGGAAATAGGTGCGCCAAGGTCAATACAGTATGCCTGGTGAGGTGACACAAAGTAATCACAAAGAAAACATTTGAAACACGCACACAATCAATGTTTTCATGCATTGAGTCAAAAATCAGAAGTCAGGGTCCTGGTGTTTGGATACGTCGGCCGCCGCACCAACACAGGACTCCCTAGACTGATAGCCACACTCAATACCCTTAACACTATTACTTTACATAGAAGAAAGATCAGAGTCCTAAGTTCTGCGGTAGAACTGAACTCTTCTGATACCAATTTTTCATAACCCGTCCTCGGGGACCATGCAATGAATACCCCTATTCAGCCTTCCTTAGGCCAGGGACTGGTGATTAGCACAAAAGGTGTAAATCTCGATAAAAATGGAAGTCATTGCTTTTATAAAGTAAACAAACACTACAGAGTACGCAAGACGAGTAAACACTAAGTAAACTGAGTACAAAAGTAAGTGCAGAAAAGTAAATGAGCCCGAATACAAACCCAAATGAAAGTAAAGTAAAAATGAAATTAATGTACAGAAACTGAAAAGTAAAACAGAGAGTATGTTCCATCCTCTAGAAATATCACTGGAAGGGTGGGTACATATAGTATCCTCTGCTCCTCGGCTCCAGTTGTCCGCTCCGTGTACGTCCCGTCCAGTGATCCACCTCTAGGTACCGTCTAGCTCCACGAGTTCCCACCTCGATCAGCGCTGTCCGTCATTTGCATACAACACAACGTAGTGCAGGTATATCCCGTGCAGGGGTGAGTATAGGCTACTCAGTAGGGACCCTGAGACCCCCGAAGGTCTCCCAGAATCTACGAAGGATAAACCACAAAGGAAAGATACAATCCCGAAGTAACAACCAACTCTACTTAGGTATATGCCCATACATATAAAGAAGTCATCTATTCCAGCTCGTCTCTAGCACATGAGCCCAAATACAACCTAGTACACACAGGAAAACATAACCCATTCCACATAGGAATTCGCAACCCAATCCACATAGGAAATCACAACCCAATCCACACAGGAAAGAACAAAAATCATATCGATGATAATGATTGAAAGTTAAGACTCAACTCATAGAGGTATACACTTCGCAAGACGACAGAGATGATCGGATGTAGCCACTAATTCATCTAAGCTATCAGACCCACATATGATACAAGACCAGCTATGTTGTCGGACCCACAAAGGATACAAGACCAGCTACTCTGCCGGACCCACATATGATCCAAGTACAGAGTCAAATACTGCAGGACCCATATAGGATACAAGAACAGTAGTCAATTACTACCAGACCCACATAGGATGAATGAACAGTAGCCATTGCCGTCAAACTTACGGAGTATTCCGGTATGGTCGTCGTCGCTGCCGAACACACGGAGGATCCCAGTATAATCGTCATCGTCGTGGCAGCCGCTGCCAGCTTTAGGGTCCCGCACACAGCATGCTCAATTCCAGGATGGTCCACTCCACGATCCAAGGGGGTCGATACATCAACTATCACGAATTCTAGAGTTGATGTATCACAAAGTTCCTCCTCGTTGAAAGGAACTCAACGCGATAGACGACGCGTCAATCAGACGCCCGATCTGAGAGTTATTGGCTTATTCGTCCCCGGGGCCCGGTTTGTTTTTAAGCTAAAACCAACACGACCATACACTATCTACATTTGAACCTCAAAAGCAGTAATCCAAATGAACCTTCTCACTAAAAGCAACCCAACAAAGTCGACGACACGTCAATCGGACATCTAGAGCTCAAGTTATAAGCATTTCCACTCCGAGGGCCCTGTTGGTTTCGTGTTCGAATCCACCAGACCATACCCAAAGTTCTCCAAAACATTGACTGTAATATACTGAAATGGCCTTCTCGATCCAGGGATCACTATGCAACTGACGGTGCGTCGATCTGAGGATCGCAACCCAACTTATGGGCATTTGAACGGATTTGTTCAGAAATCAGGGGGTTCGGGCCCGATCCGACTTGGCCTGATACCCCTGGATCGACCCGACCCAGGCGGTCCAGATCGGTGCGGGTGGTCCAGCCCAGCATGGGCCATGGATCGGCTTGAGGCCGAGCTGGACGTAGAGGGGGGGGGGGATTTTCCTGAAACGGCAGACCCCTGTGGGGGACCTCCCTAGGTGGTTGTCGGGGGTTTCAAACCCCCAACTATCTTGGAAATGGTCACCCATTAAGGTTGGCCCGTTGTGCCACGCGGAACCCACGGGTGGTCCCGCCTCCTTGAAAGTCGGCGACCGGCTTGGCCGGCCGCATCCTACTGCTCTTCCGCAGCTGAAAGCTGTGCCCCCTGTCCGATCGGCATGGCGCGACGGTGCCGCACCCCTCTGCCACAGACCACCATGGATGCTGCCCCTTGATGCACCAGCACAACACGATGGCACCACGCCCTTCCGTAGTGGCCCTCTCTTGGACACAGCCTCCTTTGGCTTCACCGACATGGCACGACGGTCCCACGGTCCTTCACCGCGGCCTGTACCGGCCACTGTTGTCTCGTTCCCACGTGGTGAAACTGTTCCGCCTCCATTTCAAGCCACGAAGAAAAAATAAATCAAAAAAATGGGGAGGAGGTTTGGCCATGTTCATGCGGTCTGACCACCTCCCGTTATATTGATAACAAGCGGCCAAAAGAAATTAACAATGAATTTCAAAACAATCTCGATCGTAAAAATAACCCCTACCTCAAAGTAGTTTGCGGAAGCTAGCGTCGCAGAAAACATCGTCGCGGGGTGAGGCTCCGTATACGTTGATGGGAACATCCATTGAAGAAGCGGAATCTCCCTTTTATTGATGTGGAGGGAAGATGGAAAGGTGTGACAGTGTTCTTTGCGTTCTTCAATGAGGAAGATTAAGTTCTTCAAAGTAAATAAATCTCCTTCTCTCAATTCTCCACACAACACAACAACCCAAAAATAAAATAAGTCTTTGCCTTATTTTATTAACACATGCCAACATTTTTAAAATTTCAAAAGTTGAATTCACCTAACTAATTAAACTTGTGTTGTAAAATTAATTAGGTGTTTAGTTGGCATTCAATAATTTTGAAGAGTTACATAACTCATGTGAAGGGGGTTAGAGGTGTTAGAGAATTGGAAGGGGTGGGGCTCGTGTGGGCCCCACCTCACTAATATCATATCAAGAGGAGTTAGGATTTTAGTGGGTCCCACGTAAACACCCAAACATGGGGTTTAAACACTTATAAGTGAAATAATATTGTAACAAAATTTTATTTCACCTAACACTTAATCCACAATTTTAAACAACTCTTCCCGAGCAAACACAACTCTAAGAAAAGTATTCTTAAGGAATTACCAGCGCTCTGGTTTCATCGGTGCAACCAGATTTTGATTCTGCGCACCAGTTCAAAAGTTAGAAAAACCTGATCATTCGTTCTCTGAACGTACCCAAGCTAAACTTCCGAAAATTATTTCGGGCACACCCGGATTTGGAATCAGGTGCCGTCAAAAACTACGTACTCGTAAAATCCCAAATAATTTAAGAAAAAATTTCCTTGAAATTTATAGGTCCTTATATTACTCCCACCTCAGGGATTTACGTCCCCGTAAAGATACATCAAAAACTAGGGAAACAAATGAGGGTACTGTGCACACATCTGAGCTTCCCTCTCCCAAGTGCTCTTCTAGAGGTTCTCGTGCTGCCACCTGATGCGCACTAGGGGAATCGACCGCCCACATAGGACCTGCTCCTGTTGATCCTAGATCTCCACCTGGACCTCTGTAAAAGTCACCCCGTCATTAATGTCAAGCTCCCCATGGTCGATGATATGCATCGGGTTGTGCACGTATCTCCTCAGCAGAGATACGTGGAAGACGTCGTGTACCCGATGCAATTGAGGCAAAAGAGCCAGGCGATAAGCCACATCGCCTATCCTGCTAGGAACCTGGAATGGTCTGATGAAGTGAGGAGATAACTTGCTACCCCAGCCAAATCTCCGTAATCCAGATCGAAATGAGACCCGTAACAAAACGTGGTCTCCATCCTCGAACTCTAGTGGTATCCGCCTCCTGTCAGTATAAGACTTCTGTCGGCTCTGAGCATTCCTCATCCACTCCCGGATGACTTGAACCTTCTCTATTGTGTCCTGGACCATCTCTGGTCCCACAAGTGCTGACTCCCCAGGGTCTGTCAAGCATAGAGGTGATCTGCAAGGTTGGCCGTACAATGCCTCGTATGGTTTCATCCTGATGGTGGAGTGGTAGCTGTTGTTCCACGCAAACTCTACCAAAGGTAGGTGTTCCTCCCAGTTGTGACCAATGTCAAGGATACATGCATGGAGCATGTCCTAAAGAGTCTAAATGGTCCTCTCTATCTGACCATCCGTCTATGGGTGAAAGGTGGTGCTCATGCGTAGCTGCGTCCCATATGCCTCCTATAACCCCTTCCAAAGCCGGGATGTAAAGTGAGAATCATGATCAGAGATGATAGATGATGGCACACCATGAATCCGTATGATCCCATGAATGTATAGGCTCCCCAAGATCTCCACTGAGCCCTGATCTCTAATTGCTAAGAAGTGGGCCGACTTGGTGAGTCAGTCGAAAATCACCCAAATGGATTCATGACCTCTGGAAGTACGTGGAAGTTCAGTAACAAAATCCATAGATATCCCATCCCACTTCTACTCCGGGACCTCCAAGGACTGTACCAAGCCTGATAGTACCTGGTGCTCCACCTTCACCTACTGGCATGTGAGGCATCGAGAAACGAATTATGCCAAAACCTTCTTCATACCCGGCCACCAGTGCTATCGTCTAAGATCCTGGTACATCTTCACTACTCTTGGATGTACCGCTAATGGGGAAGTGTAAAACACTCTTATCACCTCCTCCTATAAAGCAGCTAGTACCATGTTACGTCCCCTGAAAAGGACGATGTGATCTCCTCCTATAGAGAATCCATCAGGTGCCTGTCCTGAGGAAATATGTGCACGCCACGTCTCACAGTCAACGTCCCCACGTTGTGCCTCTCTGACCCACTGAAGAAGTGGAGGAGTGATTGTGAGTGACTGAAGAATGGCTGCTCTATCTCTATCCACGATGGATATTTGCAAAGTGTCTAGCTGCTCTGTCACTTCTCCAAGTAGCTGAATGCCCATCCTCCTGCTGAGAGCATCAGATACTACGTTCCCCTCCCCAGGAGTGTAGACTATCTCAAAGTCATAGTACTGGAGGAACTTGAGCCATCGCCGCTGTATCAGGTTCAGGTCCTTCTGCGTGAAGATGTACGTGAGACTCTTGTGGTCAGAGTAGACTGTAATGTGCTCGCCCATCAGATAGTGCCACCACATCTTCAGAGCGAAGACCCCTACTGCTAACTCTAGGTTATAGGTAGTGTAGTTTTTCTCGTGCTGCCTAAACTATCATGATCAATATGCGATCATGGTCTGTTACTGCATCAGGACACACCCAAGTACGGTTCCTGATGCATCGTAGTAGACTATGTACCATACTCCCTCCTCCGGTAGCCTCAAGATGGGTACACTGGTCAATCTCTGTCTTAGCTCCTAGAAGCTCTGGTGACATCTATTTGACCACACAAAGGGTTTGCCATTATTTTTCAATGCTGAATGCAGTGCTGCAATTCTAGAGAATTCTGGCACAAATCTTCGATAGTACCCAGCCATACCCAGGAAACTCCGCACCTCTGTCACGCTCCTGGGTGGCTCGCAAGCTAGCACTGCCTTGATGTTCGGAGGATCCACCCCAACTCTTACCTCAGAGATGACATGCCCCAAGAAGTGGACCTCACGTATCAAGAACTGACACTTTGAGAGCTTACCATAAAGCTGGTGCTCTCAGTGTGTGTCCAGTACAACCCACAAGTGGTAGGCGTTCTCCTCCTCAGTGGTCGAGTAAATCAAAATGTATTCGATGATGACTATGACAAATCGATCGAGGTAAGGCTGGAAGATCCTGTTCATGAGACTCACCAACACTGCTGGAGCGTTGGTTATGCCGAAAGGCACAACCATGAACTCATAGTGGCCATACCGACAACTGAAAGCCGTCTTCTGCACATCCTTGTTCGAACTCTGAGCTGATGATAGCCTGACCTGAGGTCTATCTTCAAGAACCACCGTGTTCCATTGAGCTGATCGAAGAGGTCATCAATCCTCGGAAGCAGATACATGTTCTTCATAGTCCCCTGGTTTAGGCCATGGTAATCGACACACAGTCGTAAGATTCCATCCACCTTCTTGGTGAAAACAATCGGTGAATCCCAGGTTGAAACACTGGGTCGAATGAATCCCTTTCCCTGCATGTCCTCTAGCTGTACCCATAGCTCTCAAAGCTCAGCGGGAGCCATCTGATATGTTGAACTAGATATCGGGGTTGTCCTGGGGTATATGTCAATATTGAAGTCTACCTCTCTGCAAGGAGGTAGTCTAGGAACATCGTCAGGAAATACGTCCACATACTGATCCACCACTACAAGAAAACTCGGACTCTGCATGTCCACTTATCCTAGGATGAGTCTAGAAAACTGATGAGTGATCAGCTATCCTCTCCTCTGTGTGAGTCCATCCAATGCTACAAAGGCTACCTTCTCGCCGGTGAAGGTGAAACTGCTCCCATCGGTGGGGAATCACCGCACCTTATGCCTAATATAGTCGATCTGAGCATTGACCGTAGATAACCAATCCATTCCCAAGAAGACGTCATAAGGCCTCGACGCTGCTACAAGAAGTTCCCAGCTGAAGATATCGCCTCCAAGTGTAATCTCACACTTCTTGCACTAGTTCGTAATCATCGAGTCTGCTCCCACAAGAGTCTCTAGCCATAAGGATCGAGCCAACATCTCTGTCAGAATCTACAAGCTCCGAACAAGGGTAGTGATTATGAAAGAATGACTCGCTCCTGTGTCTATAAAAACTGCAGCAAGGGTTGAGTAGACTCAGATAGTACCTCAAATCATCTCTGGTGCGCCGTGGTCATAGGACTCCACTGCCTGAAGCTGTGCCTTCCTCTGTCTTCCAGCTCCCTGTGGTTGGGGTGGACCTCCTGGTGGTGGTGGTGGTGGTAGAGCCTCAAAACTTCATCCACCACCTACCACTCAGCCAGCTCCTCTACCTTGTCCACCTGCTCCCTGCGGACCGCCATGGTCGATCCTCTGCCTCTGCCTGAGTTGTACCTCAACTATCTGCTGCTCCTCTACATGGTGAGCTGGGTAGTCACAAGCCATGTGGCCCTGCACGCCGCATGCATAGCACTGTCTTCTCCTCGGAAGGCTGGATCTGCACCGTGTGCCCCGCACCTCTGAGCCAATATCCGGTGGTTGTTCGCCTGATGGTCTGGTCTGCTGGGACCCCTGTGACATCTGTCGACTACGAGCCGCAGAAGACTCCACTACGTGCCGCCCTGCGGCAGGTCTCGCTGTTGGTGTAGGATCATCAAGAAAGATCTCTACAAGAACGGATCGCTCCAGCACTCCTGCCTACATCGGAATGCTGAGGGAGATCATCGATTCCCTGATCTCATGTCTCAGTCCCTGCTTGAAGGTTAGGGCTTGGAAGAATGGGTCTCATACCAGGTCTGTGGAGTAGAGGAAGAAGTCGGAAAATCATTCCGAGTACTGGGCTACTATCATGCTGCCCTGCCGCAGCTGTAGTAGCTCCTCGATGCGCATCACACGGAGGGTGGCTGGAAGGAAATCTGAGCAGAAGAGGCTCTAGATGTCTGTCCAAATATGAGATGCCTCATCTTGCACCTAGATCATTAGGCTCCATCATTTACTTGCTTCTGCGTGTAGGAGACTTCTCACAAGGATCACCATGAGGTCATCTGGTGTCCCTACTAATCTGAAAACTCGTACAACAGCCTCCAGCCAATCCTCGGCTGCCTGAGGGTTTGTCTCCCAGCGGAACCTGGGCGGTATCTGATACTGAAACTCGTGCAGTGCAATAAGACAATGTGCACTCTCAGCGGCTGGGGCTGGTGGCATCGGTGGCTCGGCGGGTAGAGGTACTGCCGGTGCCACTGCGGTAATAGGTCCTTGCACCGAGGCCTCGTCACTCGGTGGGATGTCATCTCGCACAAAGCTCGGAACCCAAGCTGGCTGCCATCGTGGGGCCATCCTGAAAAGAAATTGGTGTGCCACGATAATTACAGTATACCTAGTGAGCTGAAACAAAGTAATCACAAATAAAAATCTTGAAACAAACATGCAATCAATTTTTTCTTGCATTGAGTTGGAAATCAGAAGTCAGGGTCTTGGTGTATGGATACGTCGGCCGCCGCACCAACACTGGACTCCCTGGACTGATAACCACACTTAATACCCTTAACAATAATGCTTTACTTAGAAAAATATCAGATTCTTGAGTTCTGCGGTAGAACCAAACTCCTATGATACCAATTTGTCACGACCCATCCTCGGGGCCCATGTCGTGACTACCCAAGCCCGCCTTCATTAGGCCAGGGGCTGGCGACTAGCACCAAAAGCGCAAATCTCTATAAAAAGGGTAGGCATATCATTTTTAATGTAAAACAACACTATAGAGTATGCAATCTCAGTAAACACTAAGTAAACTGAGTACAAATGTAAGTGTAGAAAAGTAAATGGGCCACAATTCAAACCCAAATGAATGTAAAGTACAATTGAAATGAAAGTACAATAACTGAAAAGTAAAATAGAAAGTTTGTTCCATCCTTTGGAAATCCCACATGAAGGGTGGGTACAGATAGTCTCCTCTACTCCTCGGCTCCAGCTGTCCACTCCGTGTACGTCCCGTCCAGTGATCCACCTCCTAGTACAGTCCAACTCCACAGGCTCCCACCTCGATCAGTGTTGTCCGTCATCTGCATCCAACACAATGTAGTGCGGGCATAGCCCATGTAGGGGTGAGTATACGCTACTCAGTAGGGACCCCAATACCCCCGAAGGTCTCACAGAATCCATGAAGGATAAACCATAAAGGAAAGATATAGTGACGAAGTAAAAACCAACTCTACTTAGGTATATAACCATACATATACCTGAGTCATCTATTCCATCTTGGCTCTAGCACACGAGCCTAAATACAACCCAGTCCAAACAGTAAAACATAACCCATTATACATAGGAATTCACAACCCAATCCACATAGGAAAGCACAACCCAGTCCACACATGAAAGCACAAAAATCATATCGATGATAATGATTGTAAGTTAAATGTCGTCTCACATAGGTATACACTTCGTTAGATGATAGAGATGATCAGATGTAGCCACTAATTCATCTAAGCTATCGACTCCACATAGGATACAAGACCAGCTAAGCTATCAGACCCACAAAAGATACATGACCAGCTACTCTGCCGGACCCACATTGGATACATTTACAGAGTTAAATACTACCAGACCCACATAAGATACAAGAACAGTAGTCAAGTTCTGCCGGACCCACATAGGATACAAGAATAGTAGTCATCTCCGTCGAAACCATGGTGGATTCCAGTATGCTCTTTGTTGCTATCGAACCAACGAAGGATATCAGTATAGTCGTCCTCGGCATCGCAGTTGCAACCAGCTCTAGGTTTTCCGCACACAGCATGCTCGATTCCAGGAGGGTCCGCTCCACGAGCCAATGGGGTCGATACATAAACTGTCATGAAGTCCAGAGTTGATGTATCACAAAGATCTGTCTCATATAAAGGAACTCAACACGATAGACGGCGCGTCAATCCAACGCCCGGTCTGAGAGTTATTGGTTTATTCATCTTAGGGGCCCGGTTGGTTTTTAAGCTAAAACCAACCCGACCGTACTTCAGCTATGTCGAAACCTCGAGCGGAGTAATCCAAAAGAACCGTCTCACTAAGAGGAATCCAAAAAAGTTGACGACATGTTAATCGGACATCTGGAGCTCGTGTTATAAACATTTCCGCTCCGAGGGCCTGGTTGATTTCGTGTTCGAATCAACCCGGTCATACCCAAAGTTCTACGAAACCTTATGTGTAATTTACAGAAACTACTGTCTTGATCCAAGAATCACTACACAACTAACGGTGCGTCGATCGGAGGTTCGTAGCCCAAGTTATGGGCATTTGGATGGATTTGTTCGGAAATCAGGGGGTTCAGGCCTGGTCAGACCCGACCTGATATCGTTGGGTCGGCCCGAACCGGGCCGACCCAACCGGGATCTAGGTCCGGCCCATTAGAGAGCGGCCCAGACCAATGCGGGCTACCTAACTCAGCGCGGGCGGTCCATCCCAGCGCGGGCTGCGGCTCGGCTTGAGGCCGAGCTGGACGCGTTGGGGGGGGGGGTGCCCCCAGTTTTCCCGAAACAGCGGACCCCTGTGGGGGTCCTCCCTTGGTGGCTTCCGGGGGTTTCAAACTCCCGACTTTCTTGGAAACGGACGGCCATTATGGTCGGCCGGTTGTGCCACGCGGGACCCGCGGGGGGTCCCGCCTCCATGAACGCCAGCGGCCGGCTTGGCCTGCCACCTCCTACTGCTCCGACGTGGCCGAAATCCACGACCCATGTCCGACCGGCGCGGCACGACAGAACTGCGGACCGCCCCAGCTGCAGCCCCTTGATGCTTCGGTGTGGCGCGATGGCGATGCGCCCCTCCGCCACTGCCCGCTCTTAGCCACGGCCTCATTCAGCTTCACCGGCATGGCGCGTCGGTGCCGCGCTCCTACGCCGCAGTTCCCTCGTTCCTGCACGGTGCAATGGTTCCGCCTCCATTTCAAGCCATGAAGAAAAAATAAATCAACAAAAAGGGGAGGAGGTTCGGCCGTGTTCATGCGGTCCGACCTCTTCCCGTTATATTGATAACAAGCGGCCAAAATAAATTAACGATGAATTTCAGAACAATCTCGAATGTAAAAACAACCCCTACCTCAAAGTAGTTCGCGAAAGATAGCATCGTGGAAAATGGCTTCGCGGGGTGAGGCTCCGTATACGTTGACGGGAACGTCCATGAAGTGGCGTCTCCCTTTCTTTGACACGGATGGATGATGGAAAGTCATGACGGGGTTCTTCGCATTCTTCAACGAGGAAGATGAATCTATTCAAAGGAAGGAACTCTCCTTCTCTCAATTCTCCACACAACCGAACAACCCCAAAAAAATAAGGCTTTGCCTTATTTTATTTAAACATGCCAACATTTTTAAAATTTCCAAATTTGAATTCACCTAATTAATTAAACTTGTGTTGTCAAATTAATTAGGTGTTTAGTTGGCATTCATTAATGTGGAAGAGTTACATAACTCATGTGGAGGGGGTTAGAGGTGTTAGGGAATTTGAAGGGGTGGGGATCGTGTGGGACCCACCTCACTAATATCCTATCAAGAGGAGTTAGGATTTTAGTGGGTCCCACTTCAACTCCCACACATGGGGTTTAACCACTTATAAGTGAAATAAAATTGTAACAGAATTTTATTTCACATAACACTTAATCCACAATTTTAAACAACTCTTCCCGAGAAAATACAACTCCAGGAAATGTATTCTTAAGCAATTACCGGTGCTGTGGTTTTATCGGTGCCCTCGAATTTTGATTCCAAGCACTGGTTCAAAAGTTATAAAAACTCACTCGTTCGTTCACTGAACGTACCCGAGCTAAACTTTGGAAATTGATTCCAGGCACACCGGGCCTCAGAATCCGGTACCGTTAGAAACTGCATACTCGTAAAATCTCAAAGAATTTAAGGAAAAATTTTCCTTGATATTGAATATTTTTTACAATAATCATCGCAACTTCTAAATAGTTTTAGTTTTTAGATTAAAACAAAATCCCAATTTATCTCTTGGTTCTTGAATAACTATGGTGTAGAGGTTGTTACATGGGTTTCATTGAAGTTATATTCTGAAAACTCATGCTATGAGGTCATTACCACACGTTCGATGACTTGGAGGATAATAGAGAAGAAGTTGGTGGTGGAAGTGGTGAAAAATTGTGAGAAAACAAAGTAGGAAAGAGAAATTTAACCAAAAATGGTAACAAAAATGATAAAATTTATTCAATCATCATCGGCCATTTATTTGAAATTTATTCAACACTTTTTGGGAGTATATTCAAGAGACTTAATGGAACAGGGAACTTGTAGACCATGGGGACCAGGGAATAGAGCAGTAGTACAAGATTGAGAAGGGCATTTTATGTCCTTACCTTTTCAATTTCTATACTCTATAATTGGATTTTTTCAAATTTTTTTACATATATTGTCCATAGATAGTCACATTTAGTTTGAAGAATTTGTTCTTCAACTATTAATCAATAATTTATTTTCTCACTATATCATTACGATATTTTCAGAATTGATTGGCGATATCAATTATGAAACCTTTTAATTGATTCATGCCACTTGTTCTCAGTTTAAAATCCATGATCATTTGATGAGTTTGATCATGGATGCAATTTTTCTAAGCTTTAATTTACAAAATAAAACATCGAAACATTTGGAGAGTCTTTTTCGAATAACCTTTTCAAATATTGTTTTTAATTGAATGTTATTTGGAGTGGTGAACTCCAAGAATAATCAATTTTCATTATTTCTCTTTTAATGAAGGATTTAAATCATTATTTTTCAGTGGATTCATGAGTATTTAAATTTATTTGAATATGAATCCTCTTTAAAATAGTAGGATATATTTTCCCTATGATTTTCATCTTGATTGATCATCTTTCAACATTTCTTTTCAATATTATTCACAACTTGTTCATATTTTCTTAAATTTCAACATTTTTATTAAAAAAAGAAACATTATGTTTCATTACTTATTTGTACAGAAAAGTATAAAAATTTAAAAGGAAAATTCACACGTAGTTAACGACAGTGTTGTTCTTTTGAAACATGTAACTCAAACTCAATTTTAACCCTTACCTTGGGTTTTTCCCTACATAAAAATTTAATATAGTTTATAGGAGTTATAAATTTGTAAACATCAGTATGAATTTAATGATGTATGTGTCATATTAATCAATGTAGAGAAGCCTTCATTTTTACTCTAGTGGGTTAACATTGTATTGATACCATTATTATTTTTTCTGGATTCTTTATGATCATTTTGATGAAGTATATTATCAATGTTCACTTCCTTGTTTAATTATTGTGATCGTTAAATTTACCATGAATATCCACACTATTTATTATATATATGATTGATTTATAAACCGTATAACATTTTTATGTAATTTTATTACTTTTATTTTTATTTGATTAACTATAGGAGTGATTGAAAAATATGTTTTCTTTGCTAATTAAGGATATTTGAAAAGGTATATTATTTTAAAATTAAATAAATTATTTTACATATAAGGAATTATTTGGATAGATATGACAAAATGGAAGCCCAATAATATATATCAACTTGATGAATAAATATTTTCAATGGATGAATCCATTGTCTAGACTTGGATAAGTGGGTTTTCACACAATATGTTTCAAACCATCCTATGAAAGGCCTTAATGGTAAAGTTATCATATACGTAGAAAACATGGATTAAAATAATTAAGAATTTCCTTCATTTAGAACTCAGTTATTATCTTCTATGAGGTTTTATCTATTACATTTTCTCTACATTCATTTCCTTATCAATTAATGACTATATGGAATATTCTATCAATAATTTTTCCTCTATATTAATTATTACTTATCTATTGATGAATTGAAGTTATTTAAATGGAATGTGTGTTAAGTTATATTCATTTCTATATTTTTTTTCAATTGACACATTATTGATTTTTTTAATTAACCATTAATGACCTTTCCAGATCACCAGTAATTTGTTTCCATTCCCCAGGATTCCATATATTTTAGCATGAATAATATAGAAGGATATAGAAGATAGATTATAGCAATTCTTGAAAGTAAAAATAATATGTTGTAACTTATGTATTTAAATTCAATTTAAAACACAACTATGTATATTGTTTACCATGATTAATTAAATATCTGGTCTATTAGGATTCTATCACTTGTATTTTCTACCAATGGAATTTATTAGGACAGACACTCTGGGATATTACGTTTGGCGTCAGTACAATTGGAATCATATCAAGTCTAGTGGGAACCTTGGGAACTTGATTTAAGAAAACATATATTATTTAACATAACCCATATGATATAATTTTAGGATAAGTGTGGAAAAACATCCTATGGTTTTTGAAAGATAGATATTGTGTTTTTTTACATACACGAAATACCAGTATTGATTGTAAATATTTACGTGGTTCTTGAACAGAGGTAACGATGTGTAATAACTCTAAAACGGGCAGATCAATCTTGACTCGTGTATTAATTGGAATAGAAAACCTTCATTACTTTTTAACCGATATAACACCCCCATGTGATATGATTTGTATAATCAACATTTTCATGAAAAGACCTTGTGAATGATATGAATATACAACTAGTATGATTGACCTATGTTATACTCTAGGCTTAGGAAGGACTTTTTTGGAAATAAAATTGACGAATTATATATTTATTTGGATTCAAGATTTACATTGTCGATGAATTTAACCAATGGTATTTTGGTTACATGAATAATGAAACATATAAGGACTCTATTTAATTTTTTAAGGAATTATGTATTCATTAAAAAAATAGTTTTGGATATCGTCATGGGATACTAATTTTAGTATTGATCATATGTTGAAATTATTAAACTCATCATCTTAGTTCTAATATGGTAAAAATTTCACATGATTAAAGATATATTTGGAGAAATTTATGAAAATAATATGTTTTAGTGGAAATATTATTTAAGGAGTAATGACTTTACATTTTATTGAAATATGTTTAAAAGTATTTATATACATTAGGTTTGATGTTATCATTAATTAAATTATAAGATTAGTTAAATAATATTGTTGAAATTTGTAAAACAATTATTTTGAAAATATTAGTAAAAAGCGTATTTAATTTTTAGCTTTATTTTAATGGTTTCCATCTAATATTTGGGAGATTTTTTAGAGATATATAGTTTATAAAAAGGAAAACCTCTATGAAGGTTAGCAACCAATCACTTTTGGTAATGTAGTGGGGCTTCATTCCATGATCGAAGGACTATAATGGGTTCATTCCAACCACTTTAAAACATGACTTCCTAGTAAACATGTCATTATTTTTTGTTAAAACATTTCATGATTATATATTTATGATGAACCAATGTTATTAATTATTAGTTTAGAGATTAATGTACTAGACATATTGGTTTTGTAATATAGTTAGAGATAGACAGAATGAATTTTCTACTCGTTTGTAGATCATATGATTTACTAAATTTAAATTTTATTATATTAGGGAAAAAATAACTTATCAATATTCATATCCTGATGTAAGCGATCAAGGAAAAACCAAAGGATGAAATTTACCTTATGAAATAGAGACACATAATGTAAGTATATTTACTTATATTATTAGACGGTAAAATAATTCCATAACATTTGGAAATGAAAAATGTAATAATATTCTATTATATTACTGTTATTTGTGATGATATATATGACCATTTACAATTAATAGTTTTATGTATTTGAGTCCCTCAAATTTCCATTGAACATTCACTTAGTTTTGATTAATAAGTTCAAGCACTCTGTATAATTATTTATTCTTTTCCACATGTAAATATATTAACTTTCAACTAATTCTGTCCTATGTGCAATCCATGTTTTCTATTATTCAATTTTAATTTTATACTCCTCATATCTCACATTAAGAGGAAATTTAATATAACCATATTAAAATATTGGTTTGAAAATAATTTTATTTAAAAATGTTGAACCCTTGATTACCACGATCAAATATAAATTGTGAGGAATAAATTTATTTTTGGTGGGGAGAATTTAACACCTAAAAATATTAAAATATTAACATCATATTCAATAGAATGTATGATACAAAACATTAAACATAGAAATAAATATAAAAAAAAAATAATTTATGATATATTTACAATTTTAAAAGTATTCAATAAATTATATATCTTCCAATTCATGAAACACATAGATTACGATGCGATACACATGATAAAATGTTTTATTGATATCTTCTATTACATGAATGACTATGTTTTATTGAACAACAATATATTGTCAATTTTATTATTTAATATGATATTTATTTCTTAAATGATAAATCAGAAGGTACAAATAAGAATAAATTAATTATGAAAATATACATTTTATATACATTTATTTGCTATGTATTGATTATATATTATATTTATAACCATTAAACTGAAAGAGAAATGTCTTCGAAAAAACAATATTATTCTAAAAGATAGTCTAGTCACCCTTGGTGCACATAATTTATCAATAATTTTCAGAAGTATTAGAAAATAATATGAAAAAATAATAAACATATTTTCAATTGAAATGAAAAAATTATCCTAGGGATATTTTCTTTATATTTTAATTATAATTTTTATTTCAAGTTGAATAGTAAAAAATTCTGAATGTTAACTGAAAGATGAATTTTAATTCAAATTCATTAAAATGTTAATTCATATAAATAATAGTTTTGAAAGTAATATTTTTTTTTATATAAATTTATCAAACATATTTAATTTTTATCATTTTAATATTGAAATTTTAAAAAAACTTTTTAAAATTTTAATCCTTTTAACTTAGAAAACTTGATTTCTCATCACTTCTTTGAGATTAAATTAAAATTACAATCTTCAAATTCTGTGAGTTAAATTTTGAAAACTGTATTCAATAATTTTAATTAGTATAATTTATCATGTCTAATATGTCAAAAATACTTCTTTACCAAAGTGATTAGATAAATCAGTTAAAATTAATTATAGCGACAATGGTAAAAATGATATTTCCGAGAGATAAAAAATTAAACATAATGGGGAAATTACATAGAAATGTGCAATTGTTTTTCAAAATATATCAAACATATAACTAATTTTATCATTAATTAACAACTTTTAGGTCCTGATAGCTGAAAACAAATGTGAGTGGGAAGAACATTTAAAATACTACAAGTGTTCCACTCACTCAACTTATAGTAGGCCAACCTATAACCTCCATTATCACCATAAATCTACTATGTATCAGAAAATTACTAAAAAAATTAATTCCAAATATCCATTATATCAACATATAGGAATCATTTTTTTGTAAAAAATTCAATCTATAAATGTTTTGGTTTTATCTAAATGAATATACCTTAAGAAGATGAAAAGTTCTTCAATAAGAATCTTTATTTTATTTACTTATCCACATTCTATAATTTTTTAAAAGAACGATGATATAAAAAATTAAAACCATTCCATATAATTTGATGTTTTAGGATGATTTTATTACCAAAAATAGCACACATCCATCAAATGAGTTACGAAATCATCATTCATGTGTACAGTGGACTATTGTTGCACGAACCAATGTCATTTCTTCTTCTATTTCCACCTCTCAAGGTATAGAATGATGATGGAAATAAACTATATATATTGTATCAATTAATTGTGTATACTTATGGAGTCAATATATAAAATATATCTTTTTTACATTCGATACCGTTGGAGACAGAACAACGTCGCTCGTTTGTATGAAGACTACTGCACTACCAAGCGATGTGATTCGTCTTTCCCTAAAGTGTCACATGGAATTTGAGAATGATAAATATAATTATTACATATGACATGCATGAAATAAAAATGATTTTCATTTAATTTTTATCATTTAGGAAGGATAATATACACCTCTTTGATTTATTTCGATTCAAAGGCATCATTATGATAACATCATTCATGTACGTGTGGACTACCTCCTTTATCAAAAAACATGACAATATTTTCATCCCCACACCACATGGATGAATTATATAAATTTATAATATTATATTAATGATATTATTCTCATTTTTGAAATGTAAAATATCACATCTCTAATTTCAATAACAACTAGTGAGAAATGAAAACATTACTCATTCGTTTGAACAAACTACCTTATCCATGATCCAAACATACATAAGTTTTCATAGAAATCACTAATGATTTGTTATAAATGTAAAATTAATGTAAAAATATAATATTGTTTTTGTTATTATTAATAAGGATTTGATATAACTACAAAAAATGGTCATGAACTAGATATTTCATGATAAAACATGCATGATAAAACAAGGAAATTAACACCCAAAACAATGAAACAAATGAATGTTTATTAATTAATGATTCATAAGATTTTATAAAAATTAATATTTTAAATAATAAATATTAATATGATTTTTTAATATTTTAATAACTTGTATAAAACCACTATATAGAATGTTAAATCACATTCATCCAAAATGAAGCATATGGTAATAGATTTTCCTCTCAATTTTCATTTTTTATGGTATATTCTATGCTTATTCATAAATTTCTTTCATATGTTGTATATATGTCCCCTTATAAAAGTAATATATTTATAAAATTATTTTTTATGGTATTTTATGTTTCAATTTAATTATTTTATCTAATGGGTTTTCAATTAAAAATTTACAAGTTGAATGATATTTCTTATCACTATTTCCACTCATGGGATTATACTTATATTTTACTGATTTTATCATGATAAAATTATGTTTGTAAGGAATTTTTATTTTATTAATTTTTATGGAAGCTTATTTTTTGAGAATTTATTATTTAGAAGCATAAACTATTCATTAAATAATTTTCACATCATCAATATGATCATTTTTAGTTGTTTGTTTCACTATCTTATTCTAATGGATATAGTTTATTATTCAATTTCCATTAAAGGATATTATATTATCATTGAATATTAAAACATTCAGTTTTGTTTTACTAAATTTATTAATGAACGTTTTAAAGATATTGTTTCATCATTCCACTCTTCGGTGAAGTGTCCAAAGATTGTGCAGTCATAGTAAGAGGTGTGTTTGTGGGGGGGGGGGGTGAATCAGGTGTAACTTATTTTTACTAAATTATTTTCTTTTCTTAAACCCCTTCAAAAATCTGTATCCAGTTAGTATTAGTGAAACTTTTATGAAATTCATAAAGTAAATGTAAACAAAGAACATAGAATTTTTACAAGATTTAATACTGTGACTAACATCCTTGTTTCAAGTGGTTGTATCCCCCAGTTACTGATTTTTCATTATATGTAGAGAGTTATAATAGGGAAAGTCACATTACCCTCAAAATTGATTAATACATTATTCTACTCTAGAATACCACTAGAGATCACATGTTACCACAAACACAAGTGACTTATGAGTCCCATAATAGGGTCTTTATTCTGCATCCCATTGTGTTACTAGAATCCCATCGGCCTTCCCTAGAGTCTCACTAGAGACTTAAAATACTTTAGAGTCCCACCAATTACTTCTAAATCTTGATTCACAAAAGGGTTTTACCACTAGTAGGATGAAGGTTTATCTTCATCCATGGGATTTCTAAATCATAATAGTGTGTGTAAAATTCATGAATCTTTGTATTGATGCTTTTCTTGGTCAAATACTAATGATCACCTGTAAATGGTTAGGTTCGTTAGTATGAAACTACATGGGAAATATTATTTCTTTTGATTAACACCCAGCCTTACAAAACACTTAAATCTCAAATATAAAATAATTTCATAATCACTAATTGTAAAACTGTCTGGACTTTAATCTCAAATCACATTACCAAAATCAAGGAAAATATTTTTTTTGTACGCCATTCTTCCAACTTCATGCATGTATATAATTAAATTTCATGTTATAATCAATATTTTTTCCTTAAGAAAATATGAATTCATGTTCATGTTCATATAAGTTATTTTTAATTCATCCACACACACACAACCTTATTTTTCATTCACACATACTTAGTAAACACACATTCACTGTCCAAACTTCTTACATGAAAACTTTATCACATACACTATATGTCTCATTTTGAACTCACCTTTCACACACTGAATACATGTACAATATTTCACACACATTTACACACACACACACTATTGTTTCTAAATGTATGTACATTCACCCATGTATTGAACCATGCTTGAACTCCCTTACTACCTTTGTAAATACAAACCCTTCTCAGAACAGATATGCATCTCTTCATACAAAAATTGTGCCCACACACCATCCACACCACTTCCTCCCAAAACATGATTCCAACTAGTGTATTATCTCTCCTCAAATTAATTATTTTTTACATGAATACCCAAACAGTTATAGGATTATTTCATGGAAGTCCTTCAGTAACATAAACATGATGAATAAAGACTTTTTCTTTTTAAAAAATCGACTTTAAAAATACATTGATATGTGGTTCATCAAAAAATTTCATACAAACTCTAGAAGATACAAATGTATATGAATTGTGTTATCTTGGTTCCATTGTGGAACATAGTTCTTCATGAAGAATCACTATTGTGCTATGAACATATAGTTTTTCCATATAAGTATCTTTTTCTTCAAACAAAATGGTTTATATATGAAACTCTTCTTTATGAACCAGTGGAATTCAGGGTGTTGTGTTTCTTTAGAATTAAGACATTCTCAAAAACTCAAATAAATCCAACTTAGTATTGGTAAAATAGATATTTATATGATATGTGAAACATCCCTAGAACTACCTAACTTCAATCATGAAAGGCTGATGAAAATTAAAATCTCAAAATTTCAATATACTATACATCATATATCACTGGTTTGTGAATCTTAATATTGTAAAAATGTTGTTGAATAATGAGTTCTATCATGATCATAATTTTAGGATATTCAAATAGTGATATGAAATCATGGTTAGACCTTCTATCAATGCATCATGGAGCTTTGATGAACAGAATAATTAGGCATGGCTTCGAAGGACATGAAAATGTTGCTAACGATTAGATACTATGAATAATTCAATCAAATATCTATGATATTGAAATCAAAATATCAGACATTCATAGTTAATTTGATGCTAAAAAATCACATCTCACATTGAAACGACAAGTGGTTTTTTCTCCCTTATATTAAAAAATGTAGCTTTCGAATCTCAAAAATGGTTATTGAGAGCACACTTGACACCCTGGGACTTCCATATGACACTCTATATTTTCCTTTGTGTGTGTGTACCTCTACCCTCAATTCTGCCTACTGGATGGGCTTTTTAGGATCCCTCATCCATGGTTTACCATTTGATGTCCCACATACAGAAAGGTTTGAGCTGTCTTGGGATATCTTGAGTGTGTTGGATTTATTATTTGAGTGAGGAGAAACTTATTTTGAAATAGTCTAAAATAAAATCCTTCTCCAAATTTATAATACCTATATAAATTTAAAATACAACATAATCCTAACCCACAATTCATGTAATTTTCTTAATTCAATCATAATTCCCAAAATATAATATCTTAATGTTGTAATTATTATATAAATCTATAGATAACCAATGATGTAGGTTCTTATAGACTATAAACCAGCTCTACAATTGTAAAATTTAAATAACTCACAGATTTTTATAACGAACCAAAGTGTAATCAAAAGAAATTCCCTTCATATTTTCATATTGTATAATTACATGAAATAACAACACAATGAACTACTAAGTACTATCTGACCATTAAACATAATATTTTCACTTGTATGATTTGAATTTCAAAAATCATACTTACAGAGTTCCGATCAATAAGATGTTTGGAGCCCAATGAGGCAAAATTAATTTCTGGTGAATAGTAACTGACCCTTATGAATAGTAATGTAACCCTTATGAATATTAATATGACCCTTATTAATAGTAAATATTCCATGTGAATTAACTGACCTTTACAATGGAAGTATAAATAAAATTTATCCTTCTTATAAGTAATAATATGTTATAATTATATCATATTGTTGGTATTATTGGGAGTCATTTATATTTAACTACAATATTATTACTAATTTAATAATTTAAATGAAAATTTATTTTCATAAAATGTATTCATAAATAAATATATATTTTTAATTATAATTATATGATAATTTTTAGAGACCTTAATAAAATTTTCCAATGTGTTTGAAAAAAAGTTTTAATTTTAAAATTTTTATTTTTCAATTAAATTTAGATTTTAATAAAATATTAAATTTCACTTATTTAGAAGATTATTTTCAAAAAATGTATTTCATATTTAAATTTTTGGTATTTTTCTTAAATACTTAAATTTTTTGGAGTATAGTAAAATATGGTATTTTGTTGTATTTATACATTATATGTTAAATATGCTATTTATTGATTCATCGATGATGTAAGATCCTTTGGATTTAAATCGCATACAAAAATTACTATTTTTTGTTACAAGAATCGATAATATTTCTCATCTTTAGGAAAATAATAAAATAATAATTAAAATATTGAAAAAATGATCCTCTCATACACTATAAAAGCCCCCATCACCCCCTCTTCTCATCACTCCTCTAAAGCCTTTTTCCTTTTCTAAATTATACTATAATCTCCCCTAAGCCCCTCTCCCACAACCATAATCCCTTGGTCTCTTCAAAAGACCAAATACTATCCCCTAAAGAGGTTCTCAAGGAAGATCTATTCAAGAGGCAAATTACTCTTTTCTTTTAAATTACTTTAATCCACGTACAATTCTTATATTTTTCTTTCCCCAAATCCTTTAATCCAAATTTTATGATAACTCCAATACCATACATATACTAGAATTTTCTTATGAAAATATTATACTTCATCATCATCTATCTTTTCTCCTCCTTTTATATTTGAAATGAAAACACTATTCGAGATGTGTTAATTTATCACATTAAAGGGCAATGTGTTTTCAATTTCTATTACCATCTTCAATTATTATAATGAATTTTTTTTATTATTAAACCATACCATAGCGTATATATTATTTCTAATTAGAGGTTCTAGAATTTCTTTTATAAATGATATTAACTTAGAAAATAAATATGTGTTGGATGTGATAGAAAACCACCAATTAACCAAAACAGTTATCATTAAAGTTTTATATAATGATTTATCTTCACTCAAAATAACCAAATAAATTTTATAACCATGTAATATTATTTATTTTTACTAGTAACATACCACTTCAATTATGGAAAACCATTCTAATCTGACATGTTTATCCTTACCCGTATATAACTAAACCAATCGTCAAAGCCATTGAAACAAAAAATTACATTAAACCTCTTAACCCATAAAAGAGGTCTTGAATGAACTTGATAAGGTTATAATAAATAAAATACATAAATAAAAGTTTATTGAAATATTAATTAATGAATTGAATTTTTTTATCCATAACATTCAGATAAATTGAAGGTCACCATTAGACTTAAGTTAAGAGATTCTACACAAACCTCAATTATATCTTAAGGGGCCCTATCATTTGTTTTACCGAAATTAAGTAATATGTTGTTTTTATGTACATATTATAAATTAAATTTAAATTCTAAAAGCACATTTATCAAGTTCCATTCATCATTATCTTAGTTGGAAATTCATGTTTTAATGTGGTTTCCTCCTCAATACTTACCGGTAAGAAAACCCGATTTAAGGGAACTTCATGAATTATTACCAAATTTTCCAGTGCACTATATCAAATGTTTTAAGAGCCCATTTTTTTAGTATTTTGTTTTTAAGAAAACCATATTGGTTTACTTCTGGTTTATCTTAATGATTATTTCAACTTCTATTTTGATGTCACTTTTGTATTTTCTAAAAAACTGCACAAAAATGTTTTAATGCTAAAATTTATGAAATACTCTTCTTAAATGTAGTCACTTATATATGAAATCACTTACTAGGATATATGACTATTTTCCCTTATCAATTTCCATGTATTTTTTAATTCCACTCTTTCATGGACACTTATACGATACACCAATCAATTATGATTTATGAAATGACTATGATACCTATTTCATTATATGGGTACCCTTATGTATATGTATGATTGATTATGTATGATTCTATAGGTATAAAGAATATTCATAAACATGTTTTGGTGGGTGAGACCATATTTCACTCTAAATCATTGGGTAAAGTTGATTCTCATGAGACGTTATGTGCAATGGTCTTGGCGGCAAGCCTTCATCCATGCAATCATGTGAAACAATCTTGGTGGTTAACCTTGACTTATTATCCCCTATGTGAATCGAGCATTGAATCATGATAAATTCATGTTTTATTTTACTTCCACATTACAATGAATCTAGTTTTATATGATCCAATGTTTTTATTTTATGACTCCTTATGTTCCGTATGTTTTTATATCATTATGTCATGCCTTCTAACCCATGTGGTAAAACATTAATTTTATGTTAATTTCCTTACTATGATTTTTAGCTTATCCATTTATTCATGATATCACAAGGTTATCCTATAAATATGTATGAGCACAATGGGAGTTAAGACCTCTTTATGAAGAATAATTAGAGAAATGTTTTATTTAGTTCCATGTTTTATGTTTTATGTACCTAGATTTCAAAGACACTAAAATTTTGATCCTTGGCTTGTAATATGTTGTTTTATTTTTATTAAAATCATGTAATGTTATGTGTAAACGTCTAGGGTTAGTATAGTTTATATCAGAGGCTGGTCTAGTTATTTTTGGGGTTTATAAATAGTGAAGTTTATGAAGAACCATAGAAATGAGAATATGTATATGAAAAAATCCCTAAATATTTTTAAGTATAGAGTAAGTGGTTTATCAAGAAATTCATCCCTGTTTGGATAAGAACAAGTGGATGTGGCACTGAAACATACTTATCAAGGGGTAAAAACCATTAACACCAGTTTGGCCTAGACTCAAACTGGAACTGGTGTATCAAAATGGGACCTGTTGAAATCCATGTTTGACACTCCTGGGGGTTATGCATTAGTAAATTCATAACCATAGTAGAATCTATTTTTATGTTGAAAAATTATCCCATAAGAATAAATGTTACAAAATAAATCAAGGATAACCTAGATTTAATCCTAGTTAATCACAAGTTATGATATAATTATCCATTATAAGTTTATCCCGTTAGGTTCAAAGTATACTTTTTTATTATTAGCTAAGTATTCAAGCCAAATAATTTTATATTTTTTATAGTTAATGGAAGGAGTTAGAATAACACTTGACCAAAATCAATGTGATAGGGAATTTGATGATTTCCCTAATGATATGCCAAATATGATGGGAATGGGTTATCAAAACATCATGAAAATACATATGTTGCTAGATCAAGTTATGATTAATAACATGAATCATGTACAATGACCTCATCCCCTAAGAAAAAACAAGTTTTCCTTCAATAATTCATGGAGAAAAGGCCTCAAATGTTTAGTAGATCTTCCAATCACATTTTCAAGGAACAATGGATTAACTCTATTGAAAACAAATTATCTACCCTCTAGTGATCCAAAGAATAGAAAGTCATATTGGTAGTATATTGTTTAGATGAGGAAGATGATCATTGGTGGACATAGATCAAGAATACATAGTACCAAAAAGAAATCGATTCTATATATTGGGAGGAATTAAAGAAAATATTTTCAATAAATATTTTCCCCGAACCCTGTTCTTTATGATGGAAAGAGAGTTCCTAAGACTCAGGTAAAATTATGATGATTCCATCAGGGTATATGAAGAAAACCTCACAGGGCCTGTAAGATTTACCTTAAGCTTTTACATGAACATGAAAAGTAAAGTGAATCGCTTCTTTAGAAGACTAAATATGAGTATCTGAAAATAATTGGTGATTCATGACTTCGACTACTATGAGGGGAATTTATATTGTTTTATCAAGGTTGAAATCGATATCAATGACTTTCAATGGCCTCATGGGTCCGGTGAAAAAAAAGTGAAAAATGGAGTCTAATATGGGTGGTTTGGAAAATATATCGCATGATGGAAAGAATATCGAACATACCAAATGTCAAAATTATACGAAGAAGCATCATGGGAACTATATAATGGTAACCAGAAATTATATGAAATGTGGATGATTGGGAAGTCTAGAGAAGAACAATCAAAGGGATATAAATAATTCCACTAATTTGAAAGAAGAAAGAATGGTTCAGATCAACGCTCAGCTTGTAGTGTAGTCTTACAAATGCAAAGATCATGGTAATTTTGTAAAAAATATCCGTAATACAGGGGTTGTTGGAGGAAATAAAAAGCCACAAATAATGGATTATGATATAAGTACAACTATGGTGGAGCCTAAAAATGATGTAGTGATATGTATGCTAGTTATTAATCCAATAATAGATAACATACTATTTTATTAGAGTTCTACACATTCTTTCATATCATGAATTTTTAGTAGAACAATTTAGAAACCACTTCAAAATGTGGAGGTTCAGTTATCTATGAGAAGAAAAAATGGGAAAATTAATGCATCAAAATTATATAAATCCTCCATGGTAAATGTTTGTGGACTTAACCTCAAAGATAATCCCATCATAATTATTTTCATGGAGATTGATGTTATCAAGGGCATGGATTGACTATCTTTATAAAGATCCAACATCATATATTGGTAATGGGAGATCACCTTCACATCCTAAAGTATCCTCAATGGTTTTTACAAGTGTAAGGAGGAATATGAATATCAATTATAATAATTGTCTCAAGTGTGGATGTTATTTCCTTATGAGAAAGAATTTCTATCTCAAATGATTGAGACAAAGGCGACGATTCTTCAAGAATATATGCCAATTTTGAGGGATTACACAGATGTATTCCTTGAAGAATTTATTGGCCTTCCCCTTGATTGAGGTGTTGAGTTCTCAAATGAAAATATTATTAAATCTCTTCCTATATCAAAGAACACAAATATAATTTCCATCATAGATCTTTAAGAGATAAAAAACCATCTTCAAGAGAATCAAGAGAAGGGGTATATATGCCTAAGTGTTTCACCATGGGGTTCAATGATACAGTTCATCAAGAAAAAGGATTGATCAAACTACCTCTCCACTGATTATCGTGAGCTCAATAAAATCATGATAATGAAAAATTATCCCCTTCCACAAATAGATGACTTATTTAATCAGCTATGTGGTGCTAGTTGTTCCTTTAAGGTGGACCATTGGTCAGGTTATCACCAATTAAATGTGAGGAAAGAATATATTCCCAAGACTGGATTTTAAATGAGGTATGAACACTATGTGTTCATTTTGATTCCATTCATACTCAGAAATGCTCTTAAAATATTTAGGGAATTATGGAATAGATTCGTTTTTGACTACTTCAAAAAAATTTGGTAGTCTTTATTGATGATATTCAGATATACTCCAAGAGAAATAAGGAACATGAGGATTATTTGAGTACTATGCTGATGAAGTTTTGAAAGGATAAAAATTATGAAAACTACAGTAAATGTGAGATCTATATGGATGCATTATCACTCTTGGGGAATGTTATCACTATTAAATGTATATCTGTGGACCCTTTAAAGAAAAAATATAATGAAGAGTATCACATGATAACATATATAATAGAGATCCACATAATTCGAGGTCTACCGAAGTATTATTGATGATTTATAAAGAAATTCCCACAATTTTCCAACCCAATGTACAAGATGAAATAGAAGGCTGTGGTATTTTTCTGGGATTAAGAATGTTGGGAAAGCATTAAGTATATCAAAAAGAGGCTTATCACCACGCCAATAATCACACTCACAATAAGTGGATAAATCTTTGTGGTGTAAAGTGATGATTTAAATAAGGGATAAGGCTATGTGATGATTAAATTTGATAAAGTGATCGACTATGCATCAAGGATGTTTTAAATCAATGGGAAAAAATATCCCATGTAAGATTTGGAGTTCCTTGGTATGATCTTTGCATTGAAAATCTGGCGGCATTATCTCTATGGGGAATTGTGTGAGTTACATACTGATCACAAGAGTCTCAAATATATATTCACATAGAAGGAGATTAACATGCACCATTGAGGATTGTTATAGATCATTTTGTTTTATTATTTCCCAATCTACTAATATCTTGGTAAGGCAAAAAAGTTTGTGGGTGCTCTAAGCAGAAAGGACCCAGCATCATTATTAGTGATGAGAATTTAGAAGGATACAATCTTATTAAATTTAATGTGGATGGACTTGGGAGTCATTAAGAGAGGAATATCATCGATCCATTCTCAAATGATTTCTCAAACATCCATCATAGTGAAAAACTATGATTCTCAAATAAAATATGTGGAAATTATAAAAAGGGTGGAAGCTATTATAAATGATAAATCCCGTGATTTCTAGATTGATGAGAATGGAGTTGTAAGATTTGGGTCACGATTATGTGTAACATCTGATCCATAGATAAAGAAGGAGATTTTTAATGCCACACATAGCTTAACCTTCTTTGTTATCCCAGGGAGTACAAAGATGTGGCAAGATCTCTGGGAGAACTTTTAGAGGGACAATATGACGATGGTAATTGATGAATATACATCAATGTGTATGATATGTAAACTTGTGAAGGCTAAAAGACACAGGTCTAAGAGGATGATGAAACCACAACCCATACCAACATGGAAGTGGGGAAACATCACCATGAACATTGTCATTGTACTTCTAAGGAAATCCATAGAAAACATCGTTATGTGGGTCATTGTGGATTGACTTATAATGATAGCTCACTTTATCTCAATTTGAGAGGACTTCTCATTGTATCAACTTTCACAAATATATATCAAAGTGGATATAAAATTGAATGGAGTAACACTATCTATTATATCTCGTAGAGATCCTAGATTCACATCGATGTTCTGGAATAGTTTCCAACATGCTCTAATCACTAAACTGAAAATTAGAATATATTATCATCCTCAATTTGATGAAAAATTGGATCCAACCATTCATAAAATTGAAGAGATGTTTAGGGATTATTTTATGGGATTCAAAGGAGTATGGGACCAACATCTTCTACTCGTTGAATTCTCCCACAACAATAATTTCTACTCTAGCATCTGAATGGAACCATATGAATCCCCTTATGAGAAAAGGTGAGTAAAACCAACATGTTGGGATGAAGTCAGTTAGAGAAAGCTACTAGGACCTGATATGGTTGAAGAAGTGGTGGAGAAGGTGAAAACCATCCAACAACACATCAAGGATGCCCAATGTCGACAGAAGAGTCGTGCAGACAATTATCGATGAGATATTGAGTTCAAAGTAAGAGACATGGTATTCCTCTACATATCTCAATGGTATAAGGTTATGATATTTTGGAGGAATAGAAAGCTAAGTCCTAGGTACACTGTCCCCTTTGAGATTATTGATCATTTCAGAGATGTGGAATATTGACTAGCACTTCTACCTACCATGTCTAAAGTACATGTTGTCTTTCTAGTATCCCTCTTATAAAAGTATATACCGGATCCTTCACATTTTGTGTATTCAGTGGTGGTATAGCGAGAGAACGATATTTCTTATAAGGATCATCTAGTAAAGATCTTGGATTATAGTGATAAAGATCTACACAACAAGACTACTGACCTGGTAAAAGTACTATGGCAGAAGCATAAGTATGAAGAGGAAACATGGGAACTGGTGGAGGAAATAAAGGAAAACTACCCACCCCAGTTTATGGATTAAAATGTAAAAGGAAATTTCGAGGGAAAAATCTTGTAAGGGGGTAAGAATGTAACAACCCAATGTTTAATCCATGGAAGTTACCATCTTGTTTTTAAATAGTATAATCACATTAAATCACAACACAATGAACTACTGTGTATTATGTGACCTTTAAACATAATATTGTCATGTCTGTGATTTTCATTTTGAAAATATGACATACATGATTGCGATTAGTAAGATCTTTGGTGTTCGATAAGTCCAAAATATTTTTTTTGTGAATAGTAACTGACCCTTATGAATAGTAATGTTTCCCTTATGAATAGTAATCTGACCCTGATGAATTTCAAATCATCCAAGTGAATAAGTTACCTTACCAATGAATGTATAAATAAAATTTATCCATCTTATAGAGAGAATATGATATAATTATATCATAGTTTTGGTTTATTTGAGAGTTGTGTATAATAAACTAGAATTTTAAGATTAATTTAATATTTAAATGATAACTTATTTTTATATAATACAATCATAAATTATAATTTTTGATTAATTATGAATAAATGATAATATTAAGAGACCTTAATTATATTTTTCAAAGTGTTAGAAAAGATATTTTAATTTTTGAATTTATATTTTTCAATTAAATTGTGATTTTAATTAAAAATTCAATTTCACATATTTTTAATATTGTTTTTATAAAATGGAGTTCATTTTTGGATTCTATATGTCAACAAATGGTTTGGGTGAATACTGGGGATTTTTCTAAAATGCATGAATTTTCGGTGAATAGTGAAATATGACTATTTGGCATATATATTAATTACATGTTAAATTAACTATTTATTGATTCATGGATGATGTAAGTACCTTTGGTTATAACTAAAATGAAAATATTAATGTATTGTGTCCCTATATTCAATACTATTTCTTGTATTGAGAAAAATAATAAGATAATAAATAAAATATTGAGAAACCCCTCCTCTCCTCCACTATAAAAACAACACTCACCCCCTATTCTCTTTACTCCTATAAAGCCTTATTCCTCGTCTAAATATTGATAAAATAACTCCCTAATACCCTCTTTTACATCCATTAGTTCTTGTTATCTTAAAAAGTCCAAATCCTCTCCCATAAAGAGGTTCTTAATGAATATATATTCAAGAGGTAAATTCCTCTTTTTCATTTTTTTTTGATTTCTTTTAAGTTCCATTAATTTATTTTTATTTCCTAAACATGTTTAATTTAAATGTTATGTGAAATATATTAACTTATATTAAATGAAATTTTGTTATAATAATGGAATAATTCATCATCATCTCTCCTTTCCCCTCATTTTATACCAGAAATGAAAACATGATCCGAGATGTTTTAATTTATCACATTCAAGGATGATGAGTTTTCAATTACTCTTACCATCTCCAAATATTATCATCAATTTTTTTATGACTTAAAACACTATAATATATGTATTTTGTCTAATTTAATGTTCTTTAATATTTCTAAAACATGATATTAATTTATAAAGAAACATGTGTTTGATGTGATAAAAAACCTCCAATTAACCAAAATAGTTATAATTAATGTCTTATATAACGATTCATATTCACTCAAAATCACCCAATGAATTTTATAACCAAGTAACATTCTAGATGTTCACTAATAAAATAAAACATAAATTCTTGAAAACCGTGAAAACTAATGAAACAAACAATGAAATTGAACCTATTAACAAATAAAAAATGTCATTAATAAACCTAATAATGTTATAATAAATCAATTACATAAATTCAAGGTTATAGAAAAATTAATTAATGAATTTAATTTGGATATCCATGAAATTATGGTCTTTAGAAGGACACTATTAGACCTATGGTAAGGGATTCTACCAGAACCTCCATTATTCTTCTGGGTTTCTCGATCATTTATTTTATCGTAATGAAGTTATCAGTTAATTTTTTTGTACATCTTGTAAATGTTTTTCACATGTTCAATTTTTTTTATCAAGTTAAATTTATCATTATATTCTATGGATATATATGTTTTCAAGTGGTTCCCACCTCAATAAATCCTGATAAAAAAATCTCTTTTTAAGGGAACATCCCAAATTCTTACCCAATTTCAAGTGAACTCAATCACATGTTTTAAGATATCATTTTTTATCAGTCTTTTCATTATTAAAACTTCCTTAGTTATATTATAGTTTTATATAAAAGGGTATTCCGATTTTTATTTTAAAGTCTCTTCAGAAGTTTCTTTAAAAACACACTAATATTATAATTATTAAATTTTTAAATATTCATCTAATATGTTTCCACTTATGTTTGACATTAGATACCATGTTATATGCCTATTTTACCTTACCAATGTCCATTTATGTTTTAATTATTTTATTTCATGGACACTTGTATGGTACACCCATCCACTATGCTTTCTGACATGATTATGATACCCACTTATTTCCCTAAGTACTCTTATGTTTATGTATGATATTATATATGATTCTATATATGGAAAGTATATTGATGAATATGTTATTATGGGCGCACAATGATAATGCTCCAATGCATTGGGTATAGTTGAGTCTCATGATACGTTATGTGAAACAGTCTTGGTAGTTAACCTTGACTCGAGCTACCATGTGGAACAGTCTTAGTGGTTAACCTTGAATTATGATCCCCTATGAGCAATAAGTCATGAATCTTGTTAAAGTCATGTTTTATGATTCTTCCACAAAACTATAAATTAAGGTTTAAATGATCCCATGTTTTTATGTTACTATTCCATATGTTCCATGCCTTTTTATATCATTATGTAATGCCTTCTAACCCATGTTCTAAAGCTTTATTCTTACGTTTATTCCCTTACTCAGTTTTTTAGATCTACCATTTCTTCATGTTATCCCCATGTTATCCTATGAAGATGTATGAGCACAATAGGGAGTTAGGATCCCATTAAAAATAAGAATAAATAAATGTTTTATTTAGTTCCTTGATTTATGTTTTATGTACGTAGTCTTCCAAGACACTAGAGTTTATGATCCTTGGATTGTAATATGATGTTTTATTGTGACTAAAATCATGTAATGTTAGGTTTCAATGGATATGGTTGCTAAAATTTTCATATTAAAAATAAATTGAAAAAATGTCAACATCAAAAAACAAAATTAGATTCTTCATCTGCCACATTTAATTTATTTCCAATACCCACTTTATTTTTAAATCTAATGACATATTCTCCCCCTTATTAGAAATAATTTCAAATATAAAAGTATGGGAAAGAATTTTCATTTCCAAAATTTAAATTCTATGGAATTATCATTGACATATGTTTTCTGATTTACTTTTAATAATGATGGAATAAATACTATCTCATAAAAGAGATAAAATTAATCAACTCTAAGTCTATGTGAGAAATGATTCATGTATAAATCATCGGTGGTCGAATTTAACACCAATGGTGTCAATAAAAATTCATCGTGTGATATCATTCATAGATATTACTTTAAATTAATTTCTCAAAAGATTTTATAACTAATCTCCTTTACACATCTCACCAAATATATTAAAAACATTGAAGTGCAATAATGTATTTCCCCTTTTAAATTAGAAATAACTTTTTTCATCAATTAGTAAATCATTTTTAATTTAATTTTCAACATAACAATTGGAAAATGTAACCATCATACCTTAATGATGAAAATATTAATCTTATAGACATTTAGATTTTAGAATTTTTAGATGCATACCTCAACATAACTTTTTATATTCATAATATATAAACTGAAATCGAAATATTTTGTGATTGATCTTTTGTTCTTCCCTTAAACAGATGAAATCAAAAAATTAATTATCCTGATTTAATTTAATCAATATTAACTTCTAAGTGTCTTTGGAGAATATTTTAGATTTCTCATAGAGGCAACATGATTCCAATAATCTTCCATGATTGACATATTTCTAGCTATAAGATATTAACATATTTTATAAACTCAGTTATCCCATGAATATAAGCTTCACCTACAATTCCCTTGATAAAAAGATAACAAAATATATATGTGAATAATGGGGTTCTTCAACACTCTGCAGTTAGAGAAAAAAAGATGACAATATCTTCTCCACATATAAATTTACTTACGTAAAAATGTCTTCATGTCATTTGAAAAAAAAACAATTCTAGTTTTCAATGATTGTTCCATCATTAATTCCTCTTGAAACTACTATATCTATATGATCAAAAATTCTTCAAGAACATTCTCAGTCTTCACTTTGTGTTTATATTTATTTTTGAAAATAGTAGGAATCAAAAATGCTTTCTCTTTTAACTTAATGAACACTTTATGACTAGATAACCATTTAATTTTTTAAATTAATGTCCAAAAATATTTCACTTTTCACAGAAAATTATAATTCAATAATTTACCTCTTTTAAGAATTTTTTCATATTCTTCATTAGAGATTTCTTTCAACAAATCAATCCTATTATTTCATTTCTAGACTGATCCTTTCTTAGATTCCATCTTGCATACTTTAGTATTTATTTGCATTTTCAAATCACAATGGCCAATGATGTGACCATTCTTAACAAAAAAGAATCATATTTTCTCATGTGAGACACTCATCACATCACAATTCATAAACATTTTGGGTGTTGTTTGATTAAAAACACTGTACTTTTATTCAAAACCCATGGTTAACCTTTCATTTTCATTTTATACCCACTAAACGTTTTTTTTGGTTTTCTATTGACATAGAAAAATGATTTGGGCATGATTTATACATACTAAAATTCATTTTAACAATGAAAACGTCTATTGTAGTACTCATAGAAATTTTTATTATAATCACATCTGTTCACGATGAAATGATTCTATTTCTATGAGTTCTACTTCTTTTGTGGAGGTTATAAATTCTCATTATATTTCCCCACATAATTGTTTTTATTTTATTTATTTTTATACAATAACATATTTTGACAAAAAACTAATTTCTTTATGCCCTAACCTCCAATATCACTAACATTATCCAAAAAATCTTCAACTTTAATTTTGTGAGAAGTTATAACAATATTTCATATGCTTCTACTTATGGATATCACATTTAATATTTTATTCTTTATTTGGGAAATATAATTTTCCATAATTATTTACATCCATTATTGATGGTGTTGTGGATACCAGAGTATTTTTATTATTTAATGAGAAAATAATAAATTTATATTTAGATAATGTCATGCTCTTATTTCAACTAGATTCAATATTTTTAGAAATCAGTTTTTATCATATTAATGCTTAGAAATAAATATTTTCTCAGTTACTTGGGAAGCCTTAGCTTTTTTATCTTCCATATTTCCTATTTTCACTTATAGCTCAAGAAATTTTATGTTGAGAGTAATATTGTATTCTTCAAAATATATCATGATTTATTCCCCATGAATCATCATCTTATGAACCTAATCTTGCTGCATTTGATTTTCCTTTAGTAATAATTTTCAAGCCCAATGATTTTTTCTTCTCTATCATTTAGTAGAGCCACTTTAACATTCGTTGATGTAATATTTAGTTTTTCAAGTGCATGAATAAATTCGGTAATAATAATTTCAAAAATATCATTATCATAAACATTAATTTACAAATCTTCAGTAGCTCCAACATATCATTATTTTAAAATAGAAAATTTTTATTCCATTACTTTAAATTGTTTGGTGAAAGTATTAGATATTCTAACATATTTCGTTAATTATTCATACATTTAATTATAATATTTATATAGATATAATTATTTATCCTAAAGTTCCTTGAAAACTCTAATTATACACATATCCACTTCTTTTGAATGATTCTTTAGATGATTTTTTAATTTATAATTGATCATATTTTCATTATAGCTTGAAGTTGATTCATTATAACAAAATGGTTTTACTTAACCCTTTCCACTCAATGTTTATTGATATAGAATTTGATCTTCATTTAAATTTGAATTCTTCTTCAGCATCATTAATAATCTTTTCATTATTTTTTTATGACTCGAATAAATCATCAATAATTATAACATTAGGAGTAGAGATAGGATTTTCAATTTTCAATTTTTTGGATTATCTTAAAATTAAAATATATAGTTAATACTATTATGATTAAAAAAATACAAAAATATATGTTAGATCCAATTAGATTTGGAATGTGCTCTAATACAAATTGAAGTGTCCAATGATCATGCATTCACTGAGGGCGAGGGTGGTTGAATCATGTGTGACATTTCATTATTATATTATTTTCTTTTCTTAAACCCATTGAATACTATGTCATCTATTAGGTTTAGTGGATCCAATATGAAATGTAGAAAGTAAATGAAAACATAGCTCATAGTGCTAATTACAAGGTTCAATAGTAATACCTACTTCCTTGTTATAGCTGGTTATACCCCTGGTGATATATTCTTCACAATATGTAGATGATTACAACATGGAATGTCCATCATGCCTACTCTAGAGTCCAAGTAAATTCATCCACTCATTCAGAGTACCAATGAAGACTTCATAATATTGAGTCACACAAGATTTGATCCACTGATAAGATGATATTATAATCTTCCTCCAAGATATTGTTGGATAAAACTACCCCTTTTAAAATTTAAGATTCATTGAACACATGTTGTTCTTGCTCAAATAGTACTGGTCACATGTAAATTCTCAGCTTCCTTAGTATAGAACTACTTGAGAATATATTATTTCTGCTGCTAAAGACCTGGCCTCACTCAACACTGAATACTCTAATATTAAATTAAATTGAATCAATGACATGAAAAATGGCCCAAAATCACACTTAAATAACTATAAATAAATTAATTGAAATATTTTACATGTACTCTGATCTTCCGACTTCAAGAATTTATGTAAATAACTTGAATGTTATTTTTTATATTTTTGTTTAAAAAGTTTTAATGAATTTAAATATTCATATAAGTAATTTTTAATTCATTCACAAATACACATCTATGTTTTTATCTCACATTTACTTAGTAAATAAACACTCACTATCCACATTTTTTACATCTGAACTTTATCATATACACAATATATTTTACTATGAACTCGCCTTGCACACACTAAATACTTGCACATGAATTGGACACTCACTGCCCCCACAAACTATTGCATCTATATATATATATATATATATATCCAAACATGCATCGAACCATGAATGATCTCTCTTTTTTCGTTTGTTCCTGGAAACCCTTACCACAACAGGTATGAAAGTATTTTTACATACACTTCCAACAATAATTGTACAGAAAACTAGATGCTCATTAGTTTTTGATCACTCCTCAAATGACAACCTTCTTCCTTTTTAAATAAAACCGTAAATGGGTATAGGATTAGTGAATTCAAGGGAATCACTAAAAAAACATATGGATATAGTCCATTCCCATTCATAAAACTTATCGTAAATATACAATGATATATGGTTCCTCACACTCATTCATGAAAATACTAGAAGATACACACACAATTTTATCATGTTATCCTGCTTACTTCTTGAAAAATAGTTCTTCATAAATAAACAATATTGTTCAATGCACATATAGTTTTCCAACATAAGTATCTTATTTTTCACAGAATTTAGAGTATGCATGGGACACCTATCCGTGAACCATATGGATTCACGGGACTGCATTTTTCAGAAACAAGAGCTTCTCAAATACTCATCTAACTCCAACTAGGTCTTGGTAAAATTGATATTAGAGGAATGGTGAAACATCCCTCAAACCACCTCACTTAATGAACACAAATCTAATGAAAATTAACATCTCAAAATTTCCATTGTACTGAACACCGTATAATATAGATTTATCATCTTAATATTTTGAAAATGATTTTTTATATTGAATTCGATAACCATCATATTTTCAATTGATTTAAATGGGGATATGATAGCTCATCTAATTTTTTTTTGGACACTTTATTTTTCTTCGATGTGAAAAACACACGATTGTGGCTTCAAGGTATAATTCTATACTTCTAAAGAATATATTTTGTGGAAAAGTCAATGGAATATCCAGTATATTCATATTGGAAGATTAGACAGTCACATTTCATTATATTCTACAGTATCATATCCCACATTAAAACCAATAGTTTTTTTCTTCTCCCTTATAATACACAATTTATATTCCATATTCCTGGAATGGTAACTGAGAGCACAATTGAATCCCTGACACCACATACCATTGTCATAGTGCTTCTCACTAGAAGGTGGATCTCAACCACATATGTGCCTCTGTGGGTGCATACCTCCACCCTCCTTTCTTCCAATTGTCTTGGCCTTAGTACTCTCCCTTTGCCATGGTTGACCCTCTAGGGTCCCACATAAGTCAATAGTTTGGCTGGTTTGTGCTCGATTGAGTACAGTGGATTTATTTTTTGTGAAAGGACCAAAAAAACATTGAAACAATCGAAAATAAAATCCATCTAAAAAATAACAATACCTATACGAATTCAAAATAAAAAATTATTCTAAACCAAAATTCAACTCATTTTTGAATTCAATCAAAAATTAAAAATCTTAATATCTTAAATTTGAAATAATTAAGAATATCATAGAAAACCAAGGAAACAAGATCTTATGAATTACAATCCATCTCTATAATCATCACATTTGAATTAATCATTGACTTTTCAACTCCATAAGAAATTGAAAACAATTTCAACATCAATAAACAATATAGATTCTTCCTTTAGAACATAAAATTATTGATAAATTATTTTAATAATTTCTGAGATTATTTCTTTCATCACTCAAAAAATTTATTTCTTTCAAAAACATAATTTTTAAAAAGTTTTTCATTAACCACTATAATTTTTTTTATTCAAAGTATATTTTTACCATTCTGTCAATTAACAAAACAAATTTAATGTAATATTAATATCTATTTCAATTCAAGGAACATTCTTAAAAAAATTACCATTAAAAAGAATGTTATTTACTTCGAGTAAAAACTACCAGCCAACATTATCGTAATTTCGTTAAAGGTCCCATTTTATATTTACAATGTTAAATTTAATGGAAATTAATTTTAATGTTATTTTTAAAGGAATTGAATTGGAAGATATTTTTCAAAAAAAAAACAGATATATTCACCAAATACTTTTTAAAGGTTTTTTATTGTATTTATGTTAATAAATGAGAATAAACCTTAATTATTAATATACTAGGTAAAAATTATATTGAAACCATACTTATTTTTTCTATTGATGTTAAATGGTCAAGTTTTTTCTTGATAATACAAATATTTACTTCATTAAATCATTTTTAGGGTCCTTAAATTTCACCAAAATATCTATATTCTTTATCATGGATATGATTAATGCCTAAAACCAATTCCATTTTTATATATAGTGTTTACATTGAATGAAATTTAATGAAATTGGGTAAATATTCCTATATTTTTATCATTTTCTAAATACTGATATTAGATAAGGAAAATAGTTTATTAAATAAATTAATTATTGTATATATGAGGAATGATTTTGATAGGTTTGAAAAGAGTGGGAACCATTTATATATATCCCCTCAATGCATCAGTATTATGTCATCAAAAATCAGTTAGCTAGGCCTCAATTATGTAGGTTTTAACCATGTATATTTTAATCCTTATGTTAAAGGGTATTCACATTGAGTTATCATGTTCCTTGGAAACATTGAGTCTAATAATTAATCATTGCCTTAATTATAGATTTAGTTACTATCATCCATGATATTATCTATATTACATTATCACTGGAGGAATTTCATTATGTGTTATTGATTAAATTACATGGGTTTTTAGTTATTTACCTTTCTATATTCATTATTCCAAATTTATTCATGAGATCCTGTCATTTAGATGTTATCTAGGTTATGTTATTTACCTTGTAATATTTATTATTTTCATTAATACATTATTTATTATATTATACAAAAAAATTAATGAGAATCTAATCTCACCCTTTTTTTATTCATTCCTTAGGATTCCATGACATTTACTATGACCGATAAATAGGGATATTTATTATGGGGTATATTTATTCTCAAATGAAAATAATTTTTTTTGTAATTTGTGTATTAAAATGTGATGTAAAAAACAATTATGTATCTAGTTTAACAATACTACTAAAATATTTACTCATTTTGGATGTCATCCATTGTATCATTTTCCAATGTAATTTAGTATGACAAAATCTTTTAGTTATTTTTTAAGGGTCGCTAAAAAAATTGTTCTAAAACAAATAATTTTACGTGATATATGTAATAATCTAAAAATTTATTTTTCTAAAAAATATATATTTAATAATATAAATTTTTTCTGAAAATTTAAATCATTGTATCTAAATTATTATAAATGGTTGAATTTATTTTTAGTCCTAAAAATCGATTAACAATGACAGAAAGAAGTTATCACTGAAAAGTATAAATTAGAAAATTGGAAAATCAATTTGTAAGGTCTTGAAGAATGTTTAGAAATGTGAAAAATAATATTGTATTGGAAGTAATTACCTTCCACCTTATACAAATGATTTATTATTAATTTTTGAGCTCCATTATCTGAGGATGAAGTCTAATTATTAAAAATTTATGGGTATTTATGAAAATGAATTACCTTTTCACTTTAAAATGTGGACTCTAACAACCCTTTAATTAACACTACTAAAATAATTTATCCTTCTAAAACCTAGAAATTTTTTATTTCCATTATATAATATATTTAATTTATTAGATTACTTTCATATTATTTTAACCCATGCCCTGCATTTTCTAAGGGATCCTCTAATGAAATTTGAATGTTCTATTAGTGAGTATCATTTTTTATATAACTTATCATTTTCTATCTTGCGCTTATAATTTTAATTTTCCCAACCATATATGGTATCATTAGTAATAGTCAAATTCATAATTTTAATATTTTATTGGAATAATCATTATCTAATGATCACCTTTTTCTGTAATATAAATGAATATGTGAATCAAATGTATGTGCAGAATGATACTAAAAATAAGAAACATGTATCCATTTCTATCACCTAATAAAATGGATTGTCCAAAAAATGATTTAAGTAAATATTAGTTTTATATATTTAATGATTATAATTAACAAATTAATAACTATATTACTCATTTTATTTACTCAATAGAAAGTGAAATCATTACATATTTGTATGTGTGGACTAAGACGTCTATTGAATGATATATTCTATTTTAATTACATCCTATCATGGGTGGTATTAAAGTTTAATTTAATGGATTACTGTGATATTTATAAATTTTCTAACATTTTATTGAAAATTTTAAATTTATATCCTAATCACATTCTATGAAAAAGTGAATATCATACGTATATATCTACGGATTACCACCTCCCAAAAGTGTCATGTTTTATTTTTCATTTAATAAATATTAATTGTAAAAATAATTTAATTAATGATATTAAACCATAATATCATCTAAAAAATAAATTTTTTATTTTCTATTATGATATTATTCTAAATGAAACACTCTTTAACTATACTTATCAATCAAATTATAACATATTTTCATATGGGTTAGTTTAACAACCTTTAGAAACAATTTTTTATGTTAATATCCTGGATGACTATAGGAATATAATATTGGGAAATATATTATGTAAATAACTATATAATGTGTTTTTTAAATGTAATGGTAATATAAAAATAAAATTAATTATTTATGTACACACCTCTATTTTATACAAACCCCTAAATTATTTGATCACTTTATTCACATTAAGTATCATAACCAAAACTCACATAAAATGAAATTATAAGATTTCAAATGACTATTGGTAATAAATTCTATTAATATCTATGATTTAGAAATGTCAAACCATTGAAGAATAATATAAAACATCCAAACTTTTATGAAACCAGTGAAAAATTTTTATCATTAGTTAGACCACATTTGGAAAATAATTAACAACTAACTAATATAAATGTGGAGAATAAATTTAATTGAATATTTTAAGTATTTATATTGGTGAATTTTGTTTGAAATTATTTTTTTTATTCAGTACATTCTTGAACATTAGTGGTATTCTTGAATTGAGTTAATGTGTTTATTTTCCGAAACATAATATCAAGATAGATATTAAATTTTATGCACCATGGTATCTTTAATATGGTGAGACTAAAAATAAATTATTTTTTCATCCCATATTTATGTAATTCAATATATTTTAGATATATATCATGTTAATTCATTATCAGGACTTTTATTTAATAGATACTAAGGTCGTAAGTTTTTTCTTGGTGTCAATTTGATTTCATTGTGACATAATTCATTTGTTTCACCATGCATTACTTGTATGTGATATTTATTTACTAAGGATGTAATTTAACAATACCTTTTGAATCTAATTGGATATAATAATACAAATAATATTAATTTACTTAAATTAACAATGATTGAGTTGATACCCCTATAGTAACTCAAGTTCTTCTCGTTGTGTTATAATTATTCTCTTGAAATTATTTCTCATAAGATTGATATATTTCTCCCGTAATAATATTATGTCGTATTGTATCATTGTTTTCTTTAGGATTAAAATTTTACCACATAAATCCTCATTGAATTTTTCATTCCTTATGGATTATGTTACAATATTTTGATTTTAATATCTCAATTATCCATTCATTGAGTTATAACGTTTTGTATCTTTATTCTAAAATTATTGATATCTCCCACTCCAATATATTATTATATTATATTTTATAACAATGTTAGGGGAAAATAATTTTTTTAAATGTGTTTTTTATTATTTTTATAATATCAGTTTACAACTAAGGTAATTTTAATGTATTGAATAGTTTAAATTAAAAATAAATAATTTTATCAAAGCATGCACATTTCATATGTGACATGTTATAACATCTGTAAAGGTTAATTTTTGAAGATTAATGTAAAATTTGAAATATAAAAAATAATTCATTTTCTTAATTTGATGAATATGTTTGTATTTTATAGAAATGCTCATTTTTTAAAATTACCTTATATGTTTTCACATAAATTTTTAAATTTATGTGAAAATAATTTATACTCCCAAGATTTATGTTACAAAATTTTTCTCTAATAAAATTATATATTAATAATACTGTGATTAAAGTCTTGGTATCGAAAAATTTGTTTCTTGATCTACTGTTATATGATACTGATCAAATCATTCTTTTAAAAGAATGTTTTTATCTATGATTTTATTTAGATTTACCTGTAATATAGATGGGATATGTTATTCTGTGACTATCCATTCACTGTAGTACTTATTCAATAACTTTTTATTTTATAGGAATGATCCAATGTAGCCTTTTTTCATTCCAAATTGTTTTTGGTGTGTGATGAAAGTTTCTATTGAAATGAATTTACTCTGCGAACACCAAATATTTCTTTACTTTTATTTATGGGAATTTAAATAGGCACAATACATCTAATGATATGGATAATTATTGGGTTGAATGTTATATTGTTCATTATCCTGTAATTTTTTATGGGATTCTTATTGAAATATTTTCCATTAATTGATTATGGAAATATGTAGAATACATACATTGGTGATTAAGTTATGGATTATAATTTAATTATAAATAATTTTGATTGCTCATGGTATTGTTATAAAATATATCATATGGTGAATTAATTGGATATAAAAAATGATGGGTGGGGACTGACATTACATAGTCCCTTGAGGAATCAATAGGTCTCATAAAAAACATGATTGGGTCTTTGGTGAATTCATACACAATTTAGAATGCTTTATTTACTATAGTATTTTTGGAAATAACGATGTATTAGATATGACCAAATTAATAAGAACATTTTCCTTATATAGTGACTTAATAGTGAAAGTTGTCTTGTATCATACCTTATATCAACATGAATTTAGTTATTATTTTACAGATTTTTAATTATATTGTTAAACATGGATTTATTACAGGATCATGGGATAAGTTATATGAAATTATCTGATTATTAATTTAATTATACCATATGATTAATGAAAAATTCAGGCCTTGGTGCTTTGAATGTACATTTTACATTACTAATAATTTTAGAACACCCTTCTTATTTTTTATTTCCCTTGAGTTATGATGTAATGAAATATGTATTTCATGTATAGAAGTATATTTTTTTATAATTTAAGGGAGAATTTTTTTATGGATTAAGTAGTTTCTTAAATACGGTGAAACATGGTCATTAGTTGTGAAATACATGGGATTTATTGGATTATGGATTCTATTAATAATCTAAATATCTAAAGATTATCGATTATTTAAATATATTTTAATATAAGATATTTTACAACTAACATAATCATATGATGATTATGTTCCAATGCTCTATATGATTAGGGGATTTCATTATTGTTTGATCACATGGTGAAATAGATAATGTTTATTGAGGAACATCAAATAAAAAAAAAACTAGCTTACATGAAAAAACTAAGGTAACTATAGTTGTTATATATTTTCATATTATATAATTGCTACAATTGTAATGTTTCATTTCTATATGCGTAATTTCATTATGGATATTCAAATGTATGATGTCTTTCAAAGGAATCATGATATTTTAATCATTCATGTGTGTTATATATAACATTAGAGAGTAATATGATAATTAACAATATAGAGAACATTATCTATGTTTTTTCAAATTTTTTATCAACCGGAGAATTAATTTTTGGATATAACATATGAAAGTGAAATGATAATATTCACCAAAGAGAATGTTCTATACCATATCCGTGATTAATTGTCATTATAAAACATATATATTCTTGTACCTTTTGTGATTACTATGAATAATGTCATATATGGATATAAAAATTTTAGTCATAAGTCCCTTATGTGACATATTCCATAGATTTACAAAATTAAGTCTATTAGATTAATTTTAATATTATTTAATTTCTAATCATTTGTTTCGTGATTCAATATAATCCAAATTACCTGAGAAAACAAATAAACCATCCTTTGGTAAAATCATAGTTTTATACCTTTATTATTCCATTTTAAAGTAAGTGAAAATTAAAGGGTGGTAATTTTTTCACAATGTATATAAGAGTTTTCTTAAGGAAGATGAGTTTATTCATCCTATAAGGAATGTATATGTTTTTATCCATGATTAAGTAAGGACAATAAGGTGCATAGAAATTCCGTTATAGGTGACATGGGACGTACATATGTATATACGTGAGTGTCATAAAAAAATACTTATCTATATCATTAAATAACAAAACAAAATATGAGAGTCTATATAAATAGTTTATAACTATTGGAATAGGCTAGAGAAACATTGTTATATCCTATACCATCATTCCTCCAAACCATTGGATATAGTTATGTTTGTAAAGGCATATACTAATGGTTCTCAGTGAACCATTTGTATCGGGTGGTCATAATTTCATATTAAAAAATGGTTCATAATAAATCGTTCTTATAGAGGTATCCCAATGGTTCTTAACCATTAGAATATACCTATCATAATGGATTAATCATTTTTTATATGTCTATAACAATGGTTCAGAACTGCTGGGATACCCTTATATAAATGGTTCACTACGAACCACTGGTTTAATTCTATACCACTAGTTTTTAGAACCACCGGTATAGACCCCTCATAATTCTGAGAGATAAGTAACCCCCTACATACAGAACCTATTGGTGACAAAAAACATTACATACTATACCAGAAAATAGATTATCCTCCACAAACTATAGGAAATCAAATAAAACCTACAATCAAAAACTACAATGAAACCAATAATAAATCAATAAGAAAAAACCAATGAAAAAAATCCAAATGAAGTAGAACCTGTAATGAAAGCAATAGAACAACCACAAAAATCAGAATCAGTAATGTAACGAACATAGTATCCTCAAAGATCCAAAACAAAATACCAAAATAATGATAAACATTGGAAATAAAATGATGCATTTAACAGGTGATACAAAACATAAAAAATCATTGAAAAAATCATCGAACATCAAATATTATAAATATCTATTTAAAATGGTAAGGATCAATATTTCCCTCATCACCATCACTGTCAACACCATCATCCTCACCCTCATAATCATCGTTGTACTTGCCTGCATCCTCATCATTGGCCTCATCTACACCATCATACTTACCATCTGCATCACCAGGAATAACATCACCCTGGATAATACTAGGACATATACTTGGTGTACTATATAAAATATCAATCATTTACATATATTCATCACAAGCCATAATGGTATCTGGTGGATGTAAAGGATATAAAAATTCCATCAGTTTCATGAATTCAACATTTTCCATTGATTCAATTCTTCCACATGTATGTAAATTTATCAACCCTTTCAACCTTAGCCTCAGCCTATGCTACCAATGCATTAGCATTTTACTAAATGGTGTTACTAGAACCTGCTAATGATTTGAGAAAATACCTTTTCTGGACAATACTCTTTCCCAGCTAGCAACATACTCTTCCGTGGTTCTGATCTCCCAAATCATGATGTATGTTATCGTTTGACCCAAAGTTGTCAACTTCCTAGGCATAGAAGGATAGCTATGTAGACTATAATAAATTTAATTGGACTATTAAGCAAAAAAAATAAATATTTAAATGTTAAATAAATAAATGTAGGTTTACAATTTGATATTGTTACTATTTATTTATCATACCCCAATATTTTTTCATTCTAATCAAGTACACATTTTTCTCTAAAGGAAAATATTATTCAATATTCAAAACCACCCATACAATGGAATTAAATATAAGAAAACCTAATTGAAAATTGGATACTAATAATGAATTTCATAAATAAAATCAAATTGATATTAATTCTAAATTAATATGAAAACAAAACCATATGGTAGATGAATTATATCTAAGTATCAATGAATGAGTTTTCAATAGATATAACACACACATATATATATATAAGTGAATAGGTCATCACAATAATCTATAATAAGGTGGTTGTGAGATCACTATGATTAATGATATGATGGACAAGTATTACTATAACATGAATGAATATGTGTGAATGGGCTATCAACTCTCTAAATAGGACTATAACTTAAATTTTTTTGTTTTGTAATGTTTTAATTATACACATTTCATTCCCTAACTGATCATTTTGAGATTTTAAATATAATACTTGAGTTGTTTTATTTTAATTATATTGGGGAAATTGTTTTCTCCATCACATAAGGTCAAAGTGTTCTTTTAACCCATAATTCTATTATTATGATACAAATGACAGAAAAAAGAAATTTTTTCCATGGGTTCTTGTAATATTTATAAAAATTTATTTTAGTTTGATTGAATTTAGTTCATTATAGTACAGTTTCATTATAATAATGTCTGGTTAGGGAATATTTATTAATGTTTACTATGTTTGATTTAATCTATTTTTGATTAGTTTAAATATGGTTCTCTTCAGTTTAGTTATTGTTGGTTTAGGACAATTCAATTCAATATTTTTCCATTTAAGTCTATTTTTTTAGTTTGACATAGTTCTTTTAAGATCTATTAAATTTGGTTTTATTTCTTTTCATTATAGTTGATTTCTATTTTTTAATAAATTAAATTTTGTTATATTTATGTTAATTAATTTTTTTAGATAGATCAAATTAATTTCCTTTGGATTAGGATGGTTCAAGACTATAATCATTAACTAAATTTATTTTACTGTATACCATGTTAGGTAAATTCATATTGGTCCAATATAATTTTATTTTATTATGAGTTATTTACATAATTTCAGTTTAGTTTAGTTTAGTTCAATATAGTTCAGTTCTGTTCAGATGTGGTTGAGTATATTTAGTATGTGTAAGTTCAATTTGGTTCAATTCAATTAATATTAATTTGGTTAAATTTTAATTATTTTAATTATATTTTATAAAATCCAATTTTTTATCTATTTTATTATAGTTTTATTAAATTCTATATAATTTGGTTCAGTGTTGTTTGTTTCGATAATGTTTTTTTATTGGGTTTATGTTTGTTTTAGTATTTTAATAAAAATATATTACTTTATAGTCAATTTTTTTTATTAACTCTACATGAATTAGTGTAGTCATGTTTTTTGGTTCACATATGTTTAGTTATTCATGGGATAATATAGTTTAGTTTGGTTTTATTTGATCCGGTTTGATTCAATTCAAAATTATTCATTTCTAGTCAATTTTTGTTTATTACAGTATGTGTCATTAAAATGTATTAATATCAAATAAGGTCAAATAAATTTAGTTCATGTATATTTTGGGTATTTTGATTTGATAAAATTCCATTTAGTTCTCTTTAATTCAGTTTAGTGTGGTTTTGGTTGAGTTGTGTTGGTTTACGTTAGTGAAATTTTATTTTTTTGTATTTTATATGGATAAATCTCTTTCATTTCTTATTGGTTTAATTTAAATTGATTCAAATTGATTTAGTTACAATAATTTTTTCATTTTATTGATTATTTTTATATAACTTATTTTAATTTTATAGGGTTCAAATTGAGAAAGATAGATATAGCTTATTTTAGTTATAATTAGTTTATTTTGATTTGGTTTGAATAATTTTTGTGTTGATAGGTATTTTTAGTAATTTTTTGGGTTTTTATGGTCATCTTAAATTACATCTTTATCATCCTATTTATTTTTATCATTTTACATGGATTTAAAACATGAGATAATAACTTCTTATGTCGTTGGAAAAAAGGAAATTAAAAATTATAATGTAAAATAATTCTTGAGCTATCATGAAGGGATAAAACGTATAACATTTTAGTCAATTATCTATGGGGGACCAAATCAATTAATTTAACAAATTTTGTGGTAGGGGAATTTTTAAGATGATTGAAACACCAAATTATCTTGATATATATAAAATATCAATTATATATAAATAAACTATAATTTCTATAAAATTATTATAATAACATCAAGGATGTTTTGGGATCTTAATTTAAAATATTTACACCAAAAAATTGATTACATATTGATTCATATTTGAATTCAACCCTCTTCCATCTCTTGTAGGAAAAAATTGTAAATTTCACTAATTCGTACTCAATCTCAACTATTCTAATTTTTTTTGATTTTCATTAAATTATATTTCAATAAAAAACTAAATAATACATGATCATTCATCTATCTCAATTATAAATGGAATGTAATAAGTAGGAAAAAATAATGTATAAGTTGTTAAGAAAAATTATAAATGAGTGTCGTACCTATTTCCTCTCATGTTATGATGTCGTAATCCACCCTAATGTGTGGAGGTATTTTGTGGAATCTTGGTTTTTTGTTTCTTCTCAAGGAATCCTAAAAAATTAGTTTCAATATTTCAAAATAAATTATTAATGAAATGAATAGTAATTTTTTTGAAGACTTCAAATTTTATTGATACCTTTAACTGTGCACTCATCCATTGAGTAATTATTTACGGATAATTTTCTTCCAGACAGTCATCTCAGAGAGGTATGGACTCTAAATCCCTTATAAATTTAGCATTATAGCCACTGTAAAACTCATTCATATAGCCTTTCCATAGCTCACATTATTCCATGATCCATGATGTCTTCATAGCCTCACCATCATGAAAATTATATCAATGACACCACTAATATATTAAGTTTAATAGATACAATAATAATATAAAATTAATAAAAAATAATTTTTTTACACATAATTGTGCCCAACCCTTATCATTTACATAAACAGGAAGGTGTCACTGGGAGATTTGATTGACATGAATGATGTCAGAGTATTGGGAAAGAGTCTCAAAAATATATATATATATATATATATATATCCTCACCCTATTTTTTCAATCATTTGTTTATATTCATTATACACCAACATTAGCTACGTATGGTGGTTCCACGCTACATGCATGTGTGTATTCTTATGCCTCTTATTGGATTATATAGCTATTATAGAATAAAAATAATAATATATCAATACATATTATAATGAGAATAAATTATGGTAAAACAATTTACTGGTGTTCTACAAATATACCTAAGGTAGGATGATCAGTGGGCATCAGAGGATCCCTAGGAACCAAAGGAACATCAACCTATACAAATGGAGCGTGTCTCAATGAATTATTTTCATGCTTAGAATGTGTTAGATTAGGAGTCAAAGAAGAAAAAATATAGTAGCTCAGGGATACAGAAGAAAAAATAAATTAATATTGAATATATGGAAGTGGAAATTGATAATATGGGTAAGTAGTAGGAATCATCATCAGATATATGAAAGATAGGCATGGAGGCACATTTCAAAAGTTTGCTGAAAACATGGGTGGCCTAAATATCCTTAGTTTCTATAACAACAATATAGTATCAGAAGGTGTGGTAGGTGGTACATCAAGGGGATGGATGGGGTGTGATCGTGTATAATGACCCGAACACCTAGCTGTAGTACTACCCCCTCATATCGCCCGCCTAAGCACTATAGCCACATGGATGGTCAATGAATAATTATCACCTTATTGGTGGATCCGAATTAAATGATAAAAAAACCAAATTATTCACATGACATTATTTTTTATTTAAATATATATATTTGAAATAATATACTCACAACGGGTATAAAATGAATGACGCTCATCTCACTCATTGGGCGGTTGTTTTATGTCATACTTTTTCTTTACACTTCCTCAATATTTTTCATTTATTATATTTGAAAATAAATATTAAATTAATTATAAATCCATAATTAATTTAAAACACAGACAATAAATAATATTACAGATGAAATAATTAAAGAATACCACTTTTCAAACCAAATACAAGATATATAGTGATATAAAAAATCTATTTCTAATGTGAATATTATCTAAACAATAGACACATTAATACATGTAGGATTTTAAGATTCTAAATGAAAACCATAGGAGTGACGTTGAAAGTTTAAGGAAAATATTTTCTACTTTTTTTTTAATTTTTTAATATTAGGCCTATAAAATTATTTAATGAAATAAAATAGTTATTTGTTCCAATGAAAATTTATAAAAAGATTTTAGAAATATCCTTATTATAGGGTTGATAGGTTGTATCTCATCTATAAATGTGTGTTTAAAAACATAATATAAGGACACAATGTTAATAAACACACATATAGATTATAAAATGTTTTAGGTAAAAAAAAATTATATTTTTATATCATTATATTCTATAATTATGATTTGTAATTGTTAAAAATATATAAGGGTTAGAAACTATAGATTCAGAAATATTATTGGACTCAATGTGGAATGGGTAGCAAATATTTTAATTATTTAATTTTAATAGAAACAATTACTTGCAGGTCTAAATAAATATGTACGGTATAAGGATAGTGGGTGATCTTGGTATATAATGGGACACCAATCTATATGAATATCAAAAAATAGATATATTAGGGGACCCAAAATCTACTCATATAATCTCACTAATAAATCATATATTAAATTATTTAACAGTAAATATGGGACATATATTTTTTCATCACTAATCTACAAATAGCATCTGGTTTTTTATAGAAACCATAAAATAATAGGTAAAACTATTGAATGAGAATATTAAATATTGGAACTAAGACTAACCAATTTGATATTGATGAAATAATAGGTGAAAATAAAATATTGAGGACGGGTTTACAATGATGGGGAAAAAGATTGAACTGCTCTTAGGGCTCACTATCAGAAGAAATTTGATTGGAAGAGGGTATGCCACTATGAGGGGAGAGCTAGGGATGGGATGAGGGTGGTGTGGCTCAATATGGGGGGGGGGGGAGTGCTACTTTGGATCAGAAAGGGAGTTTAGTAATGCCTTGGGATAGGAGGAGGGGAGTGCTTGAGATAAGATCTAGATGAGAGGAAGGGAGGAGCACCCATGTATGCATTTATGGAAAATCTATACCAATGGTTGTAAAAAACCATTTCATATGTATTATATCCCAATGGTTTTTAAAACACCATTAGTAGAGACATTAGTAAAATACACCATCCAAACGGTTTGGCCAAACTATTCAGATATATTCATGGGTATAGTCAACATTTCAAGTAGTGTAACGTGAGATATATCCAAGTCTATTATAATATAATTACACAAATAATTAATAATTTTTATGTTTTCTTATATAATATTATCATTTTATTATGTCTCATTATCGTATTTTTTTGAAAAAATGTAATATATGTTTATAATTGGTTTACAAAATTTAGTGTCCAGCAATATGTTTGAGAAAGTTTATTACCCCAAGAGATGTTTTAGTTACCCAGGTGGTTTTGCTAATTAAATATGATATAATTATCTAGTGTTTACTTTCATTGATATATTTTCATATAAACTTATAAATAATATTATATCTATATATAATTCATTTGTTTTATATTTGTTAAGGGTAATATGGAATTGTAGAGGTGTACAATAGTTATTTTATGTTTCAATTATGTGTTTTGATCATTCTGGAGTGTTGGTAGTGAAAAAACATGGCATAGTCAAAATATATTGTGAATTAGAACTTAAAAAAAATATTGATGAATAGTATAATAGGAATTATAAAGAACATTGTTTTAATTGATATTTTTTAATTAAACATACACTATGTGGAGTCCACATTACAATACTTTTTTGATCCAATCTTGTTTGGGAAACACTTAAATATAACATAAATTAAAACATTTATAAGGATTGGTTAAAATTTAATAAAATATATACATTTCATGATTTTATATAGAGAAGAAAAAAATTCACACTCTTATTGATATGTTATCTTAGACTTGGTTGATTATTGTGGATGTTAATGTTTTTTAATCCATGTGAAAAAATCCATTTTTTTATTTTTGAAAAAATAGATAATACATTATCATTTTGTTAGTACTATCCTTGGAATCATATTAGTTTCATATAATTTAGGTGGTTTAGACCTATAAAATAATAGTTTTACCGGAAAAAGGTTATTGTTTTTTAAAAATTTAGATTCCATTTGTTTTTAGAGATTTGAATGTTAGATGAATCATATGATAATCAAATATGATAAATTACCATCATATACTATATCAAGGGTTATTTAATGGATCAAAATAATAAAACGGAAGAATATTAATATGCTAATGTTGAAATATTATGTTGGTTATTTATATTTTATTTTGAAATTCAAATTTCAATAAAACAGAGATGTGTGGTATTATATTGTGATGGATGTTTATGGAATTACTTACATGTATGAAATTTATTTATAAATAAAATATATTTAAGGAATATGATAATCCTAACTACTATTTATCAAATGATTAGGAAAAGGAATATTAATAAATTGATGATTAAATGTATGATTTATAGAATATAAGATTGTAGTTGTTTTTGTAGTGCGTTTATCAGGTTGTCATTATTATTTTCTGGAAAAGGGTTAGTCAATACCCTTGGATATCTCTAATTAAATAGTAGGAATATTTTGAGTGGACTAGAGGATGTTTTTTGTTATTAAATTTCTATTTTTTAATAATAAAAGTGAATAAAATGTGACAATTAATCTTTAAAAAACATACTGAATGATTTTTTTTTGGATAATGGACCCTATTATTTCTTTTTTTGAATTATTAAAATGAGTTTGGGTGTGGTAATAACTTACTGGAATGTAAAAATTTATATACACATGAGTTTTGATGATAAAATTATCACATTACAATATAATTTCTAATTTTAATGGATTAATTGAATATTGAACATATCATGTCATGATGTATATATTTCCATTAATTATGAATTGTGATATGCATACACTGCATTATTTACAATATTTTTATAGATTTGAAAATGAAATAATTAAACTATATTTATTTAAAGAAAATGTTTCTATTCTTAAAGAAATTTTTTTTGTGATACCCTTTTTATTATAATGTTAAGAAGTGATGATAGTAGATCAGTGAGGAGTAATAAAATATTCTTAATCATATAATCCTGACCCCTTGTAGGTAATAATTTTTTGGTATAAAATTAATATTGATGATACTATGTTCAATAAAAGATACAATATATACAATAATGTTTGAAGATACTGGTGTTTCAGGGATATCATTATATATTCTTATGAAGCATTAGTATAATTTATTCATTGATAGACTCTTGTATGATCTAAAAATTATATGTTATGAATTCCTAATTTTTTATGGAAAAGATCCCATATTTACTCAAAAATAATTTTTGATTATGGATCAGTTTTTCAATAATGTATTTGTACAAAATATTCAGATCATTATGACAATATAGGGTTTTTCAATACCCAGTAATAGTTCTGGATATTATTTTTAGTGTCCCATATGTGATTTTTTATGATGTAAAAATTAAAAAAATTGAGTCCCATTAATAAAATAAGATATTGATAGATAATTTTCAATAAATCTAACATCATTACTAAAAATAAATATTATATCATTTTGTTTGGCATTTTTGTACGACGAAAATATCGGGATATCATAAGGTGTGATTTTGTGATATTTTAGAACCTCAAACATGGGGTATAATTTGATAACATTTATTTATGTTATGAGATTCAAACCTCTTATCAAATAAAATATATAGGACTCTACCACTTTTATGACCTAAATTCTAGTATATGAAATTTTTTTTTGGAATATATATATATATATGTGTGTGTGTGTGATATATTAAGGTGTTGAATAAATAATAAAACACAAAATATATGTAATATATGAGCACAATATTTTAAAACATCAAAAACATTTACACACCAAGGAAAAATATATGATATATTATTTAAAAAAACTAGAAAATATAAATAAAACAAAATATAATAATTGGAATCTAGAAATACATACGGTCTTGAAATCCAACAAGCATAATAGCTGAAAACGCCCTCTTAAGATGAATTGAAAATATTTAAAAAAATGTATAAATACTTTGAATGAAATATAAACTAACCAGATTGAAAATAAGAATTTATAATATATATATATATATAATTATGAGTAATATATAGTGATGAAAAATATGACCATTGGAATAAATAAAGAGAAGGTAATACTAACCAGATTATTAAGAATGGTATCCAAAAAATTAAGTTTAGAATCCCAGTTGTTAGATTTGTTAGTGGATTAATATATTATTAAAAATAAAAATAATATATATTTAATGTGAAATATATTTATATGTAAAAATATTATAATATAAAAAAATATTCAGATCATTAAACTTTAAATAAACTGTAATTTTTTTAATAAAGTGTATTTTGAGGTATTTTGTAACAACGGAACTTTTATGTTAAATATTAAAGTATCCAAGGTTGGAAAATTATTTTTAATAATTAATGTAGCTTTTAGAATATTAATAATGAAATTTTACAAGGGTTGATGTTGGTTAAATTTATTGATGACATGATTTTGTAGGTGAATAATAAAAAAATATTTTTGACATACCAATATTTTATGATGAAATATTGTATAAATTAATATATAATTATTTTTTATATTAATATAAACCCAAAAAATATATATTATGATACAGAATTTATTTTCATTTAATAGACTCAGTATTTAAACCAAAGACATGTTTTCTAAATATGAAAATTGTAATTTCTACCATGTAAAAATTAAATTTTATTTTAATATTCCTTTATATAGTACAAAAAAAATGGATTTTGTTATTTTATAAAAGAATTAGAGTCATGAAATTTTAATCAAATATAACTATTAATTTCAAAAATATAATCTTTCAATTTTTACTTTTGAAAAACTATATTATTAAATTTTTTCTTAAGTCACCCTCTTCATGTATAAATACCCCATGTACCCACCCCCATTGTAAAATTATAATGAAACAAAACTCATTGCATAATATATAAAAAATTACCTCTTAATTTGTCTTCCTATAATCCTAGGGAAATTCGTTTCTCACAAATCTTTATGCCTTCATGAAATTAGGTGTCATAGAAAAAGGGAAACATAAACAAATTCTAATGTTCCATCTTTTTTTTCCTTTCCTTTCATTTATGTATTATTATATTCTCTGGACACACTAAAAAACAACATTCTAAATGTTATTTAATCATCATAAAACATTATTTCAATGAAATTAATATAATAGGAATATTTTATTCACAATATAGACAATGTATCTCTTTATCTCTCTCCCACATTTTTTCTTGTATTTTTAAGGGTAAATATTTATCTCCAAATGAGGAAATTGTAAATTAATTAGTAATAATTTCATTAATGTCTAGTTAATTGAAAATATTTAGAATTTATACAAAAAAATAATTTATCATTATTAAAGAGGTAATTTAAAAAATTGATAAACAACAACGAATCTAAATTGGGAAATAAAAGCAAAACATGATTCATCAATAAAACATGATATTAAATAATTTCATCTTTTGGAAAAAGAATAAAAAATAAATTACATTTATTATAATTTTTCAATTATACTATAAATTATTTTAACTGAAAACTATATATCAGATTTAATAAACATAATTATTTTATATTGGATGAGGAAGAAAGATGAAAAAACATGTCCTAAGGTAATAAGACCCTCAAACCTAAATATTTATTTTCTGATTATAATCTCTTCCTATACCTTTTACCAAATGATCTCACTAAAATCACTTTGAAATATATTTTAATTTTCATTCACTTTTCTTATTCAAGGGTCAAGATTTTTTATTTTTCATTTAGATGATTTCATAGCCACTATAATGATTAATGATAATCTGTTTATTTCCCAAATAATTCATTCATTCAAAGAATGTTTATTAGTCTAATTTTAAAAATCGTGGCCCTATCTATATTCAAATACACTTTTATTTTTCAATAAAATTCCTTCTAAAATTAATTTAAAACCTATATGTTTATTCAAAAATATGTTACTTAGGATTTCATTATTAAATATTTTTTCTCAATTGTTTATTTCATTTTTATGATTTACATATATCTATATTCCCTTTATATATAGAATTATTCATTATGATAATAATGTGATGTGGATAGTAGGCCCCTGAATAAATATCCATCTAATTCATTGGTTACTATGATATATATCTTTATATTATTTATGTTGATATTGAACATGCTTCTAGTTTTTTCTATATTTTATTTAATATATTTTTTGAACATATCTTTTGATCGACTATAATGTTCTCTTTGTTCAAATTAAATGCATAGTAATTTATAAAAATGTTATAATTCTTTATTATAATACATGTTATACATTCTATTTCTCTCTTAAATGATTCTATTATGAAAATGATGATAATCTTATGATTATAAAATAATTAATATAATTATTCTCATGCATATTTTATATAAATTAATATCTCATGATCCTTCAGTAATATACACCCCCTTATTGGACATTTATCTCACTATTTCATTAACATATATCCCATGTAACTATATTTACTAAAGATATCATTAGATCACATGGGAATACAATTAAAAAAAATTTAATATGTTTTATTATTTTATATGCATTATTGTTGTATAAAACTAATATTCCAAATATTGTAATACTATGGTTTTTGGATATTTTAATTTTTTTTTATTTTTCATAGAAATTATTAACATTTAGGTATGTAAAAGGTTGTTCAGTATAGTTAATTTGATAATTATGATTTTATAAAACATAAACATGTTTAAAAGAAGATTCATTAATAAATATGTTGTTATAATTGTTTATGCGTGTGAAAAAATTATTTTGTGATATATTATTGATTAATTAAATTTTTATAACTATATATATTTATTTATTTATTTTATGTTTGAAAAAGGTATGGGTTAGGCCAATGACCCATGAAATGAACAACACAATTATTTTTTGAATGAGATTTGAATTTTTGTGGGAGGTGAAGTAGAAAAAAATATAGTACTACATTTAATATTTGTTTATATTGTACAAAAAAAGGATTGATGGTATGGTTTAAATGTCTTAGAATTATATAATTTTAATCAAATATAATTATTAATTTCAAAAAACTACTCAATCTAATTTTTACTTTAGAAAAAATATATTATTAATTATTTTACCTATGTTACCCTATTCATGTATAAATACCCCATGTACCCACCCTAATTGTTAACGTATAATGAAACACATCTCATTACACTTTATTTGAAAAATTACCTCCAAAATTGTCTTCATACAATCCTATGGAAATTATTTTGTCACAAATTTCTATGCCATCATGTAAATAAGTGTCATAGAAAAAGAAAAATAACAAAAAATTAAATTGTTCCATCTTGTTTTTGATTTCATTTTATTTCACTATTTTTATATTCTATGACTACACTAGAAAATAAAATTCTAACAATTATTTATTCATCATCAAACAACATTTCAATGATATTAAAATAATAGGAAAATTTTATTCACAATATAAAAAATGTATCTCCTTATCTCTCCCTCACATTTTTCTTTTATTTTTAATGGTATAATTTTATCTCCAAAATAGGAAATTCTAAATTCATTAGTAAAAATTTCTTTCATGTATAGTTAAATGAATGTATTTATAAGTTCTAAAAAATCAGTTATTACTATTATAGATTTAATTTAAATAATTGAAAAAAACAATAAATTTAAATAGTTAAATAAAAAAAACAATATTAATCAATAGAACATGTCATTGAATAATTTCATCTTCTAGAAAATGAATAAAAAATAAATTACATCAATTAAAACTTTTCATGTATAACATAAATTATTTTAATTGAAAACCATTTATCAGATTTAGTAAATATAATTTTTTTATATTGGATGTAGAAATATGATGGGAAAAACATGGCCTAAGGTAATAAGACCCACAAACCTAATTATTTATTTTGTGATTATACTCTTTTCTTATACCTTTTACCTAATTATCTCAATAAAATCACGTTGAAATATATTTTAATTTTCATTCACATTTCTTAATCAAGGGACATGAATTTTTATTCATCGTTAAAGTGATTTCATATCCACTATAATGATTAATGATAAACCATTTATTACCAAAATAAAGCATTCATTCATGGAATGTTTATTCATCTAATTTTAAATAATTGTAGACTTATATTTATTCCAATAACCATTTTATTTTCAAAATAATAGCATCTCAAATTATTTTAAAACATATATGTTTATTCATAAATATGTCACTTAGTGTTTAATTATTAACTCAATTATTTTCTAATGTGTTTATTTCATGTTTATGACATACATATATCTATATTCCCTTTCTATGTAGAATTATTGATTAAGATCATAATGGGATGTGGATAGCGGGACCATGAATAAATATCCCTCTAATTCATTGTTTACTATGATATATATCATGATATTATTTATGTTGATATTGTACGTGTTTCTAGTTTTTTCAATATTTTATTTAATATATGTTTTGAACATATCTTAGGATCAACTATAATTTTCTCTTTGTTCAAATTCTTTTCAATGTAATTTAGAACCATGTTATGATGGTTTATTATAATACATGTTCTGTATTCTATTTCCCTTTTAAATGATTCCATTATGACTTTGATGATAATCCTATTATTATGATATGAAGAATTTAATTACTCTCATAAATAATCTATATAGATTCATGTCTCATGATCCTTAGGTTATATACCCACCCTTACATGAATTTTATCTCACTATTTCATTAACATATATCCTAGGTAACTACATTTACTAAGGATATCAGGAGATCATATGGGAATAATATGAAAAACAATTTAAATACGTTTTCTTATTTTTTATTCATTATTTTTGTATAAAACTAAGATTAAAAATATAATAATATTATGGCTTTTGGATTTATTTAATTATGTATATTATTCATTGATGTTATTATGTTTCATGTGTGTAAAAGGTGGTTCAGTATAGTTAATTTGAAATTATGACTTTAAAAAACATAAACATGGTTAGAACAAGATTCCTTAATAGATATGATGTTATAATTTTTTTATGTGAATAATTTATTTACTGATATATGATTGAGTAATAAAATTTTAAAATTATATATATATAATATGTTTTAAAAAATTACGGGTTTGGAAAAAAACCCATACACTGAAAAATACAATTATTGTTTGAATGAGATCCTAATTTTTGTGGGAGGTGATGTTCTAAAAATTATAGTGCCACTTACCCAATAGTCCCAAATTATATTGAATAATATTAACCATGAAGAAAATATATCTTCACCCAATAAATATATATAGGTAAATATATCCTTTATGAATTAATTACAACCATTATTTAGTGTATTCTCTTATCAACATGTTGTAACACCCAAATATTTTAAAATATAAATATATGATTAGATAATGTTTATGAAAGGCAACACCATGCATTGAACGAATTATAAAATGTTAAGAAATAATAGTATTTTTAATATTTAAATAAATTTAATTAATTTTATATCGTAAAATTTTTATAACAATGAGTTTATATTTTTATACACTCAACTACTTGTTTTTTTGATAGCTTATATTACATGAAAGACAGAGTTTTAACTGGAAACAATATATGGTTATTATTATTTTTTAATATTATAGTCATCACCAAGTAGTTATATTATAGGGTATTAATAGGATTAATTAAAACATAATTATATATATATTAAAAATTTTTTGGTAATGACTTTATAATAAATAATGATAATAATCATTTAAAATAAAAAATTATGTTTGGAAAACTGTATTTTCATTAATGACAGTTTAGTAGCGGTTGGCACAAAAAATTTAAAATTTATCTTTATAAATTTTATGAAATTTTAATTTCAAAATAAAATTAATTTTTGAAATCATAATACCAAAAAAAATTAGGGTGATATTTTTTATTTTTCTAAGACGTTTCATTTTTTAGGAATATTAAAATAATATTTATTTTTAATTAAAACCCTTACATTCACTTAAAGCTTTTATAATATTATGTTATATTTTGAATTATTTTTAAATTAAAATTTGTTAAATTATATATCAATTAATCCAATTTAGATTTTTGAAATCATTTTCATATTAAATTTATATATAAAAACATTGAAACCTTTTTATCTTTTTCATAATAAAACCCCACAGTCTCTTCAACTTTGTGAGATTAATTATAAATTAAATAATGAAGCTTATTTGAGTGAGATTTGAAAAAATAGAATATATATTTGAAACCATAATAATTTATAATTTATAATATGTTCAACGTAATTTTAGACCAATGTGATTAGTGAATATTAGTATAAATGATTACATTGATTAACGTAAATAAGATATTACTAAGGGATTAAACATTAATCATATGGGACCAAATAATCTAGAACATTTTAAAACACCAACATGGTAGATATATATCATCCCTAACCATTATATTACCTATAATGTCCCATTATTAGGCCCTGAAGGTGTGAAAAAACATTAGTGGAATTCACTCTATCAAAAACCTACAAGTGTGAAACAAACCCAACTTATAAACGACCATGCACCCTATATTTACATACCACTCAAACCATTTGTAAAATTTTATACCTACCCAAATCACATTAAAAATCACATAATGAAATTTAAAAATAATTATTTTGTCAGAAATTAATTTTAGTGAATGTTCACTGAAAACTAAAGGAAGACACCGGAAGAAGACATAATATTCTTCAACAAGTGTCATGGTTTCATTTCCTTATAAAGCACCTAAAATTCATATAAATAAATAATGATATAATAAAATTGGTTTCTCCCATATAATGATATATTTTATACTATTTTTAATATGTAAAACCTCACACACTTCTATAAAATGGGTTACAAAATCATCATTTGTGAGTGCGGTGTACTACCACCTTGAAACCGATGTCGTTCATTTTTTAATTTCCACCACTGAATATTAGGAAAAATGATGGGAAAAACTATATATAGGATATTTACTACATTTATAATCCTCTTGAGTCACTATATAAAATATATATTATTTTATACCTTTCTGTATGCGACATGATAATGTCGCGCATGTGTACGTAGGATTACGACCTCACGAAGCGATGCGATTCATATTTCACTAACACTTCACATGGAATGTGACAATGAAAATGATAATGATTATATGTGATATAATTGAAACATCTATGATATTAATAAAAAATCTTTCATTCTATAAATATAATATATATAATTTTATTTTTTCCCATTTCACTAATGTGAAAATGAGAACTTCATTCTTGTACGTGTGAACAACTGCCTTCACCAAGAGATGTGACACTTTTCTCATAACTTCACTTAATTAATAATATATATAAGTATATAATATGAATTCAAATATATTATTACCATTATTCAATGGTAAAATTTTACTTATCTTTATTCCATAAGGATCAGTGAAAAAAAGGAAATGTTACTCATGTGTACGTACGATCTATAATCGCCACGATCATCACCTATATTATTTTTCCTAACTGTAACTCATAATAGTTTTTAAAAGTTAATTTGATTTAAAAATATGAAATATATTACATGTTTTTTTATTTAGATTATAGAACTCTAATATATGTCCCTGAATTAGATCTTTCATGATGAAAGAATGCAATTATAGACCAAAACAATGAAAATAAAAAATAATTATTAATGAATGGGTTATAATATGTTATAAAAGGATCATATATGTATCATAAATATTAATTTTGTTTTGTAATATGTTAATATAATTTTTAAATCCATAATACATGTCATGAATTCACGTTCAACTAAAAGGTAGTGTAAGGTAATTGGTTTTCTCCTCAATTTAATTTTATTAAGTCATATTGTGTGGTTATGAACATAATTTCATTAAGATAGTTAATATAATTCTAATTTGACATGTAATATCATGAATTAATTATTATTCATGGTATTTTATGATTCAATTTGAATTATTTTATCAAATGGGTTCTAAATTATATGTTACCACATGTTAAGAGATTTCATAACTCAATTTCCACACATTGGGTTATAATTCTATTTTTATGCGTATGGAATAATAATTTTTTTAATTAATTTAAATTATCATATTATGTATATTCAATTTTATAAGTGTTTTTATATTTTATTCAAAAAAAATTTCAAAATGTTAATTCTATCATCAATTTTATAATCATTTTAAGGGATTTTTTCATTATCTCGTTCTAATAGAGTTGTATTATTCTTGAATTTGCATTAATGGAAATTATGTGATATTGTTTTAGACACCTTTAAATTTTATTCTATTATATTTATTCATGATAATATTTACATGATATTGCAATTATCTAACTATTTTATACATAAACTTATTCACAAAAAGTTTTAAAAAAATTAGACATCAATTATCTCTTAGGTTGAAAATTTGATCTCCAAGAAAACTATATTTTCTAATAAAATTTCAATAATATTTTATTTAAAATCATCAAAATGATTTATTTAAATAATTTTTATCAATTCTATAAATTTATAAAATGTTTTCAATGTAATATCCTTATCACTTTCAAAACAATCCAATTACCTAACATTTTTATTACTAAATAGGTATGTACTTTATGGAATGTATGAAATTACACACCGATATAAATGTAATTTCCATGAATATTTTATTAAATGATTAAAATAATTATTTTAAGATGTTTTTTATTTAAATGTTACTTTCAATAAAAATTATGTTGAATATATTTATCCAATTAAAAATGAAATTTTCCATAATTTCTTTAAATATTTTTATGGAATTTCTATTCACCGACAATAAAAAACCTTAATTATTATAAAAATGGGTAAATGATGTATTTATACAATAGTTATTTTTTCTATTGATGGTTTATAATCATTCTGACCAAGGATATTATTAATATTCACATCCCTATTTCATTGTTTTGATCATTATGTTCTTCTAAAATATCCACATTATTTATCATGGATATAATTATTGCTTAAACTATATACCAATTTTAAATATAATTTTTACATTGATTGTTATTTGATTGATTAGGGTAAATATTAATAAATACTTATTAAATACTCAATATAGATATTTGATAAGGAATTTTGTTTATGAATCAGATCAATTATTCAATATATGGGGAATGATTTGGATAGGTTTGACACAGGTGGGGCCCAGTTAAAGATAGCCCCTTAATACATTGGTAGTCTCATGTGACAAATTAGATGGCTAGGATTTATTAAGTGCTTTTCCACTAGTATATCTTAAACTATTTTTTTTATTCTTAATGGTAAAGATATCATGTACTTGGGAAATATTGAATCTTGGAATTAGTCCTTGATTTCATTCAGAATTTATTTATTATCATCCATGATATTTTTATTATAAAATTATCTATTGATTAATTTCATTCTTACTTATTGAGTAAATAGAATGTGTTTTCAGTTATTTACCTAGAAATATTTACTATTACTTATCGATTCATTTATTCAAGTAATTTTAATGGAATGTGTGTTTAATTATTTACCATTCAATATTTATTTTTATCATTGATTTGTTATTGATTCTGATGTACATGAACCTTACTAATAATTTGAGATAACCCTTATTTTTATTCATTTCCCTAGAATTTCATGATGTTTAATATTAATGATATGCATATATATTCAATAAGAAATAGAGTAATTATTGAAGGAAAAATATGATTTCATTTTTATATTCAAATGTATTGTTAGAATCATGTATATATATATTTTTCCTTGACTACTAAACTATTATGGCATTCAGTATGTCATTCGTTATATGTTTGGATAATATAATATAGTAAGGTAACGAATCAAGTCTACTGGTTTGGGGGCCTCTACAGGTGGTATAAAGGTATATTTATTAGGAACCATCAAAATATGATTTATGAAATAATGTATCATGGATCAATACATTATGATTGAATTTTAGGAAAAGTATAGAAGAAAATCCTAATGTTTTTATCATGTTGTCTTCCCTTGCAATACATCACTATCTATATTCTATAAGTGAACATGTTTCTTGAATAGATGTACCTAGGGTTAATAACATTAAAAAGTGAATGGCGGGCTTGACAAGACCATTACCTCGTAAAAGACAATGACCCATACTTCTCACTTGGTTTAAAACTCCAGAAAGAAATTTTTAGAACAATTCAAATTTTAATTAAAAGAAATTATGAATAATTTAAATAGATAATTAAAATTAATTACCTAGGTTAAAACCTATATCATGAAAGTCCCCTTGTGAACATAAAAAAGATAAATAATTTATGTATTGGAATTAAATAAATAAATTTTCGATGTATTTTTTCAATTGTATTTTGGTTACTATAACCCTGAAACATCAAAGGAAATTTTAAATTTTTTTAAGAAATTGTGTATTTATTAATATAAGAGTTATGGATCAAATCCTAGGTTAATGAGATTAAGATTGATCAGAAGTTAAAATTCATAAACAACTGTTTTTTATTTTTAATGTTGTAAGAATGTCACAATATTTTGGATATATTGGGGGAGATTTATGAAATTAATATGTTATAGTAGAGAAGATGTCAGACTAATAATTACATTTATTTTTAAAAACATATGATTATTGTTTTTTTAAATTATGGTGGATATAATCATCAATTAAATAAAAATAGTAGTCAAATAATATTACAATTCTTTGTAATTTTTTTTAAAACATTAGTAAGAATGACCTTTTATCATTAACAATATTTCAAGGATTTCTGTCATATTTTTGGGAAAATTACAGGAATTATATGATTATAATATATAAATATTACAACCCCATATTGGGAGAAATACCACCACAAATATCATGGTATTGGGGCTAGAACCCATGACCAAAGTACGATAAGTTATTCGAGTCTCTCACTAGACTACGTGATCTCATAGTTAATATATCATTATTTTTAGTTAATAATTTACAATGAAAATATTAATTATTAATCAGTATTATTACATCTGTGGTTTAGAGATTTATATATTAAGATTTTTTATTTTTTTAAATGAATAGAGTGATATGGAATGACTCTTCACTCTTTTATGGATCACATGGTCAATTAAAAATAAATTTTAGTGCTTCAAACATAAAAAATTACTTAATCAATATTGATTTTAGGGAGTGAACAACCAAAGCACAACCAAAGAATGAAATTGTTCTTATAAAATCAAATTGTATCATGTTAGTATATTTTGATATATTGATACATAGTAATTGATTTCTCATCTCTAGAAAAAGGATCGTGAAATAAAATGATATCCTACTACCATAATTTTGGACGATATTAAAGAACTTTTTACATATATTTGATATATATTTTTGAGGCCCTCAACATTCTATTTATCATTTAATTTCTTTTTATAAATAGCCTCAATCACTATGTATAAATATCTACCCTATTCCTCAAATTACATATCTTTACATTCCACTAAAGTTTCCCAACATGGTAACCTAGTTACGTGTTATTCGTTATGGCCTTCTTAATTCCCTTTCTCTCTTATTAAGAAGAGGTTTTACATAATGTTATGAAAATGTGGTTTTTTGAATAATGATATTTAAAAAATTCAAAACATTTATTAAATATATTATCTTTATATTTAGAGGATGCAATATATTTAAGGTGGCAAGAATGTAACACCACCAAATTTGAAAATATTTACATCATATTCGATAGTGTGTATTATATGAAACACAAATATTAGAAATTAATATAACATCCTGATACATTATGATATATTTCCTATTTTAAATAAATTTAAAAAAATATGTTCCTATAATGGAATGAAAAAATTATTTTATCTTACGTTAGACGTAAAAACATGTTTTTCTGATTTCTTGTATTACCTACACTAATTGAGTTTTACCAAACAACAATATACGATTAACATTACTATTTATTATGATTATTATCCCATTACAGTTTAAATGGTGGGTATGAATTTTATTCTGTAAAATATGATAATATATCATTTAGAAATATTTATTGGTTATACATTAATTATTAATTATAATAAGAATCAATTAAATTGAACATTTTATGTTTTCTAAAAAAATATAATTTCTTAAATGGCAGTTTAATCATGATTATCAAACATTTTTTCAAAATACTTTTAATCAATTAAATAAAAATTTTATGAAAATAGAATCATAATTTATAAAATCATAATACAAAAAGAAATTTAGGGTGAACTTTAGGGATTTTTTTGGGAAGATTAATTTTTTGTTGAATAGTAAAACAAATTCTGAATTTTTGTTGAAAAATATCTTTTCATTTAAGTTTTTTATAACATGAAATTATATTCAAAATTTGTTTTTATATAAACATGGTTCAATTTTACATCCATTAATATTTTTATGTTAGAGGAAAAATTTTCATATTTAATTTAGATATAGAAAACTTGTAATCCTTTGATTTTTTTCCTCTTAAAAACCCACTTTCTCATCATGTATGTGAGGTTAATTTTAAATTAACTTTAGCAGATTATGTGTCAAAAATTTGGTAAAATTTATTCAATATTTTGAATAATATTAATATATAATTTATTATAATGAAATAAATATTTCATTATCAATTTGATTAGTAAAATTAGAGAAAATTATTTATAGTGTTAAATGTAAAAAACTATAGATTAAAGAGGGATTAGAATATATACTTATGGGAAAAAATAACCTAAAAACTTATACCGTGCACATTTTATGGAAATATACAGACCTTATATATTATATAAATTGTATTAGAAAATAATTAAGGCCTATAGACTTGAAAAAATATGGGTGGAATTCACTATTTCAAAAATTATATGTGTGCCACTCACCCTACTTATAAAATTCACCCCTTACACTCACTTCACCAAAAATATTATAAAATTTAGGACATAATACAAAGAAAAAATCAATTATGAAATTCACTTCCCTCATCCTATGCCACTTTTTATTAGAAATATATCCTAATAATATTTTTGTGAAAATCCAAAAGGAAAATACTTGATGAAGGATTAATGTTCTTCAACAAGTATCTTCATTTTTCTCTCTTCTCCACCTCCTTAAATTTGATTCAAAACAATATAATAGAATAAAAAAATTGAACTAAAAAATTGATATGTTTTTATTCTAGTGGTATAACCAAAAACACACACACTCTCATCAAATGGGTTATGCAATCATCATTCGTGTGTATGAGAAGCAACCCTCTAGCAAACCTATGTTATTTTTTTTCCCTTTTCGACATATCACATTTTGGTATTATAATGGATTTAAAAGTATATATATGATAATTATAACATATATTTACCTCTTAATTCACTATATCAGATATTTAATTTTACCTTCTATTTCAAAGGACAGATGATAAAGTCGCTCATGTGTTTGGATGACTACCGCCTCACGAAGAAATGGGATCATTATTTCACCAACACTTCCCATGGTAAGAGATAATGATAATGATAATAATTATATATGATAATAATTACATAATTATATTATTTATGATATATATATCATTCTATAAGTATAATATAATTTATTTTCTTTTGTTCCTTGTCAGTCATGTAAAGATGATAATATCATTCGTATACATGTTGATTGATGGCTTCATGAAGTAAGATTATTCTATTTTCATCACCACACTACATAGATGAAATATATAAGTATATAATTTGATATAAATAAAATTATTATCATTATAGAAATTTCAAATATTACTTACATAAATTCAATAATGATAGGTGAAAAATGGAAATGTTATTCATGTGCACGTATGACCTACCATCTTCATGAAAATAACTTACCTCATTTTTCATAACAGTCATCAAAGAATTGTTTTAAAAGTAAAAATGATTTAGAAATAATATAATTATCTCTTTATTATTATTCCAATGTTGATAAAACAATTAAATATATTCAAGAATCATATGTTTCATGATGAAACATGCGTAATAAAACCGTGAAATTAATACCTAATATAATGTAAATAATGAAATATTATTAATGAAACTATAATAAGATGTTATAAAAGGGTCATATATGATATCCTAAATATTAATATGGCAATAAAATATGATAATAACATGTATAAAACCATTTTATAAAATAGATTAAATAACATTCAACTTAAAAAAAGAACAAGGAAATAGATTTTGATCTCAATTTATTTTCATTTAGGTATATTGTATTGTTAAGAACCTAATTCATTTTATATGGTATATATATTTCCCATTTTACATTTAATAATATTAATAATTAATAATTATTTATATTTTGAGTTTATATTTTCATTATATCATCTCTTGGGGTTTGAATTATATGTAACTAAGTGGTAATGGGTTTCTTACTGAATTTACAATCATTTTGTTAGAATTATTATTTCCTTGATTATTTCATAAAAAGTTAATGTTTTTAATGATGTTTTATTATCTTATGTTTTACATAAACATTATTTTTGTAAATTTATAGTTGATACACATAATCCATCGACTGATTAATTCTCACACCATCCTTATGATCATTTCAAGGGATTATATCAAACGATCATTCTAGACAGGATTATTTATTCATGAATTTACATTAAAGAAAAATATATAGTAATTGTTTAATAAAAACTTTAACTTTATTAAAATCTATTTAATCATGATATATTTATAAGTGATATTACCATTTTACACTCTTTGGTACTTAAAATTTATTGATAGAATTTTTAATAATTCTACATCATTTCTCTCTTCTGTCAGAAATTTATTTCTTTATAAAAAACCATGCTTTCTAAAAAATTATAAACTCTTTTAATTATACCTTTTAAAATTATAAAATAAAATAATTTTTATGCATTCTTTCTATATAATTTTTTTCAATGGAATCTTCTTTTTTCCTTTTGAACAAGGCACTTTCATTACTAATTTTTTTAGGAAAAAGGAATGTTTTTTACAGCATATATAAAATTACCCACTAACATGATCTTCATATCAATGGTGCTTAATTTAAAATTATACAAGATTATTTTTAAATATTTTTTTAAAAAATTTATTTTCAATTAAATTTTTTTTCCAAAAAGTATTTTAAAATGAAAAGTATTTTTTCCATGAGAATTTTTTTAAAGATATTTTAATGGCTTTTATATTTATCAACAAAACAACCATTCATTCTAATAGTGGCGTAAATATCATATTTATACAATAGTTATCCATTTTATGGATGGTCTGTAATCATTTTGACCTTGGTGTTTTTAATATATTCACTTCCTTGATTCTTTTTTTGTGTAATTAAATTTCCCCGAAATATCCACATTATTTATCTTGGATATGATTTTTACCAAACCCATATGCCATATTTAAAAAAGGTGCTTACATTGAATTTTATTTTATTGATTGGGGGAAATATTGGAGAAATATTTATTCTTCAATATATATGGAAATTTTATTAGGTACATTGTTTAGGAATAAAATATTTTATTCGATATGTGAGGAATTATTTGTAAAGGTATGATATGGGTGGGGCTTGGTTATAGATAGTACCTCTATGCAATAGCAATCACATGGGATGAATCATTTGTATGGCCTCAGTTATGTGATCTTTCACCTAGTATGTTTTAAAGCATCTTATAAATGGTATTTAAAGCAGAGGTATAATTTACCTAGGAAACATGCGGTCTAATAAGTAAGCAATTTCATTATTTAGAAAGCAGTTATTATTATCCATGATATATTAACTATAAAATTATATATGGATGAATTTAATCAGTAATGATTGATTAAATTTATTGTATTTATAGTTATTTAACATTTCTATATTTATATTTCCCTATCCACTCATGTATGCATGTTAATTAAATGGAATATGTGTTCATTTTTTTACATTTCAATATTTATTAATTTCATTAATTCATTATTTCTTCCACACTACATAATGCTTAATAAGAATTTGAGCTCACCGTTATTTTGTTTCCTTTCCCCAAGAGTTCATGAAGTTTACTATGAACAATATAAATGAATGTAAAAGATGTAATAGATTTATTCTTAAATGTAAAAAAATTGTGTTGTAATTTTTGTTTGATTGATAATTGGGTTTTTTCAAAAGAACTTTTGAGGAAAAATTAGGAAACCTAAAACAAAATCCTACAATATTTATCCATGATAAATACTACAAATAACTACCTATCCCCAACGAACAAATAATTATTTCAATTCTCCACCTTCACATGACTTATCTGCAAGCTATCCTATACAAGGCTTCACATTCCTGATAGTGAATGAAAATCCATAGCCACTCATACATCTAAATATAAATAGACATGCTATAAAGAATGATTCTTTCTTTTAATACTCAACTAGATCTGATCCTTACAGAGTTTTGGTTGATTTTACCATCAAAATTATAAATAAAAAAGTCCAAATAATACTTCATATCCCACTTATTTCAGATTTCAAAAACATCCATTGAAAATTTTCCAAAATTTAAATACAAAAAGTCCCCCAAAAGTCATTTAGATAATAATAATTAAGGATCCCCCTAAACTAGATAATTTAAATCACATCCCAAAGGATAAAAAAGAATGCCATATTTCTCCACCTTAGAAATAGGGCAGGAATATTATAACAATAGTAGATAAACAAACAAATAGAGGTAAGAAAAAATCCCAGTGATATTATGTATCAGAACATTGTTCCCTATCAATCTACATTGAAACACCATGAAATTCAAACAAAAATGCCTCACCAACAACAATTTCACCAAAAAATTCTACCACTACTCCACTGTCATGCCTTACACTACTAGTAGGGAGAAAAACAAAACAAACACCAACACAAGAATCCCACCAGACATAAACATCTTAAGTTGTAACAAAAATAACCTCAAAAACAAAGAAAGAAAAATTAATCTTACTCAATGAACATTATAATTAAAATAGGATCAACTACTTCCTCACCTTTACATCCAACAAAAAAACAACCAATTCCCAAAGAATCGAAGCCATAATGAAGGAAAAACACACTACACAAAGATGAAAATGTAAATAATTGACCTCTCTTCATCATTAAAGAAGTAGAAATCCAACCACATGGATGGACCTATAAACAAATATAAAGAATATTCATAATAGACCTCTCTCCACCACAATTGAATTCAAACTGACCGAAACACCAATACCGAAGAGCCCAAGCTGAACATGCTACCTCCCTCATCACTATAAAGAAGAAAAAATCCATACTGGATCAATAATGTTATAATTGTCTAGATAAGATTCTTATCCATTGTATGAGTATGAGTCATCTAAATCACCACTCCAGAGAAACGTAGACAAGGATTCCACTGCACGAATAAGAAAGAGCCACGACCTAAGCCGCGACCACACTGGGGATGAAATTTGTTGTAATTTATGTATTCAAATTTATTATAATGCTCAAGTATATATATTTTTTAAAAGGACTATTATACTTTGTTTTACATCAGGATGTGATTGATTTTATCTTATGACAATCTAATATAGTATGATACAAGATCAAGGTTCCTAGGGCTAGTGTCTCTAACCATGTAATTGAATAATGAATCCACTCTATGGAAAAGATATTTTTATTTAATTTTTGTTTAAATAATCAAAATGTTTCTATTTACATCTTCAATTTTAAATGAATAAGATTACTGATTGTAGTAATTGAACATAAATAAAGTGTAAAGAGGATTTAAAGTGGGAAGAATTTATTAAAATATTTTAATAACATGAATTTACCATGAATTATTTTCACAGATATGGATTTGGTTCTCAGGATATATATAAATTAATTGGTTTCAAATTTTTAGATGAATTTAATATAAATTTCAAGGCATTACTATTGTTTTAGTATCAATACTAATAATACATACACACATATATATATATATACATATATATTATTTAGTGGGTTGAAACCTTAATATTGAAAGTATGTTGCTATATCAGACATTTGGTGTTTTTGGTGAAGTAATCTACTATGAACATAAAGTATAGAGGGAGTTTTTTGAATGTTACAATGGAAATATAAATAAGAAAAAAAATATGGATTTACAAACTAGAGGATCATATGAATAAGGAGGAAAGAAGAACTATCAACCCAAAAGTAAAATATATAGGGAGAATAACTATATAAATTACTCCAAAAGAAAGAGGAAAATTTTAATTGGTTGAAAATAAATGCATCAAGATCATAAATGTTAATGGGGAATTAAGAATCAAACAAATATATTATATGAATAGAGGGAAGAACCAAATTCAAAACCAATGGTTCAATGTATCATATGAATGAATCATAGAAATAATGAATTATAATAAAGAAGACAAAGGGTCATTGAGGATAATTAAGTTCAACACCACATAATATATGTGATAAATTAAAATTATATACAAAAAAACAACTGAGGTAGACCAGCTAAGGGATTTATTGTGTGGAAAATGAACTAAATAGAAAAAATAGTGAAAGTATAATTTTATTTGGGTTATATGTATTCCATTATATCATAAATAATTTCTAGAATAGTATAATTACCTTCCATATATGTTAATTTAATGATAAATTTTAGAACAGTTTGGGATGAAATCATTGAAATATATATTTTTAATTCAGTCATAATTAGAATATGCAATTCAATTATCCCTAAATGAATCATAGTACAATTATTTTTAGAATTGGATGTAATAAAAAGCATTAATTAGATATCATTATATATATAAATATATCATTTCTACTTTTAAGGAAATGAAATTTTTTCCATGTCTCAAACTATCACATTCACCTATAAAAATGAAAGGAAGTGTATGAATCTCATTTAAGAAATACATCAATGTAATGGGAGTTTATACCGATTGAAAATGAAGTTGAATCCCAACAGATAATAAAAACTAACTTATCATCCATGAAGTTATTAATTTTTATAGAAGTATACTAAAGTATTGTATAATGAATTAATGATCCTTCCACCGAGTTATCTATTAATAAACTAAAATTAACTCATACTTAATGTGAAACAAATATTCATCTTCCCCAATGTAATAGTCCTGATAAAAATATTGGTTTTAAAGAAGAAACTATAGATAAATATATATAAAGGTTTCATACACTGTAGTGAATAACTTTAGAGGTAATAGTTTTCATTATCAAGAATAAGGATGGATCAATGAGTGTTTTATTCATCTACCAAGATATCAATAATATCACTACAAAGATGATGTATCTGCTATTTTGTACTGATGACTTATACGATCAACATTGAGTAGATCAATACATATAATATGTGGATTTTCATTATAGATATCTTCTTCAAAATTTTAAAAAAAATTCAAAAGTAAACATATAAAACATTTTCTAGACACTTCAATATTTGTATATACAAATTCACTAAAAATATTCATGTAATTGATTAATAGTGTCTTTTGAGGATAAATCTAAATATTTTTTTTTCATATTTATTAACCTTATTTGGATATAATCATAGAGTAAGGAGGAGAAAAAAGAGAGCTGAAGAATTCTGTTAGGGACATTAAGGAAAGATAAGTTGTATATAATGATTTGAAATATGAGTTTTTTATGTTTCGAGTTACATTATCTAGGAAATGTGATATAAATTTTACAAATTTTTGTATACTCTTCAATGAAAGAATATATTGAATTTTTCACTAGACCCAAATGTTTCATAAATATCCATAGTTTTCTTTGATGATCTTGAGAACACTAAAATATTTAGATAAATTTCATATGATTTTGTACGCTACATCAAAAATGAGATGAAACTACACTAGTGCTAAGGGCTAATGTTCCACAAAACCCCAAGATTTCCCCATATATGTTAGATAATTCTAACTTGTATAGGGGTCCTGTGAGGCTACCATTTTATGAGTATATCTACATTATAAGATCATTAAACACATTAGTAAATTACTATATTTGATTGAAAATCCTAGATAAAAAATAAATGTTGTTTCTAAAAAACTAAGTAACATTATAAATAATTTACATTTAAACATTACATAATCTATTGTGTTTAGAGTAAAATTCACATGCATTAATTCCTAATGATATTTTAGGACTATAGTATTATTGAATTCCGTCAAAACTCATACATAAAAATCCTATACAGCAAAAATTGGAAAAATCCACTTTCTATCCATTTTTCCCAAAATATTACAAATTAAAATTATATATTTTTTTTCATGAAAAAACATCATGAAATTAATCAACAAATATAATTTCTTCTTATTGATCCTAAAATCTAGTGTAAATTTTTTTTAAAAATAGGATGATCATTCAAACATTAGTAATGTATATAAAAAAAGAAATCAATTAGACCTATAAAAAATGTTTTCCACAATATTTTATCCTTTTACCCATTATTATTTAAGAATTAAAAAAAATCACATCTAGATGTAAAAATAAACGTTTTATAAAATATAACGCTAAAAAAACATTTTTGGAAAAAGAATGATTTATGAATCTTAATGAACCATATTATAACATGTATTCAGTTATGTAAATAATAAATAAAGACTAGTTAAAGCCATTGGTTTAATTAATCTTGTTAACTCCCTACTTCATTCCTTTTAATGTTAGAAAAATCACTGAGAACATTGTCGATCTACAATGGGAACACATATCGTATATGATGTATTAGTCTAAGCCATCATAAAATTAGTATAGATATCACTAGTAATAGTCTATAATGATCAACTACCATATCATAGTTTTTTTATTCTTCATCCTTTTCAGCATAATTTTATTGAAAAACTATTTCAACCCCACATGAATGTATCTTTCTGTTTTAATATATAAATAGGGGAAATTATCCTTTCTATTAGAAAAAAATTTAAATAAAACACCCTAAAAATATTTTTGAAATGATATTATTTGAAAATAAATATAATATATTTTAAAGGATGCTTTAAATAACTGAAATTCCATTAAAATGGTAAATTATGTCAATGTCTTAGATGATAGAAAAATGATTCCTTTCACATCTAATATAATATAATACATTTTTTAGAGAACAAAAAGAAAAATATTTTTCCACTATGTAATGAATGTCAATGATTTTTGAATATTTCATATTATAGTCATTTATTTAATAATAATAACATTATTGATATATTTTTATAAACAGGGATATAGAGGAAAATCTAAATGAACACATTTTATATTTAAATTTGTTTTACTAAATAATCCATTACCCTAAATATCATATGGAATCATAAATCATTAAATTGAAAAATAATTAAATTAATCTATTTATTTACATCAAAATTAATTTTTTATTATCGAACACTTTTAAGGAAAAATGTGAGAACCCATGTAACGCACTAAAGGAGATTACAAAGACATTAAAGTGAAATTACAGCCAACCAGTTTTAAGCTCTCTAAAAGGTTTCCATGAGAATTTTTTCACCTGGATGTCCGGTTTCACCATCATAAGGTCTTTAAACTAGGATGTCATCTTGTCCCAAGACTGTATGTACTCCTATACATTGATCTTTCCATATTTGAATCCCCGAACCAGAATCAAGTCATACTTGTCCATCCAGGCACCCTGGTCATCATTGGTGGCAACCATAAGATCCATTCCCATAATTCTTTATGGCTCATCATTGGGGGATTTGATTGTCAGGAATGTTTCTAGTATAACCTCTTTCGATCTCAAAAGAATCTCCAAAGGGTTATCAGGAAACTCCCGCTACTGGTAGGCCACCTTGGAGAGGTGGGGGTAAAAATCCTTATGCATGCACTTCGACTCCTTTTCTGATCTGTTCTCCATTTGTAAAGGTAAATATGAGTAATACTTTTCCTCTTTTTGGTTACCCCTCTTATTCTTACTCCTACTCAGACTTGGGTACCTGCTCCCCTGAACCTCGTCCTCTATATCGCCTGTAAAGTGACCTGAGCGTTCATCACTGGACTCTCTCTTAATAGATGTCTCCACATTTGAGGAGGTTATAAGAAGGTCATTTACATCATTTTGGAAGGTATCCTCATACAAAATAACATCAAACAGATTTCCCATCTCAATACCATCAACATCTCTATAGCTTCCCCTGATTGTATCCTTACTCTCTTCAGCCTGTTCCAAGACCTTAGCACCTATAGGAAGTGTGACATCCATGTAAAGCCTAAGGCCACCCTCATCCACCTGCTTGGAAGGATGACCCTAACCTTTGACACACTCACCACCACCTAAACTCACTACCACAATATAAGAAGTCGTCTCAGGTAGCTTGGAAATTCCTTCATCCACCAGTTGTGGAACCACCAGGTTGATGACACTGCCAGACTGTTCATCCTCCCCACTAGCTACCACAAGCCCTGAAACAATAGGTAGAGAGATCTGAGGTGATTTAAAATCAACCCGAAAAGGATTAAACACTTCAGACACCAAAGGATTCGGCTCCTGTGATCCACTCACCTTTCCCCTTACAGCGGTACACTTAGAATCCTCACCCACTAGATTATTCTCATGCAGGACTGACTCAACGCGGTCCTATGTTCCCTTAACACAACCCATGGACATCTCCTTGGAGAGATTCATAGCCCCCCATTGACAGGTTTCCTGTGAATTGCCCAATCACTTACATCTAGAACAGAACTCAGAAAAAGATTCATAGTCCATCAGAAGTCTGTACCTAAAATCTTCACCCACTGTAATCCAGACATTCTCGAAAGGAACCCTTGACACATCAACATCCACACAGACTTGCAGGTTAACAGGATTGGAAAGGGGCACAGTACAACTATCGTAACAAAAGTATCTACCCACTAAATTACCAAGCATTTGAATCACCAAGGGATTTTGAAATGGAATGGGAAGATTAGGGAAACTCTCCAAAAGCACCACTGTTGGAGAACCAAATTTCATATTAATTTCATAAGACCATCGATATAGGTAGAATCAGGTGACCTTGAAGCTACAAGGAGCTCTGGAACAGGCTCTGGTTGAATCTTCCTATGACGCAAATTGTATCATGATATGCTTGTTGTCAATCAAACCCATCATCGCTCGCTCCTGCAAATCCCATGACATGAAACATGCCGATTGAATGAATCAATAGAGGGGAGACACTTCTTGAACCGAGGAATCAGGGTGATATTTAGAAGAGCAGAGGCTCCATAAAACACCAAGAGTGAGAGCGGATGATTGGGTCACCCTTTGTATACATCCATGAATTTTGGACATAGTGGATATTGAGGAATGGGGGAAAAGGTTAGGGTTAGAAAAGGGAGAGAAAGGGGAGTTGTCACCCTTGTTGAACATCGAAGGTCCCTCCCCCGCCGGGGGAGAGGGACCAGCGCTGAGGCCGACGCCATCAGGTAGAAGAGGAAGACATCGTGGCTCCCCCTAATGTCTTTTTATTTACATCCTTAAGAAAAATTTAAATTTTAAATACATTATAGTTATCTTCCTTATATAATATATGAACATATTTTATTTCATTACATAATTAGTGAAGTTAACATCAGATGTTTTGAGGACATTATTTTTATAAACCAAATACAACAATTGTAAAATGAATATGGTCAAAGTGGTAATTATTTCTTTTTATAAAGAATAATAATAATGATATAATAATCATTATTATAAATTAATTATAACAATACAATCATTTTAATGGATTTAATGGTAAAATTAATATGATTACAACATGGAGATCGTAGTATGTAAGTACCCTTGAGTAATGCTTCCATTTTTCAATAAACATGAGGGAAAAAATGATTGTATCATTTTAATATTCAAAAAATAATTATTATATGATTAATTTCATAAAACTTATTCAAATAAACATATATATATTGAAACCATGTTATGTGGAAAATAAAAATGGATTACAGAACTTCATAGAGGTGGAACTCCATATATACATAAGAATGATGTTATCATTATTAAATTGATGGAATGGTTCAAATATATATGATATAATATAATTAAATAAATTTTATAATTACATTAATCTTAGATATATATATATATATATATATATATATTTAATCCATATTTATTAAAATTTATGAGAGGTGATGATGGAAAAAAAAATTACATCAGTTATCAAGGTAGTGGTTTACCATACATAAAAAAATCATTTAATTTTTAATTTGATTGATGAGAAGAGAGATAAATGTTATTAAATAAAAATAATACCTTCTCTATATTTGGGGGATTATTTTTTTTACTATATCAGAAATTTTAGACGAGTTATGATGAATTTAGATAAATAAATAAAACTGAATAATTTAGTTAAAATCTATACCACATATTCAAACAATCTATTTTTGTTTATACCTTATTCCCTCTAAGATTTGTATTACAAAAACATAAGACCTCTCGGGAATGTGGAGGGACTTTAGGAAGGGTTTTATATATGGATTGGTAAAAACAATGGATCATAAAGTGTGGATAGAAGAAGAGGAGGTTCCCCTATATAGTCATAGAGGATTGAATACTTCATATTTTAAAAAAATATGAAATTATTGGTAAGTAATTTTTAGGAACAATGTATAAATAAAATTAATTTTTGGGTACAATTTTTTTTTATTCCAATACAAATATCAAAATAGATTCAAATGAATATAACTATATATTTACTAATTATATGTAATTAATGAATTTTCAAAACAAAACCAAATCAAAATGTGCACTTAACTATACAAAAATGGAAATGAAATCATTAATTAATAATTATTCTTTAACACTATTCACCAAAAAATCCTTTTTAAAAAATTTATAAAAAATACACTGCAAGATAATTATAAAATGATGAATTAAAAAATGATAAATATTTTTTTAATTAATATTCTAATATTAAAAATTTATATTTTAATAAAAAACCAGATTATCGAAGAAAGCCCAATTTATTTATAAATAATGTTTTTATCCATTTGATTGAAAATTATAGAAATATTCAAATATTTAATATAAATAAAAAAACATATTGGTGAATTTTAAAAAGGAATCAAATGATTTATTTTAATATTACATGTATTTTCACATTCTCCTACCTTTATATATTGTGTTCTCAACAAATTGATTTTATATTTAAACAAATGCGATTATAATTTGGATATAAAAGATTATAATTCCCATGATACTTATCCCATAATATGGATTTCCAAAAAACCCTTTTCCTAGTAATTAACATTATTCAACAAACCATTTTCTTTAAGAAATTATTATATATAGTATATTCATTAGAAAAAAATTCTCTTTCAACTATGCTACTTTATTGATCAAAAAATGATATGCAAAGGAACAAAAGTTCTTAATTATTAAACATGAATCAAATCATGTGCCTGAAATAAAATTTGACTAAATTCCACACAGTATGCAACTAACCTTACTTTTTCCAAAATCTCATATAGTGTAATGAAACATGGACATAACATTCCATTTTTATCAAAAACCATAACCCTTTTCAAGGTAGATAAACTAAGATAAACATGATCTAATTTTTAAAAGGAATGATATATCATCGATTTATCTGTATAACCATTTTTTCTCCTATGAGAACCTCTCTTGTGATGTATAAACACATGTAACGTCTCATCCATTTACTCTATAATCATTGGTCCCAAAAACAACATTAAACCTATTTGATCACATGAATCATGATTTTGACACCACTTTCCATATATTTCCACAAAAGTTATCATCGATATATTATAATGAATACAGTTATTATAAGAAAATTCAAATAATATAAGACATTAATAATAAAATACCAAGTAATTCATTGAAAAGTGTCACATCATTTGTTACAATGTTTTAATCATTCGATCTGACTATTCATCATATTGAGGATGGAAAGTTATTTCAAAATTTATTTCATTACACAATGTTTTCTAGTGTCCATTTCAAAATTAAATGAAAACAAGTGATTATTATAATATAAAAAGCAGAGGGGAACTCCATATAACCTTATTAATCTAGGATATATAATTGATAAATAATATCTAAATACATATTATATATAATAGTTAAAAAATTTGAATATCGTTACATTCAATCAGTAATACTCTAAATCAAATTATTACCAAGTTATTTTATTAGAAGTACCACAATGTAATCGATAGATATATTTTTCTATTTCCACTCAAACAAAAGAAAAAGATAATATATCCCTTGTATTATTTTATCAAATTTATACTATAAAAAATTCCAATATTTTTGGGAAAACATTGAAAATAAATTCTTTATTCTATCCCACTAGTAATACTCTTTATGGTGTCTATCCAACTTAGTACCTGTTGGATAAATAGAAAATGTATATCCTTAATATCCAATCAAAAATTTCTTTTTTTAAAATGGGAGATAAATGGAGCATATAATGTTTACAAATATCAATAAACATTCATTTTAATTTTTAAACATAAGTAACATATCTTTATTTACATATTCCTCAATTTCTTGAAAATTATTGTCTTCTATATGAGATTGCATAATTATTTCTAATAATGATGACAACACTAAATCCCTAAAAATTGATGATTTTTTTATTTATCATTTTGTCTAATCATAAATTAAACCATTTACCTATGGATCACGTTCCTAATGTATCATGTATAATGATTTATTTTATTTTTTTAATAAATGTAATATATTAATTTTTTACATTCCTTTATTTGTATAAAATAATGAAATCATATTGCTTTATTAGTTCTATTAATATTATTTGTATTTTGTTCATATATTTCTGAGTTAATATATACTTAAACATATTATTATCACTATATATTTCAAACAACACTATATTTAAATTATGTTTCCATTTTTATAAAGAAAATAAAATCATCATCATTTTCTAGATCATGTGTAGTATAATATTTCTCTTGAGGTATTAATATATGTGAATCATAATAAATTACATTCTCATTTTACAAGATAAAATTTTCAATGCCCTTCATATAAGTGTTATTGAATATAAAAAATTAAATAATTTTAGAGGGTATGATCAAAATTATATCATTCACTAATATTCAATTGTGTTCCTTGAAAAATTCATCACACTCTTCAGACATAATGATTGTAGCTCCATTTCAGGAAAAAATGAATAATGGGGTAAATAAACAATGAATGTTATCAATAAAGTAGTAGTTGTAACACACTAAATATATAAAAATATAAATATCTATGAATTATTTTTTCTTGTTCATTTTTCATCAATATGAGTTTTTACCGGGCCAATAGTTATTCCAGGTCTAGAAACAATATTTACGGGGATAAAAATCTAATGCCACAAATATGTATCTTTTCTAAATTGTCCATATAGTTTTATTATATTGAATAGTTTGAAAAAAAATAATTGGGAATTTTAAATTATCCTCATGAATTTTAAATCATAATACAAATCATCTATAAGAAAACCACAAATTTTTCCAAATTTTCAATGAAAACACTATACATAAGCTCAATGGATTCAACTAGTGAATTAAATAACAAAATAGGAATAAAAAACACACATAATGAATATGTATAGTCTAAATAACCTTTTATATAATATATTCATTCAACACCTACAACTAATTGTATCCTGACATGAGTTTATTCTTGAATAAATTAATCTCTAGGGAAGATAAAAAATTCATTGATATGATGCAATGAATTCATGTTCATAATCATGATGTTTTTAAAGGGTCTATAGTCAAATAAAAGTACCATTAAATAACAATTTAATAAAAATATAATATTATAACCCATGGTTTATGTTCTAGGATGAATACATCAATAGTTTTTATGCTCTTGGAACATCATATTCAATTTCAAAATTACAACTCTGGGAAACTAATAAAGGGTTTTCGAGAACCGATTTCCATATCTAAATATGTAAATATTTTATTCAACCACCCAATAAATAATAACATGAAGAATGTCATAAAAAATACTTACATAGGTTCTTTTGAAACTAATACTTTACTCTTAATAACAGAATATTCCATTTCAATTATATACACTAGGACTCATTCTCTATCATATTAAATAAATTTCACAGCTTTTTGATATGTTATAAATAGCAGAAATCATTGAATATACCATTAATATACTTTAAATATATATTATATTGAGAATATATTTTACAATGAAAAACCAATATAACATAAAACTCTATTATAACTAGTTTATCATGATTTATAGGAAAAACCATACCACATATAACAATTGGATAATTCCTAAAAAGCATGGATTATTTAATGAATTCCCTAGGAGTTTTAATGAAACATTTTATATTATTATTTCCTATAGTGATATTCCTATAAGATATTAAAATTTATCCAAAATTAGTGATTAAGAAGATTTTGAGTGAAACAAGGAATCATTGTAGTTCGAATAAATAGATAACATACTTGTAACCACTTCATTAGATGGTCTGACATTAATCATTGTAGTAGAAAATAATTTTGTCATTGATTTTCCAACCAATATTAATCATTACCACCATACATGACAATCATAAATCACACATAAAATAATACCCCAACTCATTATATTTATAACATATCACCATTTGATAAATTACTGATAACCCACTCTTGGATTAACAGGGACACTTTTCCTTAATTTCTTGAGAAATATGACGAAAATTACCACAGTAGTGATAGTTTATATATCATTTCAATCATTCCCTAATTATTATTACCACTACTAGAACATTATTATAACCTACCCCATATTTCATATCCGACTGAGTATCCATTAATTTCCACCAATACTTTTTATTTATCTTTTTATCCCAAGGGACAAAAGTATTAGAAAACTACATGTTATCATATTTAGACTAATGATAAACATTGTCATAAATCTTAATGTCATTATAGTAAAATTAAATTTATAAACATGACATAAATCTTGAGTAATATCAATTAAAATTACTAAAAATATCTTTAATAAAATTCTATAAGTTCTCACACATATGTTAAAATTTTTCATACACACTTATTTAAAATAATCCCCATTTCCCCAAATTCCATGAATTGTTTCCATATTAAATTTCAAATAGACTTACGGAATTATTTTTATTATAAAATATTCATAAATGTATGTCATTCTATGGAATCAAGATCATACTATCCCTTGTATTCATAACAAAATACCACAAACGATCAGATTCACATATAAATTGACAAATTGAATGAGTTAACTTCTGATGTTATTAAAATCTCATAACATCGAATATATTTTCTAGAGTAATAATCTAACTCGCAAATTCCACTAGATCTAATGTTCAGCTAAATGTAAAATGGGGAATAGTGAAATAATGAGATCAATGCCCAATTAATCATAGAGTTTAATTAAAATAATATCTAGTTCATTAATAAAACCAATGACCGCGACTATAGGCTCCCCAACATGGGAATTCTCTCAGTGGTTTCTCTAAAAAAATAACCTTAGATATCACATAATGTTTTCATCCCTATCCTATTAAGGGCCATGTAGATGATTAACTGTTATATTATAACCAATGTTTTCATGAGACATAATGAGTTCACTAAGAATGGATGATAGAAATAAAAATTTAACATTTTTCCCTTAATTTCTATATTTCTCATAGATATGGAACTATTCAAAAGTAAAATATTTAATTTATCACAAATAAATTAATGATTTATTACATTGTATTACACAAAATAAAACCGAGAAGATCAATAAGTCTAGTGTATTGGGGAATTAGTTATATTACATAACAACATAAAACCCGGAATACATTAAAATTATTGAAAACATCATTAACATTTTCATATGATTCAATTTTACTTAAAAACACATGCTATAATATTCAAAAATATATAATAATGTGGTGAGACATATATCCCATTAAGGGAATTGATATGGAATAATATAAATAATGAATTACATTTTAAAAAATGGGCATATTAATGATAAATATAATGGGTGAGAGTTGTAAACCTGAGAAATGGGGAATGATATAGTATGACAATATAAAGCAACTTGGAAATGTGTCCACAACATAAAACATGGAATCATAAACCTAGTTCAAGTATAATTTACAATAAATTATGATGGAAAAATTACCTTTATGGATTTTTTTATCCCTAATACATTGTATTATGTATCAAGAAACAAAAATACTATCCAATTCATTATAGAAATATATAATTTATAGTGAACCCATAACTTTAGTTTTTTAAGAAGGTAGTGTTCTGGTCAATGAACAAAACACAAATTTTATTCAAAAAAACAAACATTCACACAAGTCTGATATAAGGAATTTTCATTACATCCCTAACAAAAAGTGGGAGTAACTATGGATGAAGATCATCCCTCCAATGAAAATCATGAGAAACATCTATATGAGCAAGCCCATCAGTGATCCTATTTTATTAACGATATGTATGAGTGACGATGAAATTGATATCTGTAAGAGACTTCCGATCGTCCATCCAGCAAGAAGTGAGCATTCAAGCCAGATGAATGGTACCATTCCAAACAGCATAGACAATAGTAGTGGATTCACTCTCAATATAGATGTTGTTCTAGTATTGTAACTTGGCAAATGAAATTTCATGTATAAAACTCATTATCTCAGCCTCCAAAGAGGAAGAAAGACCGCAAGACCCATAGAGGCAGCCAAGCGTCTGTTTAAGGTGATTTCTGAAGATGGCTCCACAACTTGCTGGGCTAGGGTTTCCTTTAGAGGCACCATCTACATTGACATTAATACAGATTGGGGGAGGAGGCTGCCAAAAAACATCAAAGGTATATTTTAGGTGAGGGTCATTCCCATCAACCCCAATACATCTAAGAATCCCATGTTCATGAACTGAGTTTTTGCATTGATCCTTTTGAATTGAAGCCGCCTCCTGAATTGCGATAAGGATTATCATTCTACCTGCATTAAGCATGAATGTGTTGTTACAAAATATAAAATATTTTCTACCAAACTATATCACATGAATAACCTTTGATACCGCTACGAAAAAAAGGTTCTTGATTTTTTGGGAGTCAACGAGGTCGATACACCACTGTAGCTATAATGATATTGAACTACAAAAAAAACCATCTCCACTAATAAATGTCAAAAATATAATTCCAGAGGTTAGTTTCTTTATCACAAGAAAGAATGTGGTGATTACTATCTTCTCTATATTGGTTACACATATGACGTTTTAAACAAAGATTAATCCTGAAAGCTTATAAGCAGGTATATGTTGGGATTCTACGATGGGTGATACACCAAACTAAGGTGAATATCAATGGTTTTAACTATGATTTATTAATGTTTTTTAACCATGAAAATAGTTATAATTATTGTTGAACAAGTAATTATAGAAATTTTTAGAGTCAAGAATACCATTATGAGAAGCTTCCCAAATAAGAAAATCAACTGTATTAGTGAAGGTATACCCGTCAACAATGTGTTTGGTATCCACCGGTAAATAAGGGTTTTTCAAATGCATGAATTTCTCTATGGTGTCATTGGTGTGGAGAGGAGGATAGTATTTGGGAATTAATGATATCAGTGGAGTGCCAGTCCAGTTATCCAGCCCAAAATTTAAATTTGATTATTTTCTAGCCATCCATCTTGAATTTTTCATAATATAAGTGAATGTGTTTTTAATGGAGGGCCATATAGAGGATGTGAGAAAGAGAGAATTATTATTTCTGAGTATGTTAAGGAATCAAGCCCATTGAAATCCATCGAAGCAGAGTTATTATGAATGAGGATCCATGTGAGCTTTGATTGGAGATCTTCAGTAAAAATATATACGTTTTTAATACCAATACCCCCTTTATCAATCGTTTTGCGGCAAGTGGCCCAGGAGACTGTGACATGTTTTCTCTCCTGACTACACCCAGTCCAAATAATGTTCTTTAAAGAAAAATTCATGCACTTAAAGAGTATCTTCGACCATATATATATCATCATAGAGTAAACCAATTTGGAGACAATTGCGGATTTAACTAAACAAATTCACCCTACTATCGAGAGGTTTTTACCCTTCCAAGAAGAAAGATATCAAAGTTTTTGGAAAATGATGGGGAAGAAGTAAGCCGCTTTGGGTCTACCCCAAAAAATGGGAACACCGAGATAAGTGTAGGGTAATAATCCCTCCTTAACACCTAAGGTATTTGTGACGTTGTGTTTCCTTTAGGAGGGATAGTATTTACCAAGGTAAATGTTAGATTTCTACCAGTTGATGTGTTGACCAGACACTTATTAGTAATAAAGAAGGATGACTTTAATATTATTAATATTTCTTTTGTCCCCATGAATAAATAGAATAATGTCATCGACATATAAATGGAGTGAGGGGGAATTAAAGTTTACAGAAACATAGATAGGTTTTAGATTACCTTTTTCAGTAGATTGAGTAATCTGTGTACTTAAGTAGTATTTTCGAATTGAGAAAATAATATTCGAGAGAGGTTCACCTTGTCTAACTCCCTTGGAACAATTAAAATTACCATTCGTGGAGCCATTACTAAGGATGGAAATATGGGATGAATTAAAAAGGTTTTGGATTTTTTTTATAAAGTTTTCATTGAAGCCAATCTACATAAGCACATTATAAACGAAATTACAATCGATGGTATCAAAAGCCATTGTAATGTCATGTTTAATGGCATAATTCTCAACTCCATTTCTCTTATTTAATAGATTTTTGGATTTATAGGCAATGAAAATATAGTCATGAATAGATCTTCCTTTTATGAAGACTAATATATTCAAGGAGAAAATTCTATTTTTAATAGAATCCATTCTATTGGGAATCTATTTGGTGATAATATTGAAGAGAGAGTTTATGAGAGAAATAGTCTGGAAAAGGTGTAATTCATCCGCACTATTATTTTTTGGGATAAGGAAGAGGAATTGAGAATTTAATCCATGGGGGAGCATGCCTTTGGAAAAGAAAGTCATCACCATGCAACAGAAATCATCCTAAATCACTTCATAGTGTTTTTGATAAAACCCAATATTAAAACCATCCGGTCTAGGAGCACCATCTGAGTTCATTCTAATGACAGTGTAGAGACCCTGAAGCCTGACGTACTTGGACATTACATTAATTTTTCAGAATAATTAGTACATAACAAAAACACACACACAAGGACTGTAATAGTTTAGTGTCTTTGGAAACTCGGAAAATAATCTTCTAATTGTGGTGAAATATCATCAACATCTCCCATTAAGATATCCTTTTTTTAAAACGTAAATCCGTTCTTTATGTCCTGGGGAAAATAAAACATAAAAGGGTGAGATCAAATGCTCAGTAAGGGTAAACAAAAGAAATATCAATCACGTCATATTCATAAGAACATATCTTTTGGAAATATTAACCTGCAAAAGAGATCATAATTTCTTAACATGGGATAAATCATAGTAGTGAAATGTAATCCCAATAATCATAACATAAAACATGAAACTTTGTGGAATACACACATAATCATAGAGAATCATTTCTTATTAGTCAAGACTCATTTCCAAGACTATCTTAGTGGACAAAGTCCCTTTCTGAACCAAGTTCACTCCTCGTTTCAATCCTGTTTCACTGAACCGGTATAACCTACCATTCCAGCCAGGTCAATCTCATGAGATATAAAATCTTTACCCAATGAATTGGAGGGAGATATAGGTCCCACCCATCTCATAATGATACCATTTTTATTTGTGCCACAAAATCATAAATCATACATCATTTCATAACTCATGTAATAAAAATGGGATTCTTAAACAACATGACATCATAAAATAATTCATATAAGATAAAGGAATTCATAAAAATAATTTCATCAAAACATAGTTAAATAAATGTAAAAATTGGGATAGAAACAGAACCCTTTATTATCATAGATGGAAAATAATTTTGATAAAACACTTGAACTCAATTCTTGAGGAAAATATCCTCTCTACTTCAAAAACATCTTCCTTTCTTAACATGTCATATAATTTTAAACTAAATGAAGTTGATTAAAAATAAACATGAAAACTTGTAAAGTAAAATTCTTGGAAATAATGTTTTAAAAATCCATTCATGATTATAAGTTTAAAAAAACATTCTTCTCGTACTTTTGTCGGAAAAGTCAAAAAGTACCTCGTACGAAAAACGACAAAAGATTCCTTTCATATCTTTTACTAAAAACTCTCCGAAGGGTAAAATTGGATTTAAAAAATTATAGGTGTAGGGAAATATAATTACATATTGAGAAAACATGGATGTGGATGATAAAATACACCCCAGTAAATTCCAAAGTATAAACAATCTCGGATAAAAATAAGATTGTGATATTTTCCCTTACCTTAGGTCTGATTTGCTTTATAAGTATCTGAACCTCCTCTTATTGGAAGCGCCTCTTTGAGATATCCTTTTAGGGCACTAAAATTGGTCTTTGAGAAAGACCATAACCTCTAAGATGTTTCTAGGTAAGTGGATAAGGGAATTTGGTAGGGGTTGGCCGAGCTTGAAGGCTCAAAGTGGTGTGAGGAAGAGAGGGAGGAGGTGCCCTTTTTTAAGGGAGGAGAGGGGCACCTTTTGAATAACTAAAACTATTATTTTATTATAAAGTCAAATTCGGTTTCAAATAGCTCCAAATTGATTCATTTCGAAGATAAGGTGGGTATGGGTCTAAATCCTCTCATTCAATAGAATTTAGACAAGTTTAGGTTCCTATTTTAACCTTATCATGTTGATTTAAAATTAAGTTAAATAATTTTACTTTTACCGTGTCTTCTTGTGTTCTTATACTATAAGGTTAATAAACTGACTATATCCAGCCAAACGATCCCCAAGTTGTTTATTATTAATATATATAACCTTATCTAATCCATTTGGCCAAACCTTAGATTTTTAGGAATAAAATAACAATTAATAATATAATATTTGTTTTAAAAACTATTTTATGTCAATTTTGACACTATTTAATAATTGATTTTTTGTGAAAATAATAACAGAATGATAAGTTTGAAAACAGTTAATTAAATCAATACTAACATGTCATATTAACCTATAAAATTAGTGTAATTCATAAAAAGTCTCAAATTATATTTATTTGGGTATTTATAACATCAATTATGTCAATATTTCATTAATAAGATAATTACTCCATCATAGTTGTCTCATAATAAATGATAATTATATAATCTCTAACAATTCTAAATAAATTCTTATAATGTAGATAATTTTATTAGCTTTATGGATACTATTCATGTTTGAAGTTTCATGAAGTGTATCACTAAATTAAAATTATTATACTTATAAGATTTAAGAAAGTGACATGTTGTCACATTCTTTGGTTTTAATAATAATTAAATTATTTTCATGGACAAAAGTCCATTAAATGAATCTAATCCGACCCTTAGGTGATATGGGTCGACCTTTAGTCATCCAATAGGATTTTTACATGTGTTAGGGTAATTTTATAATATTATATTTACCCTTAACTACCCGATTTACCTTTAACTATGGTAAATAAAATTTACCGTAGTTACTATTCATAATTCCCAAAAATAAAAAGTAGTTTATTAACATAATTTGGATCCACTTATTTTGAATATGGAATCCATTTTTCCAAATTCAATACTCAAAAGTTGCAGAAATTAAATTAAAATTTTTCCCGTTGTCGAAAGAAAATGGGGTTTTTTTTAAATATTGCAAAAGATTGAATTGATTTATCCTACGAATTCAAGGTAGAATCAATGCTAATGACATAAATTATATTAAATGGTAAAAATATATTCTATTTATACTTTAAAACCATTAAATATTATAATTTAACTATATCAATTATTGCGATGAAAAAAGTTATTTTTAATTAAAATATAGCGTGTTTTTACTATTCATCAAAATATGAAAGTTACCAGAATGATATGAAAATTTATCCAAAGTAAATTTTTTATTTCATGATTCCAAAGAATAATTTTATTTTTTCAAATTAAACTTATAAACATGTCAAAAACTAGATTTAAAGTGGGTGCGCCATCAAAAGGCAGCAAAACTGCATTTTTTTAAAAATAGTTATTTTACCCAAAAAATTTATTTTGTTCATATACCATGTTTTATAAAATGTGAAAGACAAATAATAATGTTATATGATTCAAAATTTAGTTAATACTATTCATAACGTATAGTTCATAATTATATTATAATAATATAACGTTGTTTAGTAAAACCCGGTATTGCGTACAACACACGCTATCGAGGAAGGTCGCGATTGCATGTAATGCAAGCCAAGTCAGGGGTTGCATGTTGTGCAAGAATCCTTCATTGTTTATTATAACAAAATCCAACCATATTTCATTTATACATTGAATATATATATATATATATATATACATACTCAATGTTGCGTAGAATAATTATTATCTAAATTATGTGTAACACGATCCAAGAATAGTGTTGCCTATACTGCAAGCTAATACGGTGTTGCGTATAGCTCATGGTAATCTTGGTGTAGCATACAACACAAGACATTAATGAAATTAAAAGAATATTTTTTCATAAAATCTCGGGGTGTTACATTTTACCCCCCTTAAAATGAATTTCACCCTCAAAATTCGTTGGGGTTATAAATGGTTTATCATTCGAAAGTTTCTTTAATAAAAACCCGCATCGTAAAAAGGAATACCAAAACCAATCTTTAAAAACAAAAGTATGAAACGTAATGGTTACCCAAATAAACTAATCACTGGGTTTCCACATAGGTGAAAATATGGATATGTAAGAGAAATCTAACCATCATGTTCTTATGGAGAGTGGTAGAGAACATGGCTACAGAAAAGCCAGCAATCACAAAGCCATAAATTTGTGACGATCTAAGGTACCATCTGATTCATCAGATATAAGAGCACTAGGACAACATTTTTGGTTTTCAGGATCATTTCCCTAATGTTGATGAAATTGGAATTAGAAGAAATACTTTCGTGATTTTGGTATAGTCTCACCGTTGGTCATTCTTTGAACAATTTCCACTTCATCTCTTAAAGAAATGAAGTTGAATTTGTCTTTCGTAATGTGTTAGCAGATCATGTGATAGAATGATGGGTCATTCCATCTGTCTCAAACAAAAGGTTAGAAAAGTTATCAAAAAATACATAAGTCCATCTATAGTGAGATTAATCATATATGGTTCCTAAAATGGACTTATACTTCATATATCATACTGCTTAATATAATAAAACTAGTTTCTACTAAACAAAGACTTCCTGTAGGCCAGTGGTAGGCGATAAAGGCCAGTTGCACTTCGGTTGTGGGTTCGATTCCCACAGCCTTGTCCGACGCAATGGGCTGTCACCCGTCCTGCAGGTTGTCCTTTTTCTAAAACTAAATTACTATATCATCCCATCAATAATACCGAAAAAAGGTTTTATCCTTAAAAAATACTAACTTATGTCCAACATAATCCATTCCAATATTTATGCTTATCCATAATACTACAGTCTACTCTTATAATATAGTGAAAACGATTACCAGAGATTTAATACCATTTTTGATCCCCATAGATCATAAGATATGTCTTGTTGGTCACATTCCAAACATTCGAAGGCCTTAATCATGTATTCTCTTGAAAAATGAATACCCATTGAACCATAGTGAAAACATGAATGCTGTAAAAAGTTAACTGTTTCCACATACCAAAATCCAAAAATTATATATACTCAAACCATGATATAACCTTCTCCTTATCTCAGTCATGATCTCATGAATACTATCAATCATTTAATTTTCTCCTTATCCCTTCATTATGCGCATATCATCTACATTCCAAAAATATTTGACTAACCTTTCATGGATACTGGTAGCATTAATCATACACTTTCAAAACTCAAGGAAAGACAACAATGTAACAATCCTTAGATGTCTCTTTATTCCATAGTACCATGAGATTACTTATACAACATTACACATGATAAACATGTAATTATTCCACTACATTCTTAAATCATTGATCGAGTTTCATCAATTCTTTCATCTGACATATCATATGTAGTCTCTTCATCATCAACAACATAAATACTACCCATACGACCATATTGATTCTCTTTATGAGACATTCCCTTAGGGCCTTGGTTTGTATAATGCATGTACATTCCACATTTAAAACATTTAACCATTGTTGATGTCATAGCAATACCATTATCCTCATCCATGGTGTTAACTGAACCTTTTCCTTTGCACTTACTGGCTTTGTGTCCTTCTTTTCCACACCCAAAGCATCTTCGAGTTCCTTTGAAACATTCTCTTTTATTCCTCTTCCCACATGATTTACATAGGGGAAATTGAACTTTCGTTCCTCTATGATCGTCATGAAACTCCATCTTTCTCTTATTAGCCGATTCAGGAAACTTAACAAATTTTACTTTATTGATCATATTATGAGATTGATGATTTGGCATAATAATGATGTTTGGACTTCCAAATCCCATTTCATTTGGTTGATCATGAATAATATCATTCCATTGTCCATCATATCCTCCATTATCGTGAATCATCTTGTTTCCAGCCATTTTCTAAAACCCAAAAAGAATAGTGTGAGAGGAAAAATCATAATAAAGGGGGAGTAACTTCAATATCTAACATCTTTGGTTTAATATAATATCGTTACCATAGTTCTAGGACTACATCCTATATGTATACTTATCCTTAGGGACATCCCTAGACCTACCTTAGAAATATCACTAGGGATCTCAATAAAGTTTGTGCATCCTAGTTTCCAAAGGTTGACTAAACATTACCTCTGATACCAACCGTAGAGACCCTGAAGCCTGAGGTACATGGACATTACATTAATTTTGCGGAATACTTAGTACATAACAAAAACACACACATAAGGACCATAATAGTTTAGTGTCCTTGGAAACTCGGAAAATAATCTTCTAATCGTGGTGAAAGATCTTCAACATCTCCCATAAAGATCTTCTTTTTTTAAAACCTAAATCCTTTATTTATGTCCTGGGGAAAAGAAAACATAAAAGGGTGAGCTCAAATGCTCAGTTAGGGTAAACAAAAGACATATCAATCACATCATATTCATAAGAACATATCTTTTGGAAATCTTAACCTACAAAAGAGATCATAATTTTATAACATGGGATAAATCATAGTAGTGAAATGTAATCCCAATAATCATAACATAAAACATGAAACTTTGTGGCATACACACATAATCATAGAGAATCATTTCTTATTAGTCAAGACTCATTGAAAAGACTATCTTAGTGGACAAAGTCCCTTTCTGAACCGAGTTCACTCCTCGTTTCAGTCCTGTTTCACTGAACCGGTATAACCTACCGTTCAAGCCATGTCTATCTCATGAGATATAAAATATTTACCCAATGCATTGGAGGGAGATATAGGTCCCACCCATCTCATAATGATACCATTATTATGTGTGACACAAAATCATAAATCATACATCATTGCATAACCCATGTAATAAAAATAGGATTCTTAAACAATATGACATCATAAAATAATTCATATAAGATAAAAGAATTCATAAAAATAATTTCATCACAACATAGTCAAATCAATGTAAAAATAGGGACAGAAACAGAACCCTTTATTATCTTAGATAGAAAATAATTTTGATAAAACCCTCGAACTCCATTCTTGAGGAAAATATCCTTTCTACTTCAAAAACATTTTCCTTTCTTAACATGTCATATAATTTTAACCTTAAAGAAGTTGATTAAAAATAAACTTGAAAACTTGTAAACAAAACTTCTTGGAAATAATGTTTTAAAAATCCATTCATTCTGTATAAGTTAAAAATAACATTCTTCTCATACTTATGTCGGAAAAGTCAAAAAGTACCTCGTACGAAAAATGACAAAAGATTCCTTTCATATCTTTTACTAAAAACTCTCTGAAGGGTAAAATTGGATTTAAACAATTGTAGGTGTAGGGAAATAAAATTAAATACTGAGAAAACATGGATGTGGATGATAAAATACAACCTAGTAAATACCAAAGTATAAACAATCTCGGATAAAAATGAGATTGTGATATTTTCCCTTACCTTAGGTCTGATTTGCTTCGTAAGTGTCTGAACCTCCTCTTCTTTGAAGCGCCTCTTTGAGATCTCATTTTAGGGCAGTAAAATTGGTCTTTGAGGAAGAACAGAACCTCTAGGATGTTTCTAGGGAAGTGGAGAAGGGAATTTGGTAGGGGTTGGCCAAGCTTGAAGGCTTAAAGTGGTGTGAGGAAGAGAGGGAGGAGGTTCCCTTTTATAAGGGAGGAGAGGGGCACCTTTGGAATAACTAAAACTATTATTTTATTATAAAGTCAAATTCTGTTTTAAATAGCTCCAAATTGATTCATTTCGAAGATAAGGTGGGTATTGGTCGAAATCCTCTAATCCAATAGAATTTAGAAAAATTTAGGTTCCCATTTTAACCTTATCATGTAGATTTAACATTAAGTTAAATAATTTTACTTTTACTGTGTCTTCTTGTGTTCTTATACTATAAGGTTAATAAACTTACTATATCAAGCCAAACGAACCCCAAGTTGTTTATTATTAATATATATAACCTTAGCTAAGTCATTTGGAAGATACTTAGATTTTTTGGCATAAAATAACAATTAATAATATAATATTTGTTTTAAATACTATTTTCTGTCAATTTTGACACAATTTAGTAATTGATTTTTTGTGAAAATCATAACAGAATGATAAGTTAGAAAAAAGTTAATTAAATAAATACTAACATGTCATATTAACCTAGAAAATTATTGTAATTCATAAAATGTCTCAAATTATATTTATTTGGGTATTTATAACATCAATTATGTCAATATTTCATTAATAAGATAATTACTACATCATCGTTGTGTCATAATAAATGATAATTATTTAAAACCTAAAAATTCTAAATAAATTCCTATGATGTAGATAATTGTATTATATTTTTGGATACTATTCATTTTCTAAGTTTCATGAAGTTTATCACTATGTTAAAATTATTATACTTATAAGATTTAAGAAAGTGACATGTTGTCACATTCTTTGGTTTTAATAATAATTAAATTAATTTCATTGAAAAAAGTCCATTAAATGAATCTAATCCGACCCTTACATGATATGAGTCGACTTTTAGTCATCCAATAGGATTTTGACATGTGTTAGGGTAATTTTATAATATTATATTTACCCTTAATTAACCGATTTACCTTTAACTATGGTAAATAAAATTTACCGTAGTTATTATTCATAATTCCCAAAAATAAAAAGTAGCTTATTTACATAATTTGGATTCACTGATTCCGAATATGAAATCCATTTTTCCAAATTCAATACTTAGAAGTTGCAGAAATTAAATTAAAATTATTCCCGTTGTCGAAAGAAAATGGGTTTTTCTTTAAAACATTGCAAAAGATTGAATTGATTTATCCTATGAATTCAAGGTAGAATCAATGATAATGAAATTAATTATATTAAATGGTAAAAATATATTCTATTTATACTTTAAAACCATTCAATATTATAATTTAACCATATAAATTATTGCGATGAAAAAAGTTGTTTTTAATTAAAATATAGCGTGTTTTTACTATTCATCAAAATATGAAAGTTACCAGAATGATATGAAAATTTATCCAAAGTAAATTTTTATTTTATGATTCAAAAGAAGAATTTTATTATGTCAAATTGAACTTATAAACATGTCAAAAACTAGATTTAATGTGGGTGCGCCATCAAAAGGCAGCAAAACTGCCTTTTTTGAAAAATACTTATTTTACCCGAAAACTTTATTTTGTTCTTATACCATGTTTTAGAAAATGTGCAAGACAAATAATAATTTTATAAGATTCAAAATTTAGTTAATACTATTAATAACGGCTAGTTCATAATTATATTATAATAATATATCGTTGTTTATTAAAACCTGGTATTGCGTACAACACACGCTATCGAGGAAGGTCGTGATTGCGTGTAATGCAAGCCAAGTTAGGGTTGCGTGTTGTGCAAGAATACTTTGTTGTTTCTTATAACATAATCCAACCATATTTCATTTATACATTGAATATATATATATATATATATATATATATACTCAATGTTGCATAGAATAACTATTATCAAAATTGTGTGTAACACGATCCAAGAATAGTGTTGCGTATACTGCAAGATAATACGATGTTGCGTATAGTGCAAGGTAATCTTGGTGTAGCATACAACACAATACATTAATGAAATTAAAAGAATACTTTTCATAAAATCTCGGGGTGTTACAGACAGTGTCCTTAATTTCATGGTCTAAAAGAATACTATTATGCAAGGAGTTTTCATCATCAGTAACCAGTGTTGGAATGACATCCTGTATATGATATTTATCAATACCAGATCCATTGATGATATTATAAAAGTAAGATATCACATGATTGGAAATGCTTTCCTCAGTGTCAAGAATATGCCCCCCCTCTCTAAGATAGACAAGAGAACTATAGGCTATTCTAACTCAATGTAGGGCATTGTAGAATTTATTATTATTATCCACATAATTAAGACATTTGGCTTTAAATATCTGTATTTTGAGGTTATCGTTAAAGTTGAGCAGACTGATTTGTTTAGAGTAAATGTTTCTTCCATGTTGGGAGTTGTGACCAAAGTTAGAGGAGGTGTTATCCTTTTGAATTTGAGTATGTTCCTTTTTCTAAAAGATTGATATTATTGTCTATTTCATTTGTTTTATATATTCACTAGTTTTTGAGGTCTTTCGTAAGCATTTTCAATTTCACCAGAAAAGCAAACACATCATAATGACTATGCATATTAGTCCATGAGTTTTTGATGATATTCATATAGTCTGAGTCAGAGGACCAAGTAGTGTTATATCTGAAAGGGGTCATAGTTTTTAATGTCTTATGTGAAAATCTAACCAAGAAGGGATGATGATCAGAATCAATATTAGTATGTGTGATACTAGAGATATTTTACCATTTATTCGGGGCACGATCATTAGTGAATGCCCTGTCAAGTTTAATACCCATTATCCTTTTATAATGATTTATGTTCTAGGTGAATTTAGAACCCATTAGATTAACCTCTGTAGAGTTATTAAGTTCAATGCTAGATTTAAATTCCCTAGAGGAGCTGGAGGCATGTGGAGGGCCAAATGTTTCACTAGGAGCAATAATATCATTAAATTCACCAACTATAAACCATGGATTATGGATATTGTCAATAAGTTGGGTGATCTCATTCCAAATAGTTCTCCTATCTTGGTATCTATTATAAGCATAAACAAACGTAGTGTATATATGATCATTCTAAAATATTTAATCATAGGTAATATCTTGCTTCTAGGTATTGTCTACACTAACATTTTTCATAGAAGAGTGAGAAAATAACCCTTAAGATTCAGTGGATATACCATTATTTCAAGCCCCTAGAAAAGATCACTTTAGTATCATTACCAATCAGTAGTTTGAAAAATATATCATACAACATTATCGCATTTTATTCCAATTTAAATTAGTATGTAATAAATAATTGGATTCACCCAACATTATCGCATTTTATTATCTCATTTTATTCCAATTTAAATTAGTATGTAATAAATACATGTATTCACCCAATAAAATAATTATAAGTTCATAACGGTGAAAACCCTTTATATAAAATGGTTATGGGTATTAACACCACATTTTTTTTGTCATGGAAAATCAATTTAGAATATCAATAACATATCTTGGTTGTATAAATGTTCATGGTAGGGATAAATGAGAGCATATGGTGTGTATCATAATTTAGACACAAAATAGAAATAATTGGTTATATAGAAGAACATATCCCAACATGAAAAAAAATTATATTAAGAGGAAAAACATAAAAGAGGTTCTTTAACAAAAGTATATTTGTAGTTCACTTACCTTGAGAGTGTGAGTGAGAATGTGTTGGGAGGACATTCTTGGAATACTAGGGCACTATGGGATGAACATAGAGAGGGGAGGAGAGAGTAAGAACATTATATAATGTTTTTTAGTGATGAAAAATGGATATTGGTATTGTTTTTACCGAAAATAAGAGGGGAATTCATTATTATTTATAAAAAATATGTTTTAGAATTTGTATAATAATATAACCAAAACCAAAAACTTAAAAGAGAGTGGTTTTAATTATTTTATTAGGCCAATGATTAAAAATATTAAAATATTACCCTGGTGATGTTGATGTGAGTCATTCATTTAATGAAAATATTTTAAAGCCGTGAAATATATTATATGTTTTGCAGGATTCAAAAAGGATCTAAAAAGTGATTAAATAAACATAAAATCACCTTGTATTAAAGGGTACGCTTTTATTTTTACATTTTTACCCTTTATAGTATTTATTACATCAATATTTGGTCATTATGATATCTTAATACACACAATATATTTATACCATATTTAAATTTTACTCAATATTTTGACGCTCAGATTAATATGAAAAATTTACCATTATATAATTTCCACATTTTGATTCAAAAAATTATTTGTTTTATCGAAATAATTTTCTAAATATGTGATTTTTCACTTTAATATTTTAATCCCCAATTATTGTGAAATGTTTGGTTTTTTCCAATAAGAGTTTTCAAGACCTTTTAAAAATTACATTTAAATTTGTAAAAATTATTTGATAATTTATATTTAATAATTATTATTAAATAGTAACATTTTACTAAATCATTATTCAGTTCGAAAATTCATTAATTCCTGAAAAGAATTTCCTTAATTTAAAATGAATATTACCGAAACATATAATGTTTTTATTGTATCAAAATAATATTCACATATAAATTAATAATAATAATATTATTAAGATATATTCATTTATTCAATAAAATATAAATATTAATAATATTGGAGTCCAGATAAATATCCCTATATTATGATGGAAGATTATATAAGGGAAAGGTGTGCGATTGTGAGACATTCTTGGAGTGGTTTAGTGTATATGATTTGGGGGATGATCTTTAGGATCTTAAACCTATCAAGTAAATGGATTTTCTAGTTTTAGCATGTTTGGATATCATCTTACACTTGGTCAAGGAAAATTCCTGGTGATGTTATCTCCCTTAGAAGCTCTGATAAATTGTATTTGTTTGTCCTGATCTTACTAATTGAGGCCATCAAATCCTTTCTCTATTCAAAATGGATGTTTTAAAACCCTATATTTATACTAATCATATGATCACTATTCAGTAGATATATTACCATTAGTTATGATACTGAACGGTCTCTTATAAATCATAGGATATAATAAAACTATATAAGTAAAAAAATTTCTATATCCATGATAAATATTAAAAAATTTAATTCAACCAATGATGGAAATTTCATTATAAAATTTTTGGTCGTTACAATATTGATCTTCAGAAATTTCATCCTTGACATTTTTATTTCACACACTAAAATAGATAAGGGTTACACTGTTTTATCACTTCTTATAATTCCCACATTTCTTTTACGAAATTGTGGTTTCACTATAGCACTTTTACCAATATCATTATCATATTCCTTTGATCATTTAATCAATGATCTATCATCTTCACCATTTACTCATCAAAGGAAAGATCATTCTCTAATGGTATAACCTTCTGATTCATAAAATGTGAGAGGGATAATATGTACTTCCTCAAGAGTGATATGTGGAGCACATCATTTAATTGAGATAGGTTATCATGGAGTTCTAGAAGAGAAAACACCTCTCCAATGCATCCAATTATCTCAAAAGGAATGATGTATCTTTGGTTAAGATTTATATTCTTCTAAAATCTCTTAAATTTATTCTCTAAAGATATGAATAGGAATACCCCACATCCATCCTCAAACTACATGTATAATCAATAATTGTCAATATATATTTTTTTTACTCTGACCAGACATGATGTGTGTCTAAACATTCTTGACATTTCTACCATTTCCTTGACCATTTCAGGGCCTAGAAATTTTTTTCTATAATATTATCCTACAATGCAGGTGTTATGAAACCTTTCCCATAATGGGATTTATAGGAAGACATTTGGATGCATGAGTGGAAACTATTATTTCATGACAACTCAACCATGATTATATATTGATCCATTCCTTTATTCAAGACAACTGTGAAAGATATAAATATAGATAGTCTGATAAGATTGACCATCCGTTTGTGGATAATAATCCCTACTTAATTTGAAACCATTATATAGATAATACTAGAGATAATTCGAGAATATATAGGTAGATATTGTATCTCGATCAGATATAATCAATATTGTTGTTCTTTGAAGCCTCACTTCTTATTTAATGTATATCATTGTACTTTGATCAAGTGAGAAGTCCTATAGAATTTAAATTATGTAAGAGGACTTGGTATGATGATCCAACAAGACCCATATAACATTATTTTATCTTGATGACTTCAAAAGGCCAATGAAAAATTCTATGGTTATGTTTTACAATTTATGTGTAGGAATGGGTAAAAGTTGCATCATCTCCTTGAATCTTTTCATTTTTGCAATCCCTTAATGACATAAAATAGAGTATAATGTTTATTTCATGATCTCCAAATTCATATTTCCCCACTATTGTTCTCTAGGAGATATCAAAATTACTTTGAGGTCCATGAACAGATGGATAAGGCCAATATATGTTCATCATCCAACAACAACTTCTTCAACATACTATTCCATGGTACCCAACATTATGACCAAAATGTGAAAAATCTATATTAAATAACATTTAACTCTATGTATATCCATTTTTATAGCCTCAACATTCCTCTGAATTCCAACATCATCTATTTGAGCATCCTATATCCTCTATGGGAGGGATGGTTGAGTAATCATTTTTGAAAGGATTGATGATTTTCCATCATTTATGATTCCCATTTCCATTTATATCAACTCTAATATTATTTGGTCCATGTAAATTCTCATAAATGATAAAATTACTATATCATTACTCCTGAAATCATATTCCACATTATTTTCTTTCCCATGATAGTTGTGAATTGAGATTTCATAGTTCTTAGTTGTCTCTAACAATCCTTACTGGTTCTTATTCATATCTTTTTTATGTGAATATATATTTGAGTATCTTATAATCCATATTTATTTTACACTTTTACCTAAACAGATAATAATGCTAGATTATCAACATGAAGATCACTACAGGCAACACAAGATCATGTAAAGGATAGTTATGTTTGTAAATATTCAATTTCATTGAATTGTATTCTATTATTTTTTCATTATTCAATAACACACACCCCAATACCTTTATTGAAACATCATTTTACACCACAAAATATTTTAAACATGTGGTTTTTTAAGTACATGTATAGTGATATCCAATTTTTTCAACTCCATGAATCACTCTTCTTAGAAATATTTCCAAAAAAAATTCATTTCCCTTGAGATATCATGGAAAGTGGTTTTGGAAATCATGAAAAATTTCTCACAAATTGATGATGGTCGCCATAAAATTTTATAAAAATGTATATTTCTATCCCAATTATTTTCCTCATTCTTTCTTCAATTTCTTCTATCTTTTAAGGGTAAATAGATTTTCCATTTTTGGCAACAATGTTCCCCAATAATGAGACTTCCATTAACCAGAACATTTGTTTTCATATCATAGTGATTATCCTTTTCTATGGTCATTATCATTGTGCCTAGATGCTCCTCATTATACTCATTAAATTTGGTGTGTATTATCATATCGATAATGTATACTACTAAAAAAAATTCAAGGTAATTACTAAAAACTGTATTAGTGATGTCCATAAATATTTATAAATCAATTTTGTGAATTAATAGAGTACTATGAACTCATAGTGCATGTGCCTTGTATGGAAATAACTCTTGAGGATATCTCCCTTCTTCATCATTACTTGATAATACCATGATATAAGATCCACCTATGAGAAGTGTTTTGATCCACTTAAGGGGTCCATGAATTCAGAAATCCATAGTAGAGGGAACTTTTTCATTATCTTGATTTGGTTGGGATAATGATAATCAATGTGAAGGCTCATTTAGCCATCCATGTTCTTAATGAAGAGGATGAGTACACCTTAAGGTGAATCACTTTAGCATTTGAAAAAATTATCAAGATTATTTTTAGATGTTTATTAAAATCCTAAATATTGAAAAAATCATTTCTATAAAGTGTCTTGGATAACGGAACCTCCCTAAGTATATAATCTATTCAAAATTCAACATCTTTTCTAGGATGAAATCCAAGAAATTATTCATAAAAAACATAATCTTATTCCCATAAAATGGGAATGTATTCAAGGATCATATTTTTCAGGGAATTAATAATTTGATCAAGATATTCTTTCATGTAGGGAAATAATATCCACGATTGAGATTTTGGTGAAAAAAAGATTCATCCCCCTCCTTGAACTTGTATAAAATCATAGGGTGATTCAAAACATGGAGAGTGATTTCATTCTCTTAGAAATTTGTTCTGGCTTTATATGAGAGAATACGATACATTTCCCTACTTGTATAAAATGACACAAAATGGAATTACACAAGGTTTTATTGTAGGTTCAACCAAAATGTTTTGATAGGGGTATATATATACACATGGGATGTTTTAATTTCATCAATGCAAATTTTTACAAAAAAGTATACTTCCATGTTTTATTGTTGTGTTTGAATAGTTATACTAAAGTATTGTGATATGAATGATGCGTAGAACCATAATAAATTATTATATTGGATATTCTTTAATGAATAATTAGAGTACCTAGAGACATTCCATTGTTTGGACCTGGATTAATATTCGTGATGGGATAAGATCATCCATGCTACCTTATGGGCAGTTTGTTGCCTCTAAAATCCTTTGTCTTTGTGAATTAATTTCAAAAGTTATATTTTTTTTTCATGTAGTTGAAATAATGAAAAATGTATTGAGGGTTTCTAGAGCATTCCTTTCCCCCATCACATTAGTGTATTTTTTCACTAGAAATCACTATATTGGTGTCCTTCCTTCCCATATATAAAGAATTTCATCTCCCCCTTAGGAAAATTCAGGGGATCATATTTATGCACTTTTGAAAAGTGGGAAGTTATAATTTCATATCTTCCTTGAATTTATCCAATCCACATCTAGAATTTAACCACACATTATAATTCTTATCCTTGTTATACCATTGAGATTCATTGATATCTATTTTTACTTTGATGACACATCATTCAATTTTCTCACAACTATCAGAGTCTCTAATATCAGGGTATTAATATGAAATATATTTTATCCCACCAAAGAAGCAGTCAACTTTACATTAAGGGTTAATGAAAATTAAGGAGGAGTATTGTAAAATTCATTGAAGTTTAACTAATATGCCCCAATGGATTCATCATTATTTTATACAGGTAATAGAAATCCCATTCCATTTTATGTTTTAGAGTGTATGGAAAACATTGGTAAAGAAGTCTGGAATTCCATCCACCTAATCACTTTTATCAATTCCCCATGATTTTTTCCATTACCAATTTCAATTACTGATTAGCTTCACCCTCTATACGCTAAACATCTATTAAAACTTTCTATTACTCAGATCATTTAAGGATAAAGAATATCTTCTCAATGGAGTTGATAAAATTATTGTTAATTTACGGATTGGATGATCCATGGAATGTTTGAGGACTTTAAATAATAAAGGTATCAATTGAATCTTGTTTTTTCTTATGGGGATTTGGGAAATCCTCCAAATCCTATTTTCTTTTCAAAACGTGAGTCAAATTTGAGTGTATCACCAAAAAGAATGTAATTCCTTCTCCCATCGAGGTGGAAATATATTATGTGCAGTCATCAAATTTCCCTTCACATATTTTATAAACTCGATTCATCCTATTTGTAGACATTAGAATGAATAACGGAAAAATTATGGGAGGGAAATATTAAATTATTAAACACATAAACGAGAATACACTTACATTAAAAGGATAAATATAAAGAAAATTTATCCATCAAATTAAGAATTTATGTATCTCAATCTATGATATCATGTTCTATTATCTAACATATATATTTATGGTCATTTTTTCCATAATAATTCTTTATAATAATCTTATTAATTGAATAATTCATATCCCATTAATTTTTCAAACTAGGCGTATAGAAAGGTATATTTTCATGCACCTTTCCCCAATTGAGTCTAGAACAATGCGGGGATCTCAGGTTTTACCCATAGGTGCATCTATTCTAGAGTGAAATCCAGTTATTGTATCCAAGCATTGATGAATTTTAATTGGAATAAATTAATCTATAATCTTCCAAAAGTCATGTATTTACTCATATTTTTAGTCTTGTCCATGAGGATTTACTAGAGTTTTCTATTTATAATCCAAAAAATAATTAAATGTCCTCTGATACAAAATAAGTAAACTCAAATCATTATTACACATAAATTCATAATTTATTATAGAAAATAAGATATAATAAAACATAGAAGACTAAGAAGCCTAGTGGATTTGGGAATTAGGTACATTAAATAACAACTTCAAATCTAGAATAGGTAACCAATATTAAATCCAACTTTAATATTTTCATATTATTCCATCATACCTAATATTTCATGGGATAACATGGGGGAATACATATGAAAGCATTATGAAATAAAGCCAATTAAGTGAAAAAAATGGAATAAAATTAATATAGTAAAACATTTTTGATTATTGGAATATCAATGAGACATAAAAGGGGTGAGAGTCCTAAACATGATTGATGAAGCATGATATATCCTGATAACGTAAAGGAAACATCGAAATGTGGGATCCACATAAATGTGGAATCCGAAACAAAGGTTAATGCTTAATTCCAATAATTCATTATTGAAATATGCCCATGATATAATAGTTTATATAATGGCCCAAGATTGATGTACATGGACATTACATATCATTTTTGGAATACTTAACACATTACACAAATATATTCCCAAATAACATATTAGTTTAATGTCTTTTGAATCTCAGAACATAATCATATAATTTGGTGAAAGATCTTAAACATATCCTACAAGGATCTTATCATTTGGTTTTCCTACTTAAATATTTTCATTATATGTTGGGGAAATTAAAATATAAAAAGGTTGTGCTCAAAGAACAGTAAGCATGAACATGGAGAACATGAAACAAACTATAAACATTTGAATGTAAAAACATGAAAATAATGTTTAATCATCAAAATTTTGAGTCATGAAATAAATATTGGCAGTACGTAAGGAATTGATCATAAAAAAACATTAACAACTATATAATAGCATTGGAATAAAACATATAACCCTGTAAGACTAATAAGAACATAATATGATTTCCATAGAAAGCAATGCTTTGTTTCTAAGACATTCTTAGTGGGTTTATTAGTGAATCTGGTTTACATGTCATTAAATCCTTGAATTACTGAACCATATTTACTTATTGTTCCTGTCATGTCATTCTCATGAGGTAAAAATAAATACCCATTTCATTGGATGGTGATGTAGGTATAACCAATCTCATAGTGAAACCATTCTTACATGTGCCACAAAGACATAAATCATTCATCATATCATAACCCAAGAAAAAAATGGGTTTTCATAAACCTCATTCCATCATTAAAACAGTCAAATCATAGTAATAATAGGGTTTGAAACATAACCCATTTTAAATGGAATAATCGTGGATTGAAAATAATTTTGATAAAACACTTGATCATAAATCATAAGAAAAATATACTTTCTTATTAGAAAAAATTTTATTTTCTCAAAATTCCATTCAATTATAAAAGAAAATAATTTAGTTGAAAATAAACTATAAATAATGTAGGGGAAGATTCAAGGAAATTAGGTGTTATGAGGATGTAAAAATCCATTCATGCCGTATATGTTAAAAAACATTCTTCTCGCTCTTTTTCCAGAAAAATCAAAAAGTAACTCTTACCAAGAAAGAAAGAATATTCAATTCATTCCATTTAGTAAATATTTACCAATGGGTAAAATATAATTTTAAAAATTATATAAGGATATAAAGAATATATTGAAATACATATTTCGGAAACATGGATGTGGATGATAAATATACCCCAATAAATACGTAAAAATAACAATCTCAGATAATAACACGATTTGAAAAGTTATTCCTAACCATAGTTCTGAAATCCTTTATAAGTTTCTAAAAACCCTTAAAAAGTGGGTTTAAATATATTATTAACTTTTAATAGAAGAATAATAATATTTTTGACAACATATATTATTTACTTATGACTTTATATTACCTGTTCATTTATCAATTCATTGTTAGTGATGCATCCTCATCAAAGAATCCTCCTCACCAATCATGGAATGATATAGTTAAAAAGGAGGAATTGGAAAATGTAATGCATGCATTTACTGGGAAATTTTGAACCATGGGATTCAATATTGTATAGTAGAATTAATGGGAAGAAGGTGATACTACCCAGCCTGATAATTCTTAGGAGGATAAAGACACTGCCACCCCAGGTAATTTTAAATCCCTTATCTCTAATTCCGCCTCTCAAAAAACAGAGCATAATACCACTGGTCAGACTCGCAAAAATAACAAGACACTAAAGACTCATTGTGTTGCATTCATCGAAGAGAGGATATCACTAATAAAACAAAATACCCAGCTCCCAGATAAATCTGAGGAAAATAATATACACGAGAATGGCTACTCTATGTCTACCTCTACTGCATGCACCGATGAGAAGACTCTAATAATGAAAACCAATACTCTCCTACTCGATTAATCGGAGTATTTGGTTTGACCAATGAAACCAAATACCCTACTCCTAGATAAAGCCGAGGTAGAGAATGTACCCGATGATTGAAAATCATTGTGTACCTCTTCTTCATGCATCGAGGAGAAGACTCCAACACTGAAATCAAATACTATTCTCCTTAAAAAAGCTACAGAAGAGAATATACAAGAGCATTGTAACCACCTAGGAAATAAGAATGGAAGTGATAGCATGATTTCAATAAATTGTAATGTGCTAGAAAAATATCTGACCCAAAGACACATTTTTTTAATAACCAAACAGCTGAACAAAAAGTGGAGGATCCCAATCATTTTAGCATATCCCCTACTATCCAGGAAAAATCTTCAATGACTACTAATACTAGAGAATATGTCCTTTATGTTAGCATAAAATATCATATGTAGGATGGTGAGAAACATCTCAAAACAAATTAGAGCAATGAAATGGTAGTTCCAAAGAAGGATAATGATAAGGGACTGAAACTACAACAGATCAAATAAATAAGAACCTCTTTCACTCAGGATAGCTTCACCACCAAGAATATGGATAAAAAATTAAAGGCATCTGATCACATAAAACCAGATGAGAGCAAGAAAATTTAACAAGATGATGTCTTTATAGGTAAAAAAAATTAATCAAATCTCTCTTAACACTTCAATGACTTTGCAGAAAGAAAAGTTAACAACACCTAAGGAGCTTCTTATCATGAAATTGAGAAAATAAAAACATGGGAAGAACTCTAGTGGTAACAAAAAAGGGGCCTACCCCAAGCGTAAGTATATGTGAATATTTTCTATTGGAACTATCAGGGTATTATTTACCATGACACCATCACAACCTAAAAAAATTCTTTTACACACCAGTTGATGATTTTATCTATCTTTGGACCTAAAATCGTGTTTACCCCAAGATTTAATAGTCTTTAAAAATATACTTATAACATTATAGGTGAAATTTTTAAAAATAATACTTTTGATTATTTTTGGGCCTTTTCACATGTCTCTATAAGTAATTTTCATATTTATAATCTTGATTCTCAATCTTTGACATGTGGGAAGAGTTTACATGAAGATATATTATTCATCAATTTTGTATATGATTACAATAGATAGAAATATAGAATATTTTTGTGGAATAATATTTCATCCCTTAACAACACTATAAAATAACCTTGGGTCATTGTTGGTGACTTCAATGAGATACTAGGACCTAGTGTAAAATTGCGACGTTCATAATCAAGGAATTCCACTAAATAAGTTAAACTCTATATTGAATAAAACCACCCTGTTGTGATTAATATTATTGGTGATAAATATAACTGGTATTGGGGAAAACATCATAGAATTTTGTCAATTAAACTAGAAAAATCATTCACAAACATCAATGCTCTTGATAACTTGAATTAGATCTCAATTATTACTTAAACTAAGATTAATTCTGATCATCATCCGATTTTGGTGAGTCTCAATATGGGAACTAGTAAACTTATTCTCCCCTTTTGGTTCAATATGTCCTACAACAATATTGAAGGTTGTAACCAAATTTTAAATGATAATTTGAATTTGATCATATTGAATGATGCCTTTGACTGCATTATAAAACTAAAACATATAAATAAAAAGGTAAAAGTATAGTGCAATGGTAGAGCTAAATAAAATTATAACAAAATTATTTCATCTAAAAAAGACCTTAATAAAATTCAAACTGATTTAAATCATAGTGATTTTACTACTGACCTAAAATAGAAAATTGACAGAATTAATAAACTCAATTATCTGGTCCCTTTAAAGGTCAATATTAGGAAACAAACCCACATAATCAATTGGCTTAACGATGGAGACATAAACTTGAAATTATTCAATTATTTATTAAAGATTAGAAAGTCATTTTGACCTCTTACCATACTTAACAACAGAGAAAATATAATCGATAATTAGTGGAGACAAGAAAACTATGTTATATCATACTTTAGTCACATTTTTAATCGTCATTCTCTACATAAAGATATCAAAGATGAAATCATCCTCTGCCTAGTTAGGTACAATGATAATAACATCTTGAATAGTTTTCTAGTTGATCATGAAATTAAAGATGTGGACATTAGTTTAAAATCAGATAGTTCTCCTGGTCTTGATTGCTTTCCCGATGACTTTTTCCAACATCATTGGGACATTCATGGAAATGATCATCTTTTAAATAATTCTTCACTAATGGATACATTATTTATGTTATCAATGCTCATTTTATTATCCTAATTGTTAATATAGATAATGCTTCATAAATTTACATTTTTAGGAATATTATTCTTATCAACAAAATTTATAAAACATTCACCAAGCTATTATCTATGAGATTGGAACCTATTGCTAACAAAATTATCTATTGGAAGGAATTTGGATTCTTGAAAGGGAAGAATATCCAGTACTTTATTTTCCTCACAACTGAATGAATTTTTTTTTTCAAAAAGACCCAATGATGGGGGATCATTTCAATCAAGCTTTACATTAGGAATGACATTGATACCATTGATTATAATTTCATATTCAATATCTTTTAGAGCATTGGTTTTAATGACAACATGGAAAGAAAAGTAAAAACATTTTTTAGCACTGCTTACATCTCTGTCCTGATCAATGGCTCTCCAAAGGGTTACTTTACATGCAATTCGGGTGTTAGACACGGAGACCCACTTTTAATAATATATTTTGTTATTGGTAAAGACTACATAACTAGACTTATCACTGATTTGATTAATATAGGGTAATTCAAGACCATATTTTCCTATAGAACATTCATTGTTCCCTTACATCTTTTATATACTTATTATATAATTCTTTTCCAAATAGAAGATAACAAAAATATAAAAAATCTTAATTATGTCCTCTACCACAATGATGATGTATCTTGTCAATCGGTAAACTAGGGAAAATCTCCCAGCTTTTTTGGTAAAAGTTTTTCTTTCAACAGAAAACCTTATAATATTAATGAACTAGTAATTCAATGTTGATCCTTACCATTTTCGTAAATTGGGGTCCCCATTAATTGGGGAAACCTAGAACACATATTTGTAAAGTTTTTTTTTTCAGATCAGTAGTCGAAAATCATCCCAGAAAAGAGAAACACTATCAATGGTATGGTGGGTTTGTTTATTCAAATACACCATTGTTTCAAAAATGGATTACTCTATGATGGTTTATAAATTTCTTGCTAAAATTATCAAAAACATAAATAGAAGAATAATAAATTCAGTGTGTAGTAGAAGCACTCTTCAAAGAATACTTGTGAATATATCCATGAAAAATTGTTGCAGCCCAATTGAAAATGTTGGTCTTTCAATTAAGAATATCATTATTTTTAATGAGGCCCTTCAAGCCAAACATACTTAGATTATTGTGAAAAACAATTCATAGAATTATGATTTTATGTGTGGATGATTTAAAAAAACCATAGAAACGTCATAAAATTATATATGGAATAATCAATATGGCCTTCCATAAAACACACCATTTAAAAAATCCTATCTTACATTATATGGGTAGTTAACAGAGACTAATCGCTCAATTTTTGGTTAGAAAACTAGAATTAAATCCCTCTTTATAACACGGTCGATCCTATTAAATTATCCATGAATACAAATATCTCAATCAAGGATTTTTTAATTCCCCTGATGACAATTTACCTGGTGAAATATCTACTATTATTTAAAATTACACTTTTGTCAGCACTGATGATTATTTAGCTTGGGAGCCTTCATATAATGGGGTTATAACCTCCAAAATCTGTTACACTTATAATTTCAATACCTAAATCAAATATTTAACCTAGATAAAAAACATCAAAAAATTCGGTTAGACCTTCCCGATTCACTCTACTGTGGAGAATTGATCATAATATAATTTCCATGGATTGTAATCTTCAGGTTTGTGGTATTCAAGTTTTTTCTAAATGTCATATGAGCAACCAACACAGAGAGAATGAGGATGACCTATTTTTTACTTGTGCCACTAACCATCATTTATAGAATTTTATATTTAATATTTTTGATCTTATATGTATAGGTTTAAACTCTATTAAACTGCAGCTTCAGAGATGCACTAATATGGATACCTCTCCTCAAATTACTCTTCTTTTCATCACTGTTGTAGCAGAACTAATATATATTATCTGTTATGAAATAAAATATATTATGTACAAAAATAAAAATTTCAGTTCTCATGCAACTGAAATTAATATATATACAATGATCAAGGAATTTATAATCATTCAAATAGGGACCTATCACAACTCATTCAAGGATTTAACTATATTAAGATGGATTGGTATCAAAGGAAAATACATCTTGCTGAGGGGTTTGCTAGAATTATTCTAGAACCTCCCATCCCTTGCTGGATTAAAATTAATTCTGATAGTTCCAAAAAATGAATCCCTAGACCTATAGGCTATTACATTATCTATAGAAATCACATTGAGGATATTTTTGGATTCTGATTTAGGTTGTGTTGTCACACCTCTTAATCGGAAGTAGATATGGATAGTATCATAAATTCAGTTCTGTGGATACTTCAAAAAGGTTAGAACAACATTGGGATTGAAATGGATTCAACTACTATTGTACAAGCTCTTATACATGGAACGACTCAACTTGTATGGCTGGTAACTGCTAAATGTATTTCCTACCACTCACATCTATCATAGCTTAATAATATTATCACTCATTCTTATATACAGGCTAACAAGGTGGAAGATGTTATTGCTAATAACCATGTCTACAACAATAACACATACATGGGGAATCTTCTAGCTGAGTTCACCCCCTGCATCAATATTATTGTAATAAAATTTCTCCTTTAGTAATTTTTAAATTTTTTTCTTAATATATTATAGTTCTTTGGTCTTTTGACCAAGGTATCTTCTTTAAAAAAATCAATTTCATTTTAAAACAACATTTTGGGTAATAATGTCTTTATTTATCGTATGTTTTTTGAATTTTTATTCTTAATATTATTACTTATATCATTATTTACTTCCTTGAATAATTTAAAATACGATTTATATATCATATATATTTTTTATATAATTATATATAATTGATATATAAAAGAAATGGAATACACCATTGATGGAGATGATAGGTCGTACGTACAGATGAACGCTACTTTCATTTCATTTCCCTATTAATGGAATGAAAAAATGATATATAGGTATATTTTAATTTTAGTATAATATAAATGTTACATATGCTCCATAATTTCATTAATTTCATCCTTTATAGTTTCCATTATGTCACGGACGAGTCTTATCACTTTGAGGGGGCGGTAGTCTGCACTTCCTGAAATAAAATTGTCATATTTACACATTATGGAAAGCATAATGGTATGCTATAAAAAACATATTGAATAATATAGACAATATAAATATAATATATATAATATATAAATATAGTGTCATCATAATGTCCACCAAGAGAGGTGGTAGGAGAAAACTGAATAAACACCATTTTTTGAGGCAATAGTTTATCATACACAGAAACAATATATTTGTATCCATTAGAGGATGGTGTGTGTAAATGTAGTTAAAATCTTTCTCATAACAACATCCTAATGTATTTTAGATATTTTTTTCTATGTAATCAAATAATATGAATAATATATGGAGTGGAGAAGGAATATAAAATAAAAGAAGTTAAGAGGATATGTAACCTCTAAACCGGGTAACTTATTTTGATTAGAGAAGAAATGATTTCTTGAATTGACTTATTCTCATGGTAATATTTCTATGAGGAAGGGAGTAACACCCCGAGATTTCATAGTACGTTATTTCATCAATGTAATTCAATAACATGCATTACACGCAACACCGAGTTCTAGCGTACCATGACTTACCAAACAAGCCGTTCAAAAGCAGATATGAATAGTATTAACTGAATTTTGAACATTATATAATCCATATAATTTTAGAATCCATATTATGAGTTTCTTAGACATAATGTAAGAACAAATACATTTTTTCAGATAAAATAAGTTTTTTTCAAAAAATGTAATTTTACCACCTTTTAATGGAGAAGCCTTTTTTAAATCGAATATTTGAAACTTTTATTTATTCAATTTGACAAAATAAACTTCTTCATTAGAATTGAGACATAAGAATTTAGTTTCGATAAAGTTTTGGTGTTTTTCTGATAACATTCATATTTGGGTGAATAATGAAAAATACTATATTTTAACTAAAAACAACTTGTTAAATCAAAATAATTTATATTGTTAAATTATACATTTTATTAGTTTGGAATTATAAATTGATTATATTTGTACCATTTAATATAATTATGTTCATTGTAAGTAATTTCACTTTGAAATTGGACATAAACATGTGTCAAACTTTTGGTAGTTATTATTTCTTAAGAATATTCCTTTTGGTTTTGATAGCGGGAATTAATTTAAAATTAATAAATTTGGATTCTATGTTTTGAATTTGGGTAAACGGACTTCATTATTGAATTTGGAATATCATAATTATCTTTAGGTAAATTTTTGGTATTTTTCTGAAAACATTTCATTTTTGATGAATAGTGAAAAACACTAAGTTATAGTTTAAAACCGAATTTTTATTTAAAAAATTATTTATTTTATTTAAATTTATTTTATGTAAAAATAGATAAATAATACCTATATAAGTTCAATTTAATTAGTTAAAGTCATTTTATAATAATTGTAGATATATAAAAATTTTACTGAATTTTTCACTGTCTTTTACCCATCTCCTAGGAGAATTTTCAAATTCACATAAAACATAATTTTACCGCTTCTGTGAGTGGAATTTCAAATATCCGAGAGACACAGATAATATTAAGGAGTAAAATGTGGTTCAATAAGATAAAAGTAATTTTTGGTGAATAATAACTTTTTACATTTATTTACCTCAGTAAAAAGTAAATAGGGTAATTAAGGGTAAAAATGAAATCATTATTACCCTAGCACATGTCCTAATTCTATTGTCTAAGTATAATTTGACCAAAAACAACCTTAAGAATAAAATATTAACCTCCTTGGTCCACTTGGATTATATTAGGACATTTATTATTATTTAATTCAAAGAATAGTTAAAAGAGTTAAAATCAATGTTTAATAACTAAAACATTTTTAATATAGGGTTATACATAAGATAAAATCCATTATAAATATTCATTAGAAATAAAACACTATTTACTACATAATGGTATTTTAGTTATAATTTTTATACATTAAATAATTTAATTTATTTATGACACAATGGTGATGCAGTAATTCCCTAATTAATGAAATATTAAAATAATTGATATTATAAATATCCATATAAATTTTATTTTAGACTTTTTATGATTTCCAATAATTTTCTAGGTTAATAAGACATATTTTTATTGGTTATATGAATTTTATTGAAAGTTATAATTCTGTTATGAATTTATCAAAAACAAAATACCCAATAGTGTCAAAATTGACATAAAATAGATTTTACAACAAATATTATATTATTAATTGATATTATATATCTAAAAATATAAGGATAGACCAAAGGACTTATATAATGATATATGGTTAATTAATGGACCACTTTAGGGTCTCTTGGAAGTATATAGTATGTTTATTAACTATATAATATAAAAATACAAAGAGACACGGTAAATGTCAATCTATTTAACTAAGAGTTAAATCTATAATACAAGGTTACTATAGTGACCCAAACCTCCCTAAAATCTATTGGTTGAGTGGTTTTCGACCCATCCCCACCGTAGACTTTGAATAATTCATTTTTAATCCATTATAAACCCAATAGGAATTTATTATAAATTAATAATTTAAGTTTTTTCAAATGAGCCCCTACCCCCTTATAAAATGACACCACTTCTAACCAATTCCTCACACCTCTCAAGCCTTTTGTCTCATACAAACTATAACAAATTAGGCTCTCTACATCTCTCTACTCCTCCTAAAAGCCTTAAATTATGTAGAAGGCACTTCAAGAGTTCTTTTTTTTGCATCAAACCAAAGGGAGTTACACAAAATAAAGTTAATGATTTCTCTTAGCTTATTTTATTTTATTTTATTTTAATTCTCTAACCCCTAAAATATTCTTATTCATTTATTTTGAAACAAAAAAAGTATCATATATATACTAAGATATTGTACTGAGAATAATTCAAACTACACTTACACATACCTTTATATAATGGGGGAAGAACATAATGTTTCTGTGGTCGGCAACCAAACGCCTCACGAAACGATGATTGTTCAATTATCTCCTACCGCCTCTCATGGTGGCCATTATGATGTCACTATAATCAAATATTATATTTATTTTCTATATAATCTTCTGTAATTCTATTTTATATAATAAAATTATTCGTTTCATGTTGTATATATATAAGATAATTTCATTTGAGGAAGTGCGGACTACCGCCCCATCAAAGTGATATGACTCATTCATACCATACATGGAACGTATAAAGGATTGTGTTAATGAAATTAAGTAACACAAATAAGATATTATATTATACTATAATAATAATATACCAATGTATTATTTGGTTTTTATTCTTTTTAAAATGAAAAATGAAATGGAAGTACTGTTCGTGCGTACATACGGACTACCGTCTCCACGAACGCGATGAGATTCATTCCCCATCGTATCCATTCAAGTATAATTATCATTTTTAAAAAAAATAACTTTTAAGGACTTGATATCGTTCTGGATATGAATAAGATAAAACCTATCCCTAAAAAACATGGCTTATGTAACAAAACATATAAAATAAAACAATAGTTAACACCTGAAACGACGATAATACTAAGATATTATTAACAAGCAATGTTAAAATATCATATATGATATCATATTAACGTATATGATTATTATATAGTATAATAAAAATTATTTCACTATTATAAATGAGTTTTACCTACCCTCAACCAAGGAAAAATACAAGGTAAGGGTTTTTTTTCACAATCTCTTCATTATCTGAGGTTGTTTATAGGTAATTATCTACTGGGACCTCTTTATCATCCACATCCATGTTTCTTAAAACCATATTTCAAATCATTCATAATATTTTATAGACTATGGGTTAATTTCATTTATACCCCTTTTGAATTTGTATAAGATGTTTATAAAGGATTCTTTTCGTCGTTTTCCAAACAAGGTCCGTTTTGACCTTTTCGACAAAATTAAAGTAAGAATATCTTTTTTTAACTTATATGGTGGGTATGACTATTTTCCACCGTTATAAAATCGCTAAATCCTCCCTTACAATATTATAAGAATAATTTCATTGTAAATGTTTTCTATTAAAATTATGTGACTTTTAAATGATTAAAAAAGCTATATTTCTCTCAAATAGTTATGATTTCATCTATGTCAACATCCTTTGATGGATTTTAAGCTTATTTGAAGTTGATTTATTATGATACAAAACTTCCATATATTATTGAAGGTTTTGTGATATGTTTGAATGTGGATGTGTTGTTTTTATTCCATTAATGGTTTATGGAGAAAGTACTGAAATTTCATATTATAGTTTTAATACGAATGTTTATGTTATTTTAAACTTGTTCATATGAGGAATGCATTGGACATAATAAGTGACAGGTGGAGCCCGCTATAGCTCCACGATGCATCAGTAGGTCTCCTGAGAAAAACTAGTGTCTTGGCATAAGGCTTTGACAAAATCGTATTTGTATTCTTGGCACAAGGCCTTCACTATGTGGTTATGATAGTCTAGAATTATGTATTCCATCATTATGAAAGTGGTTATTGATAATGCCTGTGATTATTCGACTAGTAGAATATCCATGTAAATAAGTAAATGGAATTATTTCATTTTAATTTTTCCATATTATGATGAAGTTCAAGTTTAAAAGGATTTTGTTTTAGTTATACATTACCTTAAATGTTTATGCTTATTTATGAAATTTTATGCTATATTGTTATCCTTTTTGAGAATCTGAGCTCACCCCTTTCTATGTTTTATTTTTCCCAGGATTCCAAGAAGTTTATTGTGATTGATATGCAGGGTTAAAACAAGGGAATAATAGTGTTAATAAATGATTATTTATGTTGTTTTGTATGTTATAAAGTGTAATGTAAGATTCATGTATGTAATCTATTTTCCAAGACTTCTAAACTAATCAGTCTTTCGAGACTTGATCTTTTTTGATCATGCCAATATTTTGTAATAATGCACCGACTCTGGGTAACTTTGGTCGGGACGTTACAGTTGGTATTAGAGGATGTTTTTCAATAACATTTGAAACTAGATTTATATAAACTCTGATTAGAGAACATAGCCCTAAGATAGACTTTGAGGATTAATATAAAAGAACTTCCTAGAATTTTGGTATTGTAGAATGTTTGTGAGTTTTCCAAGAAATACATCCCTGTCTGGATACGAGCAGGTAGGGGCGGCTCTGGCATAGATATACCTAGGGGTAAAACCCAAAAACACTGTTTTGAGCTAGACTCAAAAGGGAACTGGTGCACGAAAATGGGTCTTCCTTCACTCTTGGTTACGACACTCCCGGGGGATATGCTTAGGATATTTCTAATATTCATTACAATTAATTATGAAGGGTTTTTTATTATATACTTCCTCAATGAAAACATCTTGATTATTATGGATTATATCCATAAACCGTTCCATTTAAGTTAGGTACTTTAAATGATTGAAATTATTGCAATTCATAAACTAACCTAGTTTATGCCACTGTATATAAAGGGTGCCCAATAGAAGAAATGTGAACTCCAGCAATATGTACGATGCAAAGTTTAAGAAGGAACATATCATTCATAGTATTAAGCCATCATTAATAAGGTGAATAGTCTTCCATGTATTCTCAACACATGAAGAAATAGTATCATGTGTTAATAAATAAGTAAAGAATTCTCTGAGTCCTATGGCTTTGAAGGGAAGTAAGAGAAGAAATGGATAGAAGAGAGAAAGATGGATAATGAGAAGAGGGAAAAGAATAATTTTTCCATATGTGATAACTGTGGGAAGAAACACCCTAGAACATTCCTAAAGGGAATGGGATTTTGTTATAATTGTTGAGAAAAAGGACACCGAGTATGTGACTGCAAGGGAAGAAAAAGGATTCAAATGAACAATGCTTCATCTGAAAGGAGTTGATACACTACATGAAATGATGTCCAAATAATCATAGTATTCCCCAAATTATGCTATTGGATAATAATAAAGTTATGATACTACCACATATGAGGAAGAATGATTAGATTTCTTATATTTTTATTAGATAATTATTTCATTTGAGTGTTGTATCAACAATGTACTGGGTATAATAATTATAGAGTATATAAGGATTGTACTACAATAATATTTCGTTAATGACTTGAGATTTTGTGGAACCAAGACATGTGACTCAATAGTAGGTTAAATTTTTGGAAAATATATGTTTGAGAGAAAGTTAAACCATAATATGGTTCTGATACCGAGGTAGTGATTTTGAAATAATACATGATTGATTTGGATAAATTATATTAGATATTATTGATTACCTTGAAACTGATTAATGATTTGTATATTCCATCATTGTTGGAGTTTACAACATTTTTGGATAGAAGGAGTATATCTAGTATTCTATAAGTAATAAGGGATCATGAATGTAATCAATAAGGTTTTATGGTAATTCAGGATGTTGCAGTGTTTTAAAAGAATACATGATGAAGGTGTTCACATGTTATTACGTGGAAAAAGGATCTTCATTGTGTTTAAATTCCTTAAAAATTTTGGACTGTGAGTTTGGACATAAGTATTTTGGATAATTCTAGTTTGAGATTATTTTTGGAATGCCATAAAAGGACAACCCGGAGGTTGAGGGACAACCTGTCGCATCCGGCAGGGCCGCGAGACTTGAACCCGTAACCAAAGGGCAAAAAGGGTGTATCACCTAAAACTCACCCACGTGATTTTCTGGATTGAATAATGTAGTATTTTTTAATAAAAATTTGGTAGATGGATTATAAATTCCTTTTTTTGAAACCCTATATGAATTAGATAAATAGAAAATTATTTTTAAGTTCTATTATCTTTTAGAGTGAAATATGAGTTTGTGGTAGAAATTAGTTAAAGGATGGGACTCTACTTGTCAAGTATATATTTTTTTCTTCTCTAATTATATGAAGAAATTAATTATTATACTTTATTGAAGGTATCTTAAAACAAAAAATGTTTTATCCTAATACCATATGTTTTTTTTGAACAGATGGTATTTTAAATCATAATATATTGATGAATTTAAGGCCCTCAATTTTACACTTTTTTGTGATTGATAACCTCAATCCCTAATTATAAATATTTACATTTTTCCTCCAATTATATGCCTCTAATTGCCACTAATGTTCTCCTATTCGAGATCATAATTTGGTGGTGACCCTTTTATTTTCCTTTTCTTCTTATTAAGACTAAATTTTATTAACCTAATTTTTGATGTGGGTTTTCCCAAAGGTATTTTCTATTTTCAACCTTTTATTTTCGAAAAATAATTTCAAATTTCAAGGATGCTATTTATTGAAGGAAGGAAGAATGTAACACCTCATGATTTCATAGTACGTTATTTCTTCAAAGTAATTCAATAACTTGCACTACACACAACACTGAGTTCTAGCGCACCATGACATACCAAACAAGCCGTTAAAAAGTTGTTTTCAATTAAAATATGGTATTTTTCACCGTCTTTTACCAATCTCCTAGAAGAATTTGCAAATTCACATAAAACATAATTTTACCACTTCTGTGAATGGAATTTCGAATATCTGAGAGACACGGTTAATATCAAGGAGTAAAATTTTGTTCAATAAGATAAAAATAATTTTTGGTGAATACTAACTTTTTTCTTTTATTTACCACGGTGAAAAGTAAATTGAGTTATTAAGGGTAAAAATGAAATTATTATTACCATAAAACATGTCTTAATTCTATTGGCTAAGTATAATTTGACCAAAAACAACCTTAAGAATAAAATATGAACCTCTTTTTTCCACTTGTATTAGATTAGGACATTTATTATTATTTAATTCAAAGAAGAGTTAAAACAGTTAAAATAAAAGATTAATAACTCAAAAATTTTTAATATAGGGGTTTACATAAGATAAATTTGATTATAAATATTCATTAGAAATATAAAATGAATTCCTACATAATGGTATTTTAGTTATAATTTTTAAAAATTAAATATTTTAATTTATTTATGACACAATGGTGATGCAATAATTACCTAATTAATGAAATATTAAAGTAATTGATATTATAAATATCCAAATAAATGTAATTTGAGGCTTTTTATGAATTACAATAATTTTATAGGTTAATATGACATATTATTATTGGTTATATGAATTTTATTCAAAGTAAAAATGATGTTATGAATTTTTCAAAAACAAAATGCCCAATAGTGTCAAAATTTTCATAAAAGAGTTTTTAAAACAAATATTATACTATTAACTGATATTATATTACTAAAAATCTAAGGATCGGCCAGAAGACTTATATAATGATAGGTGTATAATTTATGGACCACGTGGGGGTCTCTTGGAAGTATATAGTAAGTTAATTAACTATATAATATAAAAATACAAAGAGACATGGTAATTGTCAATCTATTTATCTAAGAGTTAAATATAAAAGATGAGGTTACTATAGTGATCAAAACCAGTATAAAATATATTTTTTGTGTGTTTTTCTACCCATACCCACATTAAAATTTGAATAATCTAATTTGGAGCAATTATAAACTGAGTATGAATTTATTATAAATTAATACATTATGTTTTTCCTAAAGAGCCCCTCCTTCCCCTTATAAAATGACACCACTTCTAACCAATTCCTCACACATCTCAAGCATTTTGGCTCATCCTTCCTCTTCCTAATTAAGCTCCCTACATCCCTCTCCTCCTCCTAGAATCCTTAACTTATGCATAAGGCACTTCAAGAGTCCTTTTTGGTTCAATACAATGGGAGTTACACAAATTAAAGGTAACAATTTCTCTTAGCTTCTTTTATTTTATTTTACTTCTCTATCCCCTAAAATCTTCTTATTCTTTTCTTTTGTAAAAAAATAGTATCCTAAATATACTAGGATATTTTTATGAGATGTATTTGAACTACACTTAGACAGACCTCCATATAATCGGTGAAGAACATAATGTTTCTGTGGATGGAAACCAAACGCCTCACGAAACGAATATTGTTCAATTATCTCATACCGTCTCTCATTGTGGCCATTATGATGTCACTATAATTAAATATGATATTAATGATATTTATTTTATATATAAGCATAAATTATTCCATTTTATAGCCTACAATTATTTGTTTCTTGTTGTATATATATACGATAATTTCATTTGAGGAAGTGCAGACTACCGCCCCCTCAAAGTGATATGACTCGTTCATACATTACATGGAACACATAAAGGATGGTGTTAATGAAATTAAGTAACACATATAAGATATTATATTATTCTGGAATAATAATATCCCTATTTATTATCTGTTTTTTATTATTTTTAAAATGAAAAATGAAATGGAAGTAGCGTTCGTGAGTAGGTACAGACTACCGTATCCACGAACACGATGAGATTCATTCCCCATCATATCCATTCATGTACAATTCTCATTTTTTGATTAAAAATAATGTTTAAGGACTTGATATCATTCTTTATATGAATAAGATACAACCTATCCATAACAAAAAAGGCTTATGTAAAAAAACAAATAAAATAAAACGATATGTTAACACCCGAAATGACGATAATACAAAGATATTATTGACAAGTAATGTTAAAAGATCATATATGATATCATATTAACATATATGATTCTTTTATAATTTATTAAAATTATTTCACCACTATACAAGAGGTTAACCTATCCTAAACCAAGGAAAAGTACATGCTAAGGGTTTATTTAACAATCTCTTCATTATCCGAGGTTGTTTATACATAGTTATCTACTCGGACCTCTTTATCATCCACATCAATGTTTCTTAAAAATATATTTCAAATCATTCTTACTATTTTATAAAATATTGGTTAATGTCATTTATAACCCTATTGACATTCTATAATATTTTTATAAAGGAATTGTTTCGTTATTTTCCGAACAATGTCCTTTTTAACATTTTCGACAAAATTAATGTAAGAATGTCTTTTTATTAATTTATAAGGCGGGGGTGTCTATTTTCCACCGTTATAAAATTGCCGAAGCTTCCCTAACAATCTTGTGAGAATATTTTCAATTTAAATGTTTTCTTTTATAATTATGTGACTTTTATGTGATTTCAAAAAAAGAGATATTTGTCGTAAGTAGTTTTGATTTCATCTATGTCATCATCCTTTCATGGATTTTAAGCTTATTTGAAGTTGATTTATTATGATTAAAAACTTACATATTATATTGAAGATTTTGTGATATGTTTGACTGTTGATGTGTTGTTTTTATACCATTCATGGGTTATGGATAATGTATTGACATTTCATATTATAGTTTTAATACGAATGTTTATGTTATGTTTGAACCTATTCATATGAGGAATTCATTAGAATTAATAAGTGATGGGTGGAGCCCGCTATAGCTCCTCGATGCATCAGTAGGTCTCATGAGACAAACTAGTGTCTTGTAACAAGGCCTTGACAAAATCTTATTTTTAGTCTTGGCACAAGGCCTTCAATATGTGGTTATGATAGTCTGGCATTATGCATTCCATCATTATAAAAGTGGTTATTGATAATGCATGTTATTATTCGACTAGTAGAATATCAATGTGAATAAGTAAATGGAATTATTTTATTTTATTTTTTTCCATATTTTTCTGAAGTTAAAGTTTAAAAGTCTTTTGTTTTAGTTATACATTTTCCTAAATGTTTATGCTTATTTATAAAAGTTTCTACTATGTTGTTATCCTTATTGAGCATCTAAGCTCACCCATTTCTATGTTTTATTTTTCCTAGGATTCCAAGAACTTATTGTGATTGATATACAAGGTTAAGCCAAGGGAATAATGGAATTCATAAAATATTATTTCTATTGTTTTGTATGTTATAAAGTGTAATGTAACATTAATTTATGTAATCTATTTTCCAAGACTGCTAAACTAATCGGTCATTCAAGACTTGATCTTTTGTGATCAATCCTATGTTATGTAATAATGCACCGACTCTGGGTAACTGGGGTCAGGGCGTTACAATGGTAGGGGTGTCAAGAGCTTATATGGGTAGAATTTGGATGAGCCAAGGGGCTTGAGGGGTGAGTGTTATTTGGGTAGAGGTGGTGGAAATTTATAACAGGGGGGAGAGGCACTTATAAAATGTCCTAAAATATTAATTTAATATAGATTTAATTTTGATAAAAAATTTCCCAAAACTCATTTAATTCAAAGATAATATTATTTTGGTTCGAATAACCATCGTAAAATAATTTTTAAACAAGTTTTGAATATATTTTTCACCTTATCTGTTTTATTTAACTCTTATTTTTACATTTTTAATCACACAATGATATCATGTTATTTAGACATTGTGGGTTAATATAATTACCATATTCTGTCAAAATAACCAAATAGTCAAAATATATGGAATTTTATTAAAAATTTGTATGAATATAAGATTTTTATGAATTTAATATCATTTTAAAAACTATCTTATTTTTTATGTTTTGAATTATGTCAATTTTGGACCCTATTCAACCATGAATTTTTTACCAATTCAAAACAATGTGATTACCTCTAAAAACATTAAATAAAATATAATTTTACATTATAATCCATAAAATTCATGTATTGAATTAAAACAATCAAATTAAATTTATTTTAATATTTATAATCTCATCTATTTGAATCCATTAATAATGAATCAACCATTGCATCATCACTATGTCATAATTATCATTATTTCTTGAATGTCTAAAAATTTATAAATAAAATAACATGATGTAGGAAATCATTTTACAATTATAATTACTATTTATAGTAGTACATTTAACTTAATAACCATGCATAAAAATGGTTTTATTAAAAGATTCAGGATTATATTATATTTCTCTTTTCCTTAAAATCAATTCTTTTAAAATGTCATTTTTATAACCATGTGGATCCATGGGGTCCGAAAATAGACCCATGTATGACATTGATTGGAAATTGCTCATAAAATATGATTAGTACACATTTTTATGTAGTTCCATATTATTAAATTATTATTTTTTAACGTTATTTAGTAGATTTACACTTTAACAATTGAGAATAAAAGCAATTATTAATGTTATTATTCATAATTTCCCAAAATAAAAGGTGCCTATTATCAAAATTTTAACCATATGATTCAAAATATGGAATACCATTTTCAAAATTAAAAAACAAAGATGTTTCAGTAATTAATTGAAAATTAATTCTTGTAGTCAAATAAAAAAGTAGAGTTTTAAGAAGTAATACATATTAAAATATTGAGTTGTGTTTATGTCCAATTTAAATGTGAAATTAATTTCAATTACAAAAATTGTATTAAATCAAAAAAATAATTCAATTCAACTTTTAAACCAATTAAAAATACAACAAAACAATATAAATAAATTAGATGAAAATGGAGTTTTGAATTAAAATGCAATATTTTTCACCATTCCATAAAATATTAAATTTTTGGAAAAATAAAAAAAATCATAAATTTTTTTATGTATCACTTCCATAGAATAGATTTATTTTTTAAAATATAATATATAATGGTTTTAAAAACTATATTTAAAATGGGTTCCCCATTAAATATGAAAAAAATGCAATTTTTGAAAAATGCTTCTTTGACCTGAAATAATAAAGTTGTTCATATATCATGTCTAGAAAATAAATAAAAAGAAGGTTTATGCTATATAAAATTTAAAATAGGGTTAATAGTATTTATAACAGATAGTTTACCTCCAATAATAATATATTAATCATATATTTTTGTTTAGTAAAACTTAGTATGGCGTACAACGCAAGCTATCGAGGAAGGTCACTCTTGAGTGTAACAGAAGCCAGGAATTGGGTTGCGTAGACATCAAAATAATATAATGTTTCATATTTTGGAAGATAATATTTGTGTAATGAACAATAGAAGACATCAATGAAAATAAAAATTATTTATCTCATAAAATTTTGTGGAGTGACAATCTACCCCCCTTAAAATTAATTTAGACCTTGAAATTCATAAATGATATAAAAGGATTACTGCATGAAAGATTCCTTCATAGAAAACCAAATTGTAAAAAATAAATAATAAAATATAATTTTAAAAATGAGTTTTAGAATGATAACAGTTACCCAATGTAACTCATCACTGTGTTTCCACATATGATAATATATGTGTGAAATGAAAACAAAGATATGGAAAGGAAATATAACCATCATGTTATAATTATTAGTGATATAGAACATTTTTTGGACAAATATAACTACCATAAACTCATAAATAAATGATGATTTAAGAGACCATATGATTCATTAGATAAGAAGGTACTAGGATATCATTTTCGATTTCAAGATCTTTTTCCTAAATTTGATGATTTTTTTATGAGGAAAAATAATTACTTGCTTTCATTAAATTATCACCATTGGTCATTACCTGAATAAATTTCACTTCATATCTTATTTAAAGAAATAAATTTTAATTTTTCATTCATGTAGTGTTAGTATATCATGTGATAAGAGGATAGGTTATTCGATCTGTCTAAAAAAACATTAGAAGAGGTTATCGAATATGAAAAAGTCCACCTATAATGAGATAATACATTAATATAACAAAAATCAATGGGAATATAACTTATAAAATCTATTAATGGATAATATTAAAATTCATCCCAAAAATGAAAATATAAAACTTTATAATGAGGGGAACTAAATTGACCTAGCATTTTTCTCCCATATCTCATTTCCAGTTCCTAGTAGTCACTTTTTAAACATGTGAATACATAAATCATTCATTCTATTGAAACATGATAATAACATGAATTACCATAGAACATTAGTGAAAATATTCATTCAATCAAAATCAACTCATTCCACACACAAATATACCAAAAATTATATATACTCAAACAACGATATCACTTTTTTCCTTATATGAGTCATGATTTCATTAATAATATCAAACATATCATTATCTATTTATCCCATCATGATGCACATATCATGATACTTCCAAAAAATATTTCCATAAATTTTCATGGTTACTGTTACTATATAATTCTAGAATGCTCTAATTTACTAATACATTGATAGTCCAATATTCCATGATATTATAAATTTCATTCCATAACACCATTTTGGAATCCCATTACATAAACACTTAATCATTCAACTGCCTCATTTTCATACTCAACATCATCAATAGTGATCTCATGTGACTTCTTATTGACTTTTTCCTTAATAGTTTGACAACATCGATTATCATTAACCCTTGGATTAGAGAATTGGTTAACATAATTCCCCATTTCTTTACACTTATAGCATTAAAGTGTTAGTGGTGCACTCTCTGCATTCTATTCTATCTTCACATCATTAGTTAAATTTTCCCATTACATCAAAAATCAAAGGCTCTATGAAATTCTTCTCCACACTTGAAAAATTATATAGTCCCTTTAAGACAATCTGAACCATACATTTTTCCACACATTGAGCAAAAGTAATCATTCATATTCTTTTCACCATTGTTTTGAGATTTTACCTTCAACTCCATCTTGTGTTTCTATTCAAACCACTTATAAGGATATGTTACATCATCTTCTAGTTATACTTTGATATCACAATGAACAATCTCTTCATGGGTACTAATATATCTTCTAGCTAATGCCCATTGAAGACATGGTTTTAAGCCACTGAAGAATCAATAAACATTACTTACAGGTTTGATGAAAAATCTTGAAGCATAGATTTAAAGTCTTATAAAATTTTACTCATATATTCAAACAGACCCATCATCCAATTATTTAAACTCATAGAACTCCTTTTACATATCTTTTCAATGAATATGAAGGATGTAATTATTGGAAAATAGGTTCTTGAACTCATCCAATTCCATGGATTAAATTTCATCTTTCTGACTTTTATTCTTAATTTGAGTCCACCACAGGTCTAATTCACCTTCTAAATGATAGAAAACCGAAATAACTATTCCATGTTCTAAATAGTGAAGTATGGATAATATATTTTCAATGGTACTGATCCATTTTACACTAAAAAATTGTTCATAAGACCCACTGAAATATGGTCGACATTGCCTCATGAAGGAATCAATAGAATGTTGTTCCCTTCTCTGCCCATTTGGATGTCCAGAAAAATTCATAGCTTGTGTAAATATAGAAATAATATTTTTCATTCCATATCCCATAACATTTTTTTTCAGGAGTACAATCATTCCAATTCCTAGTGACATGATCATTAACAGAATTCCTTTGGGTTTCAGCTATTGTAAAAAACCCAAAAAGAATAGCATGAGAGGAAAACTAATAATAGGAAAACAAATAACCAAGTGGGATTACTTTCAATCTATCCCATCTTAGGTTTAATACAAGGTTATTTATGATCATTATCATAATTCTAGGACTAAGAGCTATGGTTATACTTAACCATAATGACATCTCTAGACATACATTTGAAATATCTTTAGGGAACTCACTACAGATTTAACATCCATGTTTCAAAAGGTTTAACTAAACATTTTCTATAATACAAACTCTAACGACCCAAGCATGACTTACATAGTCATTACATTTCTTTTATATAATACTTAATACATTAAAAAAATATATATCCAAAGACCATATTAGTTTAGTGTCTTTTGGAACTCAAAAAATAATATTCTAACTTGGTGAAATTTCTTCAACATCTCCCTTAAAGATCATTTACTTTTGTTTTCATACATAAAACCATTCTTTATATCTTGGGGAAAAACATAAAATGGTGAGATAAAATTCTCAGTAATGGTAAACAAGGGGAACATAAAACAACCCATAGACATTTTAACCTAAAAACATGAACATAATGTTTAAACAAAGAAACCTAGAGTCATAAAATAAATTATAGGAGTACATAAGGCATATATCATAAAGGAATATTAATCATGATATAATAACATTAGGATAAAACATGTAATTGTGGAACACTAATAAACACATAATATGATTTCCATAAAAGCCTAGGTATTAATTCCAAGACCATAATAGTAGACAAAGTCAATTACTGAACTGGGTTTACATGCCATTCATGCAATGTATTACTAAAATAGATTTATGTTCCATTCCAGTCATGTCATTATCATGATATAGAAATATTTACCCAATTAATTAGATGGAGATATTGGTTCTACCCATCTCAGAGTGAAATCATTTTACATGTTCCAAAAAAACCTAAATCATTCATCAAAGAATACCCTAAGAAATAAAATAAGTTTTCTTAAATATCATTCCATCGTGAAAAAAATAAATTCATAGTAATAATAGGGATATAAACATAACACTATTTATAGGGAATCTCCTTGGGGGATTTTTTACAAAACACTTGAAATTAATTCTCGATGAAAATATCCTTTTTTCTTAAAAAATATTTTCTTTTCAAAAAATGCCACCAAATTTAAAAAAAAATAATTTAGTTGAGAATGATATTGAAATAGTGTAGAGGATGCTACCTAGAAATATGGTGTTACAAATACATAAAAATCATTTCAAGTTGTATAATTTAAAAAACATTATTCTCGTTCTTTTTCTAAAAATAGTCAAAAACCTCCTCATACCAAAAATGACAAAAGAATTTATTCAAACCATTTAGTAAAAAATTACCAATTGGTAAAATTGAATTTTAACAATTATAGAAGTATATAAATAATATTTTGAAAAATATATTTAGGAAACATGTATGTGGATGATAAATACACCCCTATAAGTACTTACGAATAAACAATCTCGGAGAAAAATGAGATTAGCAATGTTATCCCTTATGTTAGGTTTGATATCCTTGGTATGTGTGAATAACTCCTTTATAGTGGGATTAAACAAACTATTAACTAGTAAAAAAACCATAATCATATTAATTAAATCATATATGATTCACTTATGACATTATATTAACTGTTCATTTATCAATTCCATGTTAAATCTATATTTTGTTAAATAATCATTTTATTTATCGTATGTTTTTTGACTTGTTATTCGTAGTAATATTACTTCTATCATGATTTAATTACTTATAAATTATAAAATATGATTCATATTTCATATCTATTCAGTATATAATTATATATTATAGATAGATTAATGAAATTGAATACACCATTCATGGAGATGGTACTCCGTACATACACATAAACACTATTCATTTAATTTCCATATTAAAGGAATGAAAATTAAATTATACATATATATATTATAATTATATTATTGTTTATTTGTTTTTATGTCACATAATTTCGTTAATAATATCTTTTACATGTTTTATGTATGTAATGACATTTATATGATTGATGTATGGCATGAACGAGTCATATCACATTGAGGGGGCGGTAGTCCACACTTCCATAAATAAAATTATCGTACTAACACATTATGGAAACCATAAAGGTATGATGTAAATAAAAAATAAATAATCACATAAACAATATAAATATAATGAATATCATATATAAATATAGTGCCATCATAATGGTCACCATGAGAGGTGGTGGGAGAAAATTGAACAATCATAGTTTCGTGTGGTAGCAGTTCATCGTACACAGAAACAATATGTTCGTATCCATTAGATTGATGTGTGTGTATGTTTAGTTAGAATACATCCCCTAAAAATATCCATTTATATTGATTATACTGTTTTTTATTTAATAAACGATTAAGAAGATAATTGGGAGTGCATAAGGAAACCAAAAGAAAAGGACTTGAGAGAATACGTTACCTCAAAATCAGAAAACCTCATTTGATTTGAGAAAAAAAAAGGCTTTATTGATTTTATTTATTCCCAAGGTAAGCCATATATTTGGTAGAGAGGGATGTTGGGAGATTATTTGGGCCGAATTTGGATGATCCAAGGGGATTTATAAGTTTTTGTTATATGGGTAGAGGTGGTGGCCTTTTATAAGAGCGAGGAGAGCCACTTTAAGAAATTCTAAAAATATAAATTTATTATAAATTAAATTTAGATTATAAATGGTATAGAATTTAATTTATTCAATGATAATATAATTTTAGTTTTTATACTCATCATCTAATATTTTTTAAACAGGTTTTTAATATTTTTTTAACCTAATCTTTTTGTATTAACCCTTATATTACCTATTTTAATCATACAAGGATATCTTGTTATTTACACATTATGGGTAGGTATAATTACCATAGCAGATTGAAAGACTCAAAAAAGTCATTTATGACATGTTTTTACTTTTATTAATCATTTTTCATTACCATTTTAAATTCATTTAATAAACTAATTATGTTTTTACCTTATGAAGTTTGTCAATTTTGGACACTATTAATATTCGACTCTTTACAAATCATAACAATCTAATTCCTTTGAACCAATGGTATTAAATCAAAAATAATGTGAATATAATCCTTAAAATTATTTTATGGCATCAAAATAATCAAATTAAACTTATTTTAATATTTAGAATCTCATTTATTTGAATCCATCATTACTGAATCAATCAGTGCATCATAACTGAGTTATAATTAAATTTATTTTTTTAATGTTTAAAAATTTTAAATTAAATACCGTGATGTATGAAATTTTTTTATCTTTATAATTACTATTTATAGTTGAATATATATCTTATATAACCTCATAAAATATTTTTTATTAAAACTTCTATGTTTATGTTATATTTATCCTTACTATAAATTAAATATTATCAAATGTCATTTTTAACATCCCAATGGATCCATGGGGTCCCAAAATTAGTCCAATGATGTCAGGGATAGAAATACCCCACACAATAAGGCTAGAAAATATTTTAGTGTAGTTTTATAATAATAAATTATTATTTTTACCCTTATTTACAAGATTTACCCTTTAACCATGGTAAATAAAAATAAAATCTGATGTTACTATTCAAAACGTACAAAAATAAAAGCTTCATATTCACAAAATCTTGACCTTATGATACAAAATATGGAATCCATTTTCCCAAATTCAAAACACAGAAGTTGCAGTAATTAGTTTAAATTTAATTCATGTTGACAAAACCAAAAGGTGGCTTTTTAATAAATAATAACTATCAAAATATTGACTTGTGTTTATGTCCAATTTCAATTTTAAATTACATAAAATGATCAAAATAATATTAAATGGTGAAAAATTAATCCAATTAATCTTTAAACCTAATTTAAAAGATAATTTATCTATATAAATAAATTAAACGAGAAGGTATTTTTGAATAAAAATATTAATCTTATTAGAATAATACCAAAAAATCAAAAAAAAATTAAAGTCCCTCTTCCAAAGAAGATGTTTATTTTGTAAAAAAGAATATATAAAACAGTTAAAAACTAGATTTAAAATGGTTACGCCATCAAAAGGTGGAAAAATTACATTATTTGAAAAATACTTCTTTTATCCTAAAAAACGAACCTGTTCTTATAACATGTCTAGAAAATAAAAAAAATGAATTTTAATGTTATATAGAATTAAAAATATAGAAAATAATATTAATAATGTCTATTTTATATCCCATTATAATATTTTTATAATATATCATTGTTTCATTAAAATCATTTTGGCGTACGACCTAAGTTATCATGGAAGTTCACTCTTGCGTGTAACACAAGCCATGAATAGTGTTGAATGTACTACAAGATAATACAGTGATATGTATAGTGCAAAATAAAATTGGTGTAGCATACAAAAAAATAAATAAATGAAAATAAAATGAATCTATCTCATAAAATCATATTGTGTTAAATTATACCCGCCACAAAATGAATTTTGCCTTAAAAATTCATCGGGGTTATAAAAAGATTACTACATGAATGTTAATTTCATAGAATCCAACCTCATAAAAAGTAATATCAAAAAAAATTATAAAATGGATAGTTAGGAAAATAATGGTTACCCAAAGTAACACATCACTATGTTTCCACATTGGATAACATAATTGTGAAATGAAAACATGGATATGGAAGAGAAATATAACTATCATGTTTAGATGGATTGTGATAGAGAATAAGGTTTGGAGAAGGATAACTACCAGAAATCCATAAATCTACAATTATTTAAAAGACCATATGATTCATCAGATAATAAGGTACAAGGATAATATTTTGGGTTTCATGATACTTTCTGTAAAGTTGATGATTATTTTTTCATAAGGAGAAATACTTACTTTTTTTAGTACAATATCACCATTTGTAGTTACTTGAAAAATTTCAACTTCATCTCTTATTTAACAAAAGGAATTCGAATATGTCATTATTGAAGTGTTAACAGATCTTGTGATAGAACGATAGGCTATTCCATCTGTCTCAAGAAAATGATTAGAACATGTTATCAAATATGAATTAGTCCTCCTATGGTGAGATAATAAATTATTCTAACACACATCATATAGAATATAACATATACCATCCATAAATGGATAATATTACAATCCTTAAAAAATTAAAAATATAAATATTTAGAAGGAGGTAAACTAAATCGAAATAAAATTTGTCTCCCATATCTCATTTGGTAGTTCTTGGTTGTAACATTCAAAACATGTGAATAATTTAAACATTTATTCTTGTGAAACATGATAATAACTTGGATTACCATAGAACCATAGTGAAATCATGAATTCTATCAAAATATACTCATTCTACACACCAAAATATCAAAAATTCTATATACTCAAACCATGATATCACATTGTCCATATATCAATCTTGGCCTCATTTAAACTATCAGACATCTCATTATCTCTTTATCCCTTAATTATTCTCATATCATGTGCTTTTCAACAAAAATCAATCTCTTTTTAGGGTTAATGGTACCATATAATTATTGAAAACCACATTTAACCAATACATTTTAATTCCAATAATCCATAGTACACTAAATGATATTCCTCAACACTATTTCGAAATCCCATTATATAAACACTTAATCATTCCACTAATTCATTTTCATAATCAACATCGCCAAAAGTTATCGCATGATACAACCAATTTTATTTTTCATTTAGAGGTTCCTAAAATTGATCATCATAAACCCTTTGATTAGGGAATTGGAAAGGATAATTCCCCATTTCATTGTACTTGTATCATTGAAGTGTTGGTGGTGTGTTCTTTGTAGTCTTTTCCTTATTCACATCATTAGAAACCTTTTCTCATTACTTTGTAACTCAATAGCTCGCTGACCTTTTTTTATACACAAGAAAAATTTTGCAGTCCCTTTAATAAAAAATACACCATGCTACGTTCCACACTTTGAGCATAAGGAAACACTCATCTTACTTTCACCATTTTTTTGTGATTTTCCCTTGAACTCCATGTTCTGTTTCATGTCAAAACCATGAGATGGATATGCAACACCTACTTTAAGTACTACCTTGATAGCATAAGGAAGAAATCTATTCATAGATACTAAATTATCTTATACTTAATGCCTTTCTAAGACATGGTTTTAAGCCACTAATTAATTGAACAACATTACATTCTAGTTGGATGATTAATCCAGAACCATACCATTTATTTCTTGTAAAATTCACCTCATATGTACAAAAAGATTCATCATCCATTGGTTTACGCTCAAAGAACTCTTTTTCCATATGTTTTCGATGAATGTTAGGGAATTACATATAGAAAAATAAGTTCTGGAAATATTCCCATTCCATGGATTCAATTTCATATTGGTAACTTGTATTCCTAATTAGATAAGTGTATTTGGAAACTCTGAACATAATCTTCTAATATAGTGAAAGATCTCCAATATCTTCCATAAAGAGCTACCCCTTTCTTTCTGACAAAAAACATTTCATTATATCCTGGTTAAAATAAAACATAGAAAGGGTGAGCTAAAATTCTTTGAAAGGGTAAACATGGATAACATAAAACAAACGATAAACATTTGAATGTAAAAACATGTACATTAAGTTTAAATATAAAATCATGATTCCTTAAATAAATCATAAAAGTATGTAAGGAATAGATCATAATAGAACATTAAACATGTTCAAATAAACTTGGAATAACACATGTAATTGTGGAAAAATAATAAGCTCATAATATGATTTTAATAGTTTCCAAGTCATTGATTCCAAAACCATCACAGTGGATAGAGTCCCTTACTGAACTAGGTTTACTCGTCATCCCGACCATGTATTACTGAACTGGATTTACTTTTTGTTATAGTCATGTATATCTCATGAGATATAATTCTTTACCCAATCCATTGGAGGGATATATATCTCCCACCCATCTCATAATGAAATCATTCTTACATGTGCCATAAAAACAAAAATCATTTATCATAGCATAACCCAAGAAACAAAATGGTTTATCTTAAATATAATTCCATCATAAATACAATGAATTCATAGTAACTATATAGATATAAACATAACCTTATTTAAATATCATAAATATATATGGAAAATAATTTTGATAAAACATTTTAACTTTATTCTTGACGAAAATATCCATTTTATCTTAAAAATGTTTTCTTTTCTAAAAAATATGGCCAATTTAAAAAACAAATTAGTTGAAAAAATGTGAAATATTGTAGAGTATGTTTAATTTAAATAAGGTGTTATTAATTTGTAATAATCCATTCATTCTGAATAATTTTAAAAACATTCCTCTCATACTTTTGTTGAAAAAGGGAAAAAGTACCTCATACCCAAAACGACAAATTATTCTATTCATACCATTTAGTAAAAATTTACTAATGGGTAAAATTGAAATATAACAATTATAGAAGGATATAAATATTATTTTGAAATAAATATATTATAAACATGGATGTGGATGATAAACATACCCCAGTAAATACTTACAAATAAACAATCTTAGATAAAAAATGAGATTTGCAATGTTATCCCTCACATTTTGTCCGATATACTCCCTATGTATCAAAAAAACTTTTATAGTTTGTTTAAACATATTATTAACTTATAAAGGAACCATAATCCTATTTATTACATTTTATATATGATACACTTATGTCATTATATTACTTGTTCATTTATCAATTCCTTGTTAAAGAAACTTTTTGGTTAATAATTGTTTTATTTAGTATATGTTTTTTAATAGTTATTCTTGATATTATTACTTATATCAAGATTAAATTACTTAAAAAATGTAAACCATGATTTATATATCATATATATTATATATATAATTATATATAATAGATATTTAATTAAATGGAATACACCATTAATTTAGATGGTACGCCGTACATACACATAAACGCTACTTTCATTTCATTTCTTTATTAAAGGAATGAAAACTAAATTATAAATAGGTATTATATAATTATAGTATTATATATATATATATGTAACATGAGTTCATTAATTACATCCTTAATATATTCCATGTATGGCATGAATGAGTTATATAACCATGGGGGGGGGGGTAGGAGTCCGCACTTCCACAAATAAAATTATCATATTTAAACATTACAAAAATCATAAAGGTATGGGGTAAATTAAAAAAATAATTACTCATAGAGATAATATAAATAAAATATATATCATATATAAATACAGATCCATCATAATGGCCACTGTTATAGGTGTTAGGAGAAGATTGAACAATCATTGTTTCCTGAGGTAGTAGTTTGCAGTATATAGAAAGAGTATGTTCCTATCCATTAAATGGAGGTGTGTGTAAGTGTTGTTCAATTAAATCTCCTAAAAAAATCCTAGTATATTGAAAGTACTGGTGTTGTTATGTACTAAAAATTTAAAAATGTAATAGGGAGTGGAGATGGAAAATAAAATAATATATCTTGAGAGAAGACGTTAGCTCTAAATCAGGTATCTTTTTTTATTTCAGTCAAAAGGGTTTCATGAAATTTTATATACTATAGTTAAGGCATATAGTTGGAAGGGTGGGATGTTGGGAGATTATTTGGGAATAATTTTGATTATATAAAGGTATTTATAGGTGTTTGATATGTGATTAGAGGTGGTGGGATTTTCTAAGAGGTAATGGGCACTTTAGAAATGTCTTAAAATATTAATTTATTATAAATTTTATTTCTATAAAAAATTGACTAAAAACCATATAATTAAAACATATGATGATATTATTTCTAATACTCATCATAAAATAATTTTAAAGTTTTTTTGAATATTTTTTGTCCTTATCTTTTTGAATAATCCCTTATTTTACCTTTTTTAATCTTATAGTGATATCATGTTATTTACACATTGTGGGTTAATGTAATTACCATATCATGTGTAACTACCCAAAAAAAGTAATTTATGAAATAAATTGCCTTTTCTTAATAATTTTTATAAATCATATATTTTTAGGTATTTAATATCATTTTATAAAATATAATATTTTTTATGTTTTGAAATTAGTTGATTTTGGACACTATTAATACTTGACTTTTTAAAAATTCATAACAACCTTATTCCTTCAAACCAAAAAAATTAAATAGAATAAATTATGTCTATATAATCCATAAAATTTATCTATGAACCAATTAATAAAATTACATTTATTTTAATATTTATAATATCATTTATCTCAATCCATTATTACTGAATCAATCACTACATCATCATAATGTCATAATTAAATTTATTAATATAGTGTGTAAAAATTAAAAATAATATTCCATGATAGAGGAAAACATTTAATATTTATAATTACTATTTATAGTCCAAGATAATAGTTATATAACCTCAAATAATATTTTTTTATTAAAAAATGCAATTTTATGTCATATTCCCCTTTACATTAAAATAATTATTATAAAATGTCATTTTCACATCCAAGTGGATCCATGGGGTCCCAAAATAGATCAAATGATTCCCATGATTGGAAATATCTCACCAAATTGGATTAAGACACATTTTAGGGTAGTGTTATAATATTGAATTATTATTATTTTACCCTAATTTACATGATTTACCCATAAACCATGGTAAATAAAAATAAAAACTGAAGTTACTATTCATAATATAAAAAAATAAAAGGTACCTATTAAAGAAATTTGAACCTTATGATTTAAAATATGGAATCCATTTTTCAAAATTCAAAACACATAATTTGCTGTAATTAATTTAAATTAATTCCCATTGTCGAAACCCAAGAGTGTATTTTTAAAAAGTAATAACTATCAAAAGATTGACATGTGTTTATGTCCAATTTCAATGGTAAATTATTTCGAATGAATTTTTTTTTATAAAATTATAAAATATTAATACAATTTTTCTTTAAAAAAATTAAAAAGATAATATAACTATATAAATAAATTAAATGAGAAGGTATTTTTGAATTAAAATGTAGTAATTTTCACCATTCATTAAAATATTTATTTTATCAAAAAAATATGAAAAATTAAACAAAAGTAAATTTTTGAAGTCCCTCTTCCAAATAAGAAGTTTATTTTTAAATATAATAAATAGATGTGTTAAATACTAGATTTAAAATTGGTGTACCATCAAAAGGGGAAAACTGTATTATTTGAATAATACTTATTTTATCTTAAAAAGTGAACTTGTTATTATATCATGTCTTGAAAATACATAAGATGAATTTTAATGTAACATACAATTAATAATGTTGTTAATATTTTTCATAATGGCTAGTTTATATCCCATAATAATATTTTAATAATATATCATTATTTAGTGAAACATAGTATGTTGTACAACCTAAGATATCGAGGAAGGTCACTCTTGCATGTAACACAAGCCAAGAATAGTTTTGCAGGTACTACAAGATAATACGGTGTTGTGTATAGAACAAGATAATATTTGTGTATCATACAACACAAGACATCAAATAAAATAAAAAGAATCTATCCCATAAAATTTCGAGGTGTTGCATTCTAACCCCTTAAAATGAATTTCTCCCTCAAAAGTTTTCAAGGTTATAAATTGATTACAACATGAATGTTTCTTTCATAGAAACCCACATCATAAATTGGAATACAAAATATTCATTTTAAAAACGAAATTTAGAAACAAAACAGTTACCCAATGTAACTCATCCCTGGGTTTCCAAAAAGGATAATATAGGTGTAAAATAAAAACATGGATATGGAAGAGAAATATAACCATCATGTTTTGATGGTTGTTTATAGATAATAAGTCTTGGATAATGTTAAATACTAGAAATACAATAATATGCAATGATTTAAGGGACCACATGATTTGTCGGATAACCATCATAATATTTTTGGTTTCAAGATCTTTTTCTTAAAGTTGATGATTGTTTTGCATGAGGGGAAATAATTATTGATTTCATTACAATCTAATCGTTGGTCATTCCCTGAACAATTCCCACTTCATCGTTTATTTAAATAAATGAATTTGAATTTTTCATTCATGAAGTTTTAGCAAATATTGTGATATAATTATAGGTCACTATATCTTTCTCAACCAAAAGGTTAGACCAGGTTACCAAATATGCATAAGTTCAACTATAGTGAGATAATACATTAATCTAACCAAATTCAACCATAATATAAATTATATAATCCATAAATGGATAAAACTACAATCTTTAAAATAACATAAAAAACAAAACTTTTTAAAGAGGTTAACTAAATCATCTTAACATTTTTCTCCCATATCTCATTTGGAATTTTATTGTAGTCCCATTCCTAACATGTGAATACCTTAATCATGTATTCTCTTAAAACAAGATAATAACATGAATTACCATAGAACCATAGTGAAAACAAACATTAAATCAGAATTAACCTTTTCCACACACCAAAATACCAAAAATTCAATATACTCAATCCTGAATATCATTTTTCCCTTATATCAGTCACGAGCTCCTTAATTCTATTAATCATCTCATTATCTCTTTATCTATTCGATATGAAAATATCACCTGATTTCAAAAAATATTTCAATCATTTTTCATTGATACTTGTACAATATAATTATGGAAAACCATAACTAACCAGTAAATAGTTATTCAAATATTCCATAATATTATAAATGATATTCCATAACACTATTTTGGAATCCCATTGTATAATGATTTAATCATTTCACCACATCATTTTCGTACACAACATCACCAACAGTGATTGCATGTGACATCCATTTTTATTTTTTTGTAAGATGTTCCTGAAAATGAAAATCATTAACCCTTGGATTAAGGAAATGGTTAGCATAATGCCCCATTTCCTTAAACTTGTACCATTCTAGTCTTGGTGGTGCGTTTCCTATAGTCTTTTCTCTATTCACAACATTAGATTCATTTTTCCCATTACTTCATCACTAAACAGCTCAATGAACAAATTTTACCAACATGAATCATTATCTAGTCCCTTTAGTACAATATCCACATGCTTCATTCCACACGTTGAGCACATGGAAAAATTCATCATCTTTTCACCATTTTTTTGAGATTTTCCAATGAACTCCATTTTTCAATTCCAATCAAAAACATGAGATTGATATGTCAAACTAAGTTCCAATTCTTCTATGATAGGGAAAAAAACAGTCTATTCATAGCTACTAAATTCTCTTATAACTTATTCCCTTTGAATATTTGGTTTTAATCAACTAATTAATTAAACAACTTATTTCAGGTTTGATGATAGATCCAGAAGCTGACAATGAAAGTCCTGTAAAATTAACGTCATATATACCAAAAAGTTCACCATCCTTTTGTTTTAGCTCATTGAACACATTTTACATATTTTATTGATGAATATGAGGGAATTACTTATTAAAAATATATGTTCATGAACTCATCCCATTCCATGGATTCAATTTCATATTGATGCCTTGAATTCTTAATTAGAGTTCACCATTGGTCTGTTTGACCTTCTAAATGATAGATAACCAAAATAACATTTTCATGTTCTAAAAAATGACAAATGGAAAATATATTTTCAATGGTATTGATTCATTGTTAAGCAACTTGTGGATCAAAAGACTCACTGAAAGAAGTTAGACATTCCCTCATAAAGGATTCTGTAGAATATTGTTACCTTCTCTACACATTTGGAATTACAGAATGATTTATATCTTATGTATATATAGAAAAAATATTTTTAAATCAATATTCTATTAAATTTGGTTGTTTATAAGTATAATCATTTCATTTCCTTGTGCATTCATCATTAACACGGTTCCTCCGGGTTCCATCTACTGTCTAAACCCCAAAAATAATAGCATGTGAGGTGAAAATCATACTAGGAAAAAAAACATAATCAATGGAGAGTAATTTCAATATCTAACATCATAGGGTTAATCCTAGGTTATTCCTAATCATACCATATATCTAGGACTATAAGATGTAGTTATACAAAACCTTTGGGACATCCATAGACATACCTTATAAATTTCACTATGGATCTCACTAATGTTTTCACATCCTAGTTTCTAATGGTTAACTAAACATTCACTTTGATACCAACTCTAACGACCCTAGATTGACCTACATGGAAATTATATTTCTTTTGGGGGATATTAAATGCATTACAAAATTATATTACCGGAGACCGTATTAGTTTAGTGTATTTTGAAACTTAGAACATAATCTTATAACTTGGTGAAAGATCTTCAACATCTCCCATAAAGATATTAAAATTTTATTTTCCTACCAAAAACCATTATTTATTTCTTGGGGAAAATAAAACCTAAAAATGGTGCGTTCTAATTATTATTAGGGGTAAACATGAATAACATAAAAGAATCCAAAAAAAGTTGAATGTAAAACATGAACATAAAATTTAAACATAAAATTCATGAGTCATAAAGTAAATCATGTTATTACATATTGAATAGATCATAAAGGAAAATTAACCATTATATAATAAAATTATCCTAAAACATGTAATTGTGGAAAAATAATAAGCATATAATATGATTTGAACAATATCCATGTCATTGATACCAAAACCATCTTAATGGACAAAGTCCATTACTGAACCGAGTTTACTCACCATTCTAGCCATGTATTAATGAACTGGATTTAATTGACATTCCAGTCATGTCTATCTCATGAGATATAAATCTTTACCCAATTTCTTGACAGGATATATATCTCCCACCCATCTCATATGGAATCATTATTAAATATTCCACAAAAACATAAATGATTCAACAAAGTAAAACATAAGAAATAAAGTGGGTTATTTTAAATATACTTCTATCATCAAAACAATAAATTCATAGTAATAATAGGGATATAATAATAATTCTATTTAAATAGAATCATTTTAGATGAAAAATAAATTGGATAAAACACTTGACATTAATTCTTGAGGAAAATATCCTTGCTTCTTCAAAAATGTTTTGTTTTCAAAAAATGACACACAAAATTAAACATAAAGAATTTAGTTTAAAATAAACATGAAATATTATAGAGGATGGTTCAGGGAAATAAGTTTTTATGAATATTTAAAAATACATGAATTTTTTATAAGTTAAAAAACATTTTCCCCGTACTTTTTCTTGAAATATAAAAAAATATCTCATATGGAAAATGACAACAGATTCCATTCATACCATTTAATAAATATTTATCAATAAGTAAAATTAAATTTTTGAATTATATAAATATATAAAGAATATTTTGAAATACATTTTTAGTAAAAATTTATGTGGATGAAAAATATACCCCAATAAATACTTATGAATAAACAATCTCAGATAAAAATGTGATTTTCAAAGTTACCCCTTACCTTAGGTCTGAAATCCTTCATATGTAACCAAAACTCTTGTATAGTGGGGTTAAACATATTATTAAATTTTAAAAGAAATATAATCATATTTATCACATCATATATAATTCTCTTTTGACTTTACATTACCCATTTATTTATCAATTACATGTTAATGCCACTTTTTGGGTAATAATTGGTTTATTTATCTTACATTTTTGACTTGTTATTCCTAATATTATTTCTTATATAATGATTTATTAACTTCTATAATGTAAAAATTATTTTTATATCATATATATATAGTATAAAATTAAAAATAATAGATATATAAATGAAATGGAATACGCTGTTCATGGAGACGGTTGGCCGTACGTACGCATGAACGCTAATTTCATTTTGTTGCTATATTAATGGAATAAAAAATGAACGATACATAGGTATATTATAATTATAGTTTTATATATATGTTATATATGTAAAATCTGTCATTTATTCAATCTTTAATTTGTTCCATGTATGGCATTAATGAGTCATATCACTTTTAGGGAGCGGTAGTCCACACTTCCTCATATGAAATTATCGTATTTACACATTATAGAAATAATAAAGTCATGATGATGTAAATAAAATATATATAAGAATAAGAATAATATAAATATAATATATATCATATATAATTATATTGACATCATAATGGACACCATGAGAGGTGGTAGGATGAAATTGAACAATCATCGCTTCGCAAGGTAGTAGTTGGCCATAAACTGAAACAGTACATTCGTATCAGTTAGATGAAGGTGTGTGTAACTGTAGATTTAATAAATATCATAAAAACATCCTTGTATATTTAGGATACTTCTTTTTTTATGTTATCGAATAATAATATTATAATACAAAGTGGATAAGGAAAAAATATATATGAACTTGAGAGAAGACGTTACCTCTAAATCAGGTAACTACTTTTTATTTGAGCCAAAATTGATTTCTTGAATTTCTTTATACCCAAGGTAAGGATTATAAATGGAAGTTAGGGATTTTGGAAGATTATATGGTTTGAATTTGGATAGTAGAGAAGGATTGAGAGGTGTGTGTCATGTGGGTAGAGGTGGTGAGCTTTTATAAGAGGGACGAGGGGCACTTTAGGAATACCTTAAATTATTAATTTATTTTAAATTTATTTTAGATTAAAAATAGTCCAAAACACATTAAATTAAAATATAATATTATTTTAGTTCTAATTAAAACAAACCAATAATTTTTAAACAAGTTTATATTATTTTTTTTATCCTTATCTTTTTTGTTTAGCCTTAATTTTACTGTTCTTAATCTTCCAGTGATATCATGTTATTTAAAAATTGTGGTTTAATTTAATTACAATATCTTTTTTGATGACCCAAAAAGGGATTTATGACATATTTAAACTTTTATTAACCATTTGGATGAATCTAAGATTTTTTTAATTTAAAAATATTTAAAAAACGATTTTATGTTTTAAGTTATGAATCATGTGTATTTTGGTCCCTATTTGTACTTGATTTTCTATGAATTCATAGAAAAATTATTCCTTCAAACAAAATGAATTAAATATAATAACATTTGTCAATATAATCCATAAAATTTGTTTACAGAATAAAAATAATCAAATTACATTTATTTTAATATTTATAATATCATTTATTATAATTCATTATTAATGAATCATCATTATGTGATAAATAAATTTATTTATTTAATGTATAAAAATTATAAATAAAATACCATGATATAGTAAATTATATTTTATTTTATATAAATATTTATATTCAATTATATCACTTATATAACCCCATATAAAAATTTATTTTCTAAATTATTCACGTATATGTAATATTTCTCTTTACTTTAAATTAATTTTTATAAAATGTCATATTCACATAAAAGTTGATCAATGGGGTACCAAAATAGACCGATGGATTACGATTTCCTGAAATACTTTATCCTATAGGATTAGGGAATGTTTTAGATTAGTTTTATATGATTAATGTTTTATTTTTTTACCCATATTTACTAGATTTTTTCCTTATCCTAGTAAATAAAAATAAGAAAAGAAGTTACTATTAATAATGTTGAAAAATAAATGGTAAGTATTCAAAAAATGTCTACCTTATGACTCCAAATTTAGAATCCATTTTTCCAAAATCAAAAAAAAAAAGAATTTTCAGAACATAATATAAAATTAATTCCCGTTGTCAAAACCAAAAAGCTGGTTTTTATGATGTTATTGCAACAAAAAAAATTGACATGTGTTTATATCTGATTTTAATAGGAAATTTCATCCAATGACCAACATTGTATTGAATCAAAAAAATTTAATCCAATTAAAATTTAAAACAATTAAAATGGTTATCAAAATATAAAAATTAATTTAATGAGAGGGTATTTTTGAATTAAAATGCTACATTTTTTAGTATTTATTAAAAATATTAATTTTATCATAAAAACAAAAAAAATTAATACAAAGACAATTTTGAGGTCCCTATTCCAAATAAGAAGTTTATTTTGTATAATATAATATATATAGTGTTAAAAAGTAGATTTAAAATGGGTGTTCCAAAAAAAGGTGGTAAAACTGCATTTTTAAAAAAATACTTCTTTTATCCAATGAAACGAACTTGTTATTATATAATGTCTAGAAATTTTATAAGATGAATGTTAATTTAATATAAAATTAAAAATTGGGTTAATACTATTCATAACATCTATTTTATATCCCATAATAATATTTTAATAATATATCATTGTTTAGTGAAAGTCGGTATGACGTACAACACTAACTACAAAGGAAGGTCACTCTAGTGTGTAACACAATGTAGGAATAGTGTTGCTTATACTACAGAATAATATGGTGTTGAATATGGATAAATCTAATATTGTATTTAATACAACAAAATACATCAAAGAAAGTAAAAAAACTATTTCATAAAATCTTTTGGTGTTACATTTTCACTCCCTTATCTCTCAGATGACCTCTCATGAGACTAAAACATACCCAATGCATTAGAGAGATATATAATTCCACCCACACCCATCAGTTTCATATCACTCTCATGAATTATTGTGTAACATAGATCATAAAAAATGAAACCATTTTTAATCTCATTTTATTCCATGATCAATGAGTATGAAATAAACACATGTAATTACCTAATAGAATTATAATATGTGCATTTAGGTAAACACCCTTGATAAAAAATTGGTATGGGTACACACTACACAATTTTTTGCATGGAAAATCATTGTTGATTTTTGGTAGCATAACATGGGCATATAAATGTCCATGGAATAGATTATTGATAGTTAAATGGGTGTCTCTTCATTTATAGATCAAATAGATCATATGGGGTTATGAAAGAACATAACCAAACATGAAATATTTAAATTAAGAGGCATAACATAGTTGGTGATTGAATTAAATGAGGGTGGGACATACCTTACCCTGAGAGTGTGATTCTAAAAGAATTAGGAGGAGATTAATGAAAATTTAATGAACCTTAGGTATACTCTAGAAAGGGTTGGGAATATTTATGACATGTTCAATATTTTTTAGGGAATATATATGGGATATATTGTGGTTTTATATAGTAAATGAGCCATGAATTATTTATTATTTCTCAAAAATTAGTTTTGGACTCTATATAATAAAATAATGAAAACCACAATCATTCCATAGTTTTTCTAATGGTTTCAAAAAAAAATTTAAGTTTTTCATTAGTTCATTATACCAAAGTCTTCAATTTTTAAAATATTACCCATCATTATGTGTAACAGACTGTTTTAATTAAATAAATTAATTTAAAACATTAAAATATATTATATGTATTCGAGGATCCCTAAAGAAATTATAAATTTAATAAAACAAACTTAAAATAAAATTATTTTAAATGGTAAACATATATTTTGTCATGGATACCATGCATAGTATTTATTTATTGATTTTTGATTCATTATGATGTTATAATACACAATGTATTAATATTCAAAATTTAAATTTTACATGAAAATTCAATTATCGAAAACAATAACGAGACATTATCCACTAGATAATCCAACATTCCAAATTGAATTTTTTTTTATCCAATTAATTTTATAAGTATTTTAATTCTCACTGTTATTGTTAAAATATATTTATATTGTGAATTTTTTGGTTTTTTAAAACAACAATGTTATAAATGTTATAAAAATTTAATTTTATATTAAAATATTTATATAATTATTTATATCTAACAATAATTATATAGAAATAGTTTTTTATTGAAATATTATTTAATTTAAATATAAATAAATTCATAAAAATAAATTCATGAATTGAATTTGAATATTAACCAAACATAAAATTTGTGTTTTATTTTATAAAAGTAAAAATAATTTATAATGTAATAATAATATAAAAATAATAGTTTCATCTATTTTACAAAATATAAATGTTAATATTATTAGTGTATTAATACATATAACTTTATAACACTGAAAATTACCAAAGGTTATGGTGTGCGATAGTGAGACTTTCACGTGGTTTTTCCGCATACATTGTTTTGGTTGTGATCTCGATGATCTTGAACTTCTACCATGAATAGTTTCTCTCATGTTGAATTTGTTGGATATCATATTTGGATTTGTTATGGTAAAATAAAAGTGATACTATATCCCTTTGATGGTTTGATAAATGGGCTTCATAGGGTATGATCTTACTGGTTGAGGTCTTCAATTACTTTTTTTTGTTTCTAATGGATTTTTTCAAAACACTATATTTTTATTTATCATATAATTTTTTTAATGGATGTATTATCTAATATTATGATACTTAATTGTATATTAATCTGATAGGATATTATAATAAAAAAATAATATATGTTTTCTACAACCAAGATATGAAATTGGGTATTTTAGTCAACCAAAAAGCCTATATTATTTATAAAATTTCATGTTGTTATACTTAATAAATTTCCTCCCTACGAAGATAATCATGAATAAATGATTCTAGAATATAATAATTCTATTAATGGAACAATAAAACACAATGTAATCTGACCCACTCCTATAAGTGACTGCATGTTATGAGATGGTCTTTCTACAATATATAAAATTGGGATAATTTGGATGAAGAATTTTATATTTATTCAATAATTAAAAAATATATTTTTATTAATTTTGTTAATTATAATGTTTTTAGAAATAATAAAAAAAATGTGTATGTCTCAAAAACATTTATCTAGTGTCAATAGCCCTCACCATTGAACTAAAAATGTCAGGTTATTTAGAAATTATACTACAAAGGTTCCATATTCCCCTTTTCTTAACTATAATTAGGATTGGTAATATTATTTTATAGGTATTTAGGTTAGAATGTATTTCTCAACACTGATATTCAAGATCCTTCATCTATTGATTAGATTCCAAAATCAAGAAATACAAATATTGATTTACCTAACACATACTCCAAATTACACCATTTATATAATGGGATACTCGTAATAATGTAAATTTATTATGTCAACCCAAAAATATCATAAGAACCCCATTATAAATACTAGTTCACCTACATGATTTGGGAAAACACTTATTTCCCTTAGTTTCATTCATAATTATGTAATTGAAGACCAAATAAGACATAAATTTTAATTACTATATTTTAATTAATAATGACTAAATTAAATAATATTTAGATATAAATACATAAACAAATAAATGACACGATTTTTTCATTATCTAATGGATATTTTATTGTGAATATATTAAATTAAAAGAAGACAATGGGTAATAACTCCTTGTGTCAGTCATGGATTGAGTTGTATCTTTCCACCTATCTATATATGTATTACATTGGATGGAATCATTATGGTTGTATCCTGAACTTCCACTATGTATCTTGGGATACCCAATCTATTTCATGTATTTAATAATCACATGTCAATGAGGGAAACGAAAGGATTGGTTAAAAAAATTACATAAATGAACAAACAAGAATATTTAATATATTATAATCGACAGAGGGATGAATCATAGAACAAAAAATATCATTTAATAAAAAATAATTTCAAACTATAAAAATTAATAAATAATATAATTTTATCAAGTCCAATGGTTATTGGAAAGTTCATGATAATTCATAAATAATAAATGATTACACATAGTAAATAATTATCTAGAAATCATTAGAATTTGTTCTTAAATAAGACAAAACAAGAATGGATTAATCATATTAATTTTAAAATTAATAAATCAATTCATTAAAATTTATTTCATCAAATTTTCCAAAAAAAAATCATCCTCACTAATTTAAAATAAAATTAATTATTTAATTTTATTTAAAAATGTAATAAAATGGTATAAAACTTTATACTTGGAAGAAAAATAGAGATTACATCTCCAAACTATTTTGTATGGTATAATTTTAAATAGTGAACCTATGGGACAAATTTAAGATGTGGCTCATGTCCCAATTTCACAACATCTTTTACCAACTTAATTATTCTTACAAAAAATTTTAATTGTGTATCCTATATCATTAAATTAATTGATTATTTATTATAAAATAAATATACATGATTCATATTCTATAATATTGTTGCAAAGAAAATAATTTTTTAATATAAAAATAATCCTAAATACAAGAATGTACTGCAAAAAAATGATCCATATAACTCAAGTAGATATGAAGGATAAATTAAATAGTTATTATATTTATATGTAAAAATTTAATGTACATGGAATGTACAAGATAATTACATGGTTTATACTTATCCCCACCTAAAAACTACAGTACATTCTAGGAAATTGGTGTTTACATCACAAAAATGTTTATAAAGTAAATAATTCTTATATGGGATATATTGAGTTTACTTCAAGTTACATGGTTTTCTGGTCATTACAAACAATATATTAAATAAACATGATTCATTAATTACAAACTTTTGTTTGAACTACTATTTTCCATTATAAAAATACATGGAATTCAAAATATTTAGTCAAAGTACATGACATGTACTCTAAAAAAATCTATGTCCCACTATGGATGTTCTATATGAGGTGAATTTATTGTCTGTGGCATGAATTTATTACTTAATGACCTGGAATCCATAGAAGAATACTTGTGTAATGAATATGGATATGATATGTATTGTAAAGGATTTCATTTATCTATTATTGTGTTATCCATCTAGGACCCTTGGAAAATACAAAAGAGATGATTATATATAAAATTCAATAATTATAAAACAATAATGGTTCTATTTTCAAGAAAAGTAAAAGTGGAAGAAGATATTTAGATGATAGATCGTGGAAAAATTAAACCATTAAGTGAATATTATATTTAAAAATAAAATGAATCAATAATTAAATAATAAATAATAAATTTTAATCTCACTTATCTCATACTAATTATAGGTTATGGGTGTAGAAAAGGCACCTTAGGAGCCGATAAATTATATTTATTTTAAAATTTAATTCCTATAATCCCTGAGAGGGGATCATTGAAGATAAATTTACTGATCTTCATGAAACACCAATTTATTTCTAGGTAATATTATTGTGAAACTATTCACATTAGATGTTCAAGTTGATCGCACATCCATCGATCTTGAAGGAATTTATCTTGGACTTACCATTCATTAAGAGATTGAAAGCCGAATTTAAGAGGGAATTCTATTTAGAACAATGGTTACATATATATCTATTATCCCTACACATTATATATAAAAATCTATTTGTAAGGATAACTTTTATGTTGAAATATTATTTAATTTCATGTTATCACTTAAATTTTTTAATTACCTTTATAAAACAAAATGCCTAAATGATAGCAATATAAATAATATTTTAATGTTCATGATAACTTATGGAATATAAAATACTATTTATAAAGCATGTAAATTAATATTTTCCCTGGAAATAGTCTTGTTCCATTATAAATCATTTATAACATATTTAAAACATGAATCAATATCAATATTAAATAATTAATTCTCCTATAAATATTTTAAAAAAAATGGAAATAATGTTAATCCTCGGTCGTGAAAATAATATTTATCACATAAATAATATTCCAATAGAATTTAATTGAGATTAAATAAAACACATAGTCACCCTTTAATATTCACTATCATTTTAATTAGGATGGCTAGCGTAAAATCCAAGATTAAAATCTTGTAATGAGTCTAGAACACTATGAAAAAAATATAGTCATAATGAAAAAATCTACATATAAACACATGATGTGTAATATAATCCCTTTATCCTAATATCTTGTCAACTATGTTAAATATATTTTCCACAAATCTACAGGTTTGATACATATTTCATTTTTTATAAAAATTAAAGACATCACTTTACAACTTTAATGTAATTTAATGTGTATTTTTTATTTTAATAACATGTTTGTGATATCAACTTATATGAAGATTGAATTAAAATATCCTTCATGGAATTATCCAATAATATCATTTTTTTTAAGGACACACACAATATACCCTACTTCCTATCAACATACGGTGCATCATTTTGCATTCATAAATATATATGTATAAGTTATATAATGAAAAAATGATAATATTATACTCTCAAGACCAATGCCCTTGATCACAAATAGGAATATCACTAATAATATTATATTTCATCATAGTTATTAAAAGGTTAAAATTTAATGATAGGATGCCTCATTTTATTAAATGTACTCACACTATAGAATCATGTTTTATGTGTCCCATAATGTAATGTTATGTACCATTATACTATATTTAGGAATATATTCAAGGAATTTCAATGTATTAATCATTGTGGGGAATTATAATGGCACAAAAAATGTGACAAATAACCTATATAATTATCTAAATTAATTCTAGGTGAAATATAATAGATATGTTTTAAATTATTTAATTAATATTACAATCATGAAATATACAAGTAATCAAAATTAAAAAAGTTGGTCCAAGGATACAAATTCTAACAAATAAGATAATAGTACATTGAAAGAGACTATATCAAGGGATTTGGTTAAGTCTTGTTCAATCCAAATAGATCTTTAAGTGTGTATCTAATAAGATGTTGAATGTCCTTTTATATGAGAGGGATGAGAACCAATTTTAATTTTTTAAAATATATAAATATTATTATGATATTTTGTTCAATAAGGATCTTATAAATAACTTAATCTCTAGAAAATTAGGGTAGAAATAAATCGATCCACCAATAATTAGAATAAATTTTGATTTATTTTTCTCTTAGCTGTAATCCTAGATAACACATTTTACCCATTTTCTATTGTAGTAAAATATTTACTATAGTTACTATACATATGGTCAAAAATGAAATTGGAATCATTAATAAATTTTGAAAAGATGTTTCTAAATATGGAATTATTTTTTTAATTCAATCTCTAAAAATGGAAGATATTACATTATGTAAAAAATGGAAGACATAATGAATATGGGTTTCATAAATAGTTAAATTTTAAGTATAAATATATTTTTCTTTAAAAATATGTAACACGATTTCATAAAATGATTCAAATTTTTTATCAATAGTTAAAAGGACCAACGATAATTTTTGTAACAGATAAAATCAATATGGGGCCTTGAAATTACACAAAATATTTGATAGTTTTCATTAAAAATCGGTATTTTCCTATAATCTCAAAATTATCAAATTTTCAAAAAATCCCAAAAATTAGACCAGTGTTTATTTAATCCTGATGAATTAAAAAAGTATATACTTTTTGAAAATAAAATTTTCATTTTTATTAATTGTATTTTTTTAATATACTTAAAATTCATGAATACCATATTTTGATAGAAATAGTGTTTTTTCATGTTGAAAAAAAAAATAAAAAATATTAATATAAGGAATATAACATAATTTAATCTAAATTTTGATACATACACAATAGACCAAAGAGTACATAAATAAAAATCCACTTATAATTATCCCAATGTTAAATAAATTGTGACGACTATAAAACAACACAACCCTGGATGTCCTAATATATAACTCATATCCTTTGTCTCAAGATCCATGCTAGCCATATATTATTCATGAATAATATTAGGGACTTTACTTGAACCTATAACCTAAAAAAGAAAGAGAATCTATTTAGATACTCAAGTGCCTATAAAACCTGAAAAGGTGTGAAAAAAACTCATTAGGAAATCTCCCAAAGTGCATAATGGAAATTCAATATAGAGGCATAATTCCTAAGGGTGTGAAATAAGTAAATAAATAGTAATTATGTTTTTCTTAAAAAGAAAATTAAACTCAGTTTATCCTTGTGTCTAGATGGGATAACCCAATATGATTCTATATGCTTCATCCATCACTGGTATCTCTGATGTGAGTTGAATTATCTTGGCTCAACATAGTTAAATAGTGAATGACTAAAGAAACCATAAACAATTTTCATGAGTGTAATCCATAAGGATCATATTGGAATTCATCTAATAAATATCTATGTAGAAAAAATATATATATTCTAAACTCAAGGGATATTCCATGAAATTCATAAGAACAACGTTATAATAATCTCAGATCCCATGCAATGAATTCCCTACCAACACTAATCAGTTTTTTTGAGATCTCATCCTAATGAATTCCAAATGGGATTCCCCTATGAATCAAAAAAATTATTCAGTTTCATTCGAAAAATGAAAACATTACATGAATAAAATAATGTCCACCCCTTGACCTTAATGGTACTTAATCTATATACAACCCAGTATTTCACATGGGACATTATAAGACATTGGATATCACTAAATCCAAATAGGTATTCACTCATATAATTCACATGAGATTATTAGTGAAATATATGGCTTGTATATTGAATTTATCACCAAGAAAAATCATAATGAATCTAATGATATTTCAATGGAATTATCATTCTCACATATGATTCCATTAGTATCCATATTTCCATCATCATCATCATGTAAATTTTTATTCTAAACTAATGGAAGGTATAATGGACCATAGATTGACACTATAGGCCAAAGGAAAAAGATCCTAAGGATTTATAAAGTAATGTAGACTTAGGATATATCCTCTAATTATGTTAACCCCATCAGGCTTCAGGATGGTCACACTATGTATAAATAAATATTCTTGACCAAGGACATCAAGCAAGGCCACGTGATTCAAAACATTGTTCTCCTCTTATAGAGTGTGGATCAATTTGATGGTATTTCTAAGAATATTGTGTAATTTGCTAGTGGAATAGGATATCAACCAAGGTGTGACCCTGATGCCATGAAGGGAATTATAAAACACCACTGAATCATTTTTAACATTTTTAATATCATAAATCCTTTCACTGCACAACCTAAGAACCGTGGGCATCACCATTTCCTCAGATTGGAGTGAAGATCCCTGGCCTATCTAGGTAATAATCTCTATGATGAATAACCCATTGGTGTCATGAATGGCCCCCCTCCTCACATATCTCCCAAGGTGAAGGAACCATATCTTTTCATCTTCAATACCTTCAAGGGAGGAAGCCATCAAATCCAGTTGATTCTTGGACTGCCACTACATATATGTGCCCCCTAAAATCCTACTTTAAAAAATTCTAGAAATGTTTCCTGCATCCAGTTTCCTAAGATACTAACCATTTTCATTTCCAGATACTTTGTCTATAAAATTATAGATCTTCCTAATGAGATCACCCCCTATTATGTGGATTTATTCCTCGCTTACCAGAGACACCAGAAGACTACGTACAACAATGTTGTGTGGGCCATTCATTCCAGGCCCCTCTCTCTCTTGATCCATGGTAAAAATAAACCAGGAAAGGCTGATCAGTCCTGTTTGAAGAGGAAAAGGCATTGAACTCACCGATTTAATTCCATATTACTCGTGCCCACTCCCCCTTAGAGAAAAGCTTTCCCAAACTATCCTCCCTATTAACCCCATTAAATAAGTGAACTTGGAAGGAACCACACAACCCAATAAGATACAAAATTGAATAATTATATGTGAAAATAATTTAGACCACCTATACTATAATAATTGTTTTCATATAAGGAATGAATCCTTTATATTAGGTTTAATATTATGGTTCTAAACTAATATGTATTCATAGTTAGTATATAAAGAAAATGAGAGTGTTTAGGGATTTTTTGAAGCCCTTAATATCAATAGACGGATGAAATCACTAGGTCAAATGGTTAGTAGAAACTATTACACCCAATCGACATGGTTTTTCCTAATTGTTCTAGGTGATTCACTGGGAAGAATTGGGTAAAATTGTTTTCCCTAAATTGGAAACACAAGGTTGATGACCATGTTAAACCTCTACAATTTTGGAAAATAAAAAACTCATGATAAATAGTTTTCTAAACAATGTGCATGAACTATTTCAATCCATTCTTTACATTTTAGGACACACCCAATTGGAACATTTTTTAGAAAATCATATATATAAACTATGAGAATCATTTGAAAAGTTTTAAATTTCTATTTTTCCATTGAGGATTTTTAATCTTATCAAACCTTTTTTCATTCTTATTGAGTGGAAAAGATTTCATTATTCTATCTTTGGAAGAGATATAATTCTTCTTATTCTTGAACTATTAATAATTCTTTTGTCCTTTATAAAAATAAATATATTATCATATCATTGAATTCCTCCTAGTATGTAAATAAGTAACTAGGCTCATTTCACCTTTTCTTATCACGTAGATGGAGTTATTTTGATGTCAGATTGTATTTTTTATTTTTAGGGTGTTAATATTTTCTTCCATTTTATCTGATTCAATATAGAAATCAAGAAAATAAAGGGTTAAAAGAGTAATACATGCTTATAATTGAGATAAATGACATTTCCCCAAAATGCCTATCATTTATAAATTTCCTTCTTTCTGTTCTTTCCTGTTTTTTCAGGTGATGCTTCTAAAATTCATATCACATCATTATAGTTATTAAGCCTCTCTTTTAAAACCTTAAATATTTATGATCACAATTCCCTTGGATGTTGGGAAATCAATATCATCCACCCAATTAGGGAACTTATGATGTTATTTATTTTTCACGTTTGGTTATTTTATTAAGACTCTGTCCGGTATGTTTTTTCATTTCCTTATTATGGAAAGTGTGTTATCATTGCTAAATGATTCTTTTATTTATTAAATGGCATGTATATTTAGAGATATCAATTGGACGTGTTTAATTATATAATTTATTTAGAAATATGCCCTCTACCCCTTATCATTTTTAATAAAATATAAGGAATGGGAGTATTAATTTTTTTATAAATTAAACTGATAAATGGATTCATGTGCTTGATTAACCTTGACACATTGATGAATGGTAGTGGAATAAACCCATAGAATTATTAAATTGAATTATTATTACATGGATTAATAACTATAATGATATATTTATAATTTTCATATTTCATATGGACCATTTTACCTTTATATGAATGGTTAGAATTCAAGAAACCTTCGATTGAAAATTGAATTCCTTGTGTACACAGAGGATGCAATTTAGATTCCCAGAGATAGTTCCCATTGGAGGTACCAACATTGAAATATGATCCTTTTCCATATACATTGTTTTGACATGATGTTTTAGGATCCATTCACTATCTATAAATATATTAGAATGCATTGGATAGACTCCTTGGACTCTTCTTGACACCTTTAGACACATGGTTCCATGCATGCACTCCATTAGGCCCAGTTTTTATTATCCTGAGATTACCATTGATGAACTAAGTATCCTCTACCAGACTCATTTATAGTTAATATCCTTGGGAATTTCCTTATAGAATACACTCAGAACCATTCACATCATGGCTGCATGAGTTATTACTATGACTTGGCTGACCCCTATAGTCATGGATTCTATGGTTTCACCTTGGACCCCCTTTATTAATATTATGATCTATCATGTTTATGATGACACCTTCACATGACTTATCTATATAAACTGAATCATAGTTAGTTAAATAATTCTATGTTTAAAGCCATTACCAACTGAGGATGAATTTATAATGGGATTTTTTAGAGAAAGGATTTACTAATATATATACTTGTACACTTTTTAGTATATATACAAAAAAATTATTTTCATAAATTCTATTTGAGATAGACTAAAATGATTTATATCACATACTATTTTGGACATTTTTGGTACCCAATAATATTTTTTGATCGCTGGTGTGGAAAATGAGAAGCATCCACCTTGGGATACTAACATGATTACATTCTTTACGATGGTATCATGTTAGTAGATGATCGAGCTAATGCTCGAGGTGCTGGGATAATTGTTGGCCTTTTTTATTCTTTTGAACAACACGTATTGTGACATTTCTATACTACCATGTATTCCTTATATTCTATTTTTTTTTTGAGATATGACATCATTATCATATTTTATATGATATTTTTACATTATTTAGTTGATTTTTATTCATGGATGATTACTCTAATTTACCTTACCAGTTTTCTTGATTAATATGATGCTTCCACAATTTATTAATCTATTATATATACCATTTCTCCACTCTGACATGAGTGATTTTTCAATCCATATAAAAACCCTAGGCCCACACTACAAGTCTATAACCACTGGAGTTTGGGGAGGCGCACATTTTTCCATCTAGATGACAATTTTTGGGGATCCTTTGTGTGGAAACTGAGTTGATACTTAAAAAAAATGGTATTAGAGCCTTATTTTCTTTTTTAAAACTATTTTAGAAATTTAAACAAGAGATTATTAACTTGTTGGAACTTGGTTATAAGTCATTCCTAGGAGTATTTAACTCATATTTGATGTAAATAATTTATTTCATAGAAATCATAAATTTTTTCTGTATTTTTTCTATTACAGTTTATATACATGCACTATTTTGAGATGCATATGAATTGTGGAACTTGATATGATTTATTTATATTTAAATGTTTCTATATTGATGTGGATAATTGTCACAGACATCATTCTAGGATCTTATAAATTAAATTCTATGCATATACCAAGACATAGAATTACATTTTGTGGTCTATATTTCCAATGTTTCTTGTGATTGTTGTTTGATCCATGGTTTTAATATATTATTTTTCTGCCACCATGTTCTGTATGGAATTGATATTGGTAATTTAAAATGTTCATCACCAATATAAATAGTTTTTTTCTGTATAGATTAATTGTGTCATATAAAATTAATTTTTCTGACCATTATAAGCTATGTACCCTTAGTCAAATGAGTTATGATTTGGTTTTGATCACATGATTAAAATTTTTAATTATAATGTGTATGGTGCCTTTTGAATTGGGATGGGTAATTCAATGAGTCAAGAAATCTTATTTTTACTCATCACATTTTTGAAAATGAATGTACGGAGGGCTAATTGTATTTTAATTAGTGTTTATTTAAGTTATAATGTAGTTGTTTATTTATTACCTATCAATCTAAATATATTTAATTTAAAATTTTATTATTTATATAAGGATATAAAAATTAAAATTAAAACATTTATTTATAAATGAAATGTATTCTAGAAAATAGAGAGTCCAACTCGAATTTGATGAGTATTTTCATCCTTAACTTATAATTCACAAATCTAAAGATCATAACCCATGTTAATTAATCATGGAATATTGAAAATATCATGTTCCCTTATGTGAGTTTTCGGTATGGTATATAATGGGTATTGAGGCTCATCTCCCTTATAATGAATACTTTTTAGTGGTTTTACCTTCTTTTGAGTCTTGTTTTGAGGCGTGAGGTTGTAATTATTTGAGATATTTCACCATGGCATCCCCATGTCATGCACAAAGAGAGTTTTAAATAACATGATACAAACTATATTGGCCTTAGTATTCTAGTCTAACCACCCAGAATACAACAGGAGCCACCACCTACTATTCTTGAACTAGGCATCGAATCTCATCTTTGAGAGTGTCTTTTAAATTTGATTTAGTTTATGAAGTGTTCTCCTTGACCTACTCCAATGATGTTTAATCTAACTCTTGAGTTCCAACAAGACCATACTCCCATACTTTTGGTGGATGGAAGATGAATAGTTTTTGATAGTTTTATAGATGTCATTATTTATGTTTTGAGCATCTATTGATGTTTCTATAGATGTGGGTCAAACTCACAAAAAATATGATTCATGATACCACCTAGAATGGGTGGTATGTGTCTTACCATGCTAGTTGTTATAAGATACTCTATGGGATGACTTCCAAATTACCTTTAATAATTACATTTTTTCTTCAGATGATATTATTATACCAAGCCTGAGAGTTCATGCACCTAGAGAATAAAATTATGTCTATCAATAAAAATTCATAAAGTTTCACAGAGTTTCAATGCTTTTAATCTATTATATCTTATGATGAGATATATTGAGAGAGAAATTTTGATTATGGTTTTAGGTATTCTATTCACATGAAGGAAAATTCCATTTGACTATATACCTTTTCTAACATTGTACATTGGGCTCAAATCACATAGTACATCCTGAGAGAGTATGATATTAATAGGCATAATGTTTTAATACTGAGGATGGGTAGTAGTTACTATTGTAGAATAAATAACACCCATAAAATTTCTTATCAGAGTAGTGGAAGTCAGAGAATCTATATTGTCAACTCTATTATATTCTATCAGAGTGTAAAGCATTTGAATATGATGTCTTAGTTTCATTGAGACCTTCTTGAGTGTCGTGTTTACATACATGTGGTTTATCTTCATATATTCTAGAAGGAATGTTTCCTTATATGAAGTCAAATAGGACCTGCACAAGTTTCCCCTTGAGGTGTGGGATCAGTGACACTGAATCAGGAAGTAAGATAGAGAAGCACTGACCAAGTATGCTAAAGAGGAGGTCATGTACATTGAATGTAAACATATGATTATTAGAAACAACTATGAAAAAATTTTATGGTAGTCCATTTTTATTTTAGAGTCATGTATAAGGCCAGGTTCATGCATTACATCCAACACCTAAGGATATTAGAGAATGAACATCTATAGTATGTGGTACTAATCAATGGGAAATACTATTTTATATTATTTATTCAATACAATTGCTTCACTATCCTTTATAAATTCACTATCATTTTAAGGTCTCAATATATAAATTTTGTACTTCTATGGGGTGATGAATGTGAACACACTATTGGGTGTGCGATCAGTGGGTATACACCAATTCAAAGACAATCCACTTGAGGTAGGCAATTTTCAATTTTCATGGGACCTATTTTTTACATGAGATGATAGGCTTAAATGTTATTCTTGAGAAGGAATGGTTTTCTCACTGTCATGCTTATGTTCACTGAATTCAACCTATCACATCATTTTTGTCAGTAGAGGGAAATAGTTATCTTCACAATATTGAGTGGAATGACTATGGGAGTCGAGATTGACAAGAGCATCATGGGATGGGAGGAGTGACATACTATATTAACAATGTTTTCCTAGTTGATCATATAATAAGATTGATACATTTTCCCCAAATAGTGGATTGTTTCATTAATATATTTCTTGATGATTTTTATAGAATTCCTCTTAAGATATAGGTACAGTTTATGGTCGAGATTATTCTAGGAGCATATTCGATGTATATTTCTTTATACATGATGGCAAATATTGAGATCTAGGATCTTAAGATATATTTGGAGGAGTTAGAATTTATGGTTTTTTCCAAACAAACACTTCATCTTGGGGTTCACCCAGGCTTCTCTCCAAGAAGGAGAATGTGACCCTTCGACTGTGCATGGATTACTGATGGTCAATCCTCCTCAGGGTTAAGAACTTATATCTATTGGATAAGATAAATATTCACTTCTACTATCTCTAAGGTTCAAGGAGATTCTGAAATATTGACCTAATAATGATCTATGACAAGGTTTTGGTTCAATACTTCAGAAAAACTACATACCATTTTCTGTATTTTTTAAAGTTTAAATGATTATATTGTTATGTTGTTCAGTCTTATGAGTGAACCTACTATTTTTGTTGATTTGATAAATTGGGGTTTCAAAACAAATTTAGATTCCGTTATCATGGATTTTGTTAATGAAATCATTTTGTACTCTCATACTCATATTAACCATCCTAAACATCTTGAGATCAATTTGAATACACTATTAGAGAATCATATATATTAGATTCCTGATAAATGTAATTTCTGGATTGAAAATGTCCACTTCTTGGGTCATATTATCTCATAATCAGAAGTATCAGTTGACCATGATAAGTTGAGTGTTATGGTTTCCTAGGAGCAGACCACAAACATGTTTTATATATGAAGAATCTTGGTGCTAGAAATATATTGATGGAATTTTAAACATGAAATATCATGCATTTATTCACATGTAACCGGTATTATTGTGATGTGTTTGATGTTTTGTGGTCTTAAAATTGTGAGAAGTCCATTACGATGAAGAATGGAAGGATTATTTCTATAGGGATTATTATTCTTCCAAAAAATAGTAGAGTTTATACAGTGTTCTATGATGAACGTTTTATTGGGATATGTACATAACAGATATAGGAGTGTCAATTTTTTGTGTATGGTTATCACTAGTTGAGACATCATAAGAAAAATTACCCAACACTCGACTTCTTGATTGGAGCATTTGTCCATGCCTTATGTTGTTAGAGACAATATTTTATGGGATAGTTCATTATGGTGTATAAAAATCATATTATCTTAAATATATCTTTGAGTTTTGTGATTTGAATTTATGATAGAAAATATTGGTTGAATATCATTATTATTTTGACTTTCAGATTACTTATATTCATGGAAATAAAAATGCGACAACTGATGTGCTAAATTGAAAAATGTAGGCACATTCCCTTAATGATGCTAGTGATGAATACATATTTATGTCCCTGCATTCTAAGATAAATCATAATTTTCAAGATGGTCATGAATGGACATTTATTATAGACATATTAGTTAGCTATTAACTATATTATAGGGTTAATATAAGTAAGTTTTCAGATCCAAATGGGATGGTTCTATGGGAGATTATTTCAAGTGAGGACCTGCATCTATATTGGTCTTTTAATAGAGAAACATATACATGAGAATATCTAGTTTTTGATTAGTATGGGAGAGGATATAATGTGAGAGTCACATGATTCTTAGTAGGTAGTTCTTTCAGGAAACTCTATGATGTAGCGTGAAATGTATTGATTTTATTGGTTTCATGGGATTAAACATCATATATAAGATTTTATTACTTGGTGTTACATTATTCATAAGGTGAACGACACTAAACCGAAGCATGATGGAATGTTAATGTATTTTTTTTAGTCCTAGAATTTAAATGGGAAGTTGTCATGATGGATTTTTTAGTCTTCATACAATAGTCACCTCATGGTTGACAGGGGTTTTGGGTGGTCTTAGATCAACTGATGAAATTAGTACTCATAATTTCCATCTAAGATACATTCGTAGTTTGCAATCATATAATATTGTTTTTTGTAAGATCATATAACATCATGTGGCCCCTAGTACAATCTTTTATGATAGGGAATCTCATATCACATCAAGATTCTAACAGGGGTTACATAGTGATTTGGGTACACAACTGTTTCTATGAAAAACTATTCACCCTCAGACCAATGAAAAATCATAATAGATGATGTTAGTATCTAAGGACATGATCGAAGAATAAATCTTTGATTTAGTTGTTATTGGATGAAATATATCTCTTTATTTGAGTATTCCAACAATAAAATCTTTTAAGAAAGGATTAATATTTCTCCATACAAGGCCTCAAATGATAGGTCTTTTCTTTCACCCATATGATGGTAAGAGGCATGCCATGTAGTTAAACTAGGTCATCATCTAATGAAGGAGACCACATTATAGGTTAAAATGATCCAAAAGTGTATGCCCACCACTCATTCTAGATTTAAATCCTATACCATCTTCAATCTATGACCTAATTATTTTGTGTTTGAAGATCATGTTTTCTTATAGGAATCACTAATAATTGGAAATATGATGATATATAGGTAAGGGAAGATTTTGCCTCAATAATTTATGAATTTTTATATCTTTGATAGAGTCATCCCAATATCCTATCAATTTATACTACCTTAGAGGTACCATTCCTTGTATGGTGTTTTCCACATTTCATACCATCACCATAATCATGCTGACCCATCTTCTACTTTTGTTTCCCAAGATATTGAATTAGATGCCGATGATTCTTTTGAGGAGTATACCATTAGTATAATTAATAATAGAATGAATTATCTCCAATGATTTACTTTCACTTTAGTATAGTTGATATGAAAGCATTCCCAATTATAGGATGAGACATGGGAGCGTGAGGTAAACATGCAAGATCACTGGCCAGATTTGTTATCAAACAGCATTGTAAAACTCTTGGAAGGGAATCTTGAGGATGATAGAATTTATAGGGGGAAGAAATTAAGAACATAGTAATTATTATGAGTTACGTATCCTTTAATTTTCATTTTAATAACTAGGTTTTGACCTGATTTGATTCCTAGTGAGGATATGGGGGAGCATTCCAATTGTTTGTTCGGTTCGTGGAACCCGAAAGATGGATGGTATCATTGGGAAACACAAATTTTAAAAATCATGAATCATAGTCCCCATGGTTTGTCCTAAATTTATGGGCAATTTATATGTCTATAAATGATTTAAACGGGTTTACATACCTATATGAACCATGGTGCAAGACTATGAGAAACTACTAAAAATTTTAAAAGAGGAAAACCAGAAGGTTTCTACATGGTTTTCTAAATCGTCTGAATGAACAATGCATATCCCTCTTTAGAAAGTAAGCCACACATAGTTGTTAAATGATTTTTCTATCCATGCATCCTAAAAATGTTACCTAGTTAAAAAGGGTGAAATCTACATTTTCTCACTTTTTATTAAAATGTTAACACCAGTTCATTATTTCTTCCTTGAGCGGATATGTTGTCTTTATTTTCTCCCCAGAAGAGCTCACAAGCCTCAAAAGACATGATTACTGATAAATCATACATCCTAACTCAAGATCAAGAGATGACTGTATGCCTATAGTCCTCTATGTATCTACATCATTCCATTGTATTGTGTCACGATTTCTCTTCTCCTCTATGGATTTATTTTGATGTAGGCTCATACGACTTTTTTTCATCCACATATTATTCAGTTTTCTTCTAATCCAAGAAAAAATAATGGATGATAATAGATTAGGAGTGTACTACATTATTATATTAGGTGATCAATTTATTTTATAAAAACGAACATTCATTAATAAATTACTTTCATTAGGTGTATGATAGTATCACGAGGCAATGCTTCTAAATTTTTTTGCCTTAATTATAAGTGTTAATATTATGTTCTAAAACCAAAATTATATATTATATTTATCCCATTAGAGGATGGGACCACAAATAAATCCACCCATTTAGGGTGAATACCATGTTATTACATTTCCCCCATCTCTGACATTATTGAGACACCATTTAGCTGTGTTTAAACTTGGCCTCATTAAGGAAATTCATCCATCATAGTTAAATTAATAAATTAATTGTTACATAGAATATATATTTATATACATAGTATGGACTTGTTTAATTAAAAAATATTTTTTATGCATTCCTTCAAGCCTTTTTTATGTTTAATGAATGGTATGGAGTGAACCTATTAACTGTTTATAAATTAATGTGATAAATGGTTTAATGTCCTTGAATAACCTTGTCATGTTAATAGAAGGTAATCGAATGAACCCAATGGATTATTAAATGGAGTGATTTTTACATAGACAAAAAATGGATAACTATATATATTTAAGGTGCCTATTTTATATGGATATTTTCACCTTTATAGTATGTGTCAGACATGAACTAGCTTTAGTTTCTTGAGGGAATTCCTAGGGCACTTAGAGGACACCATTCCAATTCAGTGAGCCTATTTCCAAGGGAGATAACCAAAAAATGTAGTCCATGTCCATTTGTGGATTAGTGACATGATTTTGTATTATCAATTTACTATATATCTAGATATTATAATTCCTTAGATACACTCCTTGGATTCAACATGATGTTCATCGAAATGTGATTCCATGGATTCACCCCACTGGGCCAAGTCTTTCATAGCCCGTGATTACAATGGAAAATTAATAAAAACTACATTATTATCATTTATAGTTGAATTCAATGTATTACACTCATATCCCTTTACTTGTAAACTTGGTGAGTTTTTACTACAATTTGGTGATCCCCTAAGGTCACAGATGCATTCATTTCACCTCATATCCTTTTTTATTATAATTTTTATCATCTATCTAGGAACTATTGACAACTTCACAAAAAATGGAATTTAACACAAATAAAAAATAATTAAATGATCTCATATTAAAATACATTTCTATCTAATGATGAATCATGTATGTGTTTTTTTATAGAATTACAATTCTTTTATATATACATGATCAATCTTCAATTTATATACATAGACATTATTTTTATAGATTTCATTGGTGGTGTCATACTATGTTTTATCTCACACACTCTTAAGGTCAATGTTGTAATCCGAGATGATTATATGGTCATAGGTTTCAAAAAAGTGATGTGTCCCACTTTAAACACCTAACTGACTTGGTTACTTTTGGATGAGATCTTGGTAGCAATTGACCAAGCCAGATCTCAAGAGGATTAGATAGTTTTGTCCATTTTGATTATTTTATACAATTTGTATAGTACGGTTTTTCAATATCCATGTGTGACATGTTTTCCTTTTGTAGATACCAAATATTATCATCAATTTGTATATGATATAGTTACAGTATTTATTTAATTATTACTGATGGATGAATATTCTTACTACCACTGTTAGTCATATTCATTATTATACTTCTTCCACTATTTATACATTTATTATATATCTATCGGGATTTATTCTAACGAGAGGGAATAGTCTCCCAATGGAAACACCCAAGGACCTCTCTCGTAGTTAGCATTACTTTTCTTACAGGGAGCCATGCTTGAGGTCATGTGGACAATGTGCTTTGGGGAACCACTAAATGGAAACCCGATCTGCATGTCACATACTATAACCACATTGAGATGGACTCGTTCAATGATTACCATTATTTCAATTAGAAACATGAGAAATAAATGAACTAGACATACACGCTGAAAAAGAAGATGAATCCCAAAAATTGGGAAATATATTATATGGAATGAACCTATATGGAAAGAGGCTACATGGGTATTAGATCCATGAAGATATTTACATAAAAAAATTTAGAAATGAATATGATCATGAATCATAAAAGAATAACCATGGAATATTGAAAGAGTAGGGGAGATCCTATATTTCATAAAATAGATGAAAAACTAACCATTTTTTGTTTAGATGAAAGTGCAGAATGTGGTTATATTTCCATTTCCCCCCTCTTTTAATAAAATGATCTTGTAGACCACTAATGATCGATAGTACAACATGTGACCTTGTTCTAAGACAACTATCTATTTGGAGAGACCAAGTAGTTTCGAAAGGGTATACTGAAGGACACTAGTTAGTCGACCTCAATATGCCCCTTTTGATACATTCATTGGAAAAACCTATTCTTCTAAAACATACATGACAACTCCCAATCCCCGAGAGATCCTCAAAATAAAATATAAATTTTTTATTTTAGACGTTCCAACACTTAAAACATGAATCCTCAAATATGTAGAATAAAAAATCCCTCCTTAAAAAAAGTTAAATTTTCTAAAATACCATACACACATATGGAAACATTATTCTAAAATATCCCCATCATATGAGATATTATCCAATAATTTTACTCCTAAGAAAATCCGAGCCTCAAACCATGATTGAAAAGAATTCACCCAACTAATTATAGTCCCACAATAACTACACCAACCAGTATCACATCTTAACATGACATCATCCGATACATTACGTTGTTCATGAAGTGGAAAAATCATAAACAGTTCCATACTAATTATAAAATATCATAAAATATGATTCAAAATAATCACAAACATTTGGTTTATTTCATTGGTCAACACTAAACCATTCTAACATGAAACAAAATCCAAAATACACAGTCTCATTTCTTTGAATATTTAGCCTAAGAGGAATCGACTAAATACTACCTATAATTGTACATCCCAAAACATTGAATTCTCATTGAACCAATCACCCTACTAGTATTAATCCTAATAAAATTTATTTTTTACACCATACCATCATCTAGAAGCTATAATTAATTTAACTTATGTCAACCGATTCTGACCCAAAAACAACACTATATCCAATATCTAGGTGTTCCCTAAAAAATGAACACTCACCTTCCTTGTTTTCAAACACATCACTCTTATCATACCCAATAAACTTCATATAAAAAGAACTACATGATCAAAAAATCAATCTTGTATTCCACATCACTGAACATCCTTATTACGAGTCAACAAGAAATAGTAGGTCCTAAAATTATAATCTTCCAATAGTAGAATTCATAATCCTTTCTCACACTGAATGATTATGGAACCAATATAATCCTTTCATTAGGTTTTATTAACATGGTGTCCCTATATTAACTTAATTTCCTATCATTGTCAACCACATTTGAAAATATGGTCAAAATGGGTCTACACATGGTTTATAAATAAATAACCCAACTCCCCAAAATGGTTCCACAGAAAATAAACCACATGTTCTCATCATAGATTATATAGTTGAATGGATAATTTCACCACCACCAGACTTGATATCTAAAAAATCCAATTATCCTCAGAATCCATGTTCAATGATCAACCACACCAGTAGTTATAAAAAAATTCAACATAAATAATTTAAGTACTTACATGTCGATTTATTATTATATCAACCCTTGAAACATCACTGATTTCCCATTCCAAACATTCATCTACCACTGGCAATGTGTCACCCCAAAAACGTGGCCACAATACCCCTTACATAAGAGATATTTAATGACCTTCCAAAATAATATTACTGAGTTTCACACATGAAATTATATAAAACACCAAGGATAATATCACAAATCAACTAATCTAATTATAATTATTTATCATTATAACTAACATAAAATCTCTCATAGTAACCCATAGATCAGTTATAATAAAAGCAGTGCTGACATAATCATTTGGAAATCACCTAAAACAGCCCCTAAATTAATATATTACATTCTCATAGGTATCTATAGAATTCATTTCCCAAGACAATTTTCTATTCCCTCAACATAAATGAAAATATAAAAAAGGATTGTCCAATCCAAAACGAAATTGATACAACCAACAAATGGATTTTCCATATTCATCACATAAAGAAAAAACACATGATCCCCATAATCTCAGTCTCTTCTATCACCAAAAACAATGATAAGTCGTTGTCGTATCACTATGTCCTAATCACCTATCACAACAAAATAGCCACTACACACTGATAAGTTTAAAAAAATTCATATTTAGTTTTCATTGAAGCATTATATGTGAATAGGGTCTCACTTACAAACAACCTATGGTGTACTCCCCACCGCATGGCCATACATATTCCATCTTATAAAATAATCCATACTGGACAAATATAAAACATAAAGAATATAGTTCCTTCAATATAATATCACATAAATGTACTTGAACCATATGGTAAATCATAAAAAATTCTCTATTAACCAAAATCCAAGAGAACATTTCAATTGATCTTGATACACCTCCACGACTCTCCATCAAGATGTTGTGTACCAGAGCCCCGACATCTACTGCTACCACATTTCTTGATATTCTTTAGACCCTAATGATCTAATGTATACTCATATGTTTTTTTTCACATTATTCATGAAAAATGTTACTGACCTCATGTATAAACTACATGCTCTAATTTATTTGCTAAAAAATAACGGGAACTCATTCCTTATCCATATAATCACATTACCTCAAAAACACCACACCACATAGATGGGAATTTTACATCAAGATGTATCTATACCCAAAGGGAATCAGTCTTCCTTAACAACCATTTCGAAATCCAAAATCATTGAATTCCATAACACATTAAAATATTTAGGGTAAAGAATCATACTTTTCCGAAACATGCATCAATCCTAGAAACCATGAAGGATAATACACAATGTGTCAAATACTCTTTGGATAAAACAAAATAAAATTCCATCATAAAAACCATCTCAATGAACTTTTATAAAAGATATATTCTTAAATAGTATGGTTTGAAGCACTCAATGTGACTTGGTTCAAATATATTCTGTGTCACCATACTTTTCTAGTCATAGACCCCCACATATATTACTATTGTTGAAAAAAAACATCAACACCCTCTCCACATGATAAAAAGTATTTCATCTAAAAGATCCTACTTTATAGAAATTGGTCTAATTATATGGGCTCTAGAACTCCTTTAGATTTTACAAAATATAACCTTTTTTAATGAAATCTCTATACCACAGACATTTTAGAAAACCCATGAAATTATTCCCAAATAATAATATTTATCCAAAATAAGATATATCAAATCAAAAGTAAGAATATTTCATCACATATTGTGGATTTCCATCAATTACCAAGCAATATTGCCTCACTAAGAAACAAAGTGACATATTTTTGTCACTATATCCTTATCAATATTCCATGAACAAAAAAACCAAGATATAACTCATAAGAAATAATAGTAAAATCATACTAAAAATTGAACATAATAGGACAGACAATCCACCTTGTCTAATGGATCTCAGACATAAAAAATCAAACTCCAAGAGGTATCCCAAATTGGGCTCACTCCCTTTCGAAACCTATAAATTAAAGGGTCAACACCAAACATATAATTCGTAATACATGATATTTTCTAATCCTTCTATACATATCATGTCCATAGATAACTAGTTGAAATAATTTTCCATGACATATTCAATTAAGGGTTTAAACTTGTCATGGGTTTTAGAATTCTAATTCATTATCATGGAAAAATAAATTCCATTATCATGTTATGAGGGAAAGAATCTAATTGGTTTCTTACTGATGTTTTATATAACCACATCCATCATTTTCATTTATCAATGTCACACCCAACATATATGTTTTCCTTTTCCAAAAATACTAACTCACACAAGATTCCATTACCTCTCCCCATTGTTCAATTTTGTATATGGGTTAATAAGAAGTAATATAGGAAACCTCTCATTAAAACTTGATTAGAATCCTAATTAACAAAAACGAATGATCATTAGAAGCAATAATCCACATAACATCATTAATAAAGATTCCCAGTATTCGAAATTTAATTTAAAACTGCATTCTGTATTATATACACTCATCTTTTTTATAGATATCACATTCATGGTCGGGTTAAGTAGGATTAAATTCACATGTTATAGTGGAAAATACCCTATATGTTTCTTATTGTAACTATATTTAATCAAATATATAACATTAACAAATCATTTTTATATTAAATATGGTTTATATTTGGTTAATATAATAGTTTTTCAAATTGAAATACACAGAAAACTTATAAATTGGAGACAATATATAAATGATCAAAAAAATAAATAGCCAAACCATTTAAATTAGTTAAATAATAAAGAATCTATAAATAGAGAGAATATGAAATAAATATTTAATAAAAAAAGAATGATCATGTGAGAATCCTAATATTATTAAAATCATGCTAAATAATTAAGAAATTATTGTCATATAATCATAACATGATGAATGAATGAAAATTCATCTTCTTATTATACTGGTAGATAGAATAAATCCAATTATATAATAACATCACATCCAAGAACACCACTAGAGGAAGAAATAAATCAAATATAAAATAAACAACCAAGAACCACAATCATAACCCCTAATAAAATAGATTTATTTGGGGGGATATAACACCCAAAAATAAGAAATCATTAAACTATGACAACATCCAAACCTTTAGTCAATAATTACCAAACAATTTGATAATGAATAAAACCTCTAATTACATTTTTTTCATTCCCTAACCTTGATACCAAACTACTGATTCCCCCCAAAAAATTTACTATATAGCCTCATGAAGGTCTTCCCAAAATATAATGGTTTTAGACTTGAAGTGAGGTACGTAGAGTTCACCAAAGAGTTTACAATAAATAGGTAAATTAATATATACAATATAAAATCAAATAAAAAACAATTGATATTAAATACATAAGACTTATGACATATAATATCATAATTATTCTAAATATAATGTTGGTTTATATGAGAAAAATTAACAATCCAAGTAAAACTAAATTGAAGTTAAAAAATATATAAAGACCATAAAAAAACACAACCCCTCAAATTCTATAGCTCTCACCTATATCTGAGATTCATAGATCCATCATATCTATATATTAAGTATGAACTAACCTATGACCATGATCTTAAATATAACTTGACAAAAATGGGAATCTAATTGAGTATATATATTATTTTTATTCCCATGTATGGTGTGAGTAAAAATCAGTCTTCCACCACTAACCAGGTCAAATGGAAATCAAATTGATAAGAATAATTCCTAATTTTTTGATAAAATAAATAAAAAATAATTATAATATGATGTGCATGTAAATATTACCAATTAAAATCTCTGGTATTAAGGGTAAAACCCAAGCTAAATCATCAAGATTTAGCTATTAAAAGTATCTCTAATACCAGCTTAATTATTATGTCTCAACATGGTTCAAATACACACAACCATGTAAATGATAATCATGCTAAAAAATAGGAATCCCCATGGGTGATAAAGGAATTCCATCCCATAAATATTCATTGAGAATAATTTTACTTGTATAAAATCTTGGAACCTCCTTTAAATTTTTTAAGCATAGATCGATTAGAATCTCACCTCATGCCCAAGGAATACTAAAAAATAGTAATTAGCATGAATTAGGGGTGATCATCCCATGACATTCCACAAAAGTCTCCCATAATAATCCAAATCATTATTTTATATATTTAAAAAAAATATACATTACCAAAATCTATGATTGAACCACTATAAAGGATTCAGAGCAATAAATCTATATCTAGTCAAAATGTTTTATTATTGATTGAAATTGAATTGGATATTATTAATCTAATGAATTATTCACACTTGACATATACATGAGTCACCTAGTGGAATCTATGTCTCATCCATATCACTAAAATCAAATAAATATCATATATAATACAAGAAACATTCCATATAATTCATATTCTCACATAAAATTCCACTATTTACATATAGGTCATAAATCCACATTTAACACAAAAAATAATTTATCATATCAATCAATGAACTCCACATTGGTTAATTTCTTATATATTTATGCAAATGTTATATGTTTATAAAACTAAATATTTTAATTAAATTCATAATATCATTAATAAATACAAAGTCAAGGAGTACTTCCGTTTTCTAATTTTCAGCTTAAGAAATGAAAATTTCCAATTAATAAATTAAACTACAATAAGAGTCCCCAAAAAAGTACATTTACTTTACCAAAATAGTTTAATAATCCACAACCTCCAATTTATTCACAGTAATGAAGGTACAACCAAATATACCAAGTTTTTCTAAGTCCATGAGGCGATTTAAAAACATTATTATTTCTATAATCAATTTAATCATTTATTAGGTTAAGTTTCGGATAAGATGGAACTACAACACAAACCGAAATGAAATATGATGACATAAAATTTGGGGATATAATTTTTACTCCATTCCTTAAATGTTGATAGGCCCACACATATTATATCATCCATTGGTTTTAAGAACAAACTAATGATATTGACAATCGAAAAAATACCAACAAGTACGAAATAACCTATATGATCATAAAAAAGGATTAAGAATGATTGAGTAAATACGATTGTATAAGATTATTATAATAATTATGCACATTTCATTTCATCTAATGAAAAAAATAAATGGAAGAAAATCAAGTGAGAACCACAATAAATAGAGGAGGATATGGGGAGATCCTACACATCATGATCTTTCCCTCAAAACTAGCCATTATTTGGTTCAAGAGATGGGGGAGAGAGGGTTTAAATGTTAATTTCCCCCTTTATGAAAAATGGATCATGGGTCTATCTAACGTGATAATGGATCTCACTAGTTTGTTGGTAGAAAATAGGTGAACGTGTGAAAAAAAGGATCCTATAATAATCATATTCAACCTTGGAAGTGTACTTTCTTGTTGGGTACAATTAATATATTTGGTTTCTTGACTTAAGTAACTAACAATAATTTAAAAAATACCTAGACAACCAAAGAAACTATATCTCTACTGTCTAGACCAAAAAGATCTCTATTTATGGGTTCCAACAGTTAGCACTCAAATCAAAATTTTGGAACCAAAAAACACCCCTCCACCAACGCAAAACTCAAATGTTTCTCAGAAAACCATAAATTCTAACATACAAGGGGCTTTATAATATATATCATAATCTATGTTAACATAAAATTTATAAAAACAATACTTGATGTAAGAATGTCAAGATATAATTAAGGATATTAATAAAAGGCTTGTTACTGCACATTTTCTCATTATAGAAAAACCTACAGAAGGTTATTTTATTTAATGTGGGTCCTACAAAAATTGATTTGGTTGTGTATACATGGAAAATAACAATGTTATATCACATTCTTTGATACAATTGATTTCTCGTAAAAAACTGAACCACTATCTATAGTTACTGTCACAGTCATTGTGTTATCAATTTAGAGGAACAAAATCAATGAATAGAAGTGTAAAATATATGCAAATCATAAGAATTTAAAAAATATATTTACACATAACGACTTTAAGATGATTTAAAAAAGGATGTCAGTAATTATTCTAGGACTATGATTATTTAATAAACTACCATTACCAAATTTTAGATGAGGAAGAGAATGATCACAGCCTTAAAGTACCCACTACCTTATCCATGTTGATGATTGAGAAATACCCTACTATTATAAATATTAAAAGGATTCATATAAAAATAATAATTATATGGTCAATATCATACTTTACACAAAATTATTTCCAAAACATTTAACAATGATGAAATTAATGAGGCATAGGGGAGGATATAATGAATCACATGAAGATGAGAGAAATGATGTAACGCCCCGACCCCAGTTACCCGGAGTCGGTGCATTATACAGAACATTGGAATGATCACAAGAAAGATCAAATCTCTAAAGACCGATTGGTTTAGTAGCCTTAGAAACACTAGATATATTCATAAAGTTTTACATTAAATCATAAAGTGAAAAAAAACTACAAAAACATAGTCTCCATATTCCACACTCATATCCCCACATAAAATCCCTGCATGTCATTCATAACTTACTTCTTCACATCCTGGGAAAAATAAAACTTAGAAAAGGGGTGAGCTCAAATGCCCAGTAAGGATAACAATATAGTGGAAACTTTCATAAATAAGCATAAACATTTAAGGCAATGTATAACTAAAACAAAAGCCTTTTAAACTTGAACTTCAAAATAGTATGTAAAAAGTAAAATGAAATAATGCCATTTACTTATTCACATGGATATTCTATTAATCGAATAATCACATGCAATATCAATAACCACTTTCATAATGATGGAATGCATAATGCCAGACTATCATAATCACATAGCCAAGGACTCATGCCAAGACTACAAATAAGATTTTGCCAAGGCCTTGTGCCAAGACACTAGTCTGTCTCATGAGACCTACCGATGCATCAAGGAGCTATAGCGGGCTCCACCCGTCACATATTAAGTCCAATGAATTCCCATATGAAAAGGTTTAAGCATAACATAAACATTCGTATTAAAACTAGCATATGAAATGTCAATAATTTCACCAAAAACTATGAATGGTATAAAAATAGCACATCCACAGTCAATCACATCACAAAACCTTCAATACAATATAGAAGTTTTGTATCATAATAAATCAACTTCAAATAAGCGTAAAATCCATCAAAGGATGTTGACATAGATGAAATCAAAACTCTTTTTAGAGAAATATCTCTTTCTATTTTTGAAATCATTTAAGAGTCATATATTTATAAAATAAAACATTTTTCTTTGAAAATATACTTAAAACTTGTAAGGGAAGCTTCGACAATTTTAGAACGGCGGAAAATAACCACACCCGCCGTATAAGTTAAAAAACCATTCTTACCTTAATTCTGTCGAAAAGGATAAAAGCACCTTGTTTGGAAAATGACAGAAATATTCCTTTATAAAACTCTTATAAAAAGTTAAACAAGGGTATAAATGACTTTAACCCATATTCTTTTAAATAGGAAAAATGTTTTTAAATACTTTTTTATGAAACATGGTTGTGGATGATAAAGAGATCCCAGTAGATTATTACGTATAAACAACCTCGGATAATGAAGAGATTGTGAAATAACCATTACCTTGTACTTTTCCTTGGTTGGGGTAGGTTAACCTACTGTATAATGGTGAAATAATTTTTATTAAATTATACAATAATCATATACATTAATATGATATCATATATGATCTTTTAACATTGATTTGTTAATAATATCTTAGTATTATCGTTGTTTCGGCTGTTAACTTACTCGTTTTATTTTATATGTTTTGTTACGTTAGCAATGTTTGTAATGAATATGTTGTATCTTAATCATATATAGAATGATATCAAGTCCTTAGATACTATTATTAATCATCAAATGAGGATTATATTTGAATGGATACGATGGAGAATGAATCTCATCGCGTTCGTGGAGACGGTAGTCCGTACGTACGCACGAGCGACAATATCATTATTTTGATATTAAAATAATATATAAATTGATGTTGTATCATATATACAGAATCATTAACATGTTATATTTATTATTTACATGAGTTACACATCATTATTATACCCATCCAAATAATAATATATTGAATAACAATTACACCACGACGTGGAGACGGTAAGCCGTACGCACGCACGTATGGTGACATGCTATTCAAAGGGTGGATAGAATACTGAATATGGTTGTACCATATTTATAATAACATCACAGTATATATATGATACTGGAGTTTTTATTTTAGAATAGTAATAACAAATAAATAAGATGTGGAAGAAGAAAGGAACTTGGAAAAGGGTGGTGAAATCATTACCTCTTCTTCGGGTTCTTCCTTTTGATTTGATCAAAAGGGATCCTTAGGTTGGCTTTCTGATCAAACTAAGGCCTCTAGGATGTAGTGAGGGAAGTTGGGAGAGTATCGGGTCAGAGTTTTGCCCCACCAAAAGGCTTTTAAGGTGTGAAGAAATGAGTAGGAGGAGTTCCCTTTTATAAGAGGGGTGAGGGGCACCTTTGGAAAAGCTAGAAATATTAATTTATAATAAATTCATATTCAGTTTATAATGGCTCCAAAGTGGATTATTTAACTTTTAAGGTGGGGATAGGTCGAAAATAAATCAACCAATATAATTTAGACAGGTTTGGGTTACTATACTAACCTTATCTTTAAGTATTAACTCTAAGTTAATTAGTTTCACTTTTACAATGTCTCTTTGTATTTTTATATTATATGGTTAATAAACATACCATATACATCCAAGTGACCCCCAAGTGGTCCATTAATGATAAAATTATCATGATATAAGTTTTATTTCCAATCATTAGATTTTTAGGAATTTAATATCAATTAATAATATATTACTTGTTTTAAAAACTCTTTTTTGTCAATTTTGACACTATTCAATAGATGATTTTTGTGAAACTCATAACAGACTTATTACTTCGAAAACAGTTAATTAAATCAATCCTAATATCTCATTTTATCCTAGAAAAGTATTGTAAATCATTAAAAGGCTCAAATTATATTTATTTGGGTATTTATAATATCAATTATTTTAAAGTTTCTTTATTACGGGAATTACTGCATCATCATTGTGTCATAAATAAATTATATTATTTAATCTCTAAAAATTATAAATAAAATATCATTATATATGAAATCGTTTTATCTTTATAATGAATATTTATAGTCTAAAATCCAACGTATATAACCCTATGAAAAAATTTTTTTTGCTAAAAGATATATGCTTGTGTCATTTTTGTATTCATTTTAACTTAATTAAAATTAATTGTCCCTATCACCTACAAGTGGAACCATGGTGTCCCAATATCGACCAATATATGCCTATGGTCGAACATGTATCAACCAATAAGGTTAGAACACGTTTTAGGGTAATTTTTTATTATTATAATATTATTTTTTAACCCTTATTTACCGGATTTACCCTTAACCATGGTAAATAAAATATTTACCGAAGTAATTATTCACAATGTCTAAAAATAATAGTTAACTATTAACACAATTTGAACATCCTGATTCCAAATATGGAAAACATTTTTCAAAATTCAAAACACAGAAGTGTCAGAAATTAATTTAAAATGAATTCCCATTGTTAAAACAAAAAGCGTGTTTTTAAGAGATAGTAACTGTCAAAAGATTGGCATTTGTTTATGTCCAGTTTAATTGTAAAATTATGTCCAATGACCAAAATTATATTAAATGGTAAAAATATATTGTAAATATAATTTAATACCACTCAAATTCATAATTTATCACTATGAATTATTTTGATTAAAAAGTTGTTTTTAATTAAAATTTAGTAATTTTCATTATTCATCAAAATATTAAAGTTATCCGAAAAGTACCAAAATTTCCCCTTAGGCTAAATTCGATATTCCGAATCCAAAAATGAAGTCGATTTTAAAATATATATATATATATATATATATATATAATTTCAAAAAGTAGGTATTACTATTCATAACGGCTAGTTTGATTGGTTATGGTGTGTTAGAACTCGGTGTTGCATACAACACACACTATCACATTATTCAAAGTGAAGCGTACCGTAGAAGCTTGGGGTGTTACATTCTCCCCTCCTTCAAATAATTTCATCCTCGAAATTTCTTGAATACTTATCACATGAAAAGACTCGGGTGGTTCTTCATCATAAGTTCCTCGGGTTCCCACGTTGCCTCTTCCATCTTATGGTTTCTCCAAAAAACTTTTACCAGATGTGTCGTCTGGTTTCTCAGTACTTGTTCTCTCGTATCAAGAATCCTGACGGGCTCTTCACAATAAGACAGATCGGGTTCCAGTTCCAATTCCTCTTAAGTGAGTACATGTGTTGGGTCAGGCATGTATTTCCTCAATTGAGATACGTGGAACACATCGTGAACTTTGGAGAGACTTGGCGGCATTTCCAATCGGTAAGTTACATCCCCAATTCGTTCTAGAATTTTGAAGGGTCCGATGTACCTAGGACTCAATTTACCTTTCTTACTAAAATGTATGACGCCCTTAAATGGAGATACCTTCAGGAAAACATGATCACTGACTTGAAATTCCAAATCCTTCCTTCAATTATCGGCATAGCTCTTCTGCCTACTCTAAGCTGCATTGATGTGATTTTGGATTACCTTCACCTTTTCCATCGTTTCCTCCACCAGTTCTGGGCCTACAAGTTTTCTTTCACTAACGTAATCCCAAGAGGTTGGTGTATGACATCTATTTCCGTATAACGCTTCATATGGTGCCATCTAAATACTCGAATAGAAGCTATTTCTATAGGAAAATTCTACCAGAGGTAAATATTAATCCCACATACCCTGAAAGTCAAGTGAGCAAGATCTCAGCATGTCTTCTAAGGTTTGAATAGTCCGTTCTGATTGTCTGTCTGTCTGTGGGTGGTAAGCAGTGCTCAAATGATGTTCAGTATCTAGGGATTTCTAAAGACTTTTCCAAAATCTTGAAGTAAAATGGGGATCACAATCAGAAACAATCGATAGGGGTAATCCATGAAGTCTCACAACTTCATTAATATATAGTCCTGCTAGACGTTCCAGGGGTATATCTTCTCTTATACTAAGAAAATGTGCTGACTTGGTAAGACGATCAACAATAACCCATATCGCATCGTTCCTTCTAGGAGTCTTTGGTAGCCCCATGACAAAGTCCATCGTAATATTGTCCCATTTCCACTCCGGTATGGGAATAGGTTGCATGATTCTTCCAGGCTGTTGCCTTCCATCTTTCACTTGTTGACAAACCATACATCTTGACACAAAATCAGCAATCTCCCTCTTCATGTTGTCCCACCAAAAATGTTCCTTCAAATGGCTATACATTTTGGTGATCCCAGGCTGTATAGAGAAATTGGAACTATGAGCATCATCCAGCAATTCCCTTTTTAGATCAGGTATATCGGGAACACAAATTCTCTTCCCAAATTTCAAAATTCCATCTTCATACACAAAGTCTCTCAGTCTCCCATCATTAACAGCTTTAATCTTCTTTTGAAATTCTTCATCATTGGTCTGAGAACTCTTAATAATTTCTAGTAAAGATGGTTTGGCAACCATTTGAAAAAGACTTGATGTTTCACCTTCCCTAGTTATTCCCAGGTCCATCTTCACTAGATCCATCAAAGTTGGATCCCTTTCAATTCTCACCATGTTCAAAACTCCACAGTCTTTTCTGCTCAATGAATCTACCACCTTGTTTTCTTTCCCTGGGTGGTTTTGTATCGTACAATCATAATCCTTGAGTAATTCAAGCCATCTCCTTTTCCTCATGTTATGTTCTTTTTGTGAGAAAATATACTTCAAACTCTTGTGATCAATATAAATCTCACATTTTTCACCATAGATGTAGTGCCTCCATATCTTCAAAGCAAAGATCATAGCTGCTAGCTCGAGATCATGAGTAGGCTTGTTTTGGTCATGAATTTTCAACTGTTGTGATGCATAGGCAATAACCCTATCATTCTGCATAAGGACACAACCAAGTCCTTTATTCGATTCATCACTATAAAAAACGAAACCATCATTCCCCGATGGTAGAGTCAATATAGGATCATTGACTAATTTTCCCTTCAGTTCTCTGAAACATTCTTCACACTCTTTTGTCCAAAACAATTTAACCCCTTTACGTGTGAGCTTCGTTAATGGGTTAGCCAATCGGGCAAAATTCTAGACGAAACGTCAATAATAACCAGCCAAACCAATAAAACTACGTACCTCAGTTATACTCGTAGGTGCTGGCCATTCTTGGATCGCCTTGGTCTTCGAAGGATCAACAGAGATTCCATATTTAGAGATAATATGGCCAAGAAAAGAAATATCATGAAGCCAGAATTCACACTTGCTAAACTTCCCGTATATTTCATGTCTTCTCAGAGTCTTCAGGATAATGCACAACTGATTTTCATGATCTTCGTAGATTTTGGAGTATACAAAGATATCATCAATAAATACCACCACAAATTCATCAAGATACTCCTTGAAAACTCTATTTGTCATATCCATGAATACAGAGGGTGCATTATTCATCCAAAAAGCATTACAGTAAACTCGTAATTCCCGTACCTGGTTCGAAATGCTGTCTTCGGAATGTCTTCCTTCTTCACACACAACTGACGGTATCCAGATCGAAGGTCAATCTTTGAAAATTACTGAGCTCCATATAGTTGGTCAAATAAATCACCAATGCGAGGTAGGGGATACTTGTTCTTTATCCTTATAGCATTAATCTCCCTATAATCGATACATATCTCATAGAGCCATCTTTCTTTTTAACAAAAAGAATAGGGGCTCCCCAGGGAGAAACACTAGGGCGAATAAATCCTTTATTACTCAATTCCTTTAGTTGCTTCTTTAGTTCTACTAATTCTACAGTGGCCATTCTATAAGGGGTCTTCGATATAGGCCTTGATCCAGGAATTAAATCAATGGAAAACTCAACTACTCGTTCTGGAGGATGTCCAGGTAAATCTTCCGGAAATACATCTACAAATTCTTTCACAATAGGTACATCCTCTATTTGAACATTCCTTTCCTCACCCACAATTATTTCATTCTCTTCCTCCCCAATAATTGAATTTAGTTGAGCTACTGGGGGTGGATCTAAATAAGAATTAGGTGGTGACGATTCTGCTCTAATGATAAGGTGTTCTTTATCATTATCATCAATAATCATAACCTCTTTCTTCTTACAATAAATCTTCAAATCATAGTCCGAAAGCCAGTCCATACCGAGGATTATATCAAACTCAATCATAGGTATGACAATGAGATTAGCAGATAAACAACATTTATGTGCTCTAATGGGGACTGATTCGCAAAACTTTGTTTCAATGATACTTCCCTTAGGAGTTTTAACTGACAACACCCTTGTTAATTCAAATTGGAAATATCTAATTTTCTTAGCAAACTGGGAAGATATGAAATAATGCGATGATCCAGAATCAAATAATGAATTTTCTAAACTGGAGGAAACCATTAAATTACATGCCACCACATCTTTTGGAGCTTCTACCTCAGCAGTAGTGATAGCATAAGCTTGGACTTGATCCCTTGTCCTTTTCTGAGGTAAGTTCCCATGATGCTTAGGAAATTTATTTTCATAATGCCCCATATCCCTGCAATTGTAGCACTGAACGTTGGTGGCTTCCTTCTTCCCTTTGCTATCACAAGCTTGGTTGCCTTTTTCACCACACTTGTAACAGACTCTCGTTCCCTTCAAGAAAGTACCAGGGTGTTTCTTCTAACATTTACAACAGGATGGATATTCAACCTTTCCCTTGTTCAACTTATTTCCATTCCCAGATTTATCAGCAGGTCTCTTCTTCTCTTGCTTTTCTTTAAAGTCATAAGTCTTAGAAAATTATGTTACGGTCTTGATAGCACATGAGACAATGTCTTCGTACGACGAAAAGCATTATGATACTAATGCTTGACGTAGAAATTGTTTTAACCCATCAAAGAATCGATCAATCTTACTTCTTGGGTTACGTATATAATCTCCAGCATACCTTGCTAACCTTGTAAAGTTAGCCTCATACTTTGCGACATTCTCATCCTCCTTCTGTCTCAGACTCAGAAATTGCCTTTCCATATCTGCTCGATGGTCGTGTGAAAAGTATTTTTCTAAAAATAGATCTTTGAACTACCTCTATTCCATATTTGATACTTCATAATCTTCCTTCGTGTTTTGAATCAATGACCACCATTGATCAGCATCTCCAGTGAGGCGGTAAACTGCCATGATAACTTTTTCCCTTTCACTACTCCCCAAAGCCTAAAATATTTTCTCTAGGTAATTTATCCATTTCTCAGCTAATAAGGGATTTGTACTCCCATTGAACATTGGTGGTTGTTGCCTCATTAATCGTTCTAACATTGATCCTCCACGCTGCGGATCAGGGTGCTCCATACGGGTAAGTTTATTATTCAAAACCTGAGTGAGTTGTCCCAATATGGTGATTAGCTGGTCAACACCAGTTGCATCACAAGATCCACTATAATTATTTTGAGCAGGAGGGAAATCCCTACATGGATTGTGTGCATTGATACAGTTTCCATTTCTTCCACTAGGCACAATTTCTAAACAATGGCATAAACTAGATCAGTTTATAAATCAGAATACATAATCCCATACTTATAAAACACTTAACATAAATTGAACTATTTATGGATATAATCCATAATCATAAAAATGTTTTCTTTTAGGAAGTATATACTCATAATCCCTTCATAATGATATGTAATGAAATTGAGAGTTATCCTAATCATATCCCCTGGGAGTGTTGTAACCTAGAGTGCAGCAAGGCCCGTTTTCGTGCACCAGTTCCCGTTCGAGTCTAGCTCAAAGCGGTGTTTTCGGGTTTTACCCCTAGGTACATCTATGCCAGAGCCGCCACTACCTTCTCGTATCCAGACATGGATGTATTGCTCGGAAAACTCACAAAATATCTACAATACCAAAATTCTAGGAAGTTCTTCAATACTAATCCACAAAGTTCATCTTAGGTCTACGTGCTCCAATTAGAGTTTATCTAAATCTAGCTTCCATGGTTTTTACTGAACATCCTCTGATACCACCTATAATGCCCTGACCCCAGTTACCCAGAGTCGGTGCATTATACATAACATTGGCATGATCACAAGAAAGATCAAATCTCGAAAGACCGATTGATTTAGTATCTTTGGAAACAGTAGATATATTCATAATGTTTTACATTACATCATAAAGTAAAAAACTACTACAACAACATAGTCTCCATCTTCCACACTCATATCCCCACATAAAATCCCTGCAGGTCATTCATAACTTACTTCTTCACATCCTGGGAAAAATAAAACTTAGAAAAGGGGTGAGCTCAAATGCCCAGTAAGGATAATAATATAGCGGAAACATTCAAAAATAATCATAAATATTTAAGGAAATGTATAACTAAAACAAAACCTTTTAAACATGAACTTTAACATAGTATGGCAAAAGTAAAACGAAATAATTCCATTTACTTATTCACATGGATATTCTACTAATCAAATAATCACATGCAATATCAATAACCACTTTCATAATGATGGAATGCATAATGCCAGACTATCATAATCACAAAGCAAAGGCCTTGTGCAAAGACTACAAATACAATTTTGCCAAGGCCTTGTTCCAAGACACTAGTTTGTCTAATGAGACCTACAGATGCATCGAGGAGCTACAGCGGGCTCCACCCGTCACATATTAAGTCCAATGCATTCCCATATGAAAAGGTTTAAACATAACATAAACATTCGTATTAAAACTAGCATACTAAATGTCAATAATTTCACCATAAACTATGAATTGTATAAAAATATCACATCCACAGTCAAACATATCAAAAAACCTTCAATAAAATATAGATGTTTTGTATCATAATAAATCGACATCAAATAAGCATGAAATCCATCAAATGATGTTGACATAGATGAAATCAAAAACTCTTTTTAGAGAAATATCTCTTTCTATTTTTGAAATAATTTAAGAGTCATATATTTATAAAATAAAACATTTTTCTTTGAAAATATTCTTATAAGCTTGTAAGGGAAGCTTCAACGATTTTATAATGGCAGAAAATAACTGCACCCGCCATATAAGTTAAAAAAACATTCTTACCTTAATTCTGTCGAAAAGGTTAAAAGCACCTTGTTTGGAAAACGACAGAATGATTCCATTATAAAACTCTTATAAAAATTCAAAAAAGGGTATAAATGACTTTAACCCATATTCTTTTAAATATTAAAAAAAATTTGAAATACATTTTTAAGAAACATGGATGTCGATGATAAAGAGATCCCAGTAGATTATTAGTATAAACAACCTCAGATAATGAAGAGATTGTGAAATAACCCTTACCTTGTACTTTTCCTTGGTTGGGGTAGGTTAACCTCCTATATAATGGTGAAATAGTTGTTATTAAATTATACAAGAATCATATACATTAATATGATATTATATATGATCTTTTAACATTGATTTGTTAAAAATATCTTAGTATTATCGTTGTTTCGGGTGTTAACTTACTTGTTTTCTTTCATATATTTTGTTACGTAAGCCATGTTTATAATGGATAGGTTGTATCGTAATCATATACATAATGATATCAAGTTCTTATATACTATTATTAATCATCAAATGAGAATTATACTTGAATGGATACGATGGAGAATGAATCACATCACGTTCTTGGAGACGGTAGTCCGTACGTACGCACGAGCGACAATATCATTCTTTTGATATTAAAATAATATAAAAATGGATGTTATATCATATAAAAATAATCATTAACATGTTAGATTTATTATTTACATGAGTTACACATCATTATTATACCCATACAAATAATAATATATTGAATAATAATTACACCACGACGTGGAGATGGTAAGCCGTACGCACGCACATATGGTGACATGTTATTAAAAGGGTGGATAGAATACTGAATATAGTTGTACCATATTTATAATAACATCACAATATATATATGATACTGGAGTTATAATTTTAGAATGGTAATAACAAAGAAAGAATAAGTGGAAGAAGAAAGGAACTTGGAAAAGGGTGGTGAAATCATTACCTCTTCTTCGGGTTCTTCCTTTTAATTTGATCAAAATGGCTCTATAGGTTGGCTTTATGATCAAACTAAGGCCTCTAGGTTGTAGTGAGGGAAGTTGGGAGAGTATTCGGGTAGATTTTTGCGGAACCATAAGGCTTTGATGGAGTGAATAAAAGAGAAGGATGAGTGCCCTTTTATAAGAGGGGTGAGGGGCACCTTTGGAAAAGCTAGAAATATTAATTTATAATAAATTCATATTCGGTTTCTAATGGATCTAAAGTGGATTATTTAATTTTTAAGGTGGGTATAGGTCGAAAACCATTTAACCAATATAATTTAGATAGGTTTGGGTTACTATACTAACCTTATCTTTAAGTATTAACTCTATGTTAATTAGTTTCACTTTTACAATGTCTCTTTGTATTTTTATATTATATGGTTAATAAACCTACCATATACATCCAAGAGACCCCGCAAGTGGTCCTTTAATGATATAAATATAATGATATAAGTCTCTTGGCTGAACCTTAGATTTTTAGGAATTTAATATCAATTAATAATATAATACTTGTTTTAAAACCTCTTTTATGTCAATTTTGACACTATTCAATAGTTGATTTTTGTGAAACTAATAACAGAATTATTACTTCGAAAAAAGTTAATTAAATCAATCCTAATATGTCATATTATCCTAGAATATTATTTTAATTCATTAAAAGTATCAAATTATATTTATTTGGGTATTTATAATATCAATTATTTTAAATTTTCACTATTATGGGAATTACTGCATCATTATTGTGTCATAAATAAATTAAATTATTTAATCTCTAAAAATTATAAATAAACAATAATTATGTATGAAATCTTTTTATCTCCTTAATGAATATTTATAGTAGAAAATAAAACATATATAAACCTATGTAAAAATTGTTTTTCTAAAAGATATATGCTTGTGTCATTTTTGTATTCATTTTAACTTAATTAAAATTAAGTGTCCCTATCACCTACAAGTGGCACCATGGGGTCCCAAAATCGACCAAAATATGCCTATGGTCGAACATGTATCAACCAATAAGGTTAGGACGCGTTTTAGGGTAATTTATTATTATTATAATATTATTTTTTAACCCTTATTTACTGGATTTACCCTTAACCATGGTAAATAAAATATTTACCGAAGTAATTATTCAAAATGTCTAAAAATTAAGGTTACGTATTTACACAATTTTTACATCCTGATTCCAAATATGGAATCCATTTTTCAAAATTCAAAACACAGAAGTGGCAGAAATTATTTTAAAATTAATTCCCGTTGTTAAAACAAAAAGCGTGTTTTTAAGAGATAATAACTATCCAAAGATTTTCACTTGTTTATGTCCGGTTTAATTGTAAAATTATTCCCAATGACCAAAACTATATTAAATGGTAAAAATATATTCTAAATATACTTTAAAACCACTAAAATTCATAATTTATCACTATTAATTATTTTGATTAAAAAAGTTTTTTTTAATTAAAATTTAGTAATTTTCACTATTCATCAAAATATTAAAGTTATCCGAAAAGTACCAAAATTTCACCTTAGGCTAAATTCAATATTCCGAATCCAGAAATGAAGTCCATTTTAAATATATATATATATATATATATATATATATATTCAAAAAGTAGGTATTACTAATCATAACGGCTAGTTTGATTGGTTATGGTGTGTTAGAACTCGGTGTTGCGTACAACACACGCTATCACATTATTCAAAGAGAAGCATACCGTAGAAGATTGGGGTGTTACAAATGATGTTAGGGATGTTTCATGAATACAACATAGATAATGATATTTATTTCATCCTAGATAATAATTCTTTCCATCAAAAAATTAAAAAAATAAATAATTATTACATTATTCACATATATAATTTTTTTATATGAATTCTATATTAATAAATATGTATTGAGATATTTGGTGGAATTTATGGTGATAAAAAATGATGACATATATTTTTATGTAAACATAAATTTTATTATTTTGTGAAAATGTAAGATGAGAGTTTAAAATGGTCAATGGGAGGATCAAATCACAACCCTCACCAACATTGAAATGATAAATCATTACAATGAGATTTATCACAATTATCAGGAATACATCATAATAAATAATTGCTATATGATTTCTAGTTGATCATTTCCCCATTAATTTCAAATTCAAATCTTTTAAGGATGTCTTCTCGCATTATAAATTGATAAATGATTAAAAAATGAATTAGTGAGATGACATGGGGAACCAATTTCAATCATATTTTATCAAGATCCATGGTTTAGTAGTATGTTTTAGAAGAGTAATAAATAATTTTTTTTTGACATAAATTCAACCCACCAAATCTTGAATAATGGTAAATTTTAAAGGACTATATAGAATAAAAAATAGATATAATAAGCATACTCAATAGATATTAAATGTAGAAATTCTCAAAATTTTATCCATTTTATAGAACCTTACACCAATAGTTTCAACTATAGTATTTAAAATGTACTCCAATAAAGCTCTATAAGTGATGAGATGAATATATAAAATACTTTTTGAAGATGTTGGTGCACAAATGCTACATTGACCAAATACTATGAAAGTGATTATAGATATGACTCTATCTATTCAATAACAGAATATTAATACTTACATTTTATTGAAATGTAGTATTTTCAATTATTAATTAATGTGTTTAATGTTGCAGAAAACTATTTTTATTCAAAATTCTCCATAAAGTGAGTGATAATGTTTCAAATGAAGGTAAATACCAACCCTAGGTACATTGACCACTTTTAGATCTTTGATAATACATTATTGGTTACTTATCGAGTACAACATTAACAAAACATTGCCAAAGTGAATGTCATGTTCCATGTATCCCAATTTAGGATGTACATACCTTATCCCTAAGTTGAATTTAATTTAGATGTGGTATTACTCGAATATGAACTCTATTTTGAGGAGAAACTAATGAAATCCTTAGGCTTTAAATAGAATTTTATACAAAATAAGACAACGCAACATGTAATAGTAATTTTCAAAATATTAATTAAAAAATTGAAAAAAATGGACCGGAGAAAAAAATGTAATAGAAATACCCTCTTATATTATTATCTAAGGATATGATATGAATTTTTGAGGGAGAAGTTTCGAAATTGGGATGACTATAATCACTGAATATTTCTTATATTTGATTTTCCATTAGAATATATATGTTTTTTATATTTAATTTTATGATATTATGTTAAATACCAAAACCATATAATAATGACCAATATTTTGATTTTCCTAAAAAACCCGTAAAATAAAATTAAAAATATGTTTCATTTGATATAAATTATAGATGAAGGGTAATATAATGAAAATAACTAATTATAATTTCAAATTATATTGTTTAGTGATTACCGAAATACACCACATTCATGAACACCATAATAATGTCAATGAAAATAATTAGAAATGAATTAGAAATACAATGAAGGAAATATATAAAAACATTCTAGAATCTATGTTTCATTAATGTATCAAATAACGTAGTGCGTATTGGCATAAAAGGTTTTACCATTTTAAATATGAATCTTCGAAATAGTAACCAATCGTATTGGAATAGTTACATGACTTATTGTAATAGAAATATGACTATTTTAATAGTGACATGATTATGTGAACTAAAAAATAGATTATTGAAATTATTTACTATGAATAAATTTTTCAAATATAGATATTATAATTCTATAAAAAAATTCAAATCAGAAAACTAAGAATAATGTATAAGTTTATTTTAAATAGTGTATTGGTTACCAGATTATGAAAACCCAAAAATTTTATATAACATTTTAAGATCACCTCAGTTATGAAATTATTTTGATAGAATAAATATTCATTGAATAAACTTCAAAATTTCTTATTACTAAATTTTTTGTAATTTGGTCAGAAAACAAGAATTTTATATGAATAGTAAAAATAATGTCCCTGAATTATAGATGTTTTTGTGAATTCAGATTGAAATAATTATAACCTATTTATTTGTAAAATTTTTATATATTACTAAAATAGTTATAATAAGTAAAATCATTAATTTTTAAATAATAAATGATATTTGATAATTGAAAAAGTAATTTCTATAGCCTTAGAATCTAATGTATTACATAAAAAAGATTTCATTTTTATTCATTTCTATTATATAAACTATATAAATCAGTATTCTCGTGGTTAAAAAGTAAACAATATTAATATTTTAATCAATTTTAATTCTTAATGAAAATAAATTAAATTTAATCTTTCACATTCTAAATAAAATTAAATTCATTATTACTACCAAATTACCCCTCCCCTAATGTATAAATACCACCACAAACTCCACATAAAAAATATATACATAAAAAATATCATCACCCAATATCATCTAAATTAAATCCTCATAAATTATATTAGAAATCTATAGAAATTATGTTATCAAATAAATTCAAGCCTTCAATCCATTAAGGGAATTAGTGAATAAAGAATAAGAAAAAGGTAATGTTACTTCATTTTTTCCTTTTTCCCCTTCTATTTTTTATATTCTCTACTCCCCTCAAAATCGACAATCCTAAAAAAAATCATCATATCAATGTGATATTTATTATATCATGCTACTATAAAATGCAATTTACTATATATGGATATTATCTCTCTCTCCTCCTCCTAATTAACAAATCTCATTAATAGTTGGTTTTATCCATTTATAAGGGTCTTTTCTATACAATTCATATCTCCAACTTCATTGATACTTTGAAAAAACTATAAATTATTAATAAATAATTAATTACATGTATTATCATTATTCTTGATGATTATTAATAAATTATGAATAACCATTAATCAAAACTATGAAATATAATCAAAATAGAAAAATTAAATAAATATTTCATCCATCAATTTCATCATTAATAAAAAAATAACTATCAGAATATATTTATTTTCATTGTTGCATAATAAAATAAATTAATAAAATTTGATACTAGATTCGTTTTTTAAAAAACATATTTTTGTTTTATATTAGGTGTAAACACGATGAATAAAAAATACCTATGGAAGAGGGATTCCTAAAACCCATTTTCTCTTTTCTGTTTATCAAATATTCCTCCATCATTCCCCATGATTCATATAACACACAACTTAAAATTATTTTACATTTCAATACATTTCCTTATTTGGGGGATATCCAGGATTATACTTCATGGGGAACATTCATATACACCTTCATTATTAATGATATTGTGTATATCCCTAAAATTATATATTGTTTCATTAAATGAATATTCTCTTACATTTCAAAACGATGATATTTTATTTATTAACAACGCAATCAAATGATTAAAATAATATAATAACATCATATTTTTGAAACATATAACATTATTATTAAATTTAATTATGATGACATAATCACAAAACCCATTATTTTATTATGGGTTAATTTCATGATTATGATTGATATCTCTTCCCTTTCTTTGTGGAATAATTGACTATAATCATATTATGATATGATGTATGGGACCATAAATATATATACTTAAAATGCATTGGGTAAATTGATATATATATATATACACTATATATATTAAAATTGAATATGATTTTATCTTTGTTCACATCATACATAATAAGCATAGTATGAATATCTTAGGCATGAACATGATGTTATCTTTTTCTCATTAAATGTTTTGGAATAGTATGGAATTATAAGATTATTCAAATTATCTTTCTCTAAATTTATTATCAAGATAATATTATTTATTAGTTCTTATAGTGATGATCATAAGCTTATGATATAACCATGGATATCATTTTCACCCATGTACTACATTGATTCATCTCTAACGTTCCTTCCCAATTATCCCTCCCAGTACTCGGATTTTACATACCCATTTTTTGGAGATATGTCCCTAGTTCATTATTGGTTCCAAATAGGCTATGAAATAATATTACAGGAATAAGAGGCATTATTTAAATAATATATTATGTTTTATGTGTATTAATATTTTATGAATGTAATTTCTCCACGTTAATAAACCACTTGACTATAGAAATTTTTTAGTGTATGTTTATCCTTGAAGCGGTCTAACAATTATCTATATTATATGAGGGTATTTGTTTTTATAAATACTTTTAATATAATTAAATTTTAATTATAAGTACAATAATTTTTATATTGACCATTTAGTTATTAAACGATTCAAACAAGATTAAATTCACATATTCAATGAGTTATTCTGTACTCTATTATAAAAACGTTTATGAATCATTTTAAGTAATGTTAGAGCATACAAGGATTATAATATAGTTTTATAAAGAATGATTCAACCATGGGAATCAATTCATCAAACATTCATTGAATTCTTTGTGGACATAATATCTCATTTTTATCCCCTTTAATCGTATGGTTCAATAAGACAATGCTTATTAGAGATGTAAATCTTAATGTATTTGGAGATTCACTTAATCTATTGAATATATTTATATGTCATATATATTTTCTTCCTATATGGAATCTGACCCCATCACTAATGAATTTAATGTTTAACAACAATGAAAAAATATATGTGTTTTGTATTTAATGTCATCTATTCATATATAACATTTCATAATCTTTTTAAAAAAATTAAAAGGATAAATTTGTATCCATTAAAAAAATTGTATACCTTCAAAAAACATTAAAAATCACATTTAATTATTCTATAAATAATAATTGTTAATAAATTATATATATATAATTCTTTAGATGAATTGATTAAAAAATATATTAAAAAAATCATCCAATATTATATTTTTTAATACATTTTTTATATACATAAATGAATTTATACCAAAATATTATATAGTTAATAATATATAATATTTATAAATCTGTTGAAAATAATATATTATTTTTCATACTAAAAATAAATATAATTTATTTTTACAATTACATATGAATTATATAATTATATTCAATTAAAGTACAAAATAACTCATCATAAAATATAAATATAAATATATATTAGAATTCATCATTTCTCATTTAATATTATCAAAATAAGCTAATATAACTTCAAATTATAACAAATTACCTTAAAATATTCAATAAACAAAATAAATTATTTAATTAAATATATTAAAATTAAAATTACATTATTAAATATATATTACCCACTATTTGAAAATTAAAATCGATAATATGAAAAATTAAATATTTTATGAACTTATAAAAATATATCTCATATTAATAAAATTTAATTTCCTTATTTATAAAAAATATCCTTCATAATATCAATTTTAAAAAGTAATCCTCTTTAATCATTAATATAATCATATTTCATTCACATCATTCCAATAAGTAGTCAAATGTATATTTTGAATTATTATTTGAAAAATCCCTCTTAATTTTCTAATTAAATAAAATTTACTAGTTTTCCTTTTAAATATTAATTTTCTAAATACCCCCTAAATCTATACAAATATCATGACATTGAATTTGAAAACACTATGATCGATCCACCATATGAATGTTTCTTTATAAAAAAGTCAATTCCATGACCATATGTCATTATACATAAAACATGTGAAGATACAAATCCATGACTTATATATATCAAAAACAAATCCGCCATCATAAAATTTTATCCTTTGAATCATAACAAAATATTGTATGTATAAAATCAGGGCCACGATAACTAAATGATATAAAATTATAAACCTATATATAAAATAAATATTCATAACAAAACATTCAATTATTTTTATAAATAAATAAATAAAATTATTGAATTTGATCAATTCAAAATAGTAGAATATCACATATAACTCTCATACTTAAATATTATCCTTTATATCACAAAGCCTCCAAAAGTCTAGAACCACTACAATAATATTTCCATGAATAATCCACAATCTATCATCATAAAATATGATAATATATTTTAAAAACAATATATATATATATATATATATATATATATATATTACCCAACCCAATATCATATGATAGATAATGTAAATTCATAATCTATTAGAAGACATAAAAAACATCTTTCATTAACATTTTATAATTGTAATAACACCATCTAAAAAACAACACCAGCATTAATTATTACCCTGAAATATATTGTGAACCAAAATGACAACTTCAATCCAATTCTAGAATTAATTTTTTTGTAACACACTTCCATTTTAAAAGAATTCTATGTTTGATAGCATATATGACACACAAAAATGAGCTTAAACAAATCACAAATCAATATTATTTTAAATATATGCATTGTATCCTAGACATTGATTTGGTGGGTAAGAATTGTAATGAAGAAATAATGAAATATATATTAGGTTTTCTATCCATACAAAAATTGATTGATTAATTCTGATAAAATAACCACTCATTATTGGGAATTTTTATTTCATTCTATGGAAATATGTATTCTTATAAGTTGTTATTTACTTATTTCTCTAATAGGTAGTGTCATAAATTTATTATATTTATAGAAATTAAATTTTATTAAGGGGAATTCATTTTTGAAATTATTATTTAAATATTATGTTGTGATGAAATTTTTTTATTTTTTAAAAATGATTGTTTTTAATTGAATAGTGAATAATAACAATTTTAAATAATATTAAAAAATTTATAGTATTAATGATAACAAAATTAGTTGAATTTATTAAAAAATGTAAGTAGTTTCCTTTAATTAACAATAAACCAATTATTGACATTTTAATTAATATTATCCTTAATTTTAAAATGAGATTATTTTTTATGAAAAAATTTCTATAGAATATAATATTTCATCACATTTTGTGGATAATATTTAATGTAATATCAAAAAATTATAGGTTCTGAATTTGATGATATTAATTCCAAATTGTTGGTCAGTGTGTGTATCTCAAGAGGTGAGGGCTGAAATGAGTACCCAATGAAATTTCTACATTAAAATTTACAAAGTTAAATCCACAATTTAATTATAAAATATATAGTTAAACAATATATAAGATCATTATAAGTTTTAATCATTCAAAAAATTTCATAATTATTGATTAGTTTTTGGGTAAGTAATATTCAATACTACTTAGTCCTTTGAAATAAATTTACATAATTAAAATTTTATTAAAACACAGTTTAAGATTAAAAATTGAATTATTGGTTATTGATTGGTCCAAATAGTATTATCTTTAAATTTAAATAAAAATACATAGTGGAAATTTAAATAAGAGGTTCAATTTCAAGATGATACTTAGTCCTCTACACTTAGTGATCAACAACCAAAAAATAGTTTATATAAAAAAACATGTTGATCCACAACCCAGATTAGGTTTTACAATTTTTATAACTACCTAGGTCACACATGACCTTTTCTATAGTTATATGAGGAATAAAAATCTAGTAGGAAACAATAGGACCTCTACCAATATTATTTGTTGGAGTAAATGTGTATAATACTTGAGAAGATATAATGTATCATCAATTTTAAAGTTAGAAACATTGCGAGTGTGATAAAACAGAGTACGCACACACAATGCTCAAAATATAAGAATAAATAAATAGAAATGAGAAATCTAAAAGTGAAGAGACATAAATGCTCGGTCTATAGGAATTTTATCTCATGACTCTTGATTTGATTTTTCAGTGGAGCATTAGTAAGTTTACCTGGAAATATTTATAAGAAAAAAGTGTTTCTGAATTATTTTATTGATTGTAAAAATTCTATTGATTTAATGATGTAGTTTGACTTTCTTAGTTGAGTGTTTCAATGATGTAACAGTTTAGCTTCCCTACTCTGTGTGTGTGTTTAGGAAGCATGATATTCTAGATTACTATTATTATATACATAAACAAATAATTCTTATGAGTAGGTTCTAGTGTATGAGGTCTCACAGACGAAAAATTTTATAATAAAACTCTATGGTCTACTTGATCAATTATATATCCCTTATGATATTCTACATTAGATACCTCATGTGCACCAACTTTGGGGGGGAACCGTACTAAAAGTTTCCCATTATTCTATAATGGGATCAAATGAACTATTTGAAGAAGAAACCACTAAAACATCAATATTAGATTATACAAAAATGGTAGTAATTGTAGAAGGAGTTACCACAATGGGTGTAGGGACAATGGTAGGAGGTGTATCAACAGCTATCATAGCACTCTTGGAAGTAGTAGTATATTCATTAACTAGATCTTCTTTTATCTGTATATCAGAATTATGAACACTTGAGCTCTAAACAGAAATTTTATTACAAACAATAGGTTCAACTTCTACACTAATATCAACAAGAGGCTCATAAGTAGCCCAAAGACGAAACAATTAATCATTGGATAACTGAGAAGAAATTATCTCATTTTTATATTCTTCAACCACATGTTTTTCTATATTAGAAATAACAACCATATTCTCAACTAAGGAATAATTAGAAACTATCCGACCATCACCAACTCAACTAAATTTAGTTCCATCAACATCATTATTATTTTGAAGAAATTTAAATAGTGGGGATTACTCCCACATAACAAGTGCTTCTTAATCTTTACGCTCTGGGTCCACTTCATCTGAAAAATTTGGTTTTCCAGTAGATATACTAGTCTAAGAAAGAATCTCTGAAGGCATCTCAACATCTCTTCTTCTAATTCTTCCATATGAGCGATCAAGCTTAGTGTTTTTATCATTATCATCATCACTTCAATTTCCATTTACATTTTCATTTTCTTTTTTCCCCATCCTCATCATTATCATATTTTGATCTACTTTTAAATTGATCTTCACCATAAAATTTTATATCTTATTCAACACATACAAACTTATATCTTTTTGGTAGTCTACTAGGTGTACTAGGAGCTCTATATGTAATCAGTGGTGATTTAGGTTACAAGTCAAGGTCAAAACCTACATCAACAAGAAGGTTGTTTTCAAACTCTTCTTTTCCAACACCCTCTTCATTCTCATCAGAGTATTCTAGAACCCCATTATGATATCGATTGGTATAAAAAATTTCCCTTTGTCTGGAAGATTTATCCACCTGGTAAAATTCTTTATATAGATTATCACTATCTATAATCCAATATCTTTTCATGGGGTTAAAACTAACTCTCATCCTTAAAAAGATTTCTCTTGAAATAAAGAAACCACAATAATTCTTTATTCTAAGAAACTAAACCCTTTTCCTTTAACATTGAAAAAAATAGCTTTAAATATATCAAATTTTGAGATATTAATGTTGGATATATCATCTCAAACAAATGAACCATTAGATACCTATAAATATTGATCATATGAAAACATTTTAGAAGACAATGAAGATATACATACTGGTATCTAATGTTGTATAAATCACCATTACTGGAGAATAGAATGTGTTTTATGAATATAAATAACAACTTACAGTCCCCCTTAAGATAAGAGGAAACATGCATTCTAATAAACTAATTACTACTAATATCATTAAGAGAATATTAATTTATAATAATCATAATAAATTCCTTTATAAGGACCTTTAAAGAATTAGACCAAATGTTTTGAAGAAAACACAATTTTCCCCCATTAATTATGGATCTAATCTAGTACTCTCCATCATTATTAAATCAAAACTAAACATACTAGTAGAATCGATGCACTATCCTAAGATATAAAGGTCTCTCAGTTAAGGAAAACCAATATTGAATTACTTCATTCAATAAGACGTTAAATACAAGAGGCTTACTAGACAACATCATATTTTCATTGAATTCCCTTTCAAGTACTATGACTATGATTGGAAGCTTCAGATTAACTTGTACAACTAGAGTAGGAACACATAGTTCACCTTTTTTCTTCTTTTCTGATTGATACTTATCTATAGAAATTTTTAGAAGACTATTCATTATTATAATGAATATCATTTTAATCTAGTAATAAATGTAGTAGGTAAAGTCAAGAAAATATTAGGAGAATAGATTTCACTCAGTGCTTAGAGTATCAAAATGATCTCGAGGTGTGTTGTAAATAGGCATAGTTTCATTTTTATAATTTGGAATTTATTTATATTAAAAAATAAAAATCTAAATGATATTGAATAATCAAAAATGGTATTTGTATCGTGAAAATATATTAATCATTTTACTAAAATAAATAGAAAATAAAATAAAATAAAATTGTGGTTAAAAACATTTGATATAGAAATATTCCCAAATTCATGAAAAACCAAAAGTGAGTAAAACATAATGGTGTTTCAACAAAAATGGTGAGATAACCCATATGTGGGTCAACAATAATATTTAGATAGACACAATAGTGTGTCACCAAATTATGTTGCACCCAACAGTGTGTCACCTAATGGTATGTCACCCAAAAACTAGACTTAACCATAATTTAATCATTCCTAACTCATGTTTGATATAGTTCAATCTCTCATAATTCAAAGTCTTCATTAATATATCAGCTAACTAATGCTTTGTTCAAAAAATCTCAAGAGTGATATCACTTTTTTTAAATTATCCATCAAAAAGTGATCTTTTAAGTAAATGTGATTTATCCTAGAATTGTATAAAGGATAATTTGAATTGTTTAAAGAATTTGGGCTATTATAGTTTATTTAAAAATTTAATAATTTATATCCATATTTTAGTGAGGATTATTTTACCAACAAATTTTTTTCACAACAGCTACCAGAAGTTATGTATTCTGCATTAGTAGAATATAATACTACATAATTTTTCATTGTACTACACCATGAAAATAGATACATTCCATAAAAAGTGATATGTTATAGAGGATATTTTTCTATCTAACATTCATACAAAAACTCATCATCATAATAACTAGCTTGATCAAACACTTTTCCTCAAGGGTAAAACAATCAAAAATTTGTCGTATGCTTGAGGTATTTGAAAATTATTTTATCATTTATCTTTGAGTCTATTGGGTATGCTTAAAAGTTTGGAAAATAATATAAAATAAACATTATATCAATAAATATAGATGTAAGGTAGAGAAGACAACCAATCATGCCTCTATAATTGGTTTGATCCACTCCTTTCCAAGATTTATCTATATCCAATTTAGAAGTAGTACTGATTTATTTATCATTAATCTTAGTGTTATCCATATAAATAATTTAATTATAACCTTTCTATAATTACTTTGATTTAAAATAATTTCTTATTTATTTTAAATGATCTGAAATCCAGTAAAAAAATGAAGTTCACCCATAAAACTCATTTCATATTCAGTTAGATTCATTTTTGAAGAATCAGTACCCAAAGAAGTTTTTAAAGATCCAATTATAATATTATATACATATATTTATATTACTGAATGATCTTTTGAAAATCGTTTAATGAAAAGAGTAAGGTCAGATATTCCATTCCAAAATCATTTTGACGTCAGATACTTTTGGAGGCCATCATACGAAGAACAATGAGCCTATCATAAAACATATAAATCTTTATTTAATTTACAATTTTGATTTGGAAAACATGGATTTTGAAAACTAGGGGTTGTTTGACAAAAACTATCCCAAATATAAAACCATTCAAGAATGAAATTTTGACATCGATTTAATAATTCTTAAAATCTAGGTGTGCTATATAGGCTTGAAAAATTCTTATAGGATCATGTCTAGATAATGTGGAAAAGGATTACTCATTTTTGACCCCTTCATCTTTACTATAACCATGTGTAACATCTCTAGCCTTATTTCTAACAATTGTACCAGATTCATTAAATGTGTTCCCAAAAACCCATTTACTTCCAATTGGTATATTATCCTTCGGTCTATCCACATGTTCCCATAGTTTGTTTCTTTAAATTTTAATTAATGCTTCTTGGATGGATATTACCTAGAATTCATATTTAGTGGATTCATTGATGCTATTTGGTTCATGATGAGACAATAATTATTGATATTAAATCGGATTTATGATAGATGATCTAGTTTGTGTTCGTCTATCTAGAACCCCTACAACTAAATCCAAAGGGTCATACTTATGTGTTCTAACAGCTCTAGAGAAAGACGGACTGGTTACTTTTGGTTTTACAAGTTCGGGTTCAAGAAGTACTAAATTTTTTTAGAGTTGTATGGTTTTTCAAAATATTTGATAGCATAATAAAAAGAAATAGAATTTAGGATTAGAGAAGAAAAATCTTCCATATGATTTTCTTGGGAGGTATCAGGCTCACATGGATCAGTTTCATCAAATTTGACAATAACTGATTCTTCCATTGTTTTGGAATTCATATTAGAAAATATATAGGCATTTATAGAGATTTAATAACTAAGGAAAAGTCTATAATCTCTTTTGGAAGAAAAATTTATCGAAACAATCCTCAGTGTTAAGAATAAAGACTTTGAAACCAATAATCTAATGTAATTAACCTTAGGTTTCCTATTTTTCCATAGTTCATAAGGGTTCATCATAAGGATAGGTTTAATAAATACTTAATTTATGATTTATTAGGATGTATAGATAGCTTCTTCCAAAAAATAAGAAAGTATGTCTTACTCATTTAGCATGGTCCAAGTTTTCTCTTATAAATATACAATTCTCCTTTCAAAAAATCCATTCATATATGGGGTCCTAAAAGCATAGAATTTTTGATTTTATCCATTAAGGGATAAAAAAGATTCAAAATACTTATTTTAATACTCATGACCATTTTCACTTCTTAAGGCCTTAATTCTAATTCCACTTTGGTTTTCTACAAACATAGTACACTTGGTATAGTAAGATCAAGTATCACTTTTGTGAGATAAGATATACACCCATGTATAACTAGGGAAATCAACCACAAGAACATAATTATAATTCTACCCAATTATTCTATAAAATCGAAAAAATTCAAACAAGTCCATGTGAACCAACTCAAGGGTTTAAGAAGTGGACACTTCATTCTTGGATTTAAAAGAAGGGTTGTGTTGCATCCCTTTTTAACAAGGGTTACAAACATTATTATTTGGGAACTCAAGATTAGGTTTATCACAAACTATACCATTAATAGTTACCTTCATAAGTGATTTTATGTTGCAATGTCCCAATGTTCTATGCCAAATCCATGATTTCTTGTGAGTGTCACTTAATAATGATACATTTTCATATACTAAAGAGTTTAAATAAAAAACCGAAAAATTTTGATTTATTAAATAAAAAAAACTAAAACATTTTAAAAATCATAATAAATTTCCAACATCCTTTTTAAAAATATTATAAAAATCATCATCACATAACTAAGAAATATTAAGTAGGTTATACTTTAAACCATCAATAAATAAAACATTAGAAATTACAACTGACTTATGGTTTTTAATTTTTACAAGGGAAATGATTTTCCATTATCATTGTTACCAAAGTTATATGACCACTATAAAACATAATAATTCACTTGAAAAATGATTAATCTCGTGTAATATGTCTTGAACACCTATTGTGTAGTATGATTAAATATTATCGGAGGCCTTCAATCATTTTTCCAAAAAACAAAATTTATGCAAGAAATAACTTTGGCACCACAAACTATTTGGGTCTAAATATTTTGGTAATCAATTATTTGGGAACCCACATTTTTCTAAAGGGTTTACTATAGAAATATTGAATAATTTTGGAAATAAAATCTCCATTCAGTCCATTGGAAAAATATTTTCAAGAAAAACTATCTGGTCTGGTTTTTGGAACAAAAGTACTTTTTGTTACTCTCCCCTTTCCAAATTGTTATACCTTTCTATTTACATATATAGGCACAATTTGGTTACTAAAATTTGTATATTATTTTATCAACAATTTGTAAAATTTTCTAGGTCTTTCATGAATATATCTTTGGAAATTTTAAGCTCTTTATTTTCTTTCTATAGTTGACCATTTTTTTCTCCATTTCAAGAGAGAGATTAGATTTAACATATACAGATAAAGCATGTTTTCATTTTAAAAAGTTGTATTTATATTTTTTTCTCATTAAAGGTGTATTATTTCATGTTACAATATTCAAATAATTCTTCATTTGACATATTGTCATCATCAACTTTTTTTGTCAGAATCATTAGAATTATGGTCAAATGAAAAAGTATAGTTAGTAGGTAAATCAGATAAAGAAGGTATGTTAGATATGTTTTTTATGAAACATGTATTTTTGAAATCTGAAGATTCTTCCGGTGAATAATCTGAATAAGTAGATTTATACTCAAATTCACTCAAGTTATAATTTATAGATTATTTTTCTTTTATCATTTTCATCATGTTTTTATTGTATTTGAATTTTTGAAAGTCTAATTTTATATACACATTACTCTTACATTCACAATTGAAAACTTCTTTTGGATCATATTCCATCTTTGAGTCATTCTTCAATTATTATTTGGAATCATACATTCCATTTTAATTTTCTTTTTTTTTTGAAATAACTATTTTTCTTATAATTTTTTTTAAATATTCTTCATTGGTGATCCATCTCCTCATCACTATCTTGTGGAGATTCACTATCACTTGAACTAACATATTTTAATTTATCTTTTTTCCTGTCCTTTATGCTTCTGTTTAGATGAAGTAGTTGTGAAGGCTACTTATCATATTTTAGGATCCTCATATTCATCATAGGTTAATTTTGTCTCTTTTATATACATCATAAGCATATTAATCAGATACATGACTGTAATCTTGATAATAACACAAGATTATCTAATGGAGAGATATGTACCTCTCCATATTTTAGGAAAGAATATCAGTAATCGCATAATATAGTCATTGGAAAATTCTATTTTTCCATGTGTGCTCATGGTATTAAAAATTTCATTAAAACTGATATACATTACATAAATAGGTTTATCAGTCTTCATTTTAATATTATCATATTTAATAGTATAAGTGTTAATTCAAATCTATTTATCATTCAATGTTCACTCATGGGAAACAAAAATTGTCCCAAATCCCATATATTGATTTGAAAGAACAAATTCTATTAAACACTTCATATCATAAGGAACAATATAATAAATTCATACCTTTTCAATTATAATTGTATGTTAACTTTGTTGAATCATCCCAAATACATCTAGTAGTATCTGGTATAACATTTTCATCCTCTATAGCTGACCAAATATAAAAAATAATGATTTTTATTGGAATTCACAACTTAATTTTTTGTCGAGAATTGTTGTATCTGTTAAATAAAAGAGGACTGTTTCTAGCAGACCCTTCTTGACAATTATCAATTTTAATAATATAAATTTTTAAATAGTATAAATTTAATATCTTATAAAGCATAACTAGAATCACAGTTGATGATATTTTGAAAACATTAATAACAAATAGAATCCTTTGATATTATATGTTGGTCTGACTTAGTATCTAAATATGAACGGGTGAATTGAGTAGCCAATAAAATTTCAATATAAAAATATATTAAATGAAATCAAAAAATTAATTTACAATGTGCATGTTAATTAATATAATAGATCTTTATATGTTCTAATCTTTTGAAAATTTCATAAAGAATTCTTGGTTCCCGGATAAGTAATATAATCCATTACATAGTCCTTGTAAATAAATTTAATGAATTGAAATATTATATAAAATATATTGATGATTAAATATCAAAGTATTTGTTTTTTGGTTAAAATAATTACAGTTATAATGAGAAAATAATGTTAAAAAACATACAGTGTAAATTTGAAACAAGAGGTTCAGATTCAAGTTGATACATAGTCCTATCCCCTTGTTGATCACCCTATACTAAGTAGTTTCTATAAAATAAAAAAATTAATCTACAAACTAGGTCAGGTTTTAAAATAGTTTACAACTGACCTAGCCATAGATGACCTCTTCCATTGTTATATGTAGGAGAATCAAAATTAGACAGGCCACACAAATACCTCTACCACTGTTATCCATATGAGTAAATGTGTAATATTGTTTAGATGATATCATGTATCATACAGTTTAATGGAGGAAAATATGTGCATGTGATTAAGTATAGTATGCTCACTCACTAAAAAATGTAAGAATATCTTAAAATAATTGACAAATCTATAAGTGATGAGATAGAAATGTTCAGTCTGTATGCATTGCAGCTTGTGACATTAGATTTGATATTTGTATTGAATATTGAGCTGGTTTATCTTGGAAACTTTACATGAAAAACATGTCATAGAATCTTTTCTTTAACTTCATGAATTATTTTTATGTAATGATGTAGTTTGGATTCCTTAGTTAAGTGTTTCTAGGATATAGTTGGTAAACTATTCAACTCTATATGTGTGTTCTGTATAAGGGATCTCTCATATTTCTATCATTTTATATCATAGGAGAATTAACACTAAAACATGATAAAGTCTGATTCTCTTTTATCATCACAAGTAGTATGAATATCCATATCTTCTCTGCTTATACGTACTATATGTTTGACACTCATATCAATGAGTTTTTTCAAAGATTAAAGAGACAATCATAAAAAATATTATTTGGAATTAAATTCTATAATATAGCCATTATAATAATTTAATACAACATGTGTAACTAAAATTTTGGTGGTGACTAATTTCTAGAAGTGAATTGACTTGACGGTGTCTTAGATTCTAGCGGTGGCTCCTTAAATCAGTGACACAAAGCTGGTGGTGTATTGAACTTAGCCAAATTTTCATATTTGTGGTTACTCTTATGGAGATGAGTTATCTAAAGGTGTATCATCCTTTTGGTGGTAGGTATGGATGGTGTTGAGTCATTCCTAAAGTGTCTCAGAATATACCAAAACTTCACTCTGTTAGTATGACATCCTTGAAATTTTCATATATGTATCAAGATTTCCATGTTGGCCATGAGTCAATGAAAATCATGAATAATATGTGACGATATCACTAACATTCTCAAAAAAATTTTCACGGTGGAGTCATGTCTGGAGATGTGTCACCATGGTGGTGATTCATCCTTAATGGCAACTCATACTCAGTAGTGTCTCAACTTCAATGGTGAATTATAGTCTTGAAATTTCCTCATATGTCTCATATAAGAAAATACTTTTAGAAAACATGAAACTCATTAATATAATTATAATCATGATTTTTTGATCATTATAAAAATGATTTCAACACCTATTTGAATCATCATTTCAAAAAATTTAAAAAGGGTTATATTTTTTATAATGAATAGTAACCATGTTGAATAGATTAATGCATAGAAAGGGTGAATCATGTAATAATAGTTAAAAATAATTTAATAATTCACATAAAATAAATCTAATACATAAATTATTTATATTGGGTTAATTTATATAGAACTGTTCATTTATATATTATAAATATAGGGAACATGGGTTCTTTATTTCATTAATAATGACTTTTATATTATTTAACCTAAAATATCACTATCCAAAATTAATTTAATTTTATATGTTTTAATAGAGATAAGAATTTGATATTAATGAATTTAATTTTTTTTTGTTATAAATAATTAATAAATTTTTCTGATGTTAATTCATATTTAATTTTTGGTGGTATTATAATTACCATCAATTCTTAAAGAATATCGACATAAATCAGGAGAAATTAGTAGAATAATGAATGTAAATTATTTTAAAATAATAAGAAGTCAAAAAAATTGGATAACATGTGGTATAAAATTATTTTTTCATAATAATAACGTATTATTAACTATAAAAGAGTTCATTTTTTAAGTTCATTCATGTATTTTTTTCTTAAAATTCAATATATGTGAATATTTCATAAAATAAAATTAATTGTATTTAATGTTTAATAATATATTATTAAAAGATTAAAAAAATATTGAATGAAGACAATGAGGAAGTGATCCTGTCTAAATTTATTCCCTTAACCAATTATGAAAAAATTATTATCATAGAAAAAAATTATAATTAATTAGTATTGATATTTTTTCTACGAGTGTAGTTAAGGTTATTTAAAAACAAGCTAAAAAAATAGATAAGGATTAAAATTCTGGAAAAAAAATTGTAATTTTGGTGTTTATAGGAATTCAATCATATCCTATCATACTATAAATTGTTTTTCCACCTGGTTTCTCATTCATAAGAAAAATAATTAATTATATTTAAATCATTTATGCAATTTTCTCTCCATATTTTCATTCATTATAAATGGATACCCAATGTCCTCTATTATTCTATGATGTTGATCCAATTATTATGATAAAACATTTATATAACCACTTCTAAAAATCCTCTCCCATGTTTTAGATCATATAGTCTCTTAAAAATACTAACCCTGATGTTCTTATGGAGAAATAAAAATTAGGTGGTACAAAGTTGTGGTAATCATCTCAACTTTGAGTTTTTATTTTACTTTTATGTCTAAATCATCAAATTACATATTAAAAATTCCAATTTAAATAAATTAGTATGTTCTAAATAATGAGTTTTTATTATTATAATTTTATAAGTGATGAGGTTAGATGTCGTCATGACCTTCAAAATTACATTTAATAACCTACACTAGCACAATGGTGCAGGTTCGATCCATAAAGAAGGAAGGTAAGTGATATATGATTTTATTCAAAAAATAAACTCCATTGTTGTCATTAGCACATGGTGTGAACATTTTTTACTCTTTTTAACTTTTAATTTATATTATTAAGTATTAATGAAACAAGAATGAGAAATTTCTATTTACTAATATGGAGAATGGAACAGAAAAAAGTAAAAGTGCTAAATAATGTTGACTGAAAAAGTAAATATATGTACTGATATTGGGTTAAATGGTTAGCTTGGGAGAATTGAGAACTACTAGTTATAAAAATGGTTCTTCATTAGATAGAATTCACACCTTGAAAATTAGTTGTTAATTATTTTTCTTTAGACGAAATAACACTCTGTATAAATGTTCTCACAGTTCGCCACATCAAAAAACACATACAACTATTTGATCTTAAGATGTCAACAGAAAGATATCTCGCTGATAGTTTCTATAGTTTGAATTTCGAGTTTTAAAATAAAAAAAGTCAATGATCAATGTCATTGAAATATCATTGATGTTGAAATTAGATTCATTCATGTTCAAATTGAATCTATGTTGAGAACCAAAATCATTATCACCAAAAGAATTAGTTTCATATTAAAAAGAGTGATAATGAAGATAAGAAGGTATAAACCATTAGTAATTGAAATTTCCCGAAAAATAAATTAAGGGAATATCATTATCAATTCAGAAGTAGAAAATACGAAGTAAAACTAATATAACAGAGGTAAGTGAATCCTTCCTTTGTGAATGAAAATATAGAATTGCTACTCTTCTCCTTCAACTTCACGTCATTTGTATTGCTCCGCCATCTCTTGGGAGTCTATTCTCTCAAAATGGTGTTTTCGTGGAATGAATGAGCCTCGATATTCTCTCAGATGGATGTGATCGTAGAATGCAAATGAGAGATTCCCTAAATATTCTGCCCTTACTATGGTTTTAATACTTTACTATCATTTGTTTCTCATCACTGCACGTTTCCACTGACTTCAATATTCCCTCACTTGTGCGCTCCACACATGCATTTTTTTGCGACCCACACATCGCGCTAGTTTTTCTCACGTAACTAACTCCGGCTAAGTTAGTTTCATGAACATAGATGTTTTTTAGGCTTCACTGTGAAACTAAATAATTTTAATAGAAGTATAAATAAACAAACACACAAAGAATGTAAAAGAGTTATTTTTTAGTTTAATTTTATATTACAAATTAAAAAGTTATCTAAAGTTAATTAATAAGTAATTATATGGTAATTATTATTTAATAATAATATTATTATTATTAATTTACTATTTAATCCTTAATTAAATAATATTATTATGTTTTAAATTTACTATTAATAATATAATTATTATTAAAAATTATTTAGGATAACATTATAAAATTCTTAAATTAGATTATTAATAATTACATTATTAGTTTAATTAATATATTTATTTTTTTGGAAACAAAATTTATGTGTTAATAAATTTATATTAATTATTTTATAACTTTATTTATAAATTATCATCGTTTATATTTTAGTTTTATAAATCATTATTAGTTTGTCTCCTATTCTATTTTATAATTTTTTTTATAAATATTATAATAATTATATATTAAAAATATTAAATATTATATTATTTTTATCTGTTTAATGTATTATTTTCCTTATTTTTCCTTTTGTTTTATATTTTTTTTAATTTTCCTATTCTCACCCAAATACACTACGCTTCGCAAGAGGGAGGTCTTCTTCTTCCAAGTTTGTTCGTAGCTCCATCTCCCATCTCCACAGTGCCAACATTAGGGTTCATCATCACCGACGCATGGCTCAGATCTGCTCTTGATGGCTTCACTCCAGATCTGGAACCACATTTGAAGTCTTGGTCGGACTCTTCACGCAGCTCAAGTCTTCCATGGCGAACGAAAGACACTTCAGCGTACATCGCGATGTCCCGACACCTTTTCTAAACTCCCGGCATCTCGTGTGGCTTCTCTTTCTCGGAGACCTCAACCCCAGTGCAGCGTCGGCCTTAGTTAGGTGGTAGAAACATGTGTCCGAAATTTAGATTTTGCCAATTCTATTCCAAGATTCAGCGTTGGTGAAAGAATGGGTTTCATTACACCATAGTGGCACATGAGGGTTCCTGATCAAACAGTTAACACACGTCACAATAGAACTACATGAAAACTATGTTTTTGAAAAAATTTATGTGTGTATTTGAGTTTTGAACTAAATAATTCTTGTCCGGGTCTGTATTCTATGTTTCTTTGATTCTATTGTATTGAGTCATTGTGGATCCATTCGGTGGATATGGTGAAAATAGTGTGAAGAGTGGTGGGTGTTGAGTAGATTTGGTAGCACCGTTCTTATAGAGCACTAGTGGGGAAACTGTGGCATAGGAAATAGATGTGGTGCCATGGTTTTGTTATGGATCCATAACAAGATTACGGTGGTAGGGTCTTATGGTGACTCAAAATATGGTAACACCGTAATGAGAATATGGTGAAACAATAATAGATTTAAACAGTGGAATTGTGAAAAAGAAACATTGAAACCCTATAAGAGATGGTGTCAAGGGGTCCTGCAGGAAAATGGTGAGATAGTGAAGTAGAATTGATGGTGTGTGAGGTTAAATTGCCATTGTGAAATGGAAACGGTGCATCATGGAACCAAAAAATGAAACAGTTTTTGTGGCACTGTGAAAAGGGTGAAATTCTGAACCTACAAAATAAACAGAATAGAACAAAATAAAACTAAAATAAACACTAAAAAAATAATAAACTAAAACCATTTATTAATTAATGAAAATGAAAATTTAAGTACATTATAAACATTAAAAAACATATAACAACATTTAAAAACATAAATTACAATATAATTCACATTAATTTATAAAATATTAATTATTACCAAACTAAAACTAAAAATTAAAAAGAAAATAAATCATTAAAAGTTATTATAAAATTAAACATTTATATAATAACATTAAATTATTGCTACTATAAAAAACAAAATTAATTAAAATAGACAATTAATTATCATCTTTTTGAATAATTCAATTGGATTAAGACATTAAATTTTTAAGTATGAGTAAATTTGGTTTGTTTCAAAACTTAAATTAGTAATTAAAGAATTATTAAAGGACACATATTAATTATTTTTTATTAATTAATTTTTAATACATGAAATTTTAGATTAAGACTAAATAATTATGTGCAAAAGAAGACCTAATTAATTAAATAATAAATGTTAGATTAATAAAATTGGAGATAGAAACTACCACGCTATATAAAAAGTCATCAGATTAAAAAATTAATGTAAAAAATAAATTACTTATTTTATGGATTGTAAAACATAATTAATTATAAAAATTAATTAATTATAAAAATTAATAAATTATAAAAATTAATAATAAAAATACAAAAAACTGTTAATATATATTAAAAAGTAGAAATAGATAACCTATTAAATTGTTAAAAATTAATTAAAAATATGTGAAAAAACATTAGTTTTAAGTCCACATCAAATTACCCCACACATAATCATTTTATTTCAAAAATGATCTCATTTTTTATTATATTGAAAAATAAAACTATGATATTAAAAAAATTTCCCAAAAAGTAACATGTCTAGCAATTTGAATCAAAGGACAGAGACATGTCAATAGGCATAAGAAAATGAATTTCTCAAATGAATCTTTCCTAGAACAAATTTTCACTGGTAGTCTTCAAAACTATGAATCATCAAGAGATAAAGATGTCATGCCTCATATGTGATATTGATTAGTGACAAACTTCAATCCAAGCTTAAGTCCAATGTCCGAGGGTGACAAGAGATAAATTATATATGGAATTAAAATCATAACCAAAATAACTTTGTATTTTACTCATCACTAATGTTATAAAAATAAATATGTTTTTTGAATCACCTTAATGATACAACCTAAATGATTATCATAGAAACAAATTTACCCTTTTTTTCATTTGGATTTCTTCATTCCCCTCACCTTAATGTACTCATTTTTGTCCCTAGACACTTTATTTAATTTTTCCCAAGCCATGTATCATGTGCTAAGCACTGTACATATGCACTTATTCAAAGTGTACATAGGGCTTATAGTAAACAGAAACGCACCCAACATCTAGGGCCTTAGAGACTCCCTGTAGGATCCCAGATGCAAAAATTACTCCAGTTTCAAATTATTTATATGAAAAATCATTTACATTGTGTAATTAATATAATTACATTAATAAATAATAATGATGTGTGTCCCTTATGATCAATTCAAACATCAAGTTCCAAGGATTATGAACATAACAACACTATCAGATCACCCATGTCACTCTCAGAAATAATTGCTAAACCAAAAATTACATTAGATCAATTACATAGACCACTAATCTATGGTCTATTATCACTAATTTCAGATTCAAATCAATTTTTAACTACAAATCAAAGGGCTTTTCAAAAAAAATTAACCATTTTTTTCACGAAATTTTGAGTTGTAGTGAGAATTGATGGGATTTCAATTAAGCATAGTAAATAATTGACCCACTCCTCCACCCATAAAAAATAAATTTGTCCGCAAAGTTGAAATATAATTTGGAGAAGAAAAACTAATAAATTAAGGTTGAATTTTTTTTTTCAATAGAGTAGACAAATGACGTGTTTAAAGGGTCTTAAAGAAGTTCATAAATATTGTTCGCCACATTGAAAAACTTATCAGCAAGATCATTAGCAAGTACATACATTAAAATTTATATCCAGTGACCTTAATTTTCTATTAATGTTCATACCAAGAATGTAACTTGTGGGGGCACAGTGAACTGGGTGTAAGCATGTCAACAAATTAGTTCAATAATGTGTTCAATAGTGGAGAAAAAATGAATGATACAACACCCCAATCTAAATCAGATTCAATAGAAATATTTTTCTAACCTGCATGTATCCCCCCACACTTTAGTTTATGCATTGAAAGATTTTTATATATCTATGAATTCCAATTTTCATTATGGTGGAACATGTATATTTTTTTAAAAAAAGTGACATGCAGTAGAAACGTTTTAGTATTCAAGACATATAAAAGATTTTTCAAGCAAGCATGTCGCATATTTTCTAAAACAAGCATATTTTTTAAACATATACAGAATTATTTATAGCTCAGTATCAATACATGATGTAGAATTTTCAGTACACATGTAGCAGAATTTTCTACAAGCAGAATTTTCTAGGCAAGCTAGCCATGCAACATCTCTTTTCTAAAGAATTAAAGAGCAGAAAAATGAAACAAAAATTAACATTAAGATACTTCCCAAACATAATGTTTTTTCCATTAATCCTTCAATATGGGGATTCCAATACTTTATTAACATAGAAAAATAATCCCAGAAATACATATCATGTTAACCAGTGTAATGCCCCGACCCCAGTTACCCAAAGTTGGGGCATTATTACATAACATTAGAACGATCAGAAAAGATCAAGTCTCGAAAGACAGATTAATTTAGTAGTCTTTGAAACACTAGATATATTCATAAGTCTTACATTACATCATAAAGTAAAAAACTACAACAACATCTTGTCTTCATATCCCCACATACTATCCCTATAGGTCATTCATAAATTACATCTTCATATCCTGGGAAAAAATAAAACATTGAAATAGGTGATCTCAGATGCTTAGTAAGGATAACAATATAGAGGAAACTTTCATAAATAAGCATAGAATTTTTAGGCAGTGTATAACTAAAACAAAAGCCTTTAAAACATGAACTTCAACATAATATGGAAAATATAAAATGAAATAATTCTATTTACTTACTCACATAGATAATCTACTAGTCAAATAACCACATACAATATTAATAACAACTTTCATAATGATGGAATGCATAATTCCAGACTATCATAACCATATAGTCAATGCCTTATGCAATGAATACAAATAAGATTTTTTCTAGGCCTTGTTCCAAGACACTAGTTTGCCTCATGAGACCTACCGATGCATAGAGGAGCTATAGCGGGCTCCACCCGTCACTTATTAAGTCAAACACATTCTCATATGAATAGGTTTAAACATAACATAAAAATTCATATTAAAAATATCATACGAAATGTCAATACTTTCTTCATAAACCTTGAATGGTATAAAAATAACACATCCACTATCAAAATATATCACAAATCATTCAATACTATATACATGTTTTGTATCATTATAAATAAACTTCAAATAAGCATTAAATCAATCAAAGGATGTTGACATATATGAAATCAAAACTATTTGAGAGAAATATCACTTTTTTTGAAATCATTTAAATGTCACATAATTATACAAAAAATGACGTTGAAAATATTCTTATAATATTGTAAGGGACGCTTCGACAATTTTATAATGGATGAAAATAGCTGCACCCGCTATATAAGTTAAAAAAGACATTCTTACCTTAATTCTGTCAAAAATGTTTAAAAGGACCTTGTTTGGAAAATGACGGAAGTATTCCTTTATAAACATCTTATAAAAAATCAAAAGGGTGTAAATGACTTTAACCCATACTGATAATAATTTGAAATACATTTTTAATAAACATGGATGTGGATGACAAAGAGGTCCTAGTAGATAATTACTTATAAACAACCTCGGATAATGAAGAGATTGTAAAATAAACCCTTACCTTGTACTTTTCCATGGTTGAGGGTAGGTTAAATTCCTGTATAGTGGTGTAATAATTGTTATTAAATTATAAAATAATCATATACATTAATATGATATCATATATGATCTTTTTAACATTGATTTGTTAATGATATCTTAGTATTATCGTCATTTCGGGTGTTAACTTACTCGTTTTCTTTTATTTGTTTTGTTACATAAGACGTGTTTGTTATGGATAGGATGTATCTTATTCATATACATAATGATATAAATTCCTTAAACATTATTTTTAATCATTAAATGAGAATTATACTTGAATGTATACGATGGGAAATAAATCTTATCGCGTTCGTGGAGACGATAGTCCGTACGTACGCACAAGTGATAATGTAATTATTTGGATATTAAAATAATATATAATTGGATTTTATATCATATATAAAGAATAATTATCATGTTATATTTATTTTTTTCATGAATTATACATCATTATTATACCCTTCTAAATAATAATATAATGAATAACAATTACACCGCGACGTGGAGACGGTAGGCCGTACGTACACTTGTAAGGTGACATGTCATTCAAGGGATGGATATAATAAAGAATTTGGTTGTTCCATATTTATAATAACATCACATTATATAGACGATACTGGGGTTATTATTTTATAATTGAAATTACATGGAAATAAGAAGATGAAGAAGAAAGGAACTTGAAAGAGGGTGGTGAAATCATTACCTTTTCTCCTAGTTCTTCCTTTTGATTTGATCAAAAGGGCTCATTAGGTTGGCTTTATGATGAAACTAAGGCCTCTAGGTTGAAGTGAGAGAATTTGGGAGGATATTTGGGTAGAGTCTGGCCCAGAAAAAAGTCATTGAAGGTGAGAATTTGGGATAAGGTTGAGTGACCTTTTATAAGAGGGGTGAGCGGCACCTTTTGAAAAGCTAGAAATATTATTCTATAATAAATTTATATTCGGTTTCTAATGGATCCAAAGTAGACTATTTAAATTTTAAGGTGGGGATAGGTCGAAATCCATTCATCCAATAGATGTTAGATAGGTTAGGATCACTATATTAACCTTATCATTTATATTTAACTCTTAGTTAAATAGAATGACATTTATCATGTCTCTTTGAATTGTTATATTATATGGTTAATAAACATACTATATACATCCTAGAGATCAGAAATTGGTCAATTAATGATACACCTATCATAATAAAAGTCTTTTGGCTGAGCCTTAGATTTTTATCAAATAATTATATAATATTTTTAAAAAAAACTATTTTATGTCAATTTTGACACTATTGAGTATTTTGTTTTTGATAATTTCATAACAGCATTAGTACATCGAAATAAATTTATATAATCAATCCTAATATGTCATATTATCCTAGAAAATTAGTGGAACTCATAAAAAGTCTCAAATTACATTTATTTGGATATTTATAATATCATGTATTTTAATATTTCATTAATTAGGTAATTATTGCATCACTATTGTGTCATAACTAAATTAAATATTTAATTTTTAAAAATTATAAAAAAAAATAAAATTATATAGGAAATATTTGTATCTTTCTAATTAATATTTATAATCGAATTTATCTTATGTATAACCCTATATTAAAAATGTTTTAGTTATTAAACATTGATTTTATCACTTTTAACTCTTCTTTGAATTAAATAATAATAAATGTCCTAATCTAATACAAGTGGACCTAAATGATAATATTTTATTCCTAAGGTTGTTTTTGGTCGATATAAACTTGTCTAATAGAATAGGGACATGTGTTTGGGTAATATTAATATTATTTTTACCCTTAATTACACTATTTACTTTTAACATTGGTAAATAAAAGTAAAAAGTTACTATATTCCAAAAAATATTTTTATCTTATTGAACCACATTTTACTTCTTGATATTAACCATGTGCATTGTATTTTAGAAATTCCACTCACAGAAGTGGTAAAATTAAGGTTTATGTGAATTATCAAATTCTCCTAGGAGGTGGGTAAAAGACGGTGAAAAGTCCAATAAAATTTTTATATGTCCAAAATTATTCTAAAATAACTCCAATGAATTACATTGAACTTATATAGGTATTATGTATCTATTTGACCATCATAAAATTTTAATAAAATAAATAATTATTTAAATAAAAATTTGGTTTTAAACTATAACTCAGTGTTTGTTCACTATTCATAAAAAATTTAATGTTTTTATAAAAATACAAAAAATTCACCATAAGATAATTTTGATATTCCGAATCCAAAAATGAAGTCCATTTTTAAAGATAAAATTAATAAAATTTCAAAAAGTGGGTATTACGATTCATAACATCTAGTTTGATTGGTTTTGGTGTGTGTTAGAACTCAAAGTTTCATACAACACATGCTACTGTATTATTAAAAGAGAAGCATACCATAGAATCTTGGGGTGTTACATTCTCCTCTCCTTCAAATAATTTCGTCCTTGAAATTTCTAGAATACTACATCATGAAAAGACTCGATTGATTTTGAATTATAGGTTCTTCAGGTTCCCACTTTTCCTCTTCAATTTTTTGGTTGCTCCATAGAAATTTTACCTGAAGAGTCCTCTGGTTTCTCAAAAATTGTTCTCTTGTATCAAGAATCCTAAAGGGCTCTTCACAATATGACAGACCGGGTTTCCAGTTCGAATTCCTCCTAAGTAAGGACAAGTGTTGGGTCAGACATGTATTTTCTCAACAGTGATACGTGGAACACATCATGAACTTTGGAGAGACTTGGCGGCATTTCCAAACGGTAAGATACAACCCCAATTCATAATAAAATTTCTAAGGGTCCGATGTACCTGGGACTCAATTTAACATTCTTTACCGAAACGTATAACTCCCTTACCTGGAGATACCTTGAAGAAAACATGATCTCCTACCTAAAATTCCAAATCCTTCCTTTGGTTTTTAGCATATATCTTTTGCCTACTTTGAGTTGCTGTGATGTGGTTTTGGATTACCTTCACCTTTTCCATCATTTTCTCCATTAGTTCTGGGCCTACAAGTTTTCTTTCACCAGCACCATCCCAACAGGTTGGTGTGTGACATCTCTTTCCGTGTAACGCTTCATATGGTGCCATATAAATACTCGAATGGAAGCTATTGATATTGAAAAATTATACCAGAGGTAAATATTGATACCACATACCCTAAAAGTCAAAAAATCCTGATATAACCATGTCTTCTAAGGTTTGAATAGTCTATTCTGATTGTCTATCTGTTTGAGTGTGGTAGGCAGTGCTCAAATGAATTTCAGTATCCAGGGATTTCTGAAGACTTTTCCAAAATCATGATGTAAAACGGGGATCAAGATCCGAAAAAATTGATAGGGGTACTCCTTGAAGCCTCATAAATTCTTTATTATATAGTTTTTCTAGATTTTCAAGTGGTAAATCTTCACTTATAGCAAGAAAATGTGCTGACATGGTAAGACGATCAACAATGACCCATATTGCATCATTCTTTCTAGGAGTATTTGGTAGTCCAATGTCAAATCCAATCATGATATTATCCCATTTCCACTTTGGTATGGGAAGAGGTTGCAATACTCCACCAGGTTGTTTCCTTCCAGCTTTCACTTGTTGAAAAACCATAAATATTGACCAAAAATCAGTAATCCCTCTCTTCATGTTGTCCCACCAAAGATGTTTCTTCAAATATCTATACATTTTGGTGCTCCTAGGGTTTATAGAGAAATTGGAACTATGATCATCATCCAACAATTCACTTTTTAGATCACGTATATCGGAAACACAATGTCTCTTCCCAAATTTCAAAATTCCACCATCATACACAAAGTCATCCGATCTTCCATCATTCACAGCTTTATTCTTCTTTTGAAATTCTTCATCATCAGTTTGAGAACTCTTTATCCTTTCTAGTATAGATGGTTTGGAAACCATTTGAAAAAGTATCGATTTTTCACCTACCATGGTTATTCCCATATCCAACATTACTAGATCCATGAAAATATGATCCCTCTCAACTCTCATCTTTTTCAATACTCCATGATCATTTCTACTCAAAGCATCTGCCACCTTATTTTCCATCCTCGGGTGGTAGTGTATCATGAAGTCATAATCCTTGAGTATTTCATGACATCTCCTTTGCCTCATGTTGAATTATTTTTGTGATAAAATATATTTAAAACTGTTTTGATCAGTATAAATCTCAAATTTTTCACCATAGAGGTAGTGTCTACATATCTTCAAAGAAAAGATCACAGCTGCTAACTCGAGATCATGAGTAGGATAGTTTTTCTCATGAATTTTGAGTTTTCATGATGCATAGGAAATCACTCTATCATTATGCATAAGGACACAACCATTTCCTTTCTTTGATACATCACTATAAATAACGAACCCATCATTCCCCGATGGTAGAGTCAATGTAGGGGAATTGACTAATCGTATCTTCAGTTCTCTAAATAATTCATCACACTCTTTTGTCCAAACAAATTTAACCCATTTACGTGTGAGCTTTGTTAATGGGTTAGCCAATCGGGAAATATTTTGGACGAAATGCTGATAATAACCTGCTAAACTAATTAAACTGTGTACCTCAGTTATACTCGTCGGGGCTGGCCATTCTTGGATTACCTTGGTTTTAGAAGGATCAACATAGATTCCATCCTTAGAGATAATATTTCCAAGAAAAGAGATCACCTGAAGCCAGAATTCACACTTCGAAAACTTCCCATATAATTCATGTCTTCTAAGAGTCATCAAGATAATTCACATGTGATTTTCATGATTTTATAACTTTTGGAATATACCAAGATATCATCAATAAATACCACCAGAAAATCATTGAGATATTCCTTGAAAACTATATTCATTAGATCCATGAAAACAGAGGGTTCATTAGTCAGCCCAAAAGGAATTACTTTAAACTCGTAATACCCATACATAGTTCGAAATGTTGTTTTCGAAATGTCTTCCTTATTCACACACAACTGATGGTATCCAGATCGAAGGTAAATCATTGAAAAGTATTAAGCACCATGTAGTTGGTCAAATAAATTATCAATGTGAGGTAGGGGACACTTGTTCTTTATTGTTATAGCATTGAGTTCCCTGTAGTCGATACATAACCTCATTGATCAATATTTTTTCAAAACAAAAAGGACAGGGGCTCCCCATGAAGAAACACTACGGTGAATAAATCCATTATTAGTCAATTCCTCTAGTTTTTTCTTTAGTTCAACTAATTCCACAGTGGCCATTTAATAAGGGGTCTTAGATATGGGCCTTGAACCTGGAATTAAATCAATGGAAAACTCAATTTCTCATTCTAGAGTATGTCTAGGTAAATATTCTGGAAACACATCTCAATATTCTTTCACAATAGGTACATCCTCTAGTTGAAAACTCATTTACTCACCCACATTTATTTCATTATCTTCCTCCCCAATAATTGAATTTAGTTGAGCTACTAGGGATGGATCTAGATAAGAATTTGGTGGTGATGATTCTACTCTAAAGATAAGGTGTTTTTTATCATCATCATAAAAAAACGTAAACTCCTTCTTCTTACAATAAATCTTCGCATCATGGTCTGAAATCCAATCCATACCAAGGATTATATCAAATTCAATCCTGAGTATGATAATGGGATCAGCAGATAATGTACATTTATATGCCCTATTGGGAACAGATCCACAGAACATTGTTGCAATGATACTTCCCTTAGGAGCTTTGACTGACAACTCCCTTGTTAAATCAAATTGGAAATATCTAATTTTCTTAGAAAACTGGGATAATATGAAACAATGCGATGATCCAAAATCAAATAAGGAATTTTCTTAAACTTGAGGAAACCATTAAATTACCTGCCACCACGTCTTTCGGAGCCTCTTCCTCTACAGTAGTGATAGCATAAGCTTGGCCTTGATCCCTGGGCCTTTTCTGAGGTATGTTCCCCTGACGCTTAGGACATTCATTTTCATAATGTCCCATCTCTCTGTAGTTGTATAATTTAACATCAGTAGCTTCTTTATTCCCCTTGCAATCACGATCATGGTGTCCCTTTTCACCAAACTTGTAACAGACTCCCATTCCCTTCAACCAAGCACCAGAGTGTTTCTTCCCACATTTACAGCAAGATGGATATTGAAATTTTCCCTTCTTCCCCTTATTTCCATTCCAAGAGTGATCAACAGATCTCTTCTTCTCTTGCTTTGAATTTAAGTCATCAGACATAGAGAATTATTTTTCTGTCTTGATAGCACATGAGATAATATCTTCGTACGATGAGAAGGATTGTGACATTAATGCTCGATGAAGAAATGGTTTTAACCCATCAAAGAAACGATCAATCTTAATTCTTGTCTTACATATATAATCTCCAATATACCTTGTAAACATTGTAAAGTTAGCCTCATATATTGTGAAATTCTCATCCTCCTTTGGTCTTAGACTTATAAATTGCCTTTCCATATCTACTAGATGATCATGAGGTAAGAATTTTTCTAAGAAAATATCGGTGAACTCCTTCCATTCCATATTTGATACTTCATCATCATACTTTTCGTTTTGAATCAATAACCACCATTGGTCAGCATTTCCAGTGAGGTGGTAAACTACCATGATAACTTTTTCCTTTTCACTACTCCCTGAGGAATGGAATATATTTTCTTTGGAATTTATCCATCGCTCAGATACTAGTGGATTTGTACTCCCATTGAATGTTGGTGGTTGTTGCCTCATGAAGTTATGTAACATTGATCCTACACATTTTGGATCAGGGTGCTCCATACGGGTAATGTTATTATTCATAACCTCAGTGAGTTTACACAGTATGTTGATTAGGTGATCAACACTAGTTGCATCACCAGCTCCAATATAATTATCTTGAGCAGGAGGGAAATGCCTATATGGAGTGTGTGCATTGATACAGTTTCCATTTTTTCCACTAGGCACCATTTCTAAATAATGGAATACACTAGATTAGTTTATGAATCGCAATACATAAATCCAAACTTGTAAAACACTTAACATAAGTTGAATAATTTATGAATATAATCCATAATAGTAAAAATGTTTTATTTGAGGCAGTATATACTCATAAACCCTTCATAATAGTTTGTAATGAAAATGAGAATTATCCTAAGCATATCCCCCAGGAGTGTCGTAACCAAGAGTGCAACAAGGACTGTTGTCGTGCCCCATTTCCCGTTCGAGTCTAGCTCCAAGTTGTATTTTTATGTTTTACCTCTAGGTACATCTGTGCCAGAGCCACCTCTACCTGCTCATATGCAGACAGGGATGTATTTCTTGGAAAACTCCCAAAATCTCTACAATACCAAAATTTTAGGACGTTCTTCTATACTAATCCTCAAAGTCCATATTATGTTTATATGCTCTAATCCGAGTTTACCTAAATCTAGGTTCCATGTTTTATACTAAACTTCCTATGATACCATCTGTAATGCCCCAACCCCAGTTACACAGAGTCGGTGCATTATTACATAACATTGACATGATCACAAAAGGTCAAGTCTCGAAAGACCGAATAGTTTAGTAGTCTTGGAAAAACTAGATATATTAATAAGTCTTACATTACATTATAAAGTAAAAAAACTATTACAAGAAATTTTCTTCATATCCCCTCATACCATCCTTGCAGGTCATTCAAAAAATACTTATTCACATCTTCTGAAAAATAAAACATTGAAAGGGGTGCGCTCAGATTCTTAGTATGGATAACAATACAGCAGAAACATTCATAAATAAGAAAAACATTTAAGGAAATGTATAACTAAAACAAAAGAATTTTAAACATTAACTTCAACATAATATGGAAAAGATAAAATGAAATAATTCCATTTAATTATTCACATGTATATTCCACTAGTCTAATAACCACATGAAATATCAATAACCACTTTCATAATGATGGAATGTATAACACCAGATTATAATATCCACATAGTCAAGGCCTTGTTCCAAATATACAAATAAGATCTTTTTGATTCCTTGTTCCACGACACTATATTGCCTAATGAGACCTACCGATGCATCGATGAGCTATTTAGGGCTCCAACCGTCACTTATTAATCCCAATGCATTTCTCATATGAATAGGTTTAAATATAACATAAACATTCATATTAAAACTAGCATACAAAATGTCAATACTTTCGCCATAAACCATGAATGGTATAAAAATAAAACATCCATAGTCCAATATATCACAAAACCTTCAATACTATATGGATGTTTTGTATCATTACAAATCATCTTCAAATAAGCAAAAAATCCATCAAAGGATGTTGACATAGATGAAATCAAAACTATTTGAGAGACATATCTCCCTTTTTTGAAAACATTTAAAAGCCACATAATTCTAAAATAAAAAATTTACTTTGAAAATATTCTTATAATATTTTAAGGGAAGCTTTTATGATTTTATAATGGTGGAAAATAGCCGCACCTTCTGTATAAGTTAAAAAAGATATTTTTACCTTAATTATGTCGAAAAGGTTAAAAATGACCTTGTTTGGAAAACGATTGAAATATTTTATTATAAACATATAATAAAAAGTCAAAAAGGGTATAAATGACTTTAAACCATATTAAGAGTAATTTTAAATAGATTTTTAAGAAACATGTATGTGGATGATAAAGAGGTCCCAGTAGATAATTACATATAAACAACCTCGGATAATGAAGAGATTGTGAAATAAACCCTTAACATGTAGTTTTCCTTGGTTTAGGGTAGGTTAAACTTCTGTATAATGGTGAAATAATTGTTATTAAATTATAAAATAATCATATAAATTAATATGATATCATATATGATCTTTTTAGCATTACTTTGTTAATGATATCTTAATATTATCGTCGTTTCTGCTGTTAACTTACTCGTTTTGTTTTATATGTTTTGTTATATAAGCCATTTTTGTTATGGATAGGTTGTTTCTTATTCATATTCAGAATGATATCAAGTCCTTAAACATTATTTTTAACCATCAAATGAGAAAAATACTTGAATGGATACGATGGGGAATGAATCTCATCGCGTTCGTGGAGACCGTAGTCCGTACGTATGCACGAGCGACAATATCATTCTTTTCATATTAAAATAATATATAATTGGATGGTATATCATAAATACAGAATAATTTTCATTTTATATCTATTATTTACATTAATTATATATCATTATTATACCCATATAAATAATAATATATTGAATAACAATTACACCACGACGTAGAGACGGTAGGCCGTACGTACGCACGTATGGTGACATGTCATTCAAGGGATGGATAGAATAATGATTTTGGTTGTTTCATATTTATAATATCATCAAATTATATAGAATATACTGGAGTTATTATTTTATAATGGAAATAACAAGGAAAGAAGAAGTTAAAGAAGATAGTAACATGAAAGAGGGAGGTGAAATCATTACATCTTCTTTAGGTTCTTCCTTTTGATTTGATCAAAAGGGATCTTTAGGATGGCATTCTGATTAAACTAAGGCCTCTAGGTTGAATTTATTGAAGTTGGGAGGATATTGTTTCAAAGGTTGGCCTAGAAAAAAGTCTTTTAAGGTGTGAATTTGAGAGAAGGGGGAGAGACCTTTTATAAGAGGGGTGAGGGGCACCTTTGGAAAAGCTAAAAATATTATTTTATAATAAATTTATATTCTGTTAGTATTGGATCCAAAGTAGATTATTTAAAGCTTAAGGTGGAGAGGGTTCAAACCATCTCAACCAATAGATTTTAGACAAGATTGGTTAACTATATTAACCTTATCATTTATATTTAACTCTTTGTTAAATAGTTTAATATTTACCATGTATCTTTGTATTTTTATATTATACGGTTAATAAACATCATATATACATCCAAGAGACACCCAAGAGGTCCATTAATGATACAACTATCACAATATAAGTCATTTTTCTGAACTTCAGATTTTTATCTTATAATAATATAATATTTGTTTTAAAAACTCTTTTATGTCAATTATAACACTATTGGATATTTTGTATTTGATAATTTCATAAGAGAATTATTACTTCGATAAAAATTTATATAACCAATACTAATATGTAATATTAACCTATAGAATTATTTAAATTCAGAAAAAGTATCAAATTACATTTATTTTGATATTTATAATATCAATTATTTTAATATTTCATTAATTTGGTAATTACTACATCACCATTGTTCCATAAATAAATTAAAATATTTAATTTGTAATAATTATAAATAAAATAACATTATGTAGGAACACTTTTTAGATTTCCATGGAATATTTATAATCTAATTGATCTTATGTATAACCCTATATTAAATTTTTTTTAGTTATTAAACATTGATTTTATCTCTTTTAACTCTTCTTTGAATTAAATAATAATAAATGTCCAAATCTAATCCAAATGGACCTAAATGATAATATTTTATTCCTAAGGTTGTTTTTGGTCGAGATACACTTGTCCAATAGAATTAGGACATGTGTTACGGTAATATTAATTTCATTTTTACCCTTAATTACCCTATTTACTTTTAACCGTGGTAAATAAAAGTAAAAAGTAACTATTCACCCATAATTATTTTTATCTTATTGAATGAAATTTTACTCTTTGATATTAAATGTGTCTCTCGAATTTTTGAAATTCCACTCACAAAAGTGGTAAAATTAAGTTTTATATGAATTTCCAAATTCTTCTAGTAGGTGGGTAAAAGACGGTGAAAACATCAATAAATTTTCTATATATATGAAATTATTCTAAAATAACTCCAATGAATTACATTGAACTTATATAAGTATTATATATCTATTTTTACCTTAATTAAATTTAAATAAAATAAATAATTATTTATATAAAAATTCGGTTTTAAACTATAACTCATTGTTTTTTCACTATTCATCAAAAATTGAATGTTTTCAGAAAAATAACAAAAATTCACCCTAAGCTAATTTCAATATTCAGAATCCAAAATGAAGTCCATTTTGAAAGAAAAAAATTTTTAAAATTTCCAAAAGTGGGTATTACTATTCATCATGGCTAGTTTTATTGGTTGTGGTTTGTGTTAGAACTCGAAGTTGTGTACAACACATGCTACTGTATTATTCAAAAAGATGTGTACCATAGAAGCTTGGGGTGTTACAAACAGGAAAAAAAATTCAGCAGAGATAGGACATATAGAAGGCAATAATGTAGCACTTTATTCAACATAAAACAATACAAAAAATGTAAAATGTGCATGGGTTGTGTCCTTTGAAGCACTGAGTTTATTTTAATCAGTTAGACATTATTTTATTAAAAAAATGTGATTTCTTAATAGAACCAATACCACAGATTGCCTCCCATGAAAAGCTAGATTTATAGTCCCCTGCCAGAATCACCTAGAAACTAACCGTAATAACTAGGTGGATGTGGTTTCCTTAATAGGAACCACCACATATGTTTGGCCCAAAATTTTTTAACATAATGATGAGTTATGTGGGCATAGAGACTTAACACAACCGAAACTAAACTCTCATAGCTTTAATTAAGCCATAAAAAAATCCCATTAACCGTTGTGAGAGTAATGTTATCCACTTCCAGAATTGTTTCAAAGTTATCAGGATTTGAGTTCACGTAAAGGGACAACATAGTACTTGTTGCTTAAAATGGTGTGGCATTGACATCACAGTTATCTCTCTTAACCTAAACACTAACAAGTTCAAATACAAGGGTTCTTATGGGTGAATACTAAATAGTAGGTTCAAGAGGGGGTTCAATAAAGTGCTTATTAGAATTATGAACATTGGAACTCAAGTGAAATTTCCACTCTAGACTACTATTAGTATCATTAGAAGGTTCAACCCCATTCACAGTTGAGGATAAAAGTGACAGACAAGGAAGAGAATTTATTTTACCACCAACAAATTCAGGCATAACAATATTTTAAATATCTTCCAAAAAATACACATATGTTAACTCACTCTGAACATCTACTAATTCTAACAAATCAATTCTGATTATTTCAAGTGTGTGCTCAACCAAAATTTCATGTTCAAGTTCAAAAGGATCATATCCCAAAACAAGTTCTATAGTGTGTTCCAAAACGTTCATATCTCGGGGAGTAATGTTCAATTCAGCATCAATAAATTGAAATTCAAGATTCTTCAAATTTAAACATTTACCCCCATGTATATCTTCACTATTCTCAAATTCACTTTATAATTATTCAGAAAGGTGATTACTATGAGAATAGGGAAATGATAACTCATCAGTCAATCTTTCTTCAAATATCATTCCCTCATTATTATCCTCCAACATCATTTCAGAAATTATCTGGTTTACAGGTTCAAGACATGGAAGAGAAGATTTCTGTTGATGTTCAAAGATTTCAGATTCCATGTTATCCAGTTTAATGTTCTCATCCAAATTTATCCCAATATCGTGTTCAGACTCATTATTCATAAATTTATAAAATTTGGGAGAAGAGTTTTTAACATTCAAATTTTCAATCTCAAAAATCTCTTCTACCCGAGTGACTTCCTTATTATAACTCCTAAAATAGTGATTTTTCTCAAAAGACAGAATGACAAAAAAAACTGGGGATTCTTTTTCAATTTTTTTTCATTCATCATTAGAATTTTAAAACTAATCACCATTAATGTTCTTTTTTGGATTCTCAATGTAATCTACATGATCCAGTGAGTTGGTTATTTCCATATTTAGTTCCACAGAATCATATTTTTCAAAGGTAATGGATTCTTTCCTAGTTTCACTTTCACTTTATTCTTCAACTTGTCTTTCACATCATTTATAAAAATTTTCTTTTTCATTTTCTTCAAATTCTTCTTGTTCTTTAACAATTTGTTGTAATTCCAAAAGCATGTTTTCCAATCTTTTCATTCGTTGATATTTCTCTTGAGAATCCCTAAGTTGAATTTCATGGGTTTTAATTAACCAATTGTTTAATAGTTTCAACCTAGAGTCAAATTTAGAATAAATTAGGTCAATTTTAGATTTGGTGTCAGGACTAGACACATATTGTTCATTTTCTTCAATGTAATCAATCTGTTGTGGTTGGTTATCGCCACACTTCCAGACAGTGTGCCCAAAATAGCCACAACACACCCAATGAGGCCCCGGTTGATCCTAGGTTTCATTAACATCCATTTTTAAACTAAAAACATGTGAGATTAAACACAAAACTATTCAAGATGAAGAAAAATTTTCAAAAATAACTCAAAAAGTAAGTTCAAGTTCAATGATGTTATTTTTAAAACAGATTTCTTATATGATTTTTATATGTTTTTATTGATTTTATTTAAAATTTTCAATAACTTAAAACACTCAATGCATTCCTTCCCCAGCAACGATGCTAAATTTTGATGAGGTCGGAGGTCATCATGGCCCTCAAAATTACATATAATAACCTACACTATCACATTGGTGCATGGTCGATCCACAGAGATGGTAGGTATGTGATTTATTTTTTAATTACAAAAATGAAATCCACTATTTTTAGTATTGGAGGGAGTGAACATTTTTTACTCTTTATAACTTTTTATTTATAGTATTAAGCAGTAATGAAATAAGACTAAGAATTTTCTAATTACTTATCCATAGAATTATAAATAAAACAGTAATAGTGCTAAATAAATTTTACTGAAAAAGTAAACAGAAGTGCTGATAGTTGATCAAATGGTAAGCTCAGGTGATTTGAAAACTACTAGTTATAAAAATGATTTTATATTATATTTCATTCACACCTTGAAAATTAGTTGTTAATTCTTTCTCACGAGAAGAAATAACACTCTTTATAAGTGTTCTAAAAGTTCACCACATCAAAAACCATATACAGCTATTTGATCGTAAGATGTCAACAGAAAACTCTACCGCCAATAGTTTCTGTAGTATCAATATCCAGTTTTAAAAGAAAAAACAACAATGATCAATCTCACCTAAAGAAAAATGATGTTGAAATTAGACACATTCAAGTGAAAATATAATTTAAGTTTAGAACCAGAATCAATCTCGCCAAAAGAATCTGTTTCTTATTAAAAAGTGTGATAATGAAGAGGAGAAGGTATGAAAAATTAGTCATTCAAATTTCCCGAACATGAAATTAAGTGAAGATCATTTTCAATTCATAAACAGCAAATAAAATGTAAAAATAATAGAATAGAGGTAAAAGAATCCATACTCTGTGAATGAAAATCATAAATTTCTGCTCTACTCCTGCCACTTCAATTCATTGGTATTCCTCCGCCATCTCTCGGGAGTCATCTCTCTCAAAATGGTGTGTTCGTTGAATGAATGAGCCTCAATCTTCTCTCGGATGGATTTGATCGTAGTACTATAATGAGAGAGTCCCCAAATATTATGTTGTTACTTTTATTTTAATACTTTATTGTCATCTGCTGGTCATCACTGCATGTTTCCACAGACTTCAAAAATCCCTCACTTTTTCACTACACACATGCATTTTATCACGACCCACATGTCGTGCTAGTTTTTCTCACCTTACTAACTCCCGCTCAGTTAGATGCATGAACATAGATTCTTTTTAGGGTTCGGTGTGAACCTGCATAATTAGAACGGATGTCTAAATAATTATACATTCAACAAAAGTAGAAGAGTTATTTTCTAGATTTATGTTATTTTACCTATTAAAAATTTATGTAACGTTAATTAATAAATAATTAAAGGATAATTATTATTTAAACATAATAATATTATTAATATTAATTTACTATTGAATCATTAATTAATTAAAATTTCTTTGTTTTAAATTTAATTTTATTAATATAAGTATTATTAAAAATTAGTTAACACAACTCTATTAAATTCATTATTTAGATTAATATCAATTACATTATTAATCTAATTAATATATTTAATTTGTTGGAAATAAAATTGAATTGTTAATAAATTTATATTACTTATTATTTAACTTTATTTGTAAATTATTATTTTTTATATTTTAATTTTATAAATCTTTATTAGTTTGTCTCATATTCTATTTTATAATTTAAATATTTATAAATATTATAATAATTATATATTAAAATTATTATATATTATATTATTTTTATTTTTTTAATATATTATTTTCTTTATCATTTCTTTTTGTTTTATATTATATTTTTTAAAATTTTTTCACTCCACCTAAAATCCCACGCTGCGCAGCAGGGATGTCTTCCTCTTCCAAGCCGGTTCGCGGCTCTACCTCCCATCTCCACAGTGCCTAAATTAGGGTTCATCATCACTGATTCACAAATCATATCTTCTCGTGACAGATTCACTCCAGATCTCGAACAATAGATTAAGTCTTGGTCAGACTCCTCACGCAGCTCCCGTCTTCCATAGTGAACGACAGACCCTTCAGCGGATAGTGCGGTGTCCCGACACCTTTGCTAAACTCCAGGCATCTCACGTGGCTTATCCTTCTCAGCTACCTAAACCCCAGTGTGGCGTTGGCCTTGGTTCGTTGGCAGAAACATGAGTGAGAAATTCAGATCAAGCCAATTTGATTCCAAACTTCAGGGTCGGTGAAACAGTGGGATTTAGTACACCATAGTGGCATACGAGGGTTCCTGGTTCATTGTTAACGGAAAATTTGCCATTTGGGGGGCATTTTATTTTATTTTTTTATCAAAATGGGTTACCCATTTTCTTATTTAAGAAAATGGGTCACTCTAGCGCCACTTCCGGTGGTGCTAATGGCAAAAAACGCCATAGCGCCACTTGAAGTGGCGCTAACCGGGAAACCGGTAATTATGCATCAGCGCCACTTGATGTGGCGCTGATCCCTTGTCCATATGCCTATCAACACCACTTGAAGTGGCGCTGATCTTTCCCCACCCCTATAAAACCCCTCTCCCCCCTCCTCCTCTCCTCATTCCCTCCACTCCACTCCCCTCCTCTTTCTCCATCTTCACTCTCTTCATCCCCTCTCCCTCATCCTCCCCCTCTCCCTCATCCTCATCCAACCCCTCTCCCTCATCCTCATTCTCATCCAACTGAGGAGTTTTTTGGGGATTCGAAGTTCTGCAAATTCGAGGTATGTTTTTATTTACATTTTTTAATATTTTAAATTGTTTATTTAATTGTTTAGTTAATGTAATTAGATTATTGAATTTGTTTATTAATTTATTTGTTTACTTTATAGAATTAGTTTAATAATTAATTATAATAATTAGTTAATTAATCAATATTAATTAGTTAATTAATAGTAAGTAGTTAAGTAGTTGTAATTAGTTAATTGTAATTAGCTAAATGTAATTAGTTAAATGTAATTAGTTAAATGTAATTAGTAATTACTTAATTGTAATTAGTTAATTGTAATTAGTAATAAGTTAATTGTAATTAGTAATTAGTTAATTGTAATTAGTAATTAGTTAATTGTAATTAGTAATTATTTAATTGTAATTAGTAATTATTTAATTGTAATTAGTAATTAGTTAATTCAAATTAGTTAATTAATGATTTGTAATTAGTCAATTAATGATTTGTAATTAGTCAATTAATGATTTGTAATTAGTCAATTAATGATTTGTAATTAGTTAATTAAGTAATTATAATTAGTAAATTAAGTAATTATAATTAGCGAAGTAATGATTTCTAATTAGTGAAGTAATGATTTCTAATTAGTAATTAATGATTTCTAATTAGTTAATTAATGATTTCTAATTAGTTAATTAATGATTTCTAATTAGGTAATTAGTGACTTCGAATTAGTGAATTAATTAAATCTAATTAGTGAATTAATAAATTCTAATTAGTCAATTAATTAATTCTAATTAGTGTATTAATTAATTCTAATTAGTGTATAAATTAATTCTAATTACTGAATTAATGATTTGTAATTAGTGAAGTAATGATTTGTAATTAGCGAATTAATGATTTGTAATTAGTGAAATAATGATTTGTAATTATAATTATTGAAGTAATTAATTATAATTAGTGAATTAATTAATTATAAATAGTGAATTAATGATGTGTAATTAGTGAATTAATGATGTGTAATTAGTGAATTAATGATTTGTAATTAGTGAATTAATGATTTGTAATTAGTGAATTAATGATTTGTAATTAGTGAATTAATGATTTGTAATTAGTGATTTCTCATTTGCTAGTTAATTAATTATAATTAGCTACTTAATGATTTCTAATTAGTGAGTTAATTAATTGTAATTAGTGAGTTAATTAATTGTAATTAGTGAGTTAATTAATTGTAATTAGTGAGTTAATTAATTGTAATTAGCTGGTAAATTAATTGTAATTAGCTGGTTAATTAATTGTAATTAGCTGGTGAATTAATTGTAATTAGCTCGTTAATGAATTGTAATTAGGGAGTTAATTAATTGTAATTAGGGAGTTAATGAACTGTAATTAGGGAGTTAATGAACTGTAATTAGGGAGTTAATGAAATGTAATTAGGGAGTTAATGAAATGTAATTAGGGAGTTAATGAACTGTAATTAGGTAGTTAATGAACTGTAATTAGGTAGTTAATGAACTGTAATTAGGTAGTTAATGAACTGTAATTAGGGAGTTAATTAACTGTAATTAGGGAGTTAATTAATTATAATTAGGGAGTAAATTAATTGTAATTAGGGAGTAAATTAATTGTAATTAGGGAGTAAATTAATTGTAATTAGGGAGTTCATTAATTGTAATTAGGGAGTTCATTAATTGTAATTAGGGAGTTCATTAATTGTAATTAGCTACTTAATGACTTCTAATTAGCTACATAATGACTACTAATTAGCTACATAACGACTTCTAATTAGCTACTTAATGATTTCTAATTAGCTAATTCAACTTAAATAATCAATTATATTTCGACATAAGCAGTCAATTCTAATTAGTTAATTATGTAATTTTAATTAGGAAATTAATGAACACTAATTAGGCAATTAACTAAATTTAAGTAGGTAGATAATTAAATCTACTTAGTTAATGAAATATAATTACTTAATTAATGAAATCTTATTAGTTCAGTAATGAAGTATAACTAGCGAAGTAGTTACAGTAATTAGCAAAGTAGTTACAGTAAATAGCGAAGTAGTTACAGTAAATAGCGAAGTAGTTGCAGTAATTAGCAAAGTAGTTACAGTAATTAGCAAAGTAGTTATAATAAGAATTGTTTATATAATATATATTTGCATTCCATTCTAATTATGATAATTTATTTAGTTTTTCATCTACCTTGACCTCGGTTTGTAATTGTAGTTATGAACTTGAATTTAGTAGTTTAATATATTTTTACATATTATTTGTTAGAGTTGTCATGAACTGAAATTCCTTCTTGAGTAAAGTATCCCCAGATAGAGGGGCTTTGGGTCGGACCACCTACTTTTCTGGAGGCTTGCCTTGTCTAGGAAAGTGAATGGGGTTGGTTATCTGTCGTTCCGGGCTTATTCATGTTGAGTTTTTCACGTTCAGATAACTCTATTCTTTTACATGACATGCTCATGTACCTCATCCATATGATGGATGTGATATGTATGAATATGTTTGACTTACTATTTTTGGGTAAATAACACAAACTTGTGGGTTGTGTAAAGCGAGTTACACATCAATATGGTTTGAACATATTGATTTGGTGGAGGGACTAGGATTCCAACATAAATTACATAAATTCTAAAAGAATGCAGACATAATTAGATTGTTTGATCATATGTGATTGATAACGAAGGTTTATTTTAGATAAAAAAAGATGGCTGCTTATATTTATTGCAACGGACAAATAATTGAGATGGAACAAGGATGAAGTTATAGTATACAACCAGAAGCTGTTGTAATGCTTGGAGGCTGTACAACTTTGGTAAATCTTCAAAGGAAAATTCATCGAAAGTTGAAACTGACAAGTAACCAAGCAATAGAATCTATCAAATACAGACATCTACAATATGCTGATAGATTTTGGCATGTGGCATATCCGATAACTGATGATGAAGAATGGGAATACGTACTGTCATTGGATAAGTTTCTACCTGCCAATCAAATTATGGAGTTGTATTTGACCATATCTACAATGGAGATCCCATCGACATTGGAAGTTGGGTCATCACAATTTCATGTGACAATGCCATCTGTTCCTTTTAGAACACATCAAGAAGTTCCATCAGCATTGGTACCATCATTTCCCTCGGCCACATTTTCAATAGATAGTCCCCCACATACTATAGATGCGTTGGTTGATAATTTTGAGGACGATGACAATTTAGAAGAAGAAGATGAAGAGGAAGCTGAAGATGAAGAGGAAGCACATGCAGAAGAACAATCAGTGCCTACTCATGTGAGGTTTAACCAACCATTGAACCACCCCCACCATTGAGTTCATGGTCGACGGAAGGCATGAATCGCTTGCCAGAATTCAATTGGTCAGTTATTACTCCTACTTCAGAATATCCAGGTATTATTGGAGGCACAGATTGAGTGGCAGATGAAGGTGTTCTGTATATTAGAAGATAGTTTGACAGTAAAGATGCAATGAAAAATGTGATAAAACAATATCAAATTGACAGACATTACTCTTATGTTGTAGAAGAGTCGAAAAGATCTTATTATTTGATCCGTTGCGACAAATATGATTCGAACTGTCAAATGCGTATGCGAGCTATAATTGATAACACTTTTAACAGCTGGCACATCACAAGATTTACTCCACACACATGTGTGAACCCAAGCTTGTCACAGGAACATTCTTCATTAGATGTTGACTTTGTTTCAACAGTTATTGTTGAAATGATTAGAGCTTGTCAAGATATTCCTATTGTTCATGTGATGGAGCGAATCAAACAACTTTTGGGTATCAAATCTCATATTGGAAGGCATGGGAAGCACGTCAAAAGGCTATTGTGAAGGTGTACGGTGATTGGGATGACTCTTATCGAGTTTTACCACAACTTCTGGAGCTTTTATGCCACAACAATCAAGTGATCTATCGGTTAAATACTATTGAATATGTTAACCAATACAACCAAGTTGACCAGTCAATGGTTGTTTTTGATAGATTGTTTTGGACATTTTTACCATGTGTGGCTACTTTTAGGCATTGCAAGCAGTTTATACAAATAGATGGCACATTTCTATATGGAAAGTATACAGGAACTTTATTGATTGCTGCCACACAAGATGGAAATAGAGCCCCTCAACCTTTGGCATTTTCAATTGTGGAGAAAGAGAACTTCTCGTCATGGAGTTGGTTTCTCGCATGTCTTCGTGAGTTTGTTACGGGCGAGGAAGGGATTTGCCTTATCTCAAATCATCACCGTGCAATCAAAGAGGCAGTACAATCTGAGGGACTTTCATGGAGACCACCTTATGCTCATCATCGATACTGTATTTGACACATTGCTAGCAAATTACGAAATAGATTCAAGAATGAGTCGATGAAGAAAGAAATATTGAAAATTGGTATGAAAATCATTTTTTGTATTAACAAATCCTATCATAGTTATGATCATTATTTGTTCAGATTTTTTCTTGTATGATAGCATATGAGCCTCAACAACAAAGAATGGAGGAGCGTCTTCAAGATATTCGAAGAGTTAATCCGGAAGTTTATGATTATATGATGCAAATTCCAAAACAGAAATGGTCGTTGGCATATGATGATGGGAGTTGATATGGTCATATGACTACCAACATCGTAGAATGCATAAATGGGGTTTTCAAGGGAGTTCGAAAATTACCAATCACAGGTAAATATGAATATTTAATTATATGTTGATCAGAAAAACATAATTATAATATACTATTAGTATAATGACTTAAATCTAAATTGTAGGTTTGGTACAAGAGACCTTCTATCGTAGTGTCAAGTATTTTCTGGAACGAGAAAAGAAAGCTGAAGAGGGCTTGAACAGAGGGATGCATTATGGACACCATTTCCAACGCGATTTAGATACAGTTCTTTAGGAAGCTGCAACTTATCGTGTCACCGCATTTAATCGTCCAGAGCAACGATTTGAGGTCGCTGAGCCCGGTGATGCTGTGGCTTTTAGTGATGGTCGGATCTGAATTGTTTTACTGGAGAAGCGTTACTGTGAATGTGGCAAGTTTCAAGCATTGAGATATCCTTGTGTCCATGTGATTGCAGCCTGTGGTTACGTACACGTATCTTGGGAGCAGTTTATTGATCTAGTTTATCGACTTGACAGTATCAACTCATGCTACAATACTCCCTGGACGCCAATCGGAGAATATCAGAATTTTCAGCTCTCTGATGACACACCCATGCTTCTACCGAACATCAGTAGACTTCGACCTAAAGGGAGGCCAAAGTCGAATCGTATTCGGAATGAGATGGATTGGCCTACTGAACAGGCACCTGGACGAAGGTGCAGCATATGCCTCCAGGAGGGTCATACGAAGACGCGATGCCCTAGACACATAGGGCAATCATCTAATGGTTAAAATGATTTTTGTACTCCATCAGTTACTGTAAACATATTGTACATGTAATCAATATTTTTCCATCGATGAGTTTTGAAAGCATTCATAGTGAATATATCATCATCATTTAAATAAGTGGTTGTTGTTTTAGAAAAATAACAAGAAAATTTAAAATATATAAAATATAAGATCGAGAATTTAACAAAATCTGAGAATTATCTAGAGTGAATAATATTGAAGAATAAATTGAGGATATAACAGAATATGAGACTACTATCCTAGAAAATGACAAATAAAGATATTCAAACATTATTCCCCTCTCATCAGTTTCTTTATAATTGTTAAATAGAATGATGAACATAAATAATTGATATTCTTGAAAATTATTAAAACATTATGCCCCTCATTTTCAACCATGAGAATGGGTTTTCTCCAAAAAAAACATTGATTCATTCTGCAACATTGGCATTTCCCCTCTTTAGTCGACCCAGTGAAGAACCAACTGTCATATATTCATTCAGAGGTCGTGAATATGTGACAGTTGGTTTTTTACTGGGTCGACTAAAGCTATGATGCAGAAGGAGGATGTTTTTTCATGTCAACCGTACATGGATCAAAGGTTTTTTCATATTACTTCTAAACGATGTTGACTGAGCATATTGAGTTGGAGAATCAATCCAAAACTTTATATGTTGAACATATCATTAATTCCTTTAATAATTTTGGTCAATTATTGTGACGTCGACATCTTTCAAAATCCAATGTCATCGTTGAATTTTGAAATCATCCAAAGTGAATATATCATCAACTTTATATGTTGAACATATCATAAATTCCTTTATATATTGAACATATCCTAAATTACTTACACACTTCTTTCATACATTACATGATAAATTTCATACCTTAAATGATAAATGTGATGACTAACATGAAATTAATGTTTTACTATTTGTACAATCATATGGAGCAGCCACTATTATCTGGTCAGGAGACGCATGTGTCGCGTCTTGTGTTGGCGCGACGACCTGTTCGACAGCTTGCTGTTCGGAGAGCACATCATTTTCATCACGATGCGCCCCCAGCAGCTATTTCTCCATACCTTAGACGTGCGGGATTTTATGGAGTCTCTATGTGTGACTTCAAGACTATTGATCATCATTTGATTGCAGCATTAGTTGAGAGATGGCGGCCAGAGACACACACTATTCATCTTCCAGAGGGGGAGATGACCATTACTTTAGAGGAAGTCATCTACATGCTTGGTTTGCCCATCCATGGACAGGCAATTACGGGTGCCACTAGTGGCAACTGGGCTGTCGTCATACAGCGACTATTAGGCGTTGATGTCGTTGGCGTACGAGGTGTCCTTGTGGGTTCGCGATTGCGCATGACATGGCTTGATGAGCATTTTGCTGTCATTCCTGCTGACGCAGACGAGGAGACGCTCATTAGGCATACACGTGCACATATTTTGCGACTACTCGGAGGCATGTTATGCGTCGACTACTCCACCCTTTTGGTACACATGATGTACCTCCCATTAATTGAGGATCTTGATCATACAGCTACATACAGTTGGGGATCTGCTATATTAGCAAATCTGTACAGATCCCTTTGTACCAGTTGTCAGGCAGATGCACATCAGATTGCTGGTTGTATGGCTTTAGTACAGATGTGGGCCTGGGAGCGTTTTTCACGCATCGCTCCTCGAGCTATCGCACCTCTTGCAGCAAATCTATTTCAGGATTGTCCTCATGGAAGATGGTATGTTTACTTCATTACGTTCAGTTATTTAGTACTTCTGTTTTTTTTATCAAAATACAGTGTATGACTATTTTGTATCCAGGTGGAGTCAGTCTCAGAAGCATGCACACACACCGAGACATAGTGTGCACAGCTTTCGACAGATATTCGATGCATTAGTGCCAGCTGATGTAAGTCAAACAGTAATTTTTTATATTTTGTTATCACTATTTTAAGTTCTTACAATGTAATCCTACCAACATTATCTTGCTAATATGTCACTTACTTTTTGAGTTTACATTTCAGGTTTCGTGGACTCCATATACAGGTTATGTCTATGCATCACTTCCACCATACTGCACAGCTATGATTGGAGATCGTGCTGCAGTGGTGCCACTCATCCACTTCCATATCATTGAGTGGAACCAGCCCGATCGGGTCATGCGCCAGTTCGGTTATATACAGCATATCCCGATGGCACCAGGATAGCCAGAGGGGTTTCATTTGATTTTACTTACAGGTAGACAGTCGACGAACTGGCAGCAGTTTCATGCATCTCATATTGAGCTGTGGGACGCGCGTGCCCGATATGGTATTTCTTGATATGGATATCCCACAACACAGTATCAGTTATCTGCCCAGGGGGATTAACCAGATTGGTATCGACGTCATACCATCATGCATCTTACATGTCAGGGGATTGGCCTTCTGCAGATGGTAAACTTATTAAGATATATTATATTTTTTTAACTCTTTTATGGTATTAATTTGAATGTCATTTCATTTTCAGACAGACAGCATTGATCATCTTGAACATATCACACATCCTCAGGAGGAGGCATATATTAGACGTGATGTAGTTCATCGAGATGTGTTGGCTCTCTACGACCATCTCCGGATGATAAGAGACAGTTTTTATGACGAGAGGCCACAGGTATATCCTAATCCATATCCTCCAGCTGGAGCTCTTGAGGGTGGGGGTGATGATGTGCCTGCTATGCCTGCTGATGACGATGTACCGCCACCACCGCCGCCAGCTGAGAGACGGAGACGAGGACCTCGGGAGGGGCATAGGCGGCGAGATAGACATCCGAGAGCACCTCCTGCAGATATGGTAGCACCACATAGAGATGATCATGCCCAACTTATTGATGAGGTTTCACAGCAGGGAGACGTTTATAGACCACATATATCATCACCGATGACTACTATGGACTACGAGCTGGATCAGGAGACACAGCTTGTGGCAGCCCCCTCTCCTCCTGGCGAGGACTTCTTCAGTATGCCATTTCTACCCTTTTTAGGAGCCTCAGGACCATATGGATCGACGCATGATTTTGGGCAGTCATCCACGTATGATTTTGGGCAGTCATCCATGCATGATTTTGGTCAGCCCTCTACACAGCATCATGAGGAGGCACCAGATGCACCAGTAGCAGAGGATCCCGTCGATAGGACACCGGAGCGACACGTACGCCGAACACGGGGAGGACGTGAGATCCAGACGCAACGTTGTGGTACCGGGGGGCATCGACATTGATTTATTCAGATGCCGTGATATATATGTTAAAAACCCTCTTTATTTAGAGAAATGAATTTTATTTATACATATAATTAGAAAATAAAATAGATAGTATATAAAAAATAATATAAATGAAACTTTTAACATTGATTAAACGTATAAGAAATACTCGAAAACAACATAAAACATGGATTAAACATATAATAAATAGTTGAAAACAAAAGGATTTTCCAAAAAAATGTTAGTGAAAAGTTATCTATAAGCTTTCAAAACCGCCTACTTGAAACTTAAAAATGGTTCATGTACGTGACTTTGAAAGACTATAAAATATATACTATGAATCGAAAAAAAACAAATCTTTAAACATATAACAAATAGTTAAAAAAGGAATTTCATAAAAAAACGTCGACGAGAACTATTTTTTAAGAAATCAGACACTTATTTGAAACTTAAAAATCTTTCAAATACTTGTCTTTGAAAGACTATAATAGATAAAATATAACACTGATATAGATTAGACTTTAGTCATGGATTAAACATATAATAGATATTTGAAAACAGAATGAATTTAATGAAAAATGTTGTGAAAAAATAATTTATAAGATTTCAATTTGAAAGACTATAAAACATAAACTATTACACGGATATAACTGAAACTTTAAACATTGATGAAACATATAATAAATAGTTGAAAACAAAAGGAATTTCCAAAAAAATGTTAGTGAAAGATATCATTAATTATTAAATTTAAAATAGAGAACTTTAAAACAGTAGAAGGGTTTTAGATAAAACTGTAAGTGTGTCTTCCTCCACTCTCACTCGGAGGTTTACCATGGATGTCTCTCCTTCGTTGAACGGTACAAACCGAGGGGAGTCAGAATTGGGGGGTTAATTTGGATATGTGATTGATATTTCTGTAAAAATGGGGGTCTTTCCAGATTTAACGAAACTGAATTGAACAGTTAAGCTGCATGTAAGACACTGTGGTGGTGTTCCCCCCAAAACGAAATGCGACTTCAACCTTTCTTGATATCTAGTATAGATTTTGATATCCAATTCACTGCAACAAATACAAGAAATGGTGTGTTTATGTGGAGGTTCTAGTATTTGTTGAAGTTAATTGGATATCAAAATCTATACTGGATATCAAGAAAGGTTGAAGTCGCCTTTCGTTTTGGGGGGAACACCACCACAGTGTCTTACATGCAACTTAACTGTTCAATTCGGTTTCATTAAATCTGGACAGCCCCTCATTTTTACGGAAATATAAGTCACATATCCAAATTAACCCCCCAATTCTGACGCCCCTGGGTTCATACCGTTCAACGAAGGAGAGACGTTCGTGGTAATCCTCCGAGTGAGAGTGGAGGAAGACACACTTACTGTTTTATCTAAAACCCTTCTACTGTTTTAAAGTTCTCTATTTTAAATTTAATAATTAATGATATCTTTCACTAACATTTTTTTTAGAAATTACTTTTGTTTTCAACTATTTATTATATGTTTCATCAATGTTTAATGTTTCAGTTATATCCGTGTAATAGTTTATGTTTTATAGTCTTTCAAATTGAAATCTTATAAATTATTTTCTGTCAACATTTTTCATTAAATTCATTATGTTTTCAAATATTTATTATATGATTAATCAATGACTAAAGTCTAATCTATATCAGTGTTATAGTTTATCTATTATAGTCTTTCAAATACAAGTATTTGAAACATTTTTAAGTTTCAAATAAGTGTCTGATTTGTTAAAAAATAGTTCTCGTCGACGTTTTTTATGAAATTCCTTTTTTAACTAATTGTTATATGTGTAAAATAAAATTATTACAAATTATTATAAGTAATTATATTTGTAACTATTACAAATTATTATAATTGTAAGTTATTATAATTATAAATTAGTTATAAATAATTAATTGTCATTAATTAAATTACAAATTTTTTATTATTAATATTTGATTATTACAAATTATTCTATCTTTATATATACATTATATATTTATTCTATTTATATTTATATAATTATAATAAATATATAATTATAAATATAAATATTATAAATATATACTTATAACTCTAAATATAATAAATATATAATTAAAATAAATAATTATTATAGGCATATATTAATTATAATTACATATTTTTTATAATTACATATTTATAATATAAAAAATATATATAATGTATATATATAGAATTATATAATGTATACATATATACTAATAACACTAAATATAATAAATATATAATTAAAATAAATAATTATTCTAGGAATATATTAATTATACATTATATATAATTAAAATTGCATATTTACAATGCGAAAATATATATGTAATGTATACATAAATATATAATTACATTTACACTACATTTATTATATTTATTACATTTATAACATTTATTATATTTATATAGTTATATTTTTTTATTTACAATATTTATAATTATATAATTATTATATTTTTCTTTCTACTATTTTTATATATTTATTATTTTTATATATTTATCATAATTATTATATTTATAATTATAAATTTATTATAATTATATAATTAATATTATATTGAATATATAATAATTATAAATATAATAATTATAATAAATTTAAAAATTATCTAATTATAGTAAATATAACATAATAAATATAAAAAAAATAAAAAATAAAAAAAACAGTTTAGCGCCACTTGAAGTGGCGCTATTCATTTCTTTGAATAGCGCCAATTGAAGTGGCGCTAAAGGCACCCATTTCCCTAAGTATTTTCTACCCTACCCCATTAAAATAAAAATAAAAAGACCCCCCCCCCCCCCCGGCTAAATTTGCCATTGATAACACACAACATAATAGAACTACATGAAAAATGAGTTTTTGGAAACTTTTATGTGTTGATTTGAGTTTGGAACTAAATAATTCAGGTCCGGGTCTATATTCTGAGTTGATTTGATTATTTGGCATTGAGTCGTTGTTGATCCATTCTGTGGAGATGGTGAAAATGGTGCGAAGAGTGGAGGGTGTTGAGTAGATTTGGTAGCACCATTATTGTGGAGCACTGGCGAGGAAACGGTGGCATTGGAAAGAGAAGAGGTATCGTGGTTTTGTTGTGTCATCATAAGAGGATTATGGTGACAAGGGCTTGTGGTGACTGAAAATACGGGGACACCGTAAAGAGGATACGATACAACAATAATAGATTGAAATGATGGCAAGGTGAAAGAGAAACATTGACAGCTTAATGGAGATGGTGTCAAGGGGTCCTGTGGGAAAATGGTGAGATAGTGAAATAGAATTGACGGTGCATGAGTTTGTGGTGCCACTCTGAAATGCAAACGGTGCGTGGTGGCATCCTAAAATGAAACGGGTGTTGTGGCACCATGATAAAGGTGAAACCATGAATCTGTGAAATAAATAGAATAAAACAAAATGAAACATAAATAAAAAATGAAAAAAATAATAAACTAAAACCATTTAATAATTAAAGCAAATGAAAATTTTAGTACATCATAAACATTAATAATCTTATAAAAACATTTAAAAATGTAATTTATAACATTAATAAATTTAATTTATTAAAGAACATTTTGTTACAAAATTAAAATAAAAAGTAAGAAGAAAATTAATTACTAAAAGTTATTATAAAATTAAACATTTATATAATATCATCAAACTATTGGTACAATAATAAACTAAATTAATTAAAATAGACAATTAATTATCATCTTTTTGAATTACTGAATTGGATTAAGACTTTAAATTTTAATTTATGAATAAAATTGGATTGATTCAAAACTAAAATTAGTTATTAAATAATTATAAAATACATTTATTAATTAGTTATTATTAATTAATTTTTAATACATGAAATGTTAGATTAAGACTAAATAATTTTTTGCAAAAGCAGACCAAATTAATTAAATAATAAATGTTAGATTATTAAAATTACAGACAAAAAATAACATGCTAAATAAAAATTCATTAGATTATAGAATTAATGTATGAAATAAATTACTTATTTTATGACTTATAAAACATAATTAATTAAAAAAATAATTAATTATTAAAAGTAATAATAAAAATATAATAAGTGTTAATAATTAAGAAAATGTACAAAAAATTAACCAATTAAATCATCAAAAATAATGAAAAAAATATGGAAAACATATGTTTTTAATGCCACATCAATAACCACAGTAATATTATTTTATATCTTATGGGGAAATAAATCATCATTCATGAATAAATTTGGACAACAAGTTTCACATGGTAAATGTGTTTTGTTTTTCATCCCCAACTCATAGAATAGTATTCAGATGGTGTTAAAAAATTAATATGATATTTAGGAATAATTATTATTCTCTAAAAAAATATATTACATAAATTATTTCACTTAAATCCATTACAAAATGATTATATTGTTCATCTGTTTACGTGGAATACAACCCTAAGAAGAGATATGATTTACTTTTCACATATTATATTCATAGATGATTCTAAAATTTTATTTTATGTATAAAAATTATTATTAATTCAAAATTATTATTTTGGATATGAAATAAAAATGATCATATTGACCAGGGATCACATATTATAGTTGTTTTACGATTATGAAATTAATACCCTCATAAAGTATACCATACACTTAACTAATTTACTAACTATTTAAGTCATTTAAATATAATAACTAAAAGGGATAATTATATGTGGATAAGATTTAATGTATGAAAATGGAAATTCAAAAATCTGGTAATGGATTTTAAATTTTAAACTATTTAAATCCATTTTAATTATCCCTTATGACATTTTGTCTTTCATATAAATGTTTTTATTTTGTAAATTTAATGAATATTTTATTTTCTCATAAACGGTTCATAAAATATTTTCAATTAAATTTTACTATAATTAATGATTTTGAAAAGGGGGACATTCTTTTCATTTTTAAAATTTGGTGCCTTTTTTTATGGTGTCATTTTGTTTATGTATAAGATATGGACTGATTTTCTTAATGCGATCCACTAATCACTACTAATATTCATATGCATGGGAAAATGTTTATTTTCTTATAAAATTATTTTCCCACTAATTTGGATATATTTATTTGTTTTTATAAAAAAAATTCCTTCATTTATATGAATTGGGGAATACAATTGCATATGGGTTCAAAAGAATATTGTATTTGTTTTTATGATGAAAAAGAAATCATCCAATAGATTTATAAATTTTATGGTCCTTGTACATTATTCATAATGAAGGGTATGATCGATGTACAACTACCATGAATAGGAAATTATTATGTTCTATAGGAAATTACGTTATAACAAACTGAGATGGTTAGCCCTTATTCAAATGTTCGTATAAGAGTGATTGTAAAAGGGATTTAAATATTATTTCCCCAGGTACCTACATGTTTTATATATAAATTAAAATAATTTTTCATTGATTTCACTTGATTTAGTTATATAATTTAATAATATCATATTTAAAATAATATTTATTAACCATTTAATGCATAAAAGAATTTTTTTTGGAAAATGTATTCATGAGTACACATGTTTTACTAGAAAACATCATGATTATGTTATTTCCATAAATATTTTTATGATATTATTTGAATATTTTTTTATTATTAAGAATTTTTTTTGAGATATTTATTTTATTATAATGAAGGAAAATATACCTTATAGGATTAATTATTTTTTAAAATGGTTAAATGGGTTTCGTTCTTTTTATAACCCTTACAAATATTTGTTATCATCACACCACATTTTCAAAGAAATTTTCAATTGTATTATGGATGATTTGAATGATTAATAAAGCTATATATCATTATATTGATGTTACCTTCAAGTATGAAATTGTGACTATATAAATAAGATTTTTTCTAAAAAAATCAATACTATTTGGATATGTACACTTCTAATGAGATTTACCTAATTCAGTAAAAAAATAATCGAAAAGGATCATTGGGTAAGTAAGTGATTTATTATTTTTGTGACAAGGTTTACATTTCAGATGGATAAAATTATTTCCCATTTATCAGTATAAAATTTTAAAAAGTAAAAATTAAGTTTTTAGTACAAGATCTGAGAGAGAATATTCAATATATTATAGTATGTTTCAGATATTGGATTAGATAACATTATATATTAAGATTTGTTTTATCATAGGATAAAAAAATAGTTGTTGATACTATCATAGTATTGTTTGTTAATGTTTTACCACAAGTTCAAAGGTATAAGAAATCCCTTTTTAGGTATTATGTGATGAGTTGATAATGTATTAAGATTTATTTTTATGATCATTATGGTAATAAAAATTTAGGTTTTAGTATGTTTTTTATTATTAATATTTTTTGAGTAATAATAATTTTATATTTTATAGATATAATTTTAATGGTTCTGTTAATAGTTACGGTTATTACGATTTTTTTATTTTGTTGAAATTTTGGTTAATTGGGACAAAAGGGAGAATACATGTTACGCATATATGATTAATCATGTACATTACAATTTGATTGAAAAAATATTTTGTAACTAATTGATTAAAAATATTTTTAGGGAATTTTACTATTTTGGGAACATTATATGATTAAGGTAAACTGAAATATAGTTGGATAAAATGGGTTTTTATATGGGGAATAATAGTAGAATTATCTTTTGGTAGTATATATCATTTATTTTTTTCTTTATTACAATTCAGGTTATTAATGAATAATATTTTTAAATATTACAGAATATATGAGTAATTAATATATATTTTTGTAATGGGACATTATGAGTAATTAATGTTATATATATATTAATATTATTATTATCATATATGATTAAGGGATAAAATTTTTTTTGTTTTGAAATTAGTCATGAATATTTTGATGACATTTATGGCTGGTTATTTAATGAATTATTCATGTTGTATGGTAGGTTTTATTTTAAGGATTTATAAAGTATTTTTTTATTTAATTATATGATGTTTTATTTATATTTGATATTATCATACCTTATGATTATCACAACCAGACCCAAGATGGGGTTTGAGTCAAAATTACCCCATGACCACTTGTATAAGCCAAGGTGTGGAGGCAAGCGCGAAAAGGCCTATCCAAAATGGGGGGGGGGGGGTTATATGTACCTATTTGCACACAACTGATCATATCAATGAAAAAGTGAAAAGAAATAATAATAAAAAGATATATCAACTAGAATTTAAACCAAGTATGCACAACATTTGGGGTGTACTAGGTATTCCTAAGCTCATTGGAAGTCACCACTGACCTTTCTGTCATTTGCATAAGACATGACATATGTCGGAAAATACAATGTAGAATAGACTATATATAAACACACTAGGACAAACGAAATGGTTAAGGGTAATCAGTATGAGATACAACCAGAATAGAAAATATTATATAGTACATAGGATGAAAGATATAGTGAAAAATAACAAGTCAAACTAAACCAAGAGAGAGTATCCTTTTTTAAAATAAGGGGCTCTGCTTGGTGTGTAGGTTAACTAAACATCGTGTCTTTTCCACCAATATCAAGAAAGTAGACTCATGAAACCTTTATATCCTAAACCTGGAAAGCAAATGGAATACCCTGTGTGTCTCTTCATCTCAAAGAAAGTGATTAACCAAATAAAAAGGTATGGTTAAACATGTATATATATATTCATAGTCGAATAATACAAAATGAGATGGTTAGGGGATCTCCATCCCATAACTCAGTCCAAGAAGAATATTTGAAAATTGTTCCAAAATGTCGTCAATGATGCCCAGTATCTCTTGTGTCATCATAAAACTGACCATCTAATTAGAGCCATATCTTATCACAGTGTATCAGAGTCATGGGGAAACTAAAAAAAAGTATAGGACCCACACCCTAGTGCGTCAGGGGGGGTTATACTTTGTGACTGTCCATAAAGGACTCATTCCCATGAAGATGGGGGAGGGGGGGGGTACACTCTGTTGTCAAGAGGACCTAAACCCCATTGAATTAGGGGATACAATCGGTAGGTAGAGGACCTACAATAAAGATAATGGGGGTTCTACTCTATTGTTTGAGGACCCAAGCCATAGTCTAATAGTGGGGACCCACTATAGGATTTAAGGACCCTCTACCTCTCAAATAAGGGCATTCACTCACAAGATGGGGACCCACACTATGGTATAATAGGGAAGTTCCACTCTAGTAATTAAGGACCCATGCTGTATTTGATAGGGGGTTCCACTTAGAAGTTGAGGACCCACTCAGTATTATAAAAGGGACCTCACAATCTGGTCATCAATGACCTATGCCCAATCATATTGGGGGTTCCACATAAGAGGTAGATGTAGGGGACCCATTCATATTCCAATGGGGGGTTACACTCTATAAGGAGCATCTAGTTATGTCACTAGATCACTATCATCATCAAGAATTTCCTCAAAATTCTCCCTTCCAGGATGATTTCAAATTATATCTCGGAATCCATAAATGAGGGAACCATGATGTTCTATGGGGAAAAATCAAGATAGTGTACTCATGAGCCAAAATTCGAGTCTAACTGAAGGAGATATGGAACCATCATGTCGGAAAAAAATTAACTATGTAGAAAACAATGTGTGAGGGGAGACACACGATGTGTTCTCCCACCCCACTTCATGAACATGCCCCTAAACAACACACAAATCTGAATCCATGTAGAAATAATTGTCGTGTAAGTGGAATACATGGTGTGCCAAAACTTCTTGGGATGAACCTATGTTTTTCTATCTATGTTGGTGTACCAGATCATGTGTTCATGTACTTGAACCTGTGTCCATGTATATTGGTACACAGCCATGTTCCTGGCCATGTAATTTTACTTGGATTCTTTACAGTGTGATCCATCTTGTGTCCTATACACTTGGTAATGAGGTACACAAAATTTAAGAGAGAATCACACAGTGCATCCTTATAAACATCTGAAACCCTAGCTGCCACATCCTGGGGGATACATGACTTGTGTTCATCATATTACATGGTGTGTAGTTATGTTTTTTTTGAATATTTCTATATATGATATTAGGGATTCTATTATGTCCATTCCCCTGCATATCAAATCTCATTCCACCCAATATTAGTGTATTTAACCAACGTTCATCGTTTTCAGCCATCTTATTGCTGGAAATCCATTCCATCAACCCTAGGGAGTTATATCATGTGTTTCTATAACACTTGAACAATCCATCATCAAAGATACAAAATTAAATCATTAAATCGATTTTCTATAACCTAAAAAATCCCAGATCTTTACTTGATTCATTTAACAATCCCTCGCTCGTGAATCCATTACGATTGATATCTGTCTCGGTACTGCTTGAAAATGTCGAACTGAGAAAGAGGGATCCTACAGGTGGTGAAAATAGAAACATTTGGGGAAATAATAAGTACAGGGGTCTAAATATTGATGGTGAAGCTTTCTAACGAACATTCAAGAATGATGATTTTCAGGATTGGAAAAATGAATATCCAAATTAATCGAAACATGGGCCTATGAAAAGGAATCCATTGGCATATATATATTTTAAGGAATAATATGAATATTTTATTTTATTAAAATGGATTTAAAACAAAAAATGATGGTTACTACCTAGATTGGATTTATTTTCATAATGAAAAACACTTTCCAATGATTCAAGGATGTCAATGCGATTGATGCATCTTTATCTTCTCTGATACGATATTTTTTCATCATCCAATGTGATTCTATAATGGGAGGACAAAAGAGAATCTCTCAATAGTCCCAATGTTATTGGCCTAACCCTGTTCAATTACCCATAATGATTTATTTGTATGAAAATCATTTTTTAAAATTAATGATTGAATTACATAAATAATTAATTAATCCATTGAATGTACCTCCCATGGATGAGATGTCTAAACACCAAACATTGACTTATTTCAGGTCAGGACTAGTGTAAAAACCTAGGGCTAGAATCAATAGTGGTCTCATATTTTTGATCTGATAGTCCTTTTAAGAGTTATCAGACTTTCATTGACAATCCATGCATGCCTAAAAAACATTTTTAATATTTTTATAAAAATTTTTCTAAGAACACCAGACCATAGAATTTATAATCATCTTAGCACCTAACCCTTGATATTTATAGAAATATTTCAAATTATTACATTAGAAAACTAGGTATCTACATCATTACCTCATTCTAGAATTTTATTTCTAAAAATAAAAACTAAACAAATAAATTAGGATACTGAGAATGTATCTAGTCATCCCACTCTTAGGGACTCTCATTCATATTTATTTTCTTCTACAACATGCAAACAAAGGGGATGATCCATCATTTTTTTACTCTATCCAATGTATCCTCAATATTCTTTAGATTCTCAACAAATCTTGATTCATTCATGATGTCTCACTCACCGCAGTCGATTATGTGTGTGGGGTCAGGAACATATCTATTTAGTTGTGATGCATGGAAGTTGTTGTGCACCTTCTCTAGATGTTGGGGTGGGAGAGGTGGTAATACACCTCTACAAACTACATGATGATCTTTAATGGCCTGATGAACCTTCTAGATAATATTACACTGTAGATGAACCTCCTCAATTGTTATCATGGGGTGAATCTTTGGAAAATGTGGTCTCACTTCTCAAACATCAAGGGCCTAGGACATAGATCTATATAAAATTTAGGTCTACCCAAGACCTTTCTCATCCTCTCATAGATAGATAATACCTTCTCTGTCATCACATAAACATTCAGTGGCCCTATAAGAGATGTCCCTCAAATCTTTGACTAGCACAATGGTAACCTGGGGTGTCTCTCGTACTTGCCCTCAAAATGATCCATGACAATGGTAGAGTGGTATTTATTGATGTTCATAAACATTATCATGTAAATGTGATCCTTTCCGTTTCCACCTAATTATAAGATTCATGATTTTGGAATATCCTCCAACACATGTACTGTGTGCTCGATCTTCTATTGGTCTTGGGGTCAAGAGAATTACTCATTAACATTTGGGTCTCAAATTCCCCTTGCAAGCCTCTTCAAAATCATGATATAAAAAACATATCATGATATGATACAATCGTCAAGGGAAACCCATGTAGGTGAACGATCTCCCATATGAACAAATACCACAAAATCATAATTGAAATCTTTTCTAAGATATAAAATAAGTGTTCAGGTTTCATGAGTCAGTCAACTATCACCTATATGACATCATGACCCTTTGTGGGGCATGGAATCCATTTCCCTAATTTCATTTATATGACCTCAAAATTCCACTCTGGGATCTCATAGGGATTCGACACACCATCAACAATATGGTTTATTGTCTTCAACTACAGAAAAGTTATCCATTAGGAGATAAAATCAGCTATGCTTTATCCCTTGTTGGCCATAGATGGTCACTCAACATCTCTATACTAATTCCACAATCCAAGATGTAATTCTAGTAGATAAGTGTTGAAATCCTATATCTACTACTTCTGTTTTGTTACTGTAATGACCATACATCCCTAGAACAAGGGATGTGTGATTCCCTCTATTAGAATATACTTTTAGTGAATCACATGTGGATATCTGGTGACATAAAACATTATCATCAATTTATCTAAGATAATAATATCTTACACACTCAAGAAGAGTATAATTTATCACCATTAATTGAAAAAGAAATTTTACCCTCTCACTCCACCAAGGACATCTACTAGAATGACAATTCCTTAGAATCCTCCTATACAATGTGATTTTTATAATTCTTTATAAATTAATATTATACTATGTAATACTTTTAGATACTATACACTATCTAGAATTCATATTCATTTTGGAATTTTGATTAATGATTCTTACTAAGGTTTAAACTTATATATATCGATATGTTCTTGAGACTCTGTTGGTCTAGGTAAACAACAAATCACTCTCCTAAAAGGTAGTGCATCCACATCCTTTGATCTAACATTATTGTTTGATGATCTATATCATGACTCGTATAGTTCTATTAGGGGGTATTGACTGACTAGACCCCTAAGAGATAACTTATTATGGCTATATAAACACAATGTGGATTTTAGCTCATGAGAAATAACAATACACTAGGTACTCCACATACTCCCTCAGAAGTACCATTATATGAGCACTTGTAAACCTCATCCTCCACTAATAAAAGGCCCTTTGGAACTACTTAGACTAAGTAAATGGACACCCTTTCCACGTCCCAATGGTCAAAGGGGATGAAATAATGAATAATTATACCAAACACTCTTTTAGTATCCCACCAAGCCGAGAAATATATTCACCCCAGACATGTTCTTGGGTGGTTCCCAAACAACCATGACATCAAACATCATTGGGTCCACATCTAAACCATTATTATAAATGGAATTCCCATAAAAGTGAACCACATGAGTCCATAATTGCAAAGTCAAGATATTCTCATAAATATGGTTCTCTAGATGTAAATCGAGGTCCATCCTCACATGCTATGCATGCTCGTCCTCTAAATTAGAGTAGATGATTATGTAGTTAATGAATACAACCAGAAGAGAGTTTATGTATCGATGGAAGACCAATTGTAAAAAATCCATAAACATGGTGGGGGTATTTGTCTCACCAATGTCAATTAGTGAGAACTCATAGTGTCCATAATGATAATAGAATTCTAGCTTAAGAATATCAGTATCAAACACCCCCCAACTGGGGGTAGTTGGATATGATCTTGATCTTCAAGAACCATATATCTTCTCCCAAGTGCTAAAAGTGGTCATCATTCCATTTCATAGGGTACTTTTTATTTATTTTGTCCTGGTTTGGGTGAAGATAAACTACATTGGGACATGAGATCCCTTATAACTTTTTCATGAACAACACTAGAAATGCCTAGGGGACACACTGGCCCTGATGAAACCCTTCTATCGAAGGTGTTTAAAATAAAAATATAGTTCAATGATCTTAATTGCGGGCATATGATATTACAAAAAAGATATCAGTGAGGTACTTTTATATATGTCGTTAAAAATATCCATCTTCTACCTTATAGGTAGTCTCAAAACATCCTATGGGTAGATGTTCATGTAATCTACACATTTAAATAGATCTAGATAGCAGAGGATCCTGATGCACTAATATCTATACTCACCAAATCATCGGTCATGGGTGGCAACCTCCTAATCCCAGTACCAACTCATTGTGCGGTGAGATATATCTCTCCCATAAAGGTGAATATCATCCCATTGGTGCCTAATAATATTAATTTTCTATGGTGACAATCAATATAGGATCATAATGTGGAATACAAATCTATACAAAATATTTCTTAATAGGTTTCCATGATGATGATCAAATGTGTCATCATGAGCTTCTCTCCAATTGGTGATAACTCACACTACTGGAAGATAAAAGATTCAAAGAAGGTGTCCCATATAGTTACCTCGAGATGAAGATATTTGGAGAGAATATCAATAGAAAAATATATATCTCACACTATGATTAATGTGATAAATAACCTATTGCAATGTGTTTCTTAAAATTCAGTGTAATGGGTATAACAAACAATGATCATACGTCTAATAATCTCATGTGACCCGAGTTTATTTTCCTCTAAATCCTACAACTATCTACAACCTTATAAAGAAGATCGCTAAGACATAGTTGACCACTCAGTGGTGGTGGTGGTGGAAGGTTCCCATAGCATGGTCTACCAACTATAGCTCCTGATGTTCCTTATCCATCCCCGCCTCTATTGGGGTCTCCCATCCCTCTCCTAGGAGATCCTAAATCACTTCACTGCCTCTGCCATGGTGGTCTGTCATCTATCTTCTTGCAGTACAACAGAGGTTTGTTTGGCAGTCTTACACTATATGATCTCTCCTATCATAACCATGTCACTAACCCTCTCCGTGAATATCTGGTTCTCAGTGCTTCCCCATCCACATGCCTAATCCAAATCATGTGGAGGTATTCTGCATCGGGATCCAATATCATGGTGTTTTATAGCTATTTCATATGACTTGGCTCTAATATTCCCTCTAATATCACTAGGAATCGAGTGTTCCTCTAAAAAATTCTCCATCACTATTTACCTCTACAGTACACCGACATAGATGGGGATGAATAAAAGAACCCTGTTGGAACAGATATCTTTGTGGATACACTGCTCAAACATCCATTCTTGGAAGTTTCCATCTCAGATAATATCATGTGAGTACTATGTAATGTCTGTAAACCCCCTATGTACACATATATTGTCATCACAACTTGATAATTCCCAAGATTCTCATGAATGTGTACTGATCACATGAAAGAGTGGTATTACACCACACAGAACAACTGCATGACTTCATTCCATGAGAGTGGCTACTAATCATGCTTCTGTGTAACAAGGCTCCACCATTTCCCAGCCACTCTATGTAAAAGTCTTGGTTCCATTTCACCCCAATAAGTCAACCAGGTTTACATAAATCTTAATGATATTTACCACCTAATCTAGCCAACCCTCTACTACATGAGGATCTGGCTTGCTGCAGAACTTTTTCAGACTCTCATGCTGAAATCTCAGAGGGAACTAAGCCTTCATGAAACATTATCATTCTTTGTTTTTAGGGTCTAATATTTGATAGGTAGAAGTGTAATTACATTCCAACATGGAGTAAGCTTGTGGGATAGACCATAAACTATTTCTTCTTTACTCATTGGATCATCATCATGATTTGGATGAGGTATCTTGGGAATCATTCATCATGGAGGCATCATAAGATTGATCAATATGTACCATGGTCAGTTGATCATATATACATATATAGAACAACAATAGGGAGAATATTCATGAATGTAATTCAATGACTCAATTTTATATGATGCAATTACTATTGATCTCTACATCTAATGTCTCATTATGATGAGTCAAAAAGAATATATTTAAGGTCCTACTGAATGGACATGTCGGCCGCCCATAACATCTCTAAACTCCCTATAATGAGCGACACACTGACGAATATTTGAAACTATTTCGGTAATCACATCCAAATCCACATAAGGTAACTGCTCAAGAAAAACATTCCATTGAATTAACAACTCTTATACCAATTTTCATGACCCAACCCAAGCCTAACCTCAATACACAACTCCCCCAAGCCCAACTCCATAGTCCAGGGGTGGAGACAAGTTCCAAATGACATGTCATAAATGCAAGGATTTTCTTATGTAAATGGACACACACCAAACCATCTCAATGCAAGCATATAGAAGAATAATACTAAAAATACGCAACCACTAAAATGTAAACCAATAATGAAAATAATAACAAGAGAGGAAGATTTCAATGGTGTAGGATGAAATGTAAGATGAAAAAAATACATTCCCAAGAAGAAATATGTTTCATCATGAGAAAACTAGAAAAGTAAATTGTTAAGTGTGCCCATCAAACAACCCTTAAGCTTCAAAGACCATACACATTCCAATGTACAAGGTATCTGTAGCCTCCTATGAAGTCATTTTTGACCTATCTATCTTCTTCATAACAGAAAACATGTAAGAGAAAATTTTATTTAGGGGTGAGTATAAACATACCCAGTAGGATTACCAAAAAACTAAAAGGGGGGAAGTAAGAGTTTCAAAAAAGAATAGAAGTTAGTATAAAATTCATAGGATTCCATCTATAGTTTAGTACCCCCAGTTTCTAATATTTAACCCTTAAATGATTCTTTTTAGGGTTCTCAATTGTATGGGTAAATGATGGACGATTTGGGTGAACTCTATATATATTTTGGGGGCTAATGTAGGTGCACGTGGGCTTTGAATTCTTTGTCTATACCATGAAGATATCGTAGTAGAAAACATGCACATATGCAGATTTGAGGTAGTAGCTTCAGTATAGATTGATCATGGTTAGGGAGAAAATGCGAGGAGGTCATTTAGAGGTTCTTTAAAGTAGTAGCTAATGCACTGTGAGTGGATGATTTTTTCTAACTGTGTGGTCTAGAGTCATAGTTACATCCTTAAAAATAAGATCTCACTCGTTTTAAGATATCTCCATAATTATTTCTCTAATGCACCCCTAATGTTAAATTACACTCCATTTAAGGGAGGAAAACCCTTCCCAATCATTATGGAGTCAATCTTTATCCCTCTATTGGCGTTTTAAAGCTTGATTCTTGTTGTATGTGACATTCATCACAGTTGTTGTCTCATTTTTTAAATCTACATAGATCTACTTCTACTATCCAATTTCATATTCAGATATATGAATGTGATGGGTAGATCAATGTTGGAGAATCCTTATATGATGTTAGATTGGTTTATTTATGGAAGGAGAATAGATATAAGGCCTTTTGGGGGAGTTTCAACTCGGTTTCTAGAGTGCCCTTCATCCGTTGTCGAGTTATGTGAAAATCATCGAGGTAGGCGGATTCTATCTCAACTTTTCTTTCTAGAGTTGATTTTCTTAGATACAAAGTGGTTTATTTGAATGATATTTATTGTTAGAATCATGTAATAAATATTTTACAGTTATGAATGATTTTTTTGGGTTAAATTGTGTGATCATGGTGAATTTTTGTGAAAAACCATTTAGTTTTGAGAATTTAAATTAGTGATTTTAAATGATGGATTTTCTAGATATTCTTAATGGATTGATGAAAAATCTACTTTCATAAAAAAGTTTTTTTTATTGAAATGGTTTTGGTGGAAAATGGTTTTGAATAAAAATTTGATTTTACTGAATTAGTGTTGTGGTATGATCCTTGGGCATATTGGTGTGTGAGATTATATTTCATTTCTAGGGTTTGGTTGAAATATGACCTTGTGCTCAGTTCCAAAGGTAAAATGTCCCATGGGGAATAATTATATTGTTACAACATGGTATATCGAAGAGAAACTACTCATTAGTATGGAGCTGTCATCACTTAGCATGCATGGATGGTTGTGTGGATTTTTTGAATGGATTAGGTATGCCAAATGAATATTGAGAAATGGTTCAAATCTCTTTTTAGATATTTTTCATCCAAAATAACTTGATGTAAAATTGGTTTTTAATATAACTTGTATTCTTTTGGTTATAATTGGTTTTTGAAACTTGTTTAAATTTAGTTTTAAACAGTTTTGAGAAATTTTTATATATAAACTATTTTATGTAGATTTATCTAACTCTTATATCGTAGTGGCATTAGAATGGAAGTCATTGGTGGAAAACTAATGAGTGTTATACTCACCCTTGATTTGGATCTTTGGTAATTTTCTAGATGGTATCTTCTAGGACATTGGACAAGGTAAATTATAATATTTTTTTAGAACCACATTGGGATACATGGGTTGTTCTATGATAGTGGATCTTGCAGATTTTAGAGCATGTATTCTTGTCGTAATTAGGTATTCTTTAGTTGTTCATCTATTTTTTAAATTTTTTATTCTATATCCTTCCGCTATTGCACACTTTGGATTGGTTTGGATGCAAATAAAGTAGTTTGGTGGTCTTTTTTTTTTGCTCACACATCATTTAGTGAATTGTTTGTTTATGGTTTGTTGGTTTAATGGTTTATTTCATAAAGGGTAAATCGTCCCCCACTTGTATTTTAAACCCTTTTGTATTTATTTCCAGCCTTTGGCATCTTGGGTATGTCGCTTAAATCCATGTTATGTCTTGATTTTCTCTCAAACCAATGAGGATTAGTGGGTCAATAAAAATGGTATCATCTTGTTCGGTCCTTTCCCAATAAGTAGAATTCGGTTTTCTTGGTCTTTGAGTCGAAATTCATTCATGCCCATTCCTTGGGTAGTGATCGAAAGAAGGATTAGGACTTTCAGGACTTGAAATGTATTGCATAACATGATGTAGCTAACCTGTTTATGATTAAATTCTTATTACCATGTAGTTGGGTACCTATTTTTTTGGACACAGTTCTAGGATTTAGAAGTATCATTTTTATGGGTTTAGTCAATGATAAAATCATTCCATGCATTGAAGGAATGAAATCACACTTGGAGTGCATAAATAATTTTGAGTAATAATTTCTATTGTTCAAAAGTGATTATCATTGAAAAAAAGTATGAACTTGTTTTTAATTCAAATGAATGATTTTTAAAAGGGATATGCTTATGGTATATTAAAAAAGGTTTAATTTTGTAAAATAAATTTTAATGTTTTAAAAATGGTTGATCATGGAAACAGTTTATTTTTGGAAAATATTATTATGATAGTATATGTGATAGAGTTTAAAATGATAATCCATTAATTGATATAGAGTGATACATACAGAGTTTGTTGTTTTTTAGAAAATGGCACTTGGTAGGCATTTGTAGTAACCAATTGGAAGAAGCTGTAGAGAATGTGGTTTCACCTAAACCACAGGTGAACCAAGAACTAGTTCAGAGTATCATCTCGTACTTTCAAGATGTGGATATGGGGAATTGGACGGATGAGCCATGGCCTATAGATCATTCCATCCAGTTCCTGAATAAAAATCCACCCATATTTTTGGGTGATTCTAAACCCAAAAAGGAAGAGTTGTGGCTGAGAAGGAAGAATCATATCTTTGATTTCATCATCACACTAGTGGAGCTCAAGGTCAAGCTAGAAAAGTATATGCTCAAGGATCTTCAATACTAGTGGAGCGAAATAGTTCTTCATGCTAAAGCGGATCAAGGCCTTACTTGGGAGGATTTTTAGAAATTGTTTAACAAAAAATTCTATCCTCACATGTTCTATATCAGGAGGACAATAGACTTGTCTATCATGATGTAGAAGTGTCAATAAGTTATAGAATATTCAGCTAAATTCCTTAATTTATTATAATTTACACTAGAAGATGGGATGAGTGCATCCTTGAAGAAACACATCCTCAAACCAGGTCATAGGTAGGAAATTTTATCTACGATTTTGGTGCTCTGTATTAATAAATATACAGAGATGGTGAATAGAGCAGTAGTGGTTGAGAGGACATCTCAAGAGATATGGGAGGAGGAAGTATGATGATCCCTATTGGAAATGGTGAAAACTCCAATTCTAGGGGAAAGATAAAGAGTGACACATATTTCCAGAGTGGGAGAGGGAATTATAACTTGACAATTAAATCAGTAAATTATCCTCCCTTTCCCAAGAGCCATGATGGATGCTACCAATGTGGTTCTTTTGACCACATAATGTGGGATTATATAGCACCACCAAGATCATTCCATAAAATCAACATATGGGACACCTTTATCATTGTTTCTATAATACTCCAAGGTTTGGTGCTCGAGCCACTTCTTAGGTGTTGCAAACATCATATTCTTCAAAAGGACGAGGGTAGCAGAATCAATCTTTTCATCATAAAAAATCAAGGCATAATGATTCTTAGAATTCCATGACTCCTTAGCAAGGGAAATATCAATATGGAAATAAAGAGCTGAGTGTAGAAACAAATCAACTGTGTGGAGATGAGTAGATGATTGTTGACGATCAAGCTAAACCATCTATAATGAGAGGTATTATACTATTGAATTATACCTTTTTGAATGTATTGTTTTATAACGGTGCATTAAATTCCATCATTGATTCTAATTTCTTTGTCCTCCTATTTTTAAAACAAGAAATTACGATCACCATGATAAAAATACAAACTTTTATTGATAAATGATAATCCCGATCCTTTGTGTGTAGAGAATATTTTGTAAATATTGATGGAGATGAGCTAAAATGGGACTTCTCGACGTTGGAGATGGATTTATTTGATGTAATCCTTATAATGGATTGGTTGAAAATATTCATTTCTTACATCTACTGTCATAGGATAACAGTATGTTTCACATCTGGGGATGGAGTTTAACATCTCTCCATAGGAGATAAGGCTATAAAAAAAATGTTCAACATTATTGCTTCACTAGTAGTGGGAATGATATTCTACAAGTTAGCAATGTTGACCTTGGAATTGATAGAAGAAATCTGGGATATTAATTTTCTATCAGTGTCTGACCAATTTCTAGATATATTACCCAAGAATGTATCAGGGTTACAACCCATAAGGGAAGTGGAGTTTACAATTTATCTCCTTATGTGGACCAGTGTTATTTCCATTACATCTTATTGGATGAAACTAACGGAGTTGAGAGAGTTCGAACTGATGTTGTATGAGCTATAAAAAAGGATTTCATTCAGCTTAGTACATCTATGTTGGCGGCACTATTCTAGTTCATGAAGAAAGAATATAGAACTCTTCAGCTATGTGTCGATTATCGTAATCATAACCATGTTATGATAATGAATCTGTATCCACATAAATGAATTAATGATCTATTTGATCAATTAAGGGGAGCTATGTGGTTCTATAAAATTGACTTGCAATCAGGATATCATCAATTGTGAGTTTAGAAGGAGGAGATTTCAAAGGAAGATTTGAAAAGAAGATTTTTCCATTATGAATATGTATTCATGCCTTCTGGTCTACTGAAAGAACCCAAAATATTAATAGATTAGATGAGTCGAATATTTCTACAATATCTAGACTCTTTTTTGTGGTGATTATGGATCACATATTGGGGTATTCGAAGACTAGGATAGAACATAAGGAAGACCTAGTGACAGTGTTAAAAATCATTAGAGATCACTATTTTATGCCAAAATATATAAGAGTTATTTTTGGGATACAAGAGGCATTCATTCTTGTCCATGTGATTTAAAAAGGGTTTTTCAATAGATCCTGAAGATATTGAAGTTGTGATCTCATGGAAACATCCAATGAATGCCTTTGAAGTATATTGATTCTTTTACTAGATGGTTATTAATGATGCGTTTTTCATTACATATCACAACTATCTATGCTAATGACATCTTTAAAAAAGAACAATGGTCTATTACAATGGATAGAGGAGTTCCAGAAGTCGTTCTAGGTGCTAATATTTTACCTTAATTCAGAACCTATCTTGATTTTTACAGAATATGGATGGGGATATGTGGTGTATTGTGATGCATTGAGATCGAGGTTGTCTTGTATTATCAAGAAAGGAGACCATGTTGTGGATTATGGTTTAGGGTTGTTGAGAGTGATTGATAATAATTACCCAATACATGATTTGGAGCTAGATTTAGTTTTCTATGCTTTGAATACCTTGCATCATTATATCATAGGTGAGAAATTCTCTAAATTCATGGATCATAAATTCTTGAAACTCATTTTATCATAATGATATTTAAATATAAGGAAATGAGAATGGATATAGTATCTCCAGAAGTTTAAAATTAACATGATGTATACATTAGGAAAAGGTAATTCAATTGTAGATGTATTGAGATGAATGTCATATGCTCAGTTAGAAAAAGAAACTTCATATGAATGCATGTATAAATTGTTCCTAGCCAAAATGCATGAGGAATGTGAAGACCAATTTGATGCTGCTATTTTAATTTCAGGTATGCTTGTTCCTGATTAAGTAAATATGGTCAAAGAGGCACAAAAAACTAATTCAGAATGCCTTTTTATGAGTTCAAAACTCAATGGTGGGGAGACCATTGAGGGATGGAATCTTGATGGGAGTGTGATTTTGTGATTCAGATATCATATGGTTGTACCTATTGATTTTCAAGAATTTTTTTTTAATTATTATCAATATTCAGTATGGGAAGTATATCCAGGTACACAGAAGATGTATAAGGTGTTAAAGGGGCCATTTTGGTGGAGTAGAATGAAACGGGATGCGGTTGAGTTCATCTCACAGTGCTTAACTTGTTAGCAAGTTATGGCATATGATTAGTGATCAGAGTGTATTTTGTAATCTTTACCTATTCCATAGTGGAAATGGGATCAGATAGTGGATTGTTTTTTATAGGCCTCATATGAATGGTTTGAAAACATTATTCTCTATGGGTGATAGTGGATTGTCTTACTGAGTAAGTTAATTTCATTCCAATTCGGGAAACCCATACATTGGAGGATCTATCCAAAACCTATGTCCAATATGAGGTAAAGAGACATGGCATACCGGTTTTGATAATTTTAGATACTGATCCAAGGTTCACATATCTTTTCATGATATCCTTACAAAAATCCCTAAAAACACATTTGACAATGAGTATGTCCTATCATCCCCATATGGATAGTCAATTCGAATGGATTATAGAGACATTGGATGACATGTTGTTGGATTTTGTAAGGGATTTTGGTGGATCATAGGAAGAGTAAATAACATTAGTGGAGTACTCGTATAATAACAACTATTAGGCCTCGATACATGTGGCTCTGTTTGAATGATTTTAGGGGTTTCCTTGTCATTCTCCGTTGTGTTGGGAGGAAATAGGTGACAATTCACTAGTTGGGAATATTATTGTCTAATAAATTATGGAGAAGATTTAGTTGATTATACAGAATATGGGGATAGCTCAGAGATTTTAGAAATCTCATGTGGATCATTATCCATGATTGTTTTCAATTTTAGTAATTGATAATGTGATCTTGCAGACATCTCCATGGTTTTGACATCATTGTTTTGGGAAGTAGAACAAGTTATATCATTGATGCATTTTCCCTTTTGAGGTACTAGAAATATTTGTATAGCTGCAATATCAATCAACATTACCACCATGGTTTAGTTTGGGATATAATTTGTTCCATGAATCTCAGTTGATGAAGTTTTAGTTTAATCCTGACCATGTGATCAAATGGGGTTATGTTGAACTAGAGCAAAATGTCTGATTGGTACATATCATAGTGTGGAATTTGGATATTAAAGAGAATGTTTTAAATGAAAAAATTGGTCCAGTGCGGGTTTTATGGAAACATGGTCAGATTCAGGAAGAGAAATGAGAACATGAGAAGGAAATGAAAGATCAATGGGCAGAATACTTTTAGGGAATCAATGGTTTTAAACTTTTTGTGGATGGCATTACCAATGGTGGGGAGAATTTAGTACCCCTGGTTTCTGTTATATAACTATTAATTGATTCTTTACAAGTTTATAATGTGTTATGGTGAAATATGGGATAGTTGGTAGATCTCTAAATAAGTTTTTCAGACAATATTGGTGTGCACGGGTTGCGCACGGTTTGTGTAAACCATGAAGATATCCTCAGAGAAACCATGAACAGTTGCATATTTAAGGTAGTATCTTCAGCATGGTTTGAGCACAGTTAGGGAGACCATGCAAGAAGGTTATTTATGGGATTTCTAAACAATATATATAATGTATTATTAGCGCATGATTTGTCTAACAGTGTGGTCTAACCAGGAACATATTCAAAGTTTGATCCTTAGAAATATTATCTCACTCCTTTTTAAGATATCTACCTTTTTCTCTTATGTACCCCTAACTCATTATTCCTCCCCCTTGAAGGTAGGATAACCAGAGTCAATCTGAAGCCCTCCCTTGGTGGTTTCAATCCCAATTCGTAATGTATGTGATGTTCTTAACCGTTCATGTCTCATTCCTTAGGTATAAATAGACATAAATATCCTATAATATTTATTTTTTAGATATATTCCTATTGTGGGTAGATCTATGATGGTGGGATAAAAAATATGATCATATTATGGTTCATTTATGGTAGGAGAAGAGATATGAGGCCTTTTGGGGAATTTCAACCCGGTTGCTACATCATTTTCTGTCTGTTGTCGAGATTCATCAAAACCATCGAGGTAGGTAGCTTTTCTCATGATTACACTTTACATTATTGATTGACTTAGTTTCAAATTGGTTAATATGACTGAAATTTATTTATTAAATAATGGAATTAATCTTCTCTAGAGAATATTTATGGTTTTGGGTTAAATTATGGGATCTTTGTGAATTATTATTAAACGCGATATAGTTTTATGAATTTATAATTATGATTTTAAATTATTTATTTTCTGGATTTTTTATATGGATTGATGGAAAAGGGGTTTTCAATAAAAATGTTTTTTTATTGAAGTTGTTTGGCATTAATATGGTTTTGATGGAAAACTGGTTTTCAATAAAAATGTTGTTTTATTGAAAAGGTGTTGTGGCATGATACTTTGGCATATTGGTGTGTTAGTTATTATTACATTTCCAGGGATTGGTTCAATTGTGAACATGTGGTTAGTGCCCAAGCTAAAACGGGACATGGGGAATATTTATCTTGTGAAGAATTGGTATATTGGTAAGAAACCACTCATGAGTATTGAACATTCATCTTATAGCATTAAAGGATGGTTGTCTGGATTTTTTGAATGGTCTGGGAAAGCCAATAGAATTTTGAGAAATGGTTTTAATGATTTGTTTAATTATTTTTCTGTCAAAATAACTCTCTATAAAATTGGTTTTAATTCCACTTTTATGTTTTTGGTTATAAATGGTTTTAGAAACTTATTTATATTTAGTAATAAACTATTTTGAGAAATTTTAATATAAATTTTTTTTATGTAAATGTTCTTAACTCTTCTATCCTACTTGTATGAGAAGGGAAGTATTTGAGGAAAACCTAATTAGTATTATACTCCCCATGCTATAGAAATATGGTGCTTTTTGTAGATTTTATCTTATGAGACATGGTTTAAGGTAAATTATCACATGTTTTTAGAACCACCATGTGATACTTGGGCTATTCAGTGATTGTGGAGATTTGATCTCGTGAATTATAGAGTCTTGTAGACTTTTGAGAGTCATTAGTTGTTAATATACTATTTAAATTGATAATATTTTGGTCTTACACTCTTACATGCTTTGGAGTGGTTTTGACAAGAATAATGTAGTTGGGTAGTCTTTCGTTTGTTCATGATTCATTTATTGAATGGTTTTTTATGGTTTCATTTTTTAACTATTTATTTCTTAAAGGATAAATCATCCCCCAATTGTATTCAAAACCCTTAGGCATTTATTTCCATCCTTTGGTATCTTACGGATGTATATTATGACCATGTAATGGATTTTTGTACTCTCAAGCAAAGGAGAAGTAGCAAGTCACTACATACAATGAAAGAGAACAACTCAACCCTAAAAAAGAGATTGCAAACTCATCCAAACACAAGGGTCTCAACAGGGTGTGTTGATGAACTAAATGTTTATTTTTTTTCACCAATAGAAGGAGAGTATACTTATCCAACTATAAGAAGTTAAACACATAAATCATATTGCATACCCCATGACTCTTAAAATATTATAGAAAGAGAGTATCCAAATTAGATGTTATGTATAAAAAATAATATATATATATATATATATATATATATATGTTCATTAAATGAATACCAAATGATAGATTAATGGTATATCCATTTAATTTTTTTACCAATTATAATATTATCTAATATTTCAAAAATGATTCCCAACATCTCACACATATTCATAAGAGTAACCATGAAAATAAAACCATGCCTTGTCACTCTAACTCAAAGTCATGTGTCCCACAAATCCATGTATGGGAACCACAACCTAGTGAATCAAGGGGTTCCACTCTATATGATTCCATAGAGATGATGAACCCATGCCAATATGGGGTTCCACTATGGTGTCACGACGACCTGCACCCAATCCTAATGGGGGGATCCACTTATAAGGTAGAGTACCATCACCCAAGATGATGGGGGGGGGGGGGGTTCACTCTATAGGTCAATCACCCATGACATGGTGCAACATGGTAGTTCAAATTTATCCATAGAGTACCTATGTCATATCTAATGGGGGAGGGTGGGGTTTACACACTTAATTCATTGACCTGTGCCATGATACAATATAGGGTTCGCCTCTATTCATTGAGTACTTGTTCCCTATCCAATAAGGTGGATCAACTCAAAAGTTGAGGACCCTCTCCTTTGTTCAAAGTGGGTGGAGGGTCCATTATGTCCATAAAGGAACCAATCCCTACCTGATAGGGGATTCCACATGGATGGTAGTTATAGAGGACCTTCACACATTCTCATTGGGGGTTCAACTCTATAAGAAGGCTATGGTGATCTCATCTAATCAATGAATACATTGGGTGTCTCATTAATAAGAGAATTTCTTGGGACATCTCATATCATATCACAAAATACACAACTAAGGGAACCGTCAAATTCTATATTAAAAAACAATTATAATAGGATACTCACAGGCCAAAATTCTAGTCCAAACAAAGGATATACATAACCATGATGTTTCCTCAGAAATAACAAAGTAGTACATGACCTTTGAGGGGACCCATATAGATTGTGGTATTACTCCACTACTTGTCCATGCCGTTGGCCATCACATGACTCTAAATTAATGTAGAAATAAATTCTAGGCACATGTACTACATTTACTGTCCAAACTACCCTGGACTAGAGCATGTACTTCAGGCTGTGTTCATGTACTTAAACCCATGTCTTTATACTTGAACCCTTTTTCATGTAATTCGGTACGTGGTCATGTATCTGGCTATATAATCCCACACTTAGTCCTTCCTGGGTGATCCATAACCTATTTTTTCCACCCCAGAATGAGGTACATGGCATGTAAGAGAACTACACACTGTGGCATCTTTATAAACATTATTAAACCCTTAGCATCATGGCCAGAGGTCTAAATGCTATGTGTTCATTGCACTACAATGTGGTTAGTTAGGTTATTAACATATTTTTAAACCCCCAATATGTTCTTCAATTATTCCTGTTATGTCAAAGATCATGCCTCATTTCATCCCATATTTACTAGATCCAGTATTCGTTCATCGTTTTCTATCCATCAGGTGGACTGAAATTTGATCATTCGACCCATGATAGTTCTTTCATTGGTTCCAATCAACCTTGAACCATATGTAATATAAGATCCGAACACAGATAATTGAAATGATGGTATACACCCCCACCCTATCCAAATATATGATTTATTCAAAAATCCATCCCTTTCAAGATAATCCTTTGTGATTCTTGTTGTTTGATTATTCACATAACCTCTCGGAAACATTAAAATGGAACCATAGAGTCCAACCATTCAATGACATGAATCAATTTTAGATAGAAATTCACAAGAAAAAGGTATTAACATTCAATGTCCAAGCGTTCATTCCCAGAAATCATGAATGGAAATTTTTAGTTACGAAAATAGTTCAATAACCAAATTAATTAACACATGGTTTCATGGAATGAATGTAATTGGAGTAGATCAATAAAATTGTATTATATACCCAATTTATTTTATAAAAAATGGTGTACACCTATAATTAGTGAGTCAAACATACATATTTCCCTATTAATTTTCAAATAACACACTTTCAAAACAAGGATAGATGTTATTGTGTTCTTTGGGTCCCAATCTTCTCCAATTTAGAGTTTTTTCATTATATGATACAATTCACCAATCAATGGAGGATGGAGAATCTCATTACTATCCAAGGGTTATGAGGCTATCCCTAAACAATTCACCATAATGAGTTATTTGTAGAAAAAAACTATAATGTTAAAATAATGAATGAATTAATTAATTAATAAAATTAGAATTCCACCAATCAATGAGATGACGGAACACCCTACGTTGACCAATTTTAGTTCATGTCTACATTAAACGCCAAGTTCCATACTCAAACATGGTCTCAAACATCTGATCAGATATTCCATTTTAGATTTATCCTACTTTTTTTAAGAATGCGTGTGCACATAACATATAATATATTTAATATTTTTATAAAATTAATGTTGTGAACAATGGGACTCAAAATTGGATGTTTTCTCAGCACCTATCTCGGAAATATAACTCGAAATATTTAAAATAATTACAAAATTGGGTCCCAATAGAGATAACCTTTTTTAGGTTTTGGAGAATTAATAACGTCATTTGGAATAAATCCATAACCTTTTGTGGATTGTTGATCTAATTGATGTTCATTTTAGTATTTTAAGAATGAAAAATTCTTTTTTAGAATTAATTTTCATGAGTCAAGGATGAGATTGAATAATAAAATTATCAAAACACATCGAAAGGATAAAATTGGGCTTATTAAATAGAATTTAATCACATACGTCTATATTCTCAAGTAATTTATCATTGATGTAATGAATACCTTAATTATATTAAATTTAGATTAAAATTAAAATGTTTTTCTATTACCATTAAATCTTATGAAATGAAAATATTTTTTACTTCCTACCAATATATGTTTTAGTGGTAATTAACCCTCCTTCCCCAAATTTTCCATCACTTCCCATAATTAGATCGACATTAAATTTCTCCTATATTTCTTATATTCAATTCCCACTATTTATCTCTTGTTTGGAAAACATATTATGTTCAATTTCAAATGACCATCATATTCCCCTATCCCTAATCTCAAAAGGATGTTTTATTTACCCTTTTTGGATTTTTGTTTTCCAAAATGGTATTTTCAAATTTTAAATCCTTGAATATTGAGTTCAACCAATAATCCAGAATGCAATTTATTAAATGGGAGAGTGTAACACTATGATTATTTAATAATACACAATGTTCATTAATATATAATACATTAAACATCAGGTATAAAGGAACCAAACAATAATACATTAAATAATACAATTATAACATATCCACTAAATTATAGAGTATTTATAGTAGAATCTAAGTTACAATATATATATATATATATAATGTTCCTAATCAATAAATCTGTGTTTTATAAGGATTTTGAAGTAAGAAATCAATATTATGTTAAGTCATTTTATTCTTGAAAAATCCAATTTCATCAGTAAAGTGTTTTTATGGATTTTTTTGAGAAAATAAGAAAATATTTTCTAAAAATGTTAGAAACTGTATTTGATGAAAATAATATTATTTAAAAAATAATTATATAAAATTTATCTTATTAGGATATTTGGGGAATTTTCTAAAAAGATTTAATTTTCATTTAATAAGGTAAAATAATGACTTTATATGGAATAATATTCTCATTTATGTATTTTAAAAGAACAAATTTTTAATTAATTATAAAATATAATTTGTTATGTTTTCTTAAATATAATCCAATTAAATTTATTTTAATATACAACAATTTTAATTTTACTATCAAAATATTTTATACATGAATATAAATTTTTCTAGAATACATTTTCATCTCATTATTTTGGTTATTTTCAATGTAATTATAGCATCCAAACCCTCTTCATTGGATTCAGTGGTGGATGAATTGGTACATGGCTTTATGCAATATCTCTAAGATTCCAAAGGATAAAAATAAATTATATGTGCATCAATTTAATTGGGGGATGATTTGCCCTTCGAAAACAAAAAAACAAAACAAAGAATACAATGACCATAACAAACTATTTTATCCATAATAAAAATGATTTGAAACATAATGTAATACAGAAATGAAAAATTACTATACTACACCAAGACCAATATCTGAGTACCAATGTGGAATACAAACTCACAATGCCTAAAAAGATCAAAACTCTATAGCTCCTTACTTGCTCCATTTTTCAAAATTGCAATCCATGCTCAAGTACTTCAAAGAATGACTAAATAAATGTGATACCACACCTATTCCAGTGTCTCTAAAAATAATATCTTCAAAGAAGAAAAGTACCAATATAGTGGGTGATTAATGAAACTCAGTGGGTTTTCATCAAATGACATTCATACTTGTGATACTAGGAAAGAACATGATTGAAAATTTTATAAAATTATTCATAACATTTTTTGTTAAAGCCAAACCATTTCTAAGTCAAAATGTTTACATACAAAAATAATTTTCCAATCCAAATCAATTTCCTAGAAATGAACCAAAAAAGTCATTCAAACAATTTCTAAAATACCATTTTTGTATAATCCATTCAATTTCACATGTCCACGCATATCACCATCAATGAAAAAATGGACCTCCGAATACGCATGAGTGGTGTGTCATCATTTCACCAATCCATGATTTGGTGAACCAATTTAGGAGGGATACAAAACGCTATAATTCGTCCAATTATTTTGAAGGGGGAACCTCACATCCATATCCATATCAAATAAATATGTACACTTTCAAACCATTCATGATAAAAACCAATTCATAATAAACCATTTCAATACTTTTAAATAGAAAATTACTTTTATTGATAAAATTTTCTTCAAAAAGTTTCCATGACTCAAAAAATACACATTTTTTTATTATCACTTTAAAATACCTTATCTTGGATCACTTCACAAAAAAATTCAAAATAAATTTCATGAAATTAAGAAAAATTGGAACTAATCCATCATTTTATAATAATATTTATAAAGAGTGAAGATTTCTACCCAAAAAATTGTGGAAGAAACAAAGAACAACACTAAATAATCAACAAAACAAGGTCGAATCTCTAAAAAACCATGCTAGATCTTGTTTTTAAACATCAAAACAACCATATATAAACAATAATGTCATTGAATATCAATTATATATATCCAAAATGGACTAGATCTATGAATCCAATTTGGGGAAGGCAAGTATATCTAAAGAAACCCATCAAGACCATTGACTTATCATGAAATATTTCCTTCAACACATAAGTATTTTCCAAATTATCCCTTTTATATCAACGTTTAGAGTGTCCAAAACCATTAGGAAGAGGGAGAATCATGTTAGGGAAGAAATAGTGGAAATATATTTATTTTAGGGTAAATTCGAGTGAGATCATGTATTATTGGATTAAAAGAATAATCGGGCGCAGTTATGTAAACCATGTGCCAATTGTTCCCCAGCCACTACCTCTAAACACCCTTCACATGGTTGGTCTCCAAAGATAGAAAAAATATGTGCAAACCATTTTTTCCTCTATTCACTATTTCACATTTAATCCTAGGTGACCATATGGTTTGAGAAAGAAAATTATTTATTATGTGCCTAAATAGAGCACATTAAATTCTCTTTCAAAGTTTCCTATAGGGGTTGTACAATTTCTAAAAACCATGCCAAAACAGTACACCACTATGAAGGGCCCAAAACATTCAAAAAGTCCCCTAAACCCTCCCAGACATCACTCAAACACTATAAATAATTAAAATAAATAAGAAAACGGTTATATACTTGAAAATATGGGCTCTACATTATCCACACCCCTGTCCATTCTAACATGGGATAGTAGAAAAACACTTCTTTCTCAAAAGAGACCGGGACATTGATCAACTATTTCTTCTTTATATTCACATTTTTCTCACTAAATCCTACCAAGTTTCCACAAAATGAGCATCACACCGAAGATTTTTCATGGAAAATATCAAATTTCCTATCCAAATTCTTTACTGCCACATGCACCATGATAGAATCCCTATTTATGTAAATGTGATCCCATCGAATCACATAGTAATGATCAGATGATACTTCTTCAATTGAGATACAAGAAACCCATTATACACTATATTAGACTATGGTGGAAAATCTAACTGATATTCTAACTCACAAACCCATTAAAATATCTCATAAAAGACTTCATATCAATGAGAAAACATTCATTGATTTCCAAAATGATGATGCATAATCCTTGGATTGATTCTCAAAAATGGACCAACACTATCCTAGAATAACAGAGAAATTTGAAGATGATCTGTATATGATTTTTGATGACACTGATCTGTCTCCATTCTCTTCCTACTCAACTAAATATTTTCCATTGTCTCTAGGATAATTCTCACCCAAAACATTGATGCCTCACATGTTTCCACCCATCAATGTGTAGAACAATAAGGACAGCTATACAATTCATAAATAGGATGCATGTGTATCATATCCTGATAACTATTCTTATATGAGATCCCCACTAATAGTATGTGCTCTCCCCATGAGACACCAAAATCTATTACACAATCCCACAAAATGTCTTCCAAGATTTATATCAATATTTTGGACTTCCCATCTATCTTGGCATGATACATAATACTCACAGTCAAATGAGTCCCATGGTCTTGATATATGTATTTGTAGAAATTATATGTAAACCTAGGATCTTGATCTAACACTATCAAAACAAGTACATTTTTCCTCTTTACATCTTATTAGATATAAATTGTACATACCTCTTCCACCATATGTAATTCATGAATAGGAATGAAATGGGCCTTCATTATAAGCTGATCCACTATTACCCACACGGAATCCTATTTCTAAACCGTTTTTGGGAGACCTGTCACAAAATCTATGGCTATCTACTCCCATTTCCAAACAGGATTAGGTAAAGGCTGGAACATACCTACTGGTTGATAATGTTATGCCTTGTCTTGCTAACAAGGAAAGAATCCCCAAATAAACTCATCAAACATTCTTTTCAAATGGACCCACAAAATTGTTTTCTTTCAGTTCCATATACATCATATGTATTCTAGTATAAACAATCCATCTCAAATGGTGGTATGAAATAGTGATTTGTTCCTGAAAATCAATAGGTATGACATTCCATTTTCTATACCAGAAAACTGAACATCCATCCAATTTCCATCAATTAATAGTCTCCCCACCCCTAATTATAGACCTAAATGCAATGAATTATAAATCATACATCTTTTCCTCTTTAACCATGTTCACAAAATAAGGGGAAAAACTAGATATAAAAATGCATCACTAACTCATTCTTCAAAATCCATGTGCTTGTCGGCTATCACAGATATTACCTACCACTAATCTAAATCCTCCTTTTCCAAATAACCATCTGAATTTCTTCTTAACAAATCTTTCACTAAATTACCTTTACCTAGTCTATACATCAACTCAAAGACAAACATTTGGAGATACTCCATCCAAATTATTTGCCTCAGAATCAAAAACCTTTGATAGAAAATATGCTTCAAACTCTTTTTTTTCATAAACACTATGTAGTTTTTAATGAAGATGGAATGGATCCAATTATTCAAAACCTGGACTATAACAACTAACTGTAAATCATGTTTCAGGTATTAATTTTCATTAAACTGCAAATTCCTTGATCCATAATCAACAACATGACCTCCTTGCATGAAAACACATGCCAAACCTAATTCTGATGAATAATAATACACCACATACCCTTGTCCTAATTCTATAAGAATAATGATTGGTGATGATATAAGATTAACATAAAAATCTTGGATAAACTTTTGACATTCCTCAATCTTCTGAAATGGAACATTCATCCTTATCAATACTATGAGAGATGAATCTATTAATGATAGGTCCTGAACAAAATATTGATAATAACTATACAATCCAAGGATATTATGTTTCTTAAATACATTATTTGGATGTTTCCAAGAGATTAAACCCTCTATCATTTATGGATCAACAGAAAAAACTCTTTCATAGATTACATGGACCTGGAAACAAACCTATTGTATCCAAAAACCACAGATTAATAATTTTCCATACATATGAGGATCTTTCAAGATTCCCAACCCTTTCTCTAATTTTTTCTCATGCTCCACCCATATCCTTGAATACAACAATATGTCATAAAAAAATTCAAAAAAAGAATCTAGATACCATTGATATATCTGATTCATCAATTCCATATACACCACTAGTTCACTCATAAAATCAAATGGCATAACCAGATACTAGTAATGGCCATGAAAACACTATAAAAAAGTATTTAGAATACCCACATTTGAACATGAAATTATTGATATCTTGATCGCATGTCAATTTCTGAGAACCAATGTTATACCATCAATTGATTGAAAAGATCATAAATGTCTGTAAGTGGATAACAATTACTTATTGCAACCTAGTTAAGTATATGATAATTCAGACACAATCAAAGAGTTCCATTATCATTTTTGACAAAAAAACGGGTTCTTCCCACAAAGATGTTCATGGCTGAATGAACACTATGATTTTTAGAAATTCCAAGTGCACCTTCAATTATCTTAACTTTTTTGGTGCCATCTGGTTCAATAGATTTGAAATAGGACTAGTCCCCATTAAGTGATCATTAATAAACTCCATTTCTCTTATGGGTGGGAACCCTGATAAATATTTGGTAAACGTAACCAGAAAGTGATTAAAATTCATCAGAAAAAAATTATGGTTTTATCTCTTACATTGATTACTAATTCAATTTTTCCAACTTGAATTAGATTGTTCAAAATTATAGTTCCTTCAATCATGTTTCACCTTACATTACATTCTTGTATCCATTAAAATGAATCTGAATTCCAGTATCCATTGTGAAACAAACACTTTGGGAATAATAGTTGATGTGATCTCTTAACATTGCCATTCATTCAATACCTATGATTCTATATTATAAAGTCATCTAAATATCCAAGAAATTCCATATAAACATATCTCCGTAAAAAATTATAGAATATGATATACACATAAATCATCAACACCGATGTGGCCTTATTTTTACATAGTTTTCCACATCCTTTTTATTAATTTTTTAATGATTTATTGAATTATTTTTACATTTTTCATCTAATAAATGCACCTTTGTATTTTTATTATTTAATTTTCCAAATATTCATTTTTATAAAATTTTATGTAATTATGGACCCTTAAATAGTTGATTTATTCCTTCATTGTTTTTAGTATAATTAATTTTTAATTTGTTTATTTAATGTATATTTTTTTATTTTATATAATTTTTCATTATTTATAATTATTGTGTTATCTAATTAATTTACTTTTTTTAAGTTTATTTAACTTAGTCACAGCATTCCAGACTACCGGTAGCTAAACTACCGATAGCAGGGGTCCTTTTTCTCTACAGGTAGCCTGGTTACAGGTACTGTCTAACAGTGACCTGCCTTTTTTTTTGTTTATCGGTAGACAGTTTTGAGTTGTAACGGTAACATTGTTATATCGGTAACCTTTTTCACCGCTTTTCATCATACCAGTATCTCTCTTCTAAGTCTAACGGTAGCCTTATTTAAATGTCTTATCGATTGCCTTTAATTTCTACCGGTGAGACCTATAATTTTATAAATACCGATGAGTCTTTTATTTTAATTTAATAACGGTTAGTAATTAGTTTAAATTAGTTCTGCTTGATTTTTTAATAGGTTATTTATTATCTAAACAATTATTTAATTGAGGTTAATTTATTTAATTAAGTTAGTATTTATTTTAATATTTTATCTTTTAGTTTTGTTTCATTAGAATATGTTAATAATGTTAAATAATCGGTTTAGTCTTCCTGTAAATTAGTTATGTTGTTAATTTGTGTTTTAAATTAAATAAAATCATTCGATTTTAAAATTTTGTGTTAAATTAGATAATTAATTAATTAATTAACAGTTTTTAAACACTAATTATATAATTTTATGTATGCAAAATATTTATTAAGTCACCAAATTTTTATTTTAGTCTACCGGTAGGGTAAATAAGAGCTTTCGGTGATTTATTTGGGTCAATGATGCTAATTTTCATTGTTCGCGGCTACTTTGTAATTATAATGTTTAGTTATTTTAATTTAATTCTTTTATTAATTTATTTTAAAAATTATTCAGTTTATAATTTTAGGGATGTTAATTATTTATTTTAATGTTTTTAAAGTTTAATAAAAATCTAGTTTTAAATTAACAGTGTTTAGTTTTCTTTTTAATTTATTATTTTTAATCCATGTTTTAAATAACTTATGTTTAACCGTTTTCTGTTTAATTTGATTTATTTAAATAAACAGGTCACCGTTAGTATTCTACTGGTGACCCCCGCACATCACTATCACTTCACTGTCAACCGGTGACCCTTAATGCATTGCATCGGTAGCCTTTTAATTTTTATTCTGTAACAGTGACCATTCTATTATTATTTAACTCTATCAATAACTGCCTTACTGTTAGATGGCTTGCCTCACACCTCACTATTGCGCTGCATCTCCTTTTATTTCCCTCTGTCTATAGCTCTCTCACTGTAAGACAGTCCCCGCACCTCATTGTTAGCATTCTAATGGTATCTTCTAAATTATTTGTAATAATGACTCTTTAAATCCATAATAGTATCCTTTTATTTATTCTACCAGTGACCTTACCTCATGTAGCCTATCGGTAGTCTTTAATTATTTTTTCCATCTGTGACCCTCTATTTTTATTTTTTTTAATAGTGAACCTATTCTTTTCCTCTATCGGTGAGGTATTTCTCACTGATACCCCAATCACCAAACACACCGTTATATCTGCATAATATTGACCTCTATTTTTTTTATTTCTATCGGTTGGATTTTTCCCACCTATACCCCAACCACACAGATACCCAACCTCACTGATATCTCACCTACCGTTACCTCCTCACCGATAGGTTTTTCTTCTTTTTCATCACCGTTATAGATGCTTTTACCAAGTTTTCCCAAACCCCATCGGTAGCTCTTTTCCCTCTATCAGTGATTACCTCCATCCTCACCGTAACCCTACTGTTCCACACTGTTACTGCTAACCGCTACAAACCGAAGCCACCTGCTGGAATGGAGTCCCGCCACTACTAGGTGCCGCTATGAGTAGGAGCCACACTGCACCTTGCTCGAGTCTGCTGTTGGTCGTCGTACTGCTGGGTTACTGAAGGTGACTCCATGCCGCTAACTGCTGCTGTTGCTGGATGCCAATGAAACAGGGGAGGCTGATGCTGGAGTTGCCGCATCAAGCAGGGAGTTGTTTTTGTCATGCCTTGAAGGAACTAAGATGTGTTGGGGTGTCATGTCACGCTGTATTTGAAGGAGTTTAAGGCCAAGGGAGGAGAAGCAAAGACCCGATCATGCCGGGTGTTTTAGGAGATGAAGCCGAGGAACCCCCTCCATCACTACTGTCCGCCATGGAAAGGATGAACCACTGTGCCACTCTTGGAGAAGAGGAGATCTGCGTCGCACTGGATTGGATTCTGCCATCGATGATGCATAGTGTGAAGAGGAGGCTGCCGTAGTGTTCAAAAGATAGAGGAAGAAGACCTCATGTCTGCCTGTTTCAGAGGAGTAAGAATATGATAGAAAAAAATAATAAACAGTAATGATAATGATAAAATTAATGTAAAAAACACAAAATAAAGTTAAATTTAACTTTACATTAAAGTAACTTTAACTAAGTCAAATTAATATAAATTAATTTATAAATGTTATAAATTTAAATCAATTAAAGAATTAAAAAAATATATTAATTATAATTTAAAATATTAAACTAAATTGATTAATAATAATAATAAATTAATTTATTGATTATAGTATAAATTATATAATTAATAAAAATTATAAATAATTATAAAATATATTTATAAATTTAAAAATACATAAAACTAAAGTATTAATTTTAATTAATTAATTAAAATTAACTAAATAATTAATTAATCTAAAAATTTAATTTCTTTAATAGTAATAATTAAATTAATAATACAATCTTAAATATTAACTTAAATATTTATTTATTTTTTGAATTTTTGATAACTTAGTTTATAAATGGATAAAATTAATAACTTAGTATTTATCTACTTCATTAAGTTAATATCTTTTTAATCAAATTTTGTTCTTCCCAGAGTATTTTTTAGTGGATAATTTTATAAATATTAAAAAAGTAAATAAATTATCAATTTACTTTAGTTAACTATTAACGAGTCAAAATAAAAGTTAACTTTAAAATTAACCATTTTTCTTTCATTATATTTATTTTCTTTATTTTTATTTTCATAATTTGCAGGTTCATTCCAAATTTGGAAATATTTTTATGTTTATGAAATTAACTTAAGGAAAGTTAGTTATGTGGGAAAAACTCACGCGACGAGCCGGTCGCGAAAAAATGGACCTTTTGAAGTACGTGGGTGAATGACCATTGGAAGTCGGTGGAAGATGGGAAGTGACATGCAGTAGTTGACAGTTGATATATTAAGAAGTGAAACCAGTAGAATGGTAATTAAATCTTTCAATCGGGGGTTCATTCATTCACTTGGAGACAGACTCATTTGCCGAGCACACGAGTCTCGGAGGAGAGCAGAGGTTTAGGAGTAGTAATTCTTGCTAGCAGAGGGCATTTTCTTCTAAATTATTTCCTTTGTAATTGAATGGCAGTAGTTTTTGACATAGTGATAATGAACGATATGTTAGTTAGCTAAATTTTCTAGTTTGGGGAGAGTTCTAGTTCAATTGGTAATCATTTTTGTCCTTTTCGTTAAACATTTCTTCTGGGATTAGAATTGATCGGCGACATCAGTTCTAATTACATATTCTTGATGCATACCACAAACACTGAATTTTCAAACCTCAATAATAATTCGGTGAGTTTGATTATGAAATCATATTTAAAGAAAACAACTCTTAATTGAATCATCAGTACTTACGGTGAGTTTGTACTGTTGTTCATTTTACGTCATCTTTTTGGAATTGTACTTCTTTAGAGTGGTGAACTCTAGTTGTTCAATTTCCACAACTTAACTGCAGGAGAGGGAAGTAGGCCATCTCTTTTCAGTGGTACTAATTAGTAAATTTACATGAAAAGGAAAAACAATTTAAACTAGTAGACTAGAGTAAACCCCGAGCGTTCTTTACAGTTGTCCTTTATCAGCATCTTATCTTCTTTATTACACCTTGTTTCTAGCTGTATTCTATTTTAGTATAGGTAGAAAAAGTTTAAAATAGATGTTTAGTTTCACTTTACAGTACATAAAATCATAAAAAAATTAAAAGATATAAAAGAATTAAGATAACCACTCTGCTGCTGAAAACAATGGAGCTTTCCAAGTGTTTTTTTAGAGAATAGTTGCCAAAATAGCCTTCCCTGTGGGTTCGACCCTGCTTGCCACATATATTCTAGTTAGTATGTATATAAATTTTAAACATTGAATGGATTCAAAGACAGTTGAGGTTATGTTTTTTTCACCATTTCCGGGGAAGGCACGGGCCATTTCTAAAAAAACACAATTTTAAAAAACACACACATATAAAAAAAATTAAAAAATTTGAAAAATTTGAAAACTATAAAAAAACTGCGTCTTTTCATTCTGGATTGTTACTGCTGTTACTATTAATGTTGTTTTCATGAGCACAAGATCATCTGCTATTAGTTTAGAGCCTCTAATCCTTGAGTTAGATAAACATTTAACTGCTCTAAGGACGAAAAAAAGTTGAAATGGGAAATCATGATAATATAGTACTTGAGCATAATAATTTCCAAAACCATCCAGAATTCTTTGATGAACATGAACGGCCTCGGATGAGGGATTTTAAACTTCCTCAAGTTTCAAGAAATCCTTCTTCCATTAGATTAAGTCCTAGAGCTAGAAATTATGATCTTAAACAATCACACATTTCTCTGCTTCCTGCATTAAAGGAGATCTCTAATTAGGACTCTTTGGCTTTCATTAGAGACTTCTATAACACTGTGAAACAACTACCACTCTTAGGACTCACTAAAAATGAGCTAAGGAAGAGAGTTTTACCCTTTTGCATTAAAGTGAATGATATGAATTTGTTTTTATGTTTAAATGAAAACATTTTTGAGAATTGGGATCAAGTTTATAACTCATTCACTATGAAATTTGATCCCCAAAGATTAAAAGGAGAACTTTGAACTAAAATCACTAGTTTTTATCAAGAGTATGGAGAATCTTTTCATGAAGCTTGGGATAGATTCAGGGATTTGCTTAGGAAGTGTCCACATCATCAACTCTCATCTCATCTCCTCATAGATACCTTCTATGAAGGGTTTTCCTCCTCTGGTCAAAATTTAGTGGATCAAGCTGCTGGGGGTAATTACAATGATAAAAATGATGAAGAACGTAGACAGATCTTTAATAATCTCGCATTGAATTCACAACACAAAAATTCAAGAAGGAAAAGAGTCAATAGAATTGATAATTAAACATAGGTTTAGTGAATGAAACTCAATCTCAACTAGCTGGAATCACCAACCATCTTCAAACCATACTGAACTAGAATTCTAAAGAAACTGTTAGTCATGTTGAAAAGCAGAACCAGTATCAATCACATAGACAACAATGTATTCAATGTGATATGTTTGGGCACTCTGAAAATTTTTGTCCTAATGCTGATTTAACTTCCCAAAAACCTGAAAACTCAAAATTTGTTAATTATGGTCCTAGGATGATTGAAAAAAATGATCCATTTTCAAACAATTACAATCAAGGATATATGAACCATCCAAATCTATCCTGGAAAGATCAAGGTATCATCAAGCAATCCACTTCCCCTAATTATCAGAACCAACCAAGACCAAACTTTCAAAATCAACAATGGGGTGAGACTTCAAATGTTCAAGGAAGTAATGATAATCAAATGTCTTATAAATTGGATCAGATCTTGAATAATATAAATTCACAAGAGCAAAGGTACATGAATCATCTTAATAAACTGAAAAATCAATATATGTCAGACAAGATGCAAAATGATGTGAGAATGCATAACATGGGAACACATCTAGGATAATTAGCTAGAGATTTGACTTCTAGGGATAAAGGTAGGTTACCTTGTACAATTGAACATAATCCAAGGGAGAATATCATGGATGTTGTTAATAGAAGTGGGCTGAATACTCAAACCGTTGCTGAAAATACTGTAAAAAATGCCCAAAATGAGAAAATTTTTGAATCTGGAAATGAAAATATGCTTTGTTCACAATATGGAAATTCATAGAAAAATATTGAAAAAGATGAGAATCTGAACCTGTCACCTTGATCTCAAACTGAAACTTCTCTTAAAAATAAAAAGAATAAAGGAAAATAAAAAGTCGTGGAAGTAGTGAGGGATATACCTACTGTTTTGAAAAAATTTTCCCCACACATCCCTTTCCATGAGAATCTGAGACCTCAAAGTAACACCGGGGCTATACTTCTTCAGTTCCTTGGTCTTCTTTCTATGCTTCAAGTGAACATCCCATTTATCCAAGACATTATTCAAATCCCATCTTATCTGAAATATGTTAAGAAAATTGTTTCAAACAAAAAGACCCTAGAATAATTTTCTACCTACAGCCTCACTAAAGTGTTTAGTGTTGTGCTTCAATTGAAAATCCCACCTAAATTGAATGACTCGGGTAGTTTTGTTATTCCATGTACTCTAGTAAATTCTTGCCAGCTCAAATGTCTATGCAATCTAGGTGCCATCATTAATCTGATCTCATACTCACTATTTCGACAGTTGAGGCTGGGTGATCTTCAACCCACCATGGTCATTCTATAGGTGGATGAGATATCCTTCACTCATCCTGTGGGTAGGGTAGATGACTTACTAGTTGGTGTTGGGAAACTGTTTTTACCTACTTACTTTCTGGTATAGATATGGAGTGTGATCAAGAAGTACATATCATCTTGGGTAGGCCCTTCTTGGAAACAGGTGGAGCGGTAATTAATGTGTCGAAGGGTCAACTGATCTTTAAAATTGGTGAATAAGAAGAAGAGTTTAATGTGTTTAAGAATATTAAGTGACCAACATATCCTAAAAACTGTTCAAAAATAGAGTTCCTTAAAGCTGAATATTCTTATAAAAATCAATTTGAACACATTAAAGAATTTGTTAAACAAATATCAGTTGAAGATAATAATTTGAAAGCTGAATATTATGTTGTTTATGTCTCTAAATCTGAAAATTCTTTTCAAACAACCAATCTGGAAAATCATCCAGAACTGGACAACTGTCCAATTTCTACTGTAGGAGAGTACACTATTTCTGAATTTATGACATTTCTAAGTGATTTTGAGGGTGTCCCTGTCAACACCAACCTTGTTGAGCACTTTGATGATACTGAGGGAGAACTTAAAAGACATATTTATGATTCTTCTTTGATAAACCTGTTGAAATCTAATTTGGAAAATCTGGACCGCATACAACCCACCTTGGACAGCAGGACTGATATCTATGAATCTGAACTTGTAATTGAAAATATGTCATATTTTAATACTCCTTATAAGAAATATGTTTAATATATTGGACCTCCTAGGCATAAGAGTCTTCCATCTAGTGTTGAACCACCTGTTCTTGAACATAAACCACTCCCTGGTCATCTGAAATATTCATTATTGGGTGATAATTCTACTCTTCCTATCATTATTTTTGCTGAACTTAATGATTAACAAGAAGAAAAATTGTTGGAAGTTTTGAAAAAGTTTAAATATTCCATAGGCTTGACCATAGCTGACATAAAAAGAATTAGTCCCTCATTTTGAATGCATAATATTTCTATGGAGCCTAATTATAAGCCCAAGGTAGAATGTTAAAGAAGATTAAATAAAAACATGAAAGAAGTTGTGAGAGAGGAAGTGATTAAATTATTAGACACTAGAATGATTTAACCCATTTCTGATAGTGCTTGGGTTAGCCCTGTCCAGGTTGTTCCCAATAAGGGAGGTTTCACTATAGTTAAAAATGAACAGAATGAAGAAGTCCAAGTTAGGAATGCCACAAAATGGAGAGTATGTATAGATTATAATAAGCTTAATAAAGCCACTAGGAAGGACCATTTTCCAATGCCCTTCTTGGTTCAAATGCTTTAGAGGCTTGCTGGAAATGAATTCTTCTATTTTCTGGATGGGTTTTCTGATTACAACAAGATACCTTTTTCTCCAGAGGATCAGGAAAAGACAACTTTCACATGCCCCTTTGGGAAATTTGCCTACATGCAAATGCCCTTAGGGTTGTGTGGAGCTCAATCCACCTTTCAATGGTGTATGATGTCTATTTTTTCAGATATGATTGAGAGTATCATGGATGTTTTCCTAGATGACTTATCTATAGGGGGAGTACTTTTGATACTTGTTTAGGAAATATTGAGCTAGTTTTGGAGAGATGCATTGAAACCAACCTTGTGCTTAATTGGGAGAAATGTGAATTCATGGTTATAGAGGGTATTTTATTTGGTCATAAGGTGTCCAAGAGAGGTTTAGAAGTTGATACTACTAAGATAGAAGTTATTCAAAAACTGCCACCTCATGTTAATGTCAAAGTTGTTAGAAGTTTTCTAGGGCATGCTAGTTTCTACCCAAGATTCATAAAAGATTTTTCTAAGATCACTAAGCCCTTTTTTTCCTTACTGGTAAAGGATGCACCTTTTAATTTTGATGAAACTTGTTTAAAATCATTTATTCTGCTTAAGGAGAAACTCACTACATCACCTATCATTACTACACCTGATGAAAGATTCCTTTTAAACTTCTATGTGATGCTAGTGACATGGATGTAGGTGCTGTCCTTGGACAAAGGAAAGATAACAAGTTGCATGTGGTTTATTATTCTAGTAGTCTACTAGATGATTCACAAAATAATTATACCACCACTGAAAAATAATTGTTGGCTATTGTGTTTGCTCTGGATAAGTTTAGGCAATACTTGTTACGTTCCAAAGTCATCATTTTCACTAATCATTCTGCCTTAAAATACATACTGTCTAAAAAGAAAACAAAACCCAGTCTGATTAGATGGATTCTACTATTACAAGAGTTTGATTTAGAAAATATGGATAAACAGGGAGTTGAAAACTTAGTTGCTGATCACTTATCTAGGATTCCTTTTACTCAATCTGAATCAGAAAATCCTTGAGAGATTTACTCTTCTTTCCCTGATCAGAAGCTGCTCACTGTCTCAGTCAGGCAATCTTCTTGGTTTGCATATTTTTCCAACTTCCTTGTAGTAGGTATCATTCCCAAAAATCTGTCTAATAATCAAAGAAAGAAATTCATTTCTGAACTTAAATACTACCATTGGGATGATCCTTTGCTAGTTAGGAGGTGTGCTGATGGTATTATTAGGAGATGTGTACATGAGGAAGAGATGTTTCCTATCATAGAAAGTTGTCATTCTTCACCGTGGGGAGGTCACCATGGTGGTGAGAGGACCACTAAAAAAGTCATTCAATCCTGTTTCTATTGGATTACACTCTTTAAGGAATCTAGGAGCTTTTTGGTTGGGTGTAACAGGTGTTAGAGGCTGGGAAATGTTGGCAGAAAGCAAGAGTTACCGCAAAAGAGTATTTTGGAGGTTGACATTTTTGATGTTTTGGGTTTAGATTTCATGGGTCCATTTCCATCTTCTCTTGGGAATGAGTATATTCTTTTTGCTGTGGATTATGTAACTAAGTGGGTTGAGGTAGTCGCTCTGCCCAACAATCAAGAAAATAGTGTTATAAAATTTGTGAAAAAGAATATATTTACAAGATTTTGAGTTCTAAAGGCTTTCATTACTGATAATGGAACACATTTAAAGAATTAAAATTTTAAGGATTTGATGGACAAGTATGGTTGTGTTCGTAAAACTAGAACTCCTTATCATCCACAGTCCAGTGGACTAGTGGAAATATCAAATAGAGAACTGAAAAAAATTCTTGAGAAAACAGTGTCAAATTCTAGGAAAGACTGGTCACTCAAGATGGATGAAGATTTATGGGCCTATAGAACTGCATTTAAGACTTCAATAGGTATGCATCCTTACAGGTTGTTGTTTGGGAAATGTGGTCATTTACCTGTGGAGTTGCATCACAAGTCTTATTGGGCAGTTAAAGCTCTGAACTTTGATTTTAAGAGTTCCGGTGAGAGAAGATTTCTTGAGCTTTGTGAGCATGATGAGATTAGGAGGGAGAGTTATGATAATTAAAGAATTTATAAATAGAGGGCTAAGATCCTTCACGATTCTATCATTCAAAACAATGATTTCAAACCTGGACAGAAGGTCATTCTCTTTAACTATAGACATAAACTCTTTCCTGGGAAGCTGAAGTCAATGTGGTCTGGACCGTTTACTGTTGTGATATTGCTGAAGAATGGTTCTTTGGAAATTGTTGGTGAAGAAAATAAACCCATGTTGGTCAATGGGAAAAGAGTAAAACTTTATTTTGAGGGATAGCCGAAGGGCTTGGCTGCCTTAAATGTGCTAGAAAACTATTCTTGAATGAGTCTGGCTGGAGACTATAAACCTAGTGTTGTATGGGAGGTAACCCATGGTTTTTGTAGTTAATAAATAAAAAAATTTGTGATTAAATAATGTCTAAATGAATACTTTAAAACCAATGATTCATGGGAGTCAGCCCGTGATATATCTTTACTTCTTTTGTATACTGTTTTGTGTTGAATAATTTTCTGCTTTATTGCCTTATACATACTTTGTCTCTGCTATAAATTTATGTCTCTATCTGCTTGCTTTGTGATCTTTCAGTTGTGTGCTGCTGTTCTGTCAACTATGGAGTTGAATTTCCTTGCTGGAGGATTAATGAAGACACTTCATTTCAGGGAAGTTTCACCTTCTATAATTATTTTCTGCACCGATGTGAGTTAATAAATTCTGTTTGTTTTAAAAAAAATTCTATTGCATGTCACTGTATTAGATAGAGAAAAAATCTGCTTGTACCACATTTTTAGAATCTATAGCTCATTGATAAAATCCTTCCTCTGTTTCAATTTAAGTGTGTGTGTGGGGGGTGGGGGTACAAGTAGAGTGTAAATTTTGTTTCATTGAAACAACTTTGGTTGATATGTGTTTAGCATGCATCATTCTGCTTTATTGAAAACCCGTTTGAACCCAATCTATTAACTTGCTACACCCTTTTCATTGTTCACCAACAAAAGTTTCATGAAATTGTTAAAACTACATTGAAAATCTTTATCACTGGATTTGAATGGTAATGCATGTACTTGTTAAATGAACCTGCTATAAGTTAATTTTTGTGGCAATCCTTATTTTTTAAATATAATGAGACCCTTATACATGGTATTAATCTGCTTAATTCAAAATCTGTTTTATACTTTAACTGATTAATTGTTTTTCTCCATATTTTGAAGTCAACTTTGGGGAAAAAGTTGGTTTTTTAGTGTGGGGGAGGGGGTCAATTCTTGACTATGCTAAACAGTGCTTAATTGAAATCCCATTGCTTCCCACTGCAACTTAAAATTAATTTTGTAAAAAATGTATAAACTTTTACAAAATTCTTTCATCATTTTAGGCATTACACTATACTCTAATGAGTCTTTCCTTAAGAAAATTTCCTTGTTGGAAGTTAAGAAGTACTTTGAGTCTGAAATTGATGATAACAGATTATTGATGAGTGACTTTGTTTAGTGACTTGATGAAAATTAGATTTATGAACTACTTTTGGAATTGATATGGGTACCTTTTTATGGAGTCATGGTCATAACTCTTGGAACTGGAAATTTGATTCTGATTCTAGGGGTTTCATTCATATTCTTTTAATTATTAAAAATAATTGCTTTAATGATCCAATGTAAATGAATTTTATATAAATCTTTTGAAACTGAAGTAATTTGGGCATCTGGGATCCCACTGTGAGTCTCTGAGACCATAGGTGCTAGGTGTTAGGTGTGTTTCTGTTAACTATAAGCCCTTTTTTCAATTTGAATAAGCGCATTGCACAGTTCAAAGCACAATGAGACATGTCTTGGGGAAAATAAATAAAATGTCTAGGGTAAGAAATGAGCTCATTAATGTGAGGGGAATGATGAACTCCAAATGAAGAAGGAATTAGTTGGTTTATATGGAAATAATTTATGATGTATCATAGAGGTGATTCACAAAAAAATAATTATTTTTGAAACCTAGGTGAAAAAGTCAAAGAACAATGTTCCTTGGTTAAGGTCTTAATTCTATATTAATTTTATCTCCAATCATTTTTGGACATCGAACCTGAGTTTGGATTGAAGTTAATCATTAAGTTGTATCACATATGAGGCATGACATATTCTTTGATGGATAGTCTTTGTGTTCTTAATTACCCTTGAGTTTTTTCTTTAGGCAAGATTCATATGTGTAAGTCATTTTATTAAAGCCTGCTATTGTGCATTGTCCTCTTTTTAGAGTGTTGTACATGTTACATTTTGAGGAAATAATCATTATACACTTGTTGTTTTCAAAGAAAATAAATCATGGGATTGTTTGAGGATGAAAAATGCTCTTAAGTGTGGGGGAGTTTGATGTGGCCTTATTTTTACACAGTTTTCAACATCCATTTTATTAATTTTTAATGAATTATTTAATTATTTTTACACATTTTATCTAATAAATGCACTTTTGTATTTTATTTATTGAATTTTCCAAATATTCATTTTTTATGACATTTTATGTAATTATGGACCCTTAAATAGTTGATTTATGTCTGCTTTGTTTTTACTATAAATAATTATCAATTTGTTTATTTAATTTATATTTGTTTATTTTATTTATTTTTCATTATTTATAATTATTGAGTTTTCTAATTAATTTACTTTTTTTAAGTTTATATAACTTAGTCGCGGCTTGCCAGACTACCGGTAGCTAAGCTACCGATAACAGGGGTCTATTTGCACTAACGGTAGCCAAGTTACCGGTACTATCTAACAATGACCTGCCTTCTTTTTGCTTATCGGTAGACTATTTTGAGTTGTAACTGTAACTTTGTTATATTGGTAACTGTTGTCACTACTTTTCTTCCTACCAGTAGCTCTTTTATAAGTCTAATAGTATCCTTATTTTTATGTCCTATCGGTAGCCTTTAATTTCTACCTGTGAGACCTTTAATTTTATAAATTCCGGTGAGTCTTTTATTTTAATTTAATAACAGGGAGTAATTAGTTTAAATTAGTTCTACTTGATTTATTTTTAATAGGTTAGTTATTTTTTAAACAATTATTTAATTGAGATTAATTTATTTAATTAAGTTAGACTTTATTTTAATATTTTATCCATTAATTTTGTTACATTAGAATAGGTTAATAATGTTAAATAATTGGTTTAGTCTTCCTGCTAATCTGTTATGTTAATAATTTGTGTTTTAAATTCAATAAAATAATTCTCTTTGAATATTTTCTTTTCAATTAGTTAATAATTAATTAATTAAGAGTTCTTAAACATTAATTATATTATTTTATTTATGCATATTATTTATTAAGTCACCAAATAATGATTTTAGTCTACCGGTGAGGTAGATAAGAGCTTGTGGTGATTTATTTGGGTCACTGATGCTAATTTTCATTGTTCGCAGCTACTTTTTAATTAGTGTGTTTATTTATTTTAATTAAGTCTTTTATTAATTTATTTAAAAAATTATTCACTTTATAATTTTAGTGATGTTAATTATTTATTTTAATGTTTTTAAAGTTTAATAAAAATCTAGTTTTTAATTAGTGGCGTTTAGTTTTCTTTTTAATTAATTATTTTTAATCCTTGTTTTCAATAAATTATGTTTTAACTTTTTAAGTTTAATTTGTATTATTTAAATAAAAGGTTCACCGTTAGTATTCTACCGGTGACCCCCGCACCTCACTGTCACATCACTGTCTACTGGTGGCCCTTAATGAATTGTATCAGTAGCCTTTTAATTTTTATTCTATAACATTAACCATTATTTTATTATTTGACTCTATCGGTAACTGCCTTACCATTAGACTACATACCCTGCACCTCATAGTTTCACTGCATCTCCTTTTATTTCCCTCTGTCAGTAGCTCTCTCACTGTTAGACAATCCCCGTACCTCAATATTAACATTCTAACAGTAACATCAAATTTATTTGTAACAGTGACTCTTTAATTTCATAATAGTAACCTTTTATTTACTCTACCAGTGACCTTACCTCATGCAGCCTCTCGGTAGTTATTACATCTTTTTCCATCAGTGAACCTCTATTTTTATTTTTTTACAGTGAACCTATTCTTTTCCTCTATTGGTGAGGTATTTCTCACTAATACCCTAATCACCATCCTCACCGTTATATCTTCATACTAGAGACCTCCATTTATTTTAATTTCTATCGGTGATCTTTTTCCCACCGATACCCCAACCTCACTGATACCCAACCTCACTGATATCTCACTTACCATTACCTCTTCACTGATATGTTTTTCTTCCATTTCATCACCGTTATAGCTGCTTTTACCAATTTTTCCCAGATACCATTGGTATCTCTTTTTCCTCTATCGGTGATTACCTCTAACCTCATCGTTACCCATGTGTTCCCCACTATTATCGCTAACCGCGGAAAACCAAAGGCACCTGATGGACTGTAGTCCCACCACTACTGGGTACTGTTGTGAGAAAGATCCTCTCCGCAACTAGATCGAGTCTACTGTAGGCCGCCGCACTGCTGGGTTACTAAAGGTGACGCCATGACACTAATCGCTGCTGTTGATGGATGCCGCTGAAATAGGGGAGGCTGATGCTGGAGTTTCTGCATCAAGCAAGGAGTTGTTATTGGCGTTCACTAAAGGAACCGAGATGTTCTGGGGTGTCATGTCACACTATCTCCGAAGGAGTTTGAGGCCGAGGGAGGAGAAGCTGGGACCCGATCGTGCCTCGTGTTTTAGGAGGCGAAGCCGAGGAACCCCTCCCATCACTGCTTTCCACCATGGGGAGGATGAACCGCCGCGCCACTCTTGGAGAAGAGGAGATCTACGTCGCACTAGAGTGGAGTCTACTGTCGCTACTGCATGGCGTGAAGAGGAGGCTGCCATCGGGTTCAAAGGATGGAGGGAGAAGACCTCGTGTCCGCTGGTTTCAGAGGAGGAAGTAGATGATAGAAAAATAATAATAAACAATCTAGATAATGATAAAATTAAAGTAAAAAATACAATAGAAAATTAATGTTAACTTTACATTAAAGTAACTTTAACTAAGTCAAATTAATATAAATTAATTTATAAAAGTTATAAATTTAAAACAATTATAGAATTAATAAAATATATTATTTATAAATTAAAATATTTGACTAATTCAATTATTAATGATAATAAGTAATTAATTTATTGATTATAGTACAAATTAAATAATTAATAGTAATTATAAATAATTATAAAACATAATTATTAAATTCAAAATACATAAAACTTAAGTATTAATTTTAATTACTTAATTAAAATTAATTAATTAATTAATTAATTTAATAATTTAATTTATTTAATAGTAATAGTTAAATTCATAATACAATCTTAAATATTAACTTAATTAATTATTTATTTTTTCAATTTTGGATAACTTAGATTAAAAATGGATAAAATTAATAACTTAGTATTTATCAACCTAATTAAGTTAATAACTTTTTAATAAAATTATGTTCGTGCCATAGTAATTTTTAGTGGATAATAGTATAAATATTATAAAATTAAATAAATTATCAATTTACTTTAGTTAACTTTTAACGAGTTAGAATAACACTTAACTTTAAAATAAACCATTTTTATTTCATTATATTTATTTATTTATTTTTCTTTTCTTACTTTGTAGGCTCATTCCAAAGTCATAAACATGTCTATGTTCGCACAAATATGTTAACGAAAGATAGATACATGGGAAAAACTCACACGACGTCCTGGTGGCAAAAAAATGGACCTTTTGTACTATGTGGGTGAAAGTCCTTTGGAAGTCGGTGGAAGATGGGTGGTGACACGCAGCAGTTCATAGTTGATATATTAAGCAGTGCAAGCAGAAGAATGGTAATTCAATCTTTCACTCGGGGGTTCATTCATCCACTTGGAGACATATTCATTCATCGAGCACATGAGTCGTAGAGGAGAGCAGAGGGAGTTTTCTTCCTCTATTTTCTTCCAATTTTTTCCTCTGTAATTGAATGGGTGTAGTTTTTGACATAGTGATAATGAATGATATGTTAGTTAGCTATATTTTCTAGTTCAGGGAGAGTTCTAGTTCTACTCGTAATATTTTATGTCCTTTTCATTAAACAATTCTTCTGTGATTAGAATTGATCGTCGACATCAGTTCTAATTAGATATTTCTACTGCATACCACACAAAATGAATTTTCAAACCTCTATAATCATTCGGAGAGTTTGATTATAAAATCATCTTTAAATAAAATAACTCTTAATGGAAACTTCATTACTTACGGAGAGTTTGTACTATTGTTCATTTTAAGTCATCTTTCTGGAATTGTACTTCTTTGGAGTGGTGAACTCTAGTTGTACAATTTCCAAGACTTAACTCCTGGTGAGGGAAGTAAGTCATCTCTTTTCAGTGGTACGAAGTTGTACTTTTACATGAAAAGGAAAAACAATTTAAACTAGTAGACAAGAATGATCCCCGATCGTTCTTTACTGTTGTCCTTTATGAGCATCTTATCTTCTTTATTGAACCTTTTTTCCAGCTGTATTCTATTTTACTATAGATAGAACAAGTTTACAATGGATGTGTAGTTTCACTTTACAGTACATAAAATCATAAAAAAATTAAACGATATAAAATAATTACTAAAACCACTCCGCTACTGACAAAAGTTGACCTTTCATATAGTTTTTTTATAGAATAGTGGCCAAAATATCCTTCCCTATCGGTTCGACCCTGCTTGCCACATATATTGTAGTTAGTAGGTATATAAATTTTAAAATTTGACCAGCTTCAATGACAATTGATGTCATACACCCTCATTTACCAAGAAGACGTTGATGTTTCAAAACAAATGTTTTTATCTCAAAATTTAATCGTAAAAGATCAAAACCAGAAGAAACAATAAATAATGGGATGAAACCATAATTATTTTTATTACAATATAAATAAAAATAATTTTACCTCTCAATATTAATGGTCAAGATTGATCATCCACAAAAACATTTTCTTCTCCATGTAGCTTCTCACTCTGAGCATAATGTCCTTTATTTATCCATATAGATTTCACTACCTCAGGAGTCATGGTAATCCATGAATAACCATGGATAGTGTGGTTTTAATGAAATAAAGGTATTCTACTTCTCTCATCACATTGATTCATATGGAATATATGAACCAGACATTGGATCACTATGACAATAGAACTGAAGATTCTCCATCTGTTTTCAATTTTGGAATGTTCTTGGTGATTTCAAACAAGCTCATATGATATGATTTAAGGAACAACATTATAAACATACTCTCTTACATTTAGGTCTCAATGGAAGGTTAATTGATCCTATGTTTTTATTCTGATGCGTTCCACCTTATTGAGAATAGGTGTCCCTGTTTTTTGTAGTCCAAACAATAGATTTCCCACAATTTCACATAGGAATAAAAATTATTCCTCCCTACAGGAATACCCAGTTAAAATCCTAGAAAAAACTCTAAATGATTTTTACTTTCACATGTGGCTCAAGTGAAACCACATTTTTATAAGTCTCTAATTGATGCTTCCTATGATTTCTAAAGGGTACTATAATTTATTAAAAAAACACCATTAGTCTAACACACTAGAAACAAAAGTCATAATAATTTCAAATGTACCAAATCAAAATAATCACCTCAATGATATCCATAATTTACCATTATTCACATTCTCTAATTTTGGAAAATTTCATCATGCTATTAAAAATAAAAAAATGTCAAAATTCCACAACCTTTAAAATTTCAAAATATCATATTTGAAAGCATTATTCTACATCTTTTAAAAATCAACATGTTTTAAAATAATCATAAATAAATAATCAAAATGAAATATACACACATAGTAGGAAGTCATTTATATCAATACATCTCATGTTATTCTCCTTGGATAAACTCATTCAAATGAGATTATAACTACTATAAGTGTCTCCAAAACACATATATACCCAACTCCCCAGTATCTTTTAGTTTATTATATATAGATTAGTTACATCATTTTATGATTTAAATTTCAAGTTCTGATAATCCTAATCACTTATACAATCTCAAGTCATGGAATACACTAGATTGAATTTCAACTCCAAGACTAAAAATAATGATATCCAAGGATATAAAAAACATTTTCCACTTGGAACATCACACCCCAATTAATTGGATTGAGTCGAGAAGGAACATATACTTTCCCTTAGGATATATTACAATGATTACAAAGGTTGAAAATAATTTCTAAGTCCTCCAATGCAAATAGAGGACAATTTTTCATTTAAAAATAAAACAACCACAACCAAACATACACTAAAAAACAACTATATGATTCATGAAAAAAGGTAATACAACTCAAAGTAATACCAAAAGAAAACAATAACAAACTACACCAATACCTATATCAGACTACCAAAGTGTAAGCCTAAACCATAATGATTAAAGACACCAAATACATAACTCCATGGCTCACATCATGCTCCCTGCTCAAACACCCAATCCCTTATCAATAATCATTAATCCTCGCTAATTAATTTTGATATATTTCCATTACCTGGGTCTATATACACAATATCTTCAAATGAATCAAAGTTCCAAAACAAATGACATCAACAAACAGACCAACAGGATAGAGCATGATATAAAATTTAAATAAAAACAAATTATATAAAATAAATTAAAATAGTAAATGTAAAATCCAAATCATTTCTATATAAAATACATTAAACACCAAAATAGTTTTCCAGGACAAATCTATTTCCATGGAAAGAAACCAAAAAATCATTCAAACCCTTTATCAAATCCCATTTTAAAATAATTTATTCCATTTCACATATCCACACATAATTCCATGAATGAACCATGGACCACCTTATACCCGTGGGTGGTGAGTCATCATTTCACCATGCCATCACTTGGTGAACCATTTTAATGGGGGAACTTCACGCCCTTATCTATCCCACTATTTTGATGGGTAACTTTATTCCATTATCTATCCAAAATTAAAATAAACTCATGCCAACCATTTATACCAAATACAAATTCCAAAATATACCATTTCAATATATTTCAATGATTCATTTATTTTATTAATAACATTACCATAAATCAATTTCTTTCACCAAAAATAAAATTTCATTTAAAAAAATCATTTTTAAAATAACCAAATAAAAAACATTTCACAACAACCAAATTTCATAATCTATTTCAATAAAATAAAAAAATTGAATATAAAATTTCATTATCATATAAGTGGATTCAAGACTGAATCCTCATACATAAAAATCAATATTGGAAAATAATATCAACACTAAATATTCATCTCAACCAGGTTGAATCTCTAAAAAACCACATTAGATCATGTTACCTAACATAAACACAAACACATCAAAAAATTATTGAAATAAACTACAATATATCAATCCCCAATAGATTAGCTCTATGAATCCAAGGTAATTAAGAGAAGTAAGTGTAAGGAAAACCATAAATAAAAGAAACTTACATAGAAATCCATCCTTTAATAATCCATGATTTTCCAACAGATCGCTTCTAGATAAATGGGGGGGGGGAGTTTCAACAGCCTTTGGGAAGAGAAGAACTGAGTTATGGATAAATTAGATTAAAAATGAGTATTTAGCAGTATATCTGAGTGAAATACACTTTTTTAGGATCTAAAAACTACCCTTCCATGGTTAGCTCAAATGATTAGGAAGACTATGTGCCAATAATGCACCAGTTACTACCTCCAAACTCCCATCACACAGTTGGTATGTATGGTTTGAGAAATTATGATCTAATCATAATATTCCATATATTTAGATTTTAATGGATACTCTTATGTGGCAGAATGGTTCGGATAAACAATGCACCTAAGAAGATCCCATTACCCACCCATGAACAGTCATCTATGGGTGTTTCATGGTTTGTATTAACCATGCTCAAAACATGCCCCATAATAAAATCCCAAAAAATATTCCAAATGTCCTTAAAACCCTCCCAAACATCACCCAAACACATTATATATGTAAAATAAAAAAATAAATGGTTATTTACATGAAACTGGAGGGGATATAGTAACTTAAAAAAATTATAGTGGTTGAATTGGAAAAAATGATTGTACATATCGAATAATCATGTTCAATTATTTTAAATAGATCAACATTGTTATTTTTCATATTCAATAGTAAATATGGAAAATTTATTTTACCGGGGTATGGGTAATTTACGTAATCATGGGTAAAAACAATGTGATAAAGCTTCACAAATATATTTATAAGATGAATTATCTCAATTTGTTGAACATATATTGACCGAAATCTTATTATATAAAAAAATTTTCATTTAGGGACCCTTTTTCATTAAGGATCGTTATATTATTTTAATGAAAAAAATATTCCAAATTTTAACTATCTTAATTTTCTTTTCTCTTATATGTTCATAGAGGGAATAATATATGTTATAAATGAAGGTAAAAGTTTTTATTAAACACAATTATTTTATATTATGATTGTATTTAATCTGTATTTTTCAATGATTTTATAATTACCTTTAATTATCACACAATACAAGAAGAATACTTGTAAAAAATTAGAAAAATCAAATTAAATGATTTAAAAAACGCATAACAAAAAATTAATTACGATGAATTTTTTTTCACATGAATTTTATGGATACAAATATTGTAAAATTGATGTTTAGGATGTATATATTCAAATTACATACCTATATTATCATCATAGAATTCATAATATGTGAATGCATCATAAAAAAAAATTTAATCTTATTTTAGTTAAATAATATATTATTAAATAATATAAAAAATTAAAAAAAACATTAAAGAGTACAAGGGTGATGGGATATGGTCTAAAATATTATCCCGTGACCATTTTTAGAAAATATTTAGCTTATGTGTAAATTTATAACCTTTTATTATTAAAAAAGTTTTTACATGGTTGAAGGTATAATTTTGATCATGAAGTGGTTAAACCCAATGATATAGTTTTTAATAGAACATAAACCTATCCCAATTTTATTGGTTGAAATGATTTAACCCATAAACTATCTTGGAATAATATTTTTTTTCCACAAGGTGGTACATTAAACTGAAATCAAATTTATTATTTTTATAACTTTTATTTTATTCAATGAGTGTACTTTCCTTCACTATAAAAGGACACCACCTCTCCCTTATTAATTACACCACCATGATCTAATTAGAAAAACCAAGCACCAATAAACCTCTTAAAACCTTCATTGTGTAAGTCAATTAGTTTCTACTATCTTCAAAATAATTTAGAGAGTGTCATTAAGGAAATATAGTATTGTTTTTCTTAAAATGTGATGTATTCGTATTAGTTGAGAAGTTTCATTTTAGATCTTATTTTACCTTAAAAAATTCAATCCTAACCATTCCTATATTATAAAATTCATAACTCCAATATAATTATTTTTTATTTTTTGAATGGAGTAACATCATTTATCTTTATTTTTACTAAATGGTGAATGAAATCACTGTTCACGTGTAATTGTGAAGTACCACTTCCACAAATGATGTGTCTTGTATTTTATCATAACATAAGAATGCATTATATTAACATGATTTAAATAAATATAAATATATTAAAATTTGGAATTGTAATGATTCTAGAAATATAATACATTACTTAACTTCTTAATGCTTCCACCCCTTAAAAATAATTGTTTTGCTCGTGATTACAAGTGTAATAACACCTCTACGAATTTATTTGACATACTTTCTATGTCAACAATTATTAAGTGTTTATAAAATTATGTTTTATGTACAAAAACCAATATTTATTGATAATTATTATATTTAATATTATGTAACAATTACCTATTGGACAATGGTCATCATACTGAAGTTGTTTTATGATTACTAATCGACCACCCTCAGAAGTTCCTATATGAACAAAAAAAATTCAAAACTATATAAGGCATGGTATAAAATGAAATAAAATGGATTATAATTTTTCAATTAATTAGAATAATATTTTTAATTAGCTATAAATTTAATATAGGTTTCATATATATAATTTAACATACGTATATGGATAATTTGACTCAATGTAATGGATTTTTGTTGATTTCTATTATGAAAATTTTAATGTATTTGTTCCAACTACATTTACTCTATACCGTTGTTTTTCAGAAATTAAATTATATAATATTTTTATTACTCATAAATCTATGATAAAAATATTTCTACATTACCTTGACTCCATTTACAAATGATTAAAATGGGGAATCTTCTTATCTTTTCTCAACTGAGAAAATTTATTCCAATGGTTTGATAAGAATGATTCTAATATATTTCATACTAATTGACATTCCCACCAACATGGAATTTTTCATTGAGTTTTTTACAATATTTTTATTATTATTTTAAAAAACAATATTTTTCTTAATATCATGTTTTCTCATTAAATATTAACAATATTAAATGGTATTTTCATTATATTACATAATCATAGAGAATAATTTTTAATTTAGAGTCAAATATATATTTTAAGAGTTTTTATGATGTAAATAAAAGATTATATGTGATTTATAAACGTTATGGTGTTTTTTCATTTATCATAAATAATTATAAGGTATACGTAGATACCCAATTCCTTAGGTAATGATTACATTCTCTGGGAAATTATATTGGAATTAATCATATATGTTATTATATTTTTAGAGATTTCATAAGAGTGACTGTAATTGTGATTTGGATATCATTTAATAAGGTAATAATAATACATTTATGTTATTAAAAATGAGATTTCATGAAATAATTTTGTTTTTAAATGGTATATAAGTAATCTTTTTTATAACTGAATCATTTCACCTTTAAAGGGTGAAGTGTATATTTATTTCCATAATATGTCATCATGTATTAAAAAAAAATAGAAATAGCATTGATTACTGTTCTTATAATAATATAGAATAGGATATATTTTCAATTTTAATTTCTTATTGGGAAAACATGTTCATAATATATATTTTTATTGTATAAAAATGGAATTTGTTTGAATGGTATACATGAATTTTAAAATGAACTAATAGGATAACTGTTTTATCCCACAATGATATTTATTTTTATCCTATCAAATTTTACAATGATTTTTCATAGTTCATAAGGATGTGTAAAAAATTTAACAAATAAATAATTACAGATATAGTTTAAACAATAAGTGATGAAAGTGTGTATTTATAGAGAACGTTGTTTTTGGGAAAAAATTACACCATGTAGAAATGTCCACATTTGAAGAGATTATCATAATTCTATGAAACTATAATATTTAAAGAACTATATGTATATATGTTATTAATTTTTTTGATGTTTGAACTTTTGGATTGGTAAAATTAGGTATCATTTATTGATGTCAATGACTGAACTGTAAAGATTATATTTTCTCGAATGAATATGATTGATTAGGTTTGATGATTTTATATTTAAATTCTTTAAGGAAAACCCAAAAATATGTGACAAAAAATAAATTCCAACTTTATGAATCTTTGATATGTATAATACTTATTCATGCTCCATTCCATCCTTATACATTCCAAAATTGACTTTAATAACTCTATCATAATATTCACAAAGCCAGTTCAAATATTCATTTCAACACAAAAATAGACATATGTTACAAAATATTTAATAAGTCAATTATATAATGACTTATATAGTATGAATATTCTTAATAAATGATATATATTATTTTATAAAAACATTATTTATTTTGACCTTTCTAATTAATTAATTTATTTGTGTTTTTTTAATTAACATCCCTTTGTTTATTTATTTATGATTTTATATTATAGAAAAATTATTAAAAAATATCATTTTATTCTCTATAACAATAAATTGTAAATGTGTATTAATACACCAATATGTTTTGAAGAAATTAAATATTTTTTATAGATATAGATTTAATTTAGTTATTCTTCATTTTATTATTATTCATTAAAATTTATTTATTTCAAATTTTAATTCTTTCACATTAATTAATTATTTAAATTTGTTAAAATACACCAAAATATGAGATGATGAATGACTCATATGTGGAAATAGATGAATTATTTTTCTTTACGGAAAATGAACCATACATACCAACTATTAAAACTAAAATATGTAAAAAAATTATTATGTAGGATGAAATCGATTCTTACATAGATATGAATATGATACATACACCAAATTAATTTGCTACATACATAGGACTAAAATAATAATATAGATAAGGATGTTTACAGAGAATAAATCAAAATAAATATGATTCTTATGAGGTATGATTCTTATTATTGATCCTTATGATAGTTGTTACATGTTAAACTTTTTCAAATCATAAAATTTCTGATTCATATAACAGTTACTATCATAAAAATACAATTATTTATATTATAAAAAAACTACCATATTAAAAATATTATTTACCATATCATAATAAATATCTCATGAAAAGAATTTTCAATATTATGAGAACTTATATACGGTATAGGATTATTTAAATTCTTATGAGTTATAATTGTATATAATTAAGTCTTATATGTCAAAAAAACATTGGATGCGTAGAATTTTATATGCATAACAGAAATTAATCATTTTTCTGTTTCAATTATGATTGTATTATATTATGTATTTTCATTAAAATGTGTCATTTGTGTATTTGAGTCTGTTATTTTTTTTTAAATTTTTTATAGTATTCAATATTAAAATATCTAATGGTTTTATCTTTAATAAAAATTATGTGTTTCACACATGTTTGATGTTTTTTATTGATTATTTAAAAGTGATTTTTTTGTGGAAGATTTCAGTTGATATTTTTCAGAATATCAAACAACTATAAAGTGGTTCAATACCTAAGGGATGTTTTTTAGAAATATATTACCACGTATTGAATGATTTTTTATTAGCGTACTAACCCGTGAAACAATTTATGATATTTTTTTTATTTTTTGAATGTTTCTTATCATTTGATGGAATTTATTGTTTTTATATATCATATAACATGATATTCAAAAGATAAAAGAATTTATAAATACACATACAAGCATAAAACAACACTTTGAAAAACATGAAAAAAATTATATTTCTTTTGCATGTATTACTTTTTTAAACTGTTGATCATCTCCCACGGGGGATCAAACATTTTTTCTAAAAAGTGACTTCCATAGAGTGATTATTTATTCCATTTATTAGATAAATATTATTTTTCATCAACTGATCTACATAAAATTCATTTGAACTTGTTCTTATTTATGTGCTCTTTATTATTTCTCTTAATATCAAATGCTTAATCATTATCCTTGTATACGATTTTACCTAAAAAAGTTATTTCCTTTGTTTTATCATGGTATACCTATTTATATGGTATGTTTTGAAATCAGTTTTGACTCCACCTATAATTGTTATGTATGTGTTCAGAGATTGTGTTTCTATTAGAAAATGTTTACTATTATAGGGTTATGAATCCATAAAAAAATAAGCTAGTATTTAAAGATGTTATTTTAGATTTATTAACCATGATTCAAATATTTATAATCCAACTACTGATGGATGGAATGATTAAGAATCTAGAAAAAAATAATATGTTTTTAACTGATTAATTATATAATAATGACAAAGGAAAATATAATATACATTTTTTGGTTAATAATGATATTTTACAGGAAAAAATAAAACCTATAGCTACTATATATATCTCTAATATAAATGATTTTGAATATCTAAAAAATTTAATTTATATTAAAGAAATGTAGAATGATACATTAAATAATTTATAAACATTTTATCTAAAACTATCAAATGAAGAAATATTTTAAAAAATTGGTAAATTCAAATTATATGGATATAAATAAAATTATTATTTCATATCACATGAATTTACCATAGATGTGCCAAAACAAATTTGTTATTATTTTGAGTGGTTTTTCTTATACAACTATTTTTCAATGTGTGTGACTAAATTACATTTAGACATTGAATATTCACAATAATTATTATTTCCTTTAGGATATACCAATTCATATTTTTCTAAAATGTTGTATTCAAAAGTACCTTCAAATACTTGTTTTAAATATGCTTTTGTACGAAATCTATTTACAAAAACTATTGGACACATTGTACATTGGATACCAAAAATACATACTAATTGTATTTTTTGGATAAATGCCTCGTAAGCCTAAAAATTATTTATAATACATTGAAAGTTTATATTAAAGGAATTTTGATAGAGACCCATCAACCTTTTTCGTACAACAGATGTGATGGGTTCACTATGACATTTGTAGATGTTCTAATAGAGAATTGAATGGTTTTGATTAAATTTGAATTTATTACTCCATTATTATTTCTAAATATTTATATATTGATGAAATAAAATACAAAATAATTATTATATTTCATTTATGTGATGATGGAAGGGAGGATAATTTCAAAGTGATAATATTTTTATTTTTTGAGGATGATTCATTATTATTTTATTCTAACATCATGGAAAATTTCTAATATATTTGCATTGATGAACTGACATTTCAATATGAAAAATGATTGAAAATTTTTCGTATATATATTATTATTATTTTGAATTAGAGGCATGGAAATGTTCATTTTATAATTTTTCTCCAACATTTCATTCATGAAAATTTAAATCAATTATCTAACATATGGAAAGTGATGCTTCATGTATGTTATTCATTCATGAATGTAAAATAACATAAATCATCTTTAAATTCAATTAAAGTGTTTAATAATATAATGATCTATATTTTTCAAATCATTAATAACTTTCTCCTACTTTTATTTGGGAGTATATGTGTAAAAATTTAAATATTAGTTCTTATAAATATAATAGTAGATTCACATGGGTATTCATTCAATCTCATAAAAGCACATCATTACACATATATTATAATTATGATAATATAATATTTAATTTGAATGGTTATCATATATTTTTTATAAATAGTAAAAAATAATATAAATTTTAGAACATTAATAATTGAAATATCCTAATAAAAGAATGGTTATTTAAATAATTTTTCCCAAATTATGCCTCCTCATATTAACGTAGTTACTAAATAAATAAGAAATATCCAATTTATATGGACATAACTATGATATGTGAATAAAAATTTCCTTAATTATATTTTTCTTTAATCAATTTATACCAATTTTTTTATTCAAATAGAATTATTAATATACTGACTTTAAATAAAGCCACATATGAGTTATGGAGTGAAAAGTAACCATTGATTATTGATCATATTGTTTTGTGATTTTTTTATTTTAAATACAATAAATAATTCATATAAATTTAATGAATTATTTTTTTGGGTTATCCTAAATATAGTAAATAATATAAAGTTTATAATAAATAAATAAGAATGTAAATGAATTTTTTAACATAAATATGAATAATAAAATATAAGAAAAATATATTGAAATAATTTTTAAGAAGATTAAAAATAATGTAATTTTAGAGAAGATAAAAATCAAGATATTTTTTTTATTGTAGAGGATAATTCACCATCTCAATTTTATCCCAGAGGATGGATAAATCAAAATGATCACCATAATGATAATTTTATACTTAATATTTTTTTGGAAAAAATAATATCTATCATGATTTTAAATTAATGTTATCCTTTTGTTTTTACAGTATTACAAAATGATTTGAAGGATAATTAAAATATGTTAATTGGATTATTTTTAGGAAAGAATTACATCATAAATTTTATAAAATAATATTTATGACTTTTTTTGAAACTCTAAAAAAAATTATATCTAAATTGTTTTTTAAAAATATATTGGATGAATCTTCCAACATTGTTTGAAAAACATATAGGTTTGGTGCATATTGTTATTGTTTATAAGTAAGAATTGGTTTTTTTGGAATATTCTGCACTAGTTTCAATGATTTGATAAATTATAACTTTGATAGATTTAGTATCTTCTCAATGATATTAATATGATCCAATGGATGAAAAAATGTATTTAATTTTTGGTGTTATTTTAATAAGTATTATGGTAATCAATAAACATGATTTTAGTATGAAAACATTCTTAATTGTGTTTTTTATGTTAAAATCAACATTATATTGTCAGATTGAAATAGTGTGTGTAGATTCTCAATTACAAGAGTGGGTGAAATGTTTGTTAAAAAAATTCATTTTACCATAAGGAAAACTATGTTTAACAAAGTTAAACAGGGTAAGTTCACAATTCCTATTTTAGTTCTACTAAAAAAACTTGCTAGGTTCCAGAAATATGGTTATGAAGATGAAACATATAGAATGATTATAAGGAAAAGATTCTACCTAATGGCTTATAGAATCTTACTTATCTGAGTATGAAAAGGTACAAGAAAGTATAAGAAATTTATACTTTCTTCCTTTATAAAAAACTAGGGGAAATAAACATGAAACAAAATAATTAATAAGTATAAAATCTTTTAACCCCAAGATTAGGGTATCCAACAACCTTGGATATACTTCCATTGATTTATAAATTTATGAAATTATATCTTACCCAGACTAGGGAAATAACTTGATAGGATTATCATAATCTGTCTTGTTATCCCCACAATCCCTCAATAATTAAGGTAGTAGAATGCTCTGTCTTCTTATCCCCAGAAGTCCTTGAACATTATGTTAGTCTCCACCTCTGTCTTCCTATCCTCTAAAGCCCTCCATTTTACATAGAAACAATCGGAATTTCATGATGCAAGAAGAAAAGGATGTTCAGAATTCACAATCCATGAGAGTCTTTCTCCCTAGAAATCACTTCACAACATGTAATCTCTAGATCAATTGAAGAGTCTACATAATTAATTTGAGATTGTTCACATGAGATGTTATTTATAGTCACATCTCTAATGTTCAGCTCCCACCACCAATGATCATATTTTCCTTGAATCATGGAGGGACCTATACATGTGTCACTCAAAGAACGGTTAGTTAAAAATAGATTGCAAAGAATCGTTTCATAATAATATCATTTATAAAGAATATGACGTTTCTTTACCAAATCTATTTTTTAGATTCTATGGAAAAATAGAATTTAATGTCTAACTAAATAAGAATTCAGATCATGTAAATCCTAGATATTCATATTCTATTTTTCATTGAATTTGGAATCTGAATTCTAATGATTCTGGAATCTGAATTCTAAGGAATTCAGAGTCTAGATTTCAAAAAATTCAGAGTATGAGTTTTAGAGAATTCGAACCATGAATTTCATAAAATTTGAAGTATGAATTTCTAAGAATTCAGAACCTGAGAACAGAATACTCTATATCCAAGGACTGATAAGATTACGGGGTTTACATATGAATCCGATTTTTAGATATTGAAAAAAAATCAATTAGATAAGGAGAGATTTTAAAAGAACAATAAAAACAATTGTATAGGAAAAAATTTCCTCTGATAAGGAAAATTTTACTTAATAAAATATAACTTGGGGAAATATGATTTTCCATAAAATAAAGTGTTGTGATTTTTTAAACATAGAGGAATGGAAAATTCATTAGCAAACCTTATTGAATCAACAATCTCCCCCTTATTGGAAAACACAAACATCCTTATGAAAATGAATATAGGAACTATGAATTTTTATTTATGATCTTAAAATAAACATTTATCTACTTTTACATATGAATTATGGTAAATATGACTAACTCCGCCTTAGTTATTGAAATCCCTAAAGATCATATTTTTTACATCTTTAATGATATTTTGCTTTTTCTTGCATAAGAAAATTTTCTTTTAGAAAACTACCCCCTAGATAGACCTCCCCTTACTTAGGGAATTATCTTCTTTACTTAGTATTCTTTTTATAATTCCATTATCCATCATTGTTATTTTTAAAAATTAATACAGAGAAAGTAAGAAAATATCATGCCTGGAATATTAGTACTATACAACAAAACAAATGAAGAACAACCAAATTTTCATTATGTCAGGAAAAAATTTTCTATAAGAAAATAAATACAACAAAAGATCTAATTGATAAAGAAAAATTACTCAACCTAATTTTCCTTCGGTATAAGCTTATTCAAAATAGTCTCCAACTTCTTAATCTCCTTATGATCTTCTCAAAACATTTCAATAGTTGTTCCTGGTCGTCATTTTTCTACTCCAACGCATTGATATTGTCATCTTGAGCTTTTAGGATTTCTTCCTGAGACATCAAAAGATATTCTTGAGTACTAATCATTTAATCAAATTCATTTTTGAGATCTATTTCCCTATTCATATCAAACAAAGTGAATTGATATTACCATTCAAATATTTATCATTATACTTCCAAACTTCTTGTTAGAGGTTCAGTTTCTCAGTGAAACTCATTGTAATGTTTTTGATCCTTTCATTGGAATTATCAAAAGAATCCTTCACACTATCTGGAATGTAATTCAGAATTATCATATCATCAATTGTCTTTATTAATAATTAGTGATTTCCTTTCATGAACTTTTCTGAGCATCAAAACCAACATATAATGATATAAAATTGGGATCAACATTAATATATTTCTCCAAAAGCATGCTAACAGTATCCTATTTATAATTGAATGAGTGTTGATAAAATAGGATCCTTGAGTCAATACTCTGACAAAAGGGAATGGTATCGAATAATTTCTATAGAGACTGAACCCCAAATTCCTGAATGAAGGAGGGGGATTCTTTATCTGATTCAATTTTTAGTGGGGATTCATTCTCTATCTCAACAACTAGTATTGTTATTGATCCACCAACATCATTCATAGCCACTAAATATTTCTTAGATGTATCAAATATCACTTTTTTCCTTATCATCTTTTTAAATGATCACCATAGCCTTTGTAGATTCATGTTCCATATCTAACACTTCTATGATTTTATCTTTATCAACCTTTTCCTTCTCAACATCTACCAAAAGATCATGTGGTTGAATAAATCCATGATTTCTTCTTTTAAAAGTAGATGGTTTATTCACCACTTCCTGACCTTCATCGCATTTTACTGGGGAATCATGTTTTTTTTGATTCGTCTGAAGTGGTCTGGATTGAAAACTTTTTAGAAGGAAATTTCTTCTTAAAGATCCATCCAAATTTATTTTTTATTAAATATAAGAAAATAAGGACACAATGAAAGCTACATAGGTATAAAGTAATGCAGACCGAGGTCATCCCCTCTGATCGAGTTAACACATTCTGCCTTCAAACTGTTAGTCCGGAAGATATGCACATCTGTGGACCTGTGATCATCCATGGAATCCAAATAGTCTGCGACCTTGTTCCCCTCTCTCCATATGTGGGAGGGAGTGATGTTTTGACTAATCATATCATGACATTTGTTGACCACATACACAATGTACCAAGGTGTAGAGCGATTCTCTTTAAGGGAATTAATGAGGAAAAGGGAGTCCACCTCCACTTCCGAAATGGAAACATCCTACTGGATGCACAATGAAAGCCCTGTGAAGAGAGCCCGAGCCTCTGCTTCGATGGAAGTTCCCTTGCCCAGGAAATGAGAGAAAGATAGTTTCACATCACCCTTAGGATCTCTAGCAACCCCCCTCCGAAGATCACCCCCGCTAAGTATGCTTTGTTAGTATTGAGCTTGTACCCTTTTACAGGGCTATCCCATCGAACCCACTTCATAGGGCCTCCCTCCTCAGGAAGGGAAGGATAGGGATTGTGCGTCTTCATGAAAGGGAAGGGGTAGGACCCCTGCCACTTCTTAATGAGAAAAGTCATGTCGATGATCAGGAAGCGGATGTGAGCAAAGATGGCTCTGGCCGAGGGTCTTACACCTTCGTATCGGGCTTGGTTCTTGGCTTGCCAAATACAGCAGCACCCCACATTAAAAGAGACAACACGGGTAAGGTGGGTCTTCTCTGAACCAAGCATGCCTTCAAACCACCTTTCCAGAAACTCAAACTCAGTCTCCTCAGAACAGGGAGACCTGACTCCCCTGAGAAACGACCAAACCTCCTACGCCCATTCACTCTTGAAAAACATGTGATCTAAGCTTTCCTTCATCCACTGCTTGCAACAGTGGCATACTGAGGCCAAGATGATCCCAAGTTTCTTGATATTGTCATCCGAGGCTAGTGCCAAGTTTCTAATCTTCCATGTCAAGAAATTCATTTTGGTCAGGATCTGATGACACCAGACAGCACCATTCCACTAATCCAGGGACCTCGTGAGGGTCCTCCACCTTTGGATGTCTCTATTTTTGAAGAACCCAGTGGATGAGAGAGTGAAAACACACCTATCTTTCTCGGAATTCAACAAGATCGAATCAAATACATTCCTTATCATATTATCAGTATCATTACATCCTTCATTATCTTCTTCTTACACATCCTCGTATTGAATAATCTCTTACTCTTCTTCAAGTTTTGGAATTACCATATTCTTTCCCAAAGTTAGAGGTATTGAATCCTTTAGGAATTACTCTGGTATATATAATTTTTTGGAATCTTTCTCAGTATCTTTGAGAAGAGCTTTAATAATTTCATCCTCAATAATCTTCTTCTTCTACTTCTTTGCTTTTCTTTCTTATCATATTCCCCAGTAGCATTAATCATCAAATGTTTTGCATAAGTAGGATCGAGACCAAATATAGGTTGTCCATACTTCTTATTATTCTTTTCTTCCATCCACTTAGAAACCACTTCATTAGGGTATCATTTTTGCTTCATAGACTTCAGGGTTTCTGAATAAGTTTCTTGAACTGTAATCTTTTCAACGACTACTGTTTCCTTCATCATTCTCTTACTCTAATCCTTTTTTGAAGACCCATATACTTCCTATTTCTTATATAAGGATTCTATTTCCCTTCTAGATAAGTCTTAAAACTCTCTGGATTTGATATTAAATCAAACCTTCATCCTCCTCAGATTATCATCACTCAATAACATAACCACGAAATTTCTTGTCATAAAACTGCATCGGATTTCTAACGAATCTAGGAAAAGAACAATGATTTTGAATATAATAGATTTATACATAATAATTTGATATTAAATGGTAGCATTATTAATGTGGGATATAGTCAGCAGGATATACTACACCAAGTTAAACCTCCTCAAGATCACAAGAAATTCTAAAATGTAGACATCACTCTTCTTCAATGCGTCCTTATCACTTTTTCTTGGAATAAGAAATCCAAGAACCCATATTTCTAGTATCATGAGATTTGTAGTGATATTATCAATTTTTATTGCCTTTACTTCTTAAAAACCAATGCATTATATTGAATTATCCGTATCAAATCATCTAGAAACATATGGTAGTTTTTGGTGCCGAAATCAGCTCCCCCTCAAATGGAATTCCTATGATGTTAGCTGCCATTCTTATGGAAAGGGTATAGGATTTCCCATAACCCATAACAGAAAAATTATCTCTCCCTCATTCATTGAAAAAAACTAACAGAATCATAAATGTAACAGCCCAAGATTTTATAAAAAATATTCTTTTTAATTTTATTAATGTCTTGTGTTGTACGCTACACCAAAAGGAGCTTTCACAACACGCATCCTTGACTTGCCTTGCATTACATGCAATCGCGACCTTCCTCGATAGCGTGTGTAATACGCAATACCGAGTTTCACTAAACAACGATATGCTATTAAAATATTATTAAAACTAGCCGTTATGAATAGTAATAACCACTTTTTAAAATTCTGTAAATCTTATTTTTCAAAATGAACTTCATTTTTGGATTCGGAGTATCGAATTTAGCCTAAGGTGAAATTTTGGTACTTTTCGGATAACTTTCACATTCTGATGAATAGTGAAAATTACTAAATTATAATTAAAAACAACTTTTTTAATCGAAATAATTAATGGTGATAAATTATTAATTTGAGTGGTTTTAAAGTATATTTAGAATATATTTTTACAATTTAATACAATGTTGGTCATTGGTTGTAATTTCACATTTAAACCAGACATAATCAAGTGTCAATCTTTTGATATATATTGTTTCCTAAAAACACGCTATTTATTTTAACAGCGGGATTTAATTATAAAATTAATTAATGCAACTTCTATGATATGAATTTGGTAAAATATATTTCATTTTTGAATTCGGAATATGAAATATAGCTTAGGATGAAATTTTGGCATTGTTCTGAAAAACATCAATTTTTGATGAATAGTGAAACTACTAAGTGGTAGGTTAAAAACTGAATTTTGTATAAAACTTAATTTTACCGCTTCTGTGAATGGGATTTCGAAAATCCGAGAGACACGGTTAATATCAAGGACTAAAATGTGGTTCAATGAGATGAAAATAATTTTTGGTGAATAGTAACTTTTTACTTTTTTTACCGCGGTTAATAGTAAATAGGGTAACTAAGGGTAAATATGATATTAATATTACCCTAACACATGTCCTAATTCTATTGGACAAGTGTAATTCGACCAAAAACAAACTTAGGAATAAAATATGACCATTTAGGCCCACTTGGATTAGATTAGGACATTTATTATTAATTTATTTAAAGAAAGGTTAAAATAGTTAAAATCAAAGTTTAATAAGTAAATAATTTTTAATATGGGGTTATACATAAGATAAATTCGATTGTAAATATTCATTAGAAAGCTAAAAAGATTTACTACATGATGGTATTTTATTTGTAATTTTTAGACATCAAATAATTTAATTTATTTATGACACAATGATGATGCAGTAATTATCTTATTAATGAAATATTGACATAATTGATGTTATAAACACCAAAATAAATGTAATTTGAAAATTTTTATGAATTCCACTAATTTTCTAGGTTACTATGATATATTAATGTTGATTTAATCAACTTGGTTCGAACATTTAATTCTGTTATGACTTTCACAAAAATCATATATCAAATAGTGTCAAAATTGACACAAAATAGTTTTTAAATCAAATATTATATTATTAATTGTTATTTTATTGCTAAAAATCTAAGGTTCGGTCAAATGACTTAGATAAGGATATATATATTAATAATAAACAATTTGGGGTTCGTTTGGCATGTTATAGTAAGTGTATTAACCATATAGTGAAAGAAAACAAAAATACATGGTAAAAGTTAAATTATTTAACTTAGAGTTAAATCTAATTGATAAGGTTAAAATAATATCCTAAACTTGTCTAAATTCTATTGGTTGATAGGATTTCGACCCATCCCCACTTTAGCTTCGAAATAAGACCCTTTGGAACCATTATAAACCGATTTTGACTTTAATATAAAATAATATTTTGAGATATTCCTACGGTGCCCCTCTCCTCCCCTATAAAAGGACACCTCCTCCCCCTCCTCCTCACACCAATTTGAGCACTCAAGATCGGCCAACCCCTGCCAAAATCTCTTCTCCACTTCCCTAGCAACATCCTAGTGGTTCTGGTCTTCCTCAAAGACCAATTCTAGTGCCCTAAGAGGAGGTCTCAAAGAGGCACTTCAAAGAAGAGGTAATTACCGTTACCAATTCTTTCATCTTTATTTCTTCTTCCACTTCTTCTTCTTAGGTTGTTTCATTATGAAGTAATAACATCATTATCACTCATATACTGATATGTTATTATAAGTATGAAACAACCCTATTTCACCATCTATCCATCCTACGGAAAAAGAAATCACCGCGCGTGCGTACGTACGGAATACCGTCTCCACGCCGTGGTGTAATCTATTTTCCACCACCACCTTACATGGATGGGTATAATGGTGTAAAGAATAACTATACATAGTTATTAAAACATCATATTGATTCTGATATATTGTATAATCCACTCCAATTCAATTCAGTATTTATGGAAATGATATCATCGCTCGTGCGTACGTACGGACTACCGTCTCCACGACGCGATGAGATTCATTCTCCATGTTAACCATTTAAGAATGATTATAATGTATATATAAGAAATAATAATGAAATATATGACATTATAAAGCTACTGGATTTATGTATATATATACATATGTATGTCATCTACTTACTTCCATTTCAAGACAATAAGGAAAGAAAAACAGCGTTCATGCGTACGTACGGACTACCGTCTCCATGAACGGTGTTTTTCATTTTATTTATCTATCTATTATATATATATATATACTGAATATATATGATATATAAATCATATTTTATATTCTGGAAGTAAGTAAATCATGATATAAGTAATAATGATGTCAAGAACAACAAGTCAAAACACCTACGATAAATGAAACGATTTTACCCAAAACGCTTCTTTAACATGGAATTTACAAAAGAACGGGTAATATAATGTCATAAGTGAACCATATATGATATCATAACAATGAATATGATTCTGTAATAAGTCAATGACATTATTTAAATCATTATACAGGAGGTTCGGACACATACGAAGCAAATTGGACCTAAGGTAAGGGAAATATCACAATCTCATTTTATTCGAGATTGTTTATTCGTAAGTATTTACTGGGGTGTATTTTATCATCCACATCCATGTTTCATCAATATGTAATATTATTTTCATCCACATACAATTGTTTAAATCCATTTTTACCCTTTGGTGAGTTTTTAGTAAAAGAAATAAAAGGAATCTTTTGTCGTTTTTCGTACGAGGTACTTTTTGACTTTTCCGACAAAAGTACGAAGAATGTTTTTTTTAACTTATACGACATGAATGGATTTTAAAACATTATTTCCAAGAAGCTTCCTTTACAAGTTTTCAAGTTTATTTTTAATCAAATTCTTTTATTTTAATGTTTTATGACATGTTATGAAAGGAAAAATGTTTTTGAAGTAGAAAGGATATTTTCCTCAAGAATGGAGTTCAAGTATTTTATCAAAATTATTTTCCATCTAAGATAATAAAAGGGTTCTGTTTTTTATCCCTATTATTACATGGATTTGATTATGTTGTGATGGAAATATTTTTATGAATTCCTTTATCTTATATGAATTGATTTATGATGTCATGATGTTTCAAGAATCCCATTTTTGTTACATGTGTTATGCGATGATGTATGTTTTATGATTATGTGGCACACATAAGAAAGGATTCATTATAAGATGGGTGGGACCTATATCTCCCTCCAATGCATTGGGTAAAGATTTTATATCTCATGAGATAGACATGGCTGAAATGGTAGGTTATACCGGTTCAGTGAAACAGGACTGAAACGAGGATTACTCGATTCAGAAAGGGACTTTGTCCACTAAGATAGTCTTGGCATTGAGTCTTGACTAAAAAGAAATGATTCTCTATGATTATGTGTGTATGCCACAAAGTTTCATGTTTTAATTTATGATTATTGGGATTACACTTCACTTCTATGATTTATCCCATGTTATGATATTATGAGTTTTTTTGCAGGTTAAGATTTCCAAAAGCTATGTTCTTATATATATGATGTGATTGATATTTCTTTTGTTTACCCTTACTGAGCATTTGAGCTCACCCTTTTATGTTTTCTTTTCCCCAGGATATAAAGAAAGGTTTTAGGTAAAAAAAAGGGATGACCTTTATGGGAGATATTGAAGAACTTTCACCACGATTAGAAGATTACGTTCCGAGTTTCCAAAGACACTAAACTATTACGATCCTTTAGTGTGTGATTTTGTTATGTACTAAGTATTCCGCAAATGTAATGTAATGTCCATGTACGTCAAGATACGGGTCTCTACAGTTGGTATCAGAGGAAAGGTTTAGTCAACCTTTGGAAACTAGGATGCGAAAACGTTAGTGAGATCCCTAGAGATATTTCTACGGTATGTCTAGGGATGTCCCTATGGTTAAGTATACGTATAGGTTATAGTACTATAATTGCGCTAACGATCTTAGAATTTAACCTAAGAAGTTAGATATTGAGGATACTCCCCCTTTATAATGTTGTTTTCCCTAGCGTGATTTTTGCCTCTCACACTATTCTTTTTGGGTTTTAGACGATGGCTGGAACCCGAAGGAACCGTGTTGATCAATGCAATAGACAATGCAATGATTGTCCTCCTGAACAAACAAATGTTATGGGAGATGGATTGCAAAATCTTATTGCTATACTTACACAAGCTATGAATCATTCTGGACTTCCAAATGAGCAGAGAAGGGAACAATATTCTATTGAGTCCTTCATGAGGCAACGTCCACCTTCTTTCAGTGGGTCTTCTGATCCACTTGTGGCTGAACAATGGATCAGTACTACTGAAAAGATATTTTCAGTTCTTCAATGTTCTGGACATGATAAAGTCATCTTAGCAGTATATCATTTGGAAGGTGAAGCTGATCAATGGTGGAATCTTATCAAGAATACGAGGCCAAGAGATGAAATTGAGTCCATGGAATGGGACGAGTTCAAGAACTTATTTTTCAGTAAGTACTTCCCTCGTATTCTTCGAACAAAGATGGAGAAAGAGTTTCTTGAACTGAAGCAAAGGGACGATGAATCTGTTGGTACCTATGAAGCAAATTTTACAAGACTTGCAAGGTATGCTTCTGGAATTATCATCCAACCTGAAAGTAAAGTTGATCGATTTTTCAGTGGCTTAAAACCAAGTCTTCGAAGGGCATTAGCTATAAGAGACTTCAGTAGTTATGAAGAAATTGTGCGTTGTGCTATCAAGGTAGAAATGGAAGTTGGTGTTACATATCCATCTCATGGTTTTGACAAGAAACGAAAGATGGAGTTCAAGGAGAAATCTCAGAATAATGGTGAAAAGAAGATGAATGTTTCCTTATGCACAAAGTGTGGAAAGAAGCATGGTGGAGATTGTCTTAAAGGGACCTGAAAATGTTTTAAGTGTGGAAAAGAAGGTCATCGAGCAGCTGAGTGTCGAAGTAATGGAAAAAGGGTTTCTAATGATGTGAATAAAGCAAACAATGCAGAGAACGCACCACCAACACTTCAATGCTTCAAGTGCAAGGAAATGGGGCATTATGCTAATAATTGCCCTAATCCAAGGGTTAGTGATGATCAACATGAGCAACCACTGAAGGCAAAGGACAAAGGGAAATCACATGCGATCACTATTGGCAATGTTGAATATGACAACGATGTAGTGGAATGATTAAGTGTTTATGTAATGGGATTCCAAAATAATGTTGTATCATTGAGTATTGCAATATTTATTGATGTGGTATTCAAAGTGATTGAGATATTTTTGGAAGTAAGATGATATGCGCATAATGAAGACGAGAAAATGAAATGTTTAATAGTATTCATGAGCTCATGATTGATATAAGGACTAAGTGATATCATGGTTTGAGTATATAGAATTTTGAGGATTTTGGTATGTGGAAAGTGTTAACTTTAAACTGCATTCATGTTTTCACTAAGGTATTCAAGCGAATAAATGATTAAGGACTTTTAATGTGACCAACAAGACATATCTTATGATATGTGGGGATCAACGACAGTATTAAATCTCTGGTAATCGTTGTCACTATATTATGAGAGTGGACTGCAATATTTTGTATAAGCCTAAAGATTAGACTGGATTATGTTGGACATAAGTTAGTATTGTTTACGGATAGAAGATTTTCGATATTATTGATGGGATGTTATAGTAACGTAGTTTTAGAAAAAGGACAACCTGCAGGACGGGCGACAGCCCATCGCTTCGGACAAGGCTGTAGGAATCGAACCCACAACCGAAGTGCGACTGGCCTTTATCGCCTACCACTGGCCTACAGGAAGTCCCTGTTTAGTAGAAACTAGTTTTATTATATTAAGCAGTATGATATATGAAGTATAAGTCCATTTTAGGAACCATATATGATTAATCTCACTATAGATCGACTTATGCATATAATTTTTACTAACCTTTTGTTTGAGACAGATGGAATGACTCGTCATTCTATCACATGATCTGCTAACACTTCACGAATAACAAATTCAACTTCATTTATTTAAGAGATGAAGTGGAAATTGTTAAAAGCACGAACAACAGTGAGATTGTTCCAAAATAAAGTAAGTATTTATTCTAATTCAAATTTTCAACTTTAAGGGAAATGATCTTGAAAACCAAAAATGTTGTCCTAGTGATCTTATACCTGATGAATCAGATGGTACCTTATATCATCACAAATATATGGATTTGTGATTACTGGATTTTCCATAGCCATGTTCTCTACCACTCTCCATCAGAACATGATGGTTAGATTTCTCTTCCATATCCATATTTTCACCTATGTGGAAACCCAATGATTAGTTTATTTGGGTAACCGTTACGTTTCATACTTTTGTTTTTAAAGATTGGTTTTGACATTGCTTTTTACGATGTGGTTTTCTATTAAAGAAACTTTCGAATAGTAAACCATTTATAACCCCGACGAATTTCGAGGGCGAAATTCATTTTAAGGGGGGTAGAATGTAACAGCCCAAGATTTTATAAAAAATATTCTTTTTAATTTTATTAATGTCTTGTGTTGTACGCTACACCAAAAGGAGCTTTCACAACACGCATCCTTGACTTGCCTTGCATTACACGCAATTGCGACCTTCCTCGATAGCGTGTGTAATACGCAATACCGAGTTTCACTAAACAACGATATGCTATTAAAATATTATTAAAACTAGCCGTTATGAATAGTAATAACCACTTTTTAAAATTCTGTAAATCTTATTTTTCAAAATGAACTTCATTTTTGGATTCGGAGTATCGAATTTAGCCTAAGGTGAAATTTTGGTACTTTTCGGATAACTTTCACATTCTGATGAATAGTGAAAATTACTAAATTATAATTAAAAACAACTTTTTTAATCGAAATAATTAATGGTGATAAATTATTAATTTGAGTGGTTTTAAAGTATATTTAGAATATATTTTTACAATTTAATACAATGTTGGTCATTGGTTGTAATTTCACATTTAAACCAGACATAATCAAGTGTCAATCTTTTGATATATATTGTTTCCTAAAAACACGCTATTTATTTTAACAGCGGGATTTAATTATAAAATTAATTAATGCAACTTCTATGATATGAATTTGGTAAAATATATTTCATTTTTGAATTCGGAATATGAAATATAGCTTAGGATGAAATTTTGGCATTGTTCTGAAAAACATCAATTTTTGATGAATAGTGAAACTACTAAGTGGTAGGTTAAAAACTGAATTTTGTATAAAACTTAATTTTACCGCTTCTGTGAATGGAATTTCGAAAATCCGAGAGACACGGTTAATATCAAGGACTAAAATGTGGTTCAATGAGATGAAAATAATTTTTGGTGAATAGTAACTTTTTACTTTTTTTACCGCGGTTAATAGTAAATAGGGTAACTAAGGGTAAATATGATATTAATATTACCCTAACACATGTCCTAATTCTATTGGACAAGTGTAATTCGACCAAAAACAAACTTAGGAATAAAATATGACCATTTAGGCCCACTTGGATTAGATTAGGACATTTATTATTAATTTATTTAAAGAAAGGTTAAAATAGTTAAAATCAAAGTTTAATAAGTAAATAATTTTTAATATGGGGTTATATATAAGATAAATTCGATTGTAAATATTCATTAGAAAGCTAAAAAGATTTACTACATGATGGTATTTTATTTGTAATTTTTAGACATCAAATAATTTAATTTATTTATGACACAATGATGATGCAGTAATTATCTTATTAATGAAATATTGACATAATTGATGTTATAAACACCAAAATAAATGTAATTTGAAAATTTTTATGAATTCCACTAATTTTCTAGGTTACTATGATATATTAATGTTGATTTAATCAACTTGGTTCGAACATTTAATTCTGTTATGACTTTCACAAAAATCATATATCAAATAGTGTCAAAATTGACACAAAATAGTTTTTAAATCAAATATTATATTATTAATTGTTATTTTATTGCTAAAAATCTAAGGTTCGGCCAAATGACTTAGATAAGGATATATATATTAATAATAAACAATTTGGGGTTCGTTTGGCATGTTATAGTAAGTGTATTAACCATATAGTGAAAGAAAACAAAAATACATGGTAAAAGTTAAATTATTTAACTTAGAGTTAAATCTAATTGATAAGGTTAAAATAATATCCTAAACTTGTCTAAATTCTATTGGTTGATAGGATTTCGACCCATCCCCACTTTAGCTTCGAAATAAGACCCTTTGGAACCATTATAAACCGATTTTGACTTTAATATAAAATAATATTTTGAGATATTCCTAAGGTGCCCCTCTCCTCCCCTATAAAAGGACACCTCCTCCCCCTCCTCCTCACACCAATTTGAGCACTCATGCTCGGCCAACCCCTGCCAAAATCTCTTCTCCACTTCCCTAGCAACATCCTAGTGGTTCTGGTCTTCCTCAAAGACCAATTCTAGTGCCCTAAGAGGAGGTCTCAAAGAGGCACTTCAAAGAAGAGGTAATTACCGTTACCAATTCTTTCATCTTTATTTCTTCTTCCACTTCTTCTTCTTAGGTTGTTTCATTATGAAGTAATAACATCAGTATCACTCATATACTGATATGTTATTATAAGTATGAAACAACCCTATTTCACCATCTATCCATCCTACGGAAAAAGAAATCACCGCGCGTGCGTACGTACGGAATACCGTCTCCACGCCGTGGTGTAATCTATTTTCCACCACCACCGTACATGGATGGGTATAATGGTGTAAAGAATAACTATACATAGTTATTAAAACATCATATTGATTCTGATATATTGTATAATCCACTCCAATTCAATTCAGTATTTATGGAAATGATATCATCGCTCGTGCGTACGTACGGACTACCGTCTCCACGACGCGATGAGATTCATTCTCCATGTTAACCATTTAAGAATGATTATAATGTATATATAAGAAATAATAATGAAATATATGACATTATAAAGCTACTGGATTTATGTATATATATACATATGTATGTCATCTACTTACTTCCATTTCAAGACAATAAGGAAAGAAAAACAGCGTTCATGCGTACGTACGGACTACCGTCTCCATGAACGGTGTTTTTCATTTTATTTATCTATCTATTATATATATATATATACTGAATATATATGATATATAAATCATATTTTATATTCTGGAAGTAAGTAAATCATGATATAAGTAATAATGATGTCAAGAACAACAAGTCAAAACACCTACGATAAATGAAACGATTTTACCCAAAACGCTTCTTTAACATGGAATTTACAAAAGAACGGGTAATATAATGTCATAAGTGAACCATATATGATATCATAACAATGAATATGATTCTGTAATAAGTCAATGACATTATTTAAATCATTATATAGGAGGTTCGGACACATACGAAGCAAATTGGACCTAAGGTAAGGGAAATATCACAATCTCATTTTATTCGAGATTGTTTATTCGTAAGTATTTACTGGGGTGTATTTTATCATCCACATCCATGTTTCATCAATATGTAATATTATTTTCATCCACCTACAATTGTTTAAATCCATTTTTACCCTTTGGTGAGTTTTTAGTAAAAGAAATAAAAGGAATCTTTTGTCGTTTTTCGTACGAGGTACTTTTTGACTTTTCCGACAAAAGTACGAAGAATGTTTTTTTTAACTTATACGACATGAATGGATTTTAAAACATTATTTCCAAGAAGCTTCCTTTACAAGTTTTCAAGTTTATTTTTAATCAAATTCTTTTATTTTAATGTTTTATGACATGTTATGAAAGGAAAAATGTTTTTGAAGTAGAAAGGATATTTTCCTCAAGAATGGAGTTCAAGTATTTTATCAAAATTATTTTCCATCTAAGATAATAAAAGGGTTCTGTTTTTTATCCCTATTATTACATGGATTTGATTATGTTGTGATGGAAATATTTTTATGAATTCCTTTATCTTATATGAATTGATTTATGATGTCATGATGTTTCAAGAATCCCATTTTTGTTACATGTGTTATGCGATGATGTATGTTTTATGATTATGTGGCACACATAAGAAAGGATTCATTATAAGATGGGTGGGACCTATATCTCCCTCCAATGCATTGGGTAAAGATTTTATATCTCATGAGATAGACATGGCTGAAATGGTAGGTTATACCGGTTCAGTGAAACAGGACTGAAACGAGGATTACTCGATTCAGAAAGGGACTTTGTCCACTAAGATAGTCTTGGCATTGAGTCTTGACTAACAAGAAATGATTCTCTATGATTATGTGTGTATGCCACAAAGTTTCATGTTTTAATTTATGATTATTGGGATTACACTTCACTTCTATGATTTATCCCATGTTATGATATTATGAGTTTTTTTGCAGGTTAAGATTTCCAAAAGCTATGTTCTTATATATATGATGTGATTGATATTTCTTTTGTTTACCCTTACTGAGCATTTGAGCTCACCCTTTTATGTTTTCTTTTCCCCAGGATATAAAGAAAGGTTTTAGGTAAAAAAAAAGGGATGACCTTTATGGGAGATATTGAAGAACTTTCACCACGATTAGAAGATTACGTTCCGAGTTTCCAAAGACACTAAACTATTACGATCCTTTAGTGTGTGATTTTGTTATGTACTAAGTATTCCGCAAATGTAATGTAATGTCCATGTACGTCAAGATACGGGTCTCTACAATAAAACTCTACAATAAAATCAAGAAAAACCAAATTCTGTCCTTTTGGTTTGGCTACATACAAGCTTTCCAATCCCTTCAACATGTTTTTTTCTTAATTAGAGAATCATACCTCGAAAAGAAATTAAAATCAACCAACATATCCATATAGATTTTATATTCTGAAACTTCCTTAACTAATAGAATTTTCTTCTGAGGAGAATCTTTGAATGTCATTTGGATTTAAGAAAACCAAAAATGTGTAATGAACCTTACGTAGAGAGCTCAAGGGTCAGCACACAAATGCTTGGAGAATGATGTGGGAAAACAAATAGGGGGCTATATATTATTGTTGAAGTGACGATTCAAATTCTCGATTTCATCCAAAAGTTGATACAAGGTCGATCTGATCTAATGGTTGTGAGAAAATCTAAAGACAAATTTTGGTAGATTTCGATCTTTTGAGGTTTTTGAAGTAAAAAATCATATTTAAGGAAATGATATCTGAGATTTTTTCATAAAAATAAGATGAAAATACAAACCAAAAAAATTGATTATGGAAATCTAATATAAGAAATTTAAATTCCAGATTACTATGAAAATTTTCAGTAATGAGAAAATTTTTTCTTGAAGATCTATAGGTTCAGCAATATATTATAAAAGAAGGAAAACATTGAATCGATATAATTTTGTAGTAAAATAAAAATTTGGTTCCCAAATTTTGAGTTATGAAAAAAAATTGATTAAAATAAGAAAAATTTAGTAACCAAAGAAAATTTTACCCAAATAATTTCACTAAATAATATTTGATTTTGAAAATTCTAATTATGAAAAATTTTATAAATAAAAATTTGATTATGAAGAATTTGATTGTGAAAAATTAGATAAGAAAAAATTTATTATGAAATATTTGATTTAAAAAAATTACCCCTATGAATTGATGATTCTTAATGTAAAGAGATAGGTTCCAAAAAAATTTAATATATAATATTACCTTACGGTTATAATTCCTAGATTTTGTATAACGTATTCAAATCTATCGATGGGTAATGATTTTGTAAAAATATATGTAAGTTGATCTTTCAATTGGATAAATTGAAGAATGGTATATTCATTAAGTGTGTGATACCTAAGAAAGTGATTCCTAATATTTATTTTTTTCATGATAGTGATATGCATTGTATTTTCTTAGGGAAATGGCGGTAGTGTTATCACAGATTATATGTATTTTTTCTAAACTGATTCCATAGTCAGTGAGTGTGTGATGCATTACCAATAGTTGGTCATATGAACTTTTAGCTGCAACATTTTCAGCTTTAGTGGTGGAAAGTGATACATAGTGTTAATTATTTTGTGACCAAGAAACTAATGAATCACTTAAGAAATAACATGTTCCCTATGTAATTTTTCTATCCATTTTATATCCACCAAAATTAGCATCCAAAAAACTTTTTAAAACCACATAATTTATAGAATGACAAATAATTCCTAAATCCATAGTTCCATTTAAATATAGGAAATTACATTAAATCCTTTTAAATGGGATTGTTTTGGATTAGATTAATAGATTTATCATAACAATACTAAAAATATTATGTCTGGATGACTATCTGTCATGTATAGTAGACTTCCAATCATACCTCTAAATCATGTTTGATCTACTAGTTTCCCATATTCATCAAGATAATGTGAATTTGAAGGACCAATTGGAGTACTTATACTTTAAGTATTGTCATAACCATTCTTTTTAAGAATTTCTTTAATATACTTAGGTTAATATATATAAGATCCACCTAGTTTTTGAGAAATCTGATAACATATAAAAAATGTTAACTCTCCCATCATACACATTTAAAAATCAAATTTCATTAGATTTGAAAAAGAATCAGTTAAATATTACTGATTTGAATCAAATATAATGTCATCAACATAAATTTGAACAATTAATAAAATATTCTTATATTAAAAAAGGTTTGGATCAGTAGTTTCCTTATCATAATTGGTTTTTATCAAAAATACAGTATGTCTATCATACCAGGCTCTAGGGGCTTATTTATGTCCATATAAAGTTTGGTATGTTTGAAAACATGTTCATGATGTTTTTTGTCTTCAATACCAGGAGGAGGTTCATTAAAAACTTCATTATGAACATATCTGTTATGGAAATCACAATTTATATCTTTTTGAAAACGTTTGAAATTAAAGAATTCTATGCAGGCAAGTAAAATGTTAATAGATTCATGTCTACATACAAGATCATTGGTTTCCTCACAGTATACTCCTTACTTTTGATTATATCCTTCAAAAACTAATCTATCTTCATTTCTTACTATGATTCCATTGTCATCACACTTATTTTTGAAAACCCATTTTACTCCAATTACAGAAGTTTCATTAAGTCTTTCAACAAAGTTCCTAACATTGTTCCTTTTGAATTCATTTATCTTATCTTGCATGGATTTATTACAATCATCATAACATAAAGATTCATCACTGATTTTTGGTTCTAAATGGGAAATTAATGTAAGATTTTCAACTAGATTTCTTAAGGAACATCTTTTCCTAACTGGTTTATTTTCATCACAAAATATACTATCAGTAGGATGATTCTTAAGAAACAACGGATTTGGGTTTTGTAGAAGATGTTCATCAACAAATGCTTGGAAATATTTTGTGGTAAATGTTTTAGAAATATTTTATTAAAAATTTTCCTTATAAGAAATATATTATATCAAGAATTGAAAATCTGATTTTGAAAACACATCTGATAATAAATGTTGATGTTGTTTAAAAACAAAAGGATCAGATTCATCAAATTTAACATGTAATATTTCCTCAACAGTATAAGTGTTTTTATTAAAATCACTATAAGCCTTAGAAGTTGTGGAGTAGCCTAGGAAAATCCCTTCATCATATTTGGGTGCAAATTTTTGTAAATAATCATTAGTATTCATGTGGAATAATTTTCAACCAAAATGTTTGAAGTAAGTATGTATAGGTTTCATACCATTCCACAATTCAAAAGGTGTTATTGTTAAGAAAAGGTCTAATTAAAACTAGATTTATAGTCTAACAAGCAGTATTTACATCTTTATCCTTAAATTATTTAGAAATAGAATATTAACTCTACATGGTTTATTTTATCTCTTGAAGAATTCAATTTATTATTTCAAAAACACCATTATGTTGAGGAGTTCTTGGAGCTAATAAGTTATGAGTAATGCCTTTTTAATACAAATTTTTCAAATCCTGAATTTTGAAATTATCCCTCATAATCACTATAAGTAATTATCAATCGAAGGTTATTCTCATTTTTTAATTGGGCATTAAAAGATTTTAAATAATAAATTCACAAGATATATTTGGTAGAAAATAGATCCATGTAAATCTAGTGAAATAATCAAATAAGACAAATACATAATATTTTCTTTTAATGCTTCCATTTTTTTGGACCAAAAATATCCATATTCACTAACTACAATGCATCATATATTGAGAGTTCATATATTAACTTAAAACAAGATTAATGTTGTTTTCTATAATGAAGACGATCACAATATTTTGAAGAATCAAATCTATGCTCTAAAAGATACTTAAGAAGTCTTTTCTTTTAGAGTTTTCATAGCTTCTTAAGGTTAGAATGTTTTGACCTTCTATTCCATAAGCAATATTGTTCTTCCATTTTACTAAGGAAAGGTAGCTCTTGTCTCTTAATTTCTTCTATGTTTAGTGTGTATACATTCTCATGCCTATGATAAGAAAGAATAAACTATTCCTTGTAATTTTCTACTAAGCAGTTATCATTCCAAAAATTTATAATGTAACCTTCATCACATAATTAAATTATGATAATAAGTTTTTTCTTAAGACCCTTAACATATAAAAAATTTGGACAAAATTTTTTTCAAGAAGAACAATGCTACCTATCCCAACAATTTCTCTCTATGCATTATCTCGGAATGTTACTTTTCATTCTTTTTTCTTGATAATATTTTCAAAGATATTTTTTTACCAATAATATACTGGGAACATCCATTATACATGTACCACATATTTTTTCAGTACTATACTTGTTCCCTTGAAAATAAAAGATTTAGAGTTTCTGAATATCAACTTTCTTGGATCCATAAATTTTAGAAAGTGTGATTTTTAGGAATCCACATTTTCATAGAGAAATAATATTTATAAAATCCTGATGAAAATGTTTTGGGTAAAGAAAAATATTTCTCCCAATGTCCACCACACTAACATTTAGTAAAAAATGGAGTAATTTTGTGAAAAATAGTTATTAATAAAAATAGACTTCTAATGAGTATAACATTATATAGAATGATTCATTATAAGATTAATTTGGGAATACATTTTGTCAAAATTTCCCTTACCATAGGAAAATATTTATATGCATTTCCTTAAAGAAAATATTTCTAACATTAGTTTAATAATATTTTTTTATCATAAAAAACATTAGTTTTAGAATAAGAGTTAGCCTCTAAAATAATTTTCAATGAAATTAAATTTCCAAGATCCTTATAATGTTTATCTTTCTCAGTGTTAACATATTCATGAGTTTTAGAAATACTTCAAAAATAAATATACCTTTGATCGTGATCTTTAGAAATATCTGATACTCTTTATTTAAAATAGTGATTCTAGAATTTTCATTATCTAACTTCATTTTTATTTTATAATTTCATTCTCTAGAAGTTTAGAAAACCTAGATACTTATTTTTTAGAGGGAAAATAGTTATCTTCATCAGAGGAAGATTATTCTTCTTAATATTCATAATATTTATCATCAATATAATTTTCATTAAATAATAAATTAGTAATAGATTCGTCATTATGTACAATGAACATTAGACAATGATTTTTAATAGGTAGTTTAGCTAGTAGACTAAAATTATTCTAACTAGAAGATTCATACTTTGATGGTTAACTATATCATTCACCACAACTAGAACACCATGTATAATTATACATCAAGGCTTTATTAGCCTTACAATTTTAATAATTCTTTCTATTTCGCTCAGAATGCTTTTCCTTCCTTTCTTTTATTTTATGCATGGGACAATCTGGCCTGATATATCCAAATTTTTTACGTTTATAAAAGGTAACATCTGAATCTTTCTTTTCATTTCATACATTATTATTATATCTACATATAAAGTCTTTCTTTCCCACTATCTTGTTTATCTTTCAAGTTATATTAGCTAATTCATTTTTAAAATTTTCATATTCACTACACTTGGATAGAATAACGACTTTCTTAGACTTTGACCTAGTATCCATTTCAAGATTCTTGGCATTAGTTTTAGTAAAGGATAAACTTTCATTGTCATTCCTCTTTCAATTCATATCAATAATTATTTTCATTCTGGTTTCAGGCTGATGAAGTGTTCCAAAAATCTAATCAAAAGGGATTTGAGATACTTTTCCATTCTGATCAATAGTTGTTCTCTTAGAAACTCACTCATTATGTATGATTTCAATAATAATTTCCATAAGATCTTCATCATCAATTCCATTCTAACCAATAGATTTTATACTATTAACAATGGTCATAAACATTCGGTGCGCCTTATATACTGGTTCCATAAAAGGAAATATAAATCCATGATATTTTCTCTAAGCATAGCTCTTATTGTTTCAATAACTTTGGATGTTCAAAATAGTGTAATGTAATGTTTCTTCCATATACAACTTACAGCTTCACATGAATATATCTAACTATATATATATTCCTGGTTATAGAACACAACTAAGTATTGCATACCTTTTAGTTTAGTTTATATTCTAATTTTTCATGATTGGTGAAGGTTTCAAAATCCTTTTCAAGAATAATAATAATATCTAGTAATAATGAAAAACATTTCCCATATTGTATTAATAACATAAGTCTTCATTCAATCTCTCCAATATTCATAATCATTCCCATAAAAAATAGGTGGTCCGGTAGGATTATATTTTCAATTATCCCAACATTTATCCATGCCATTAAATAAGAAAATATATTTAAAATTGACTTATTAATTGAAAATAGTTTTAAACAAATATTAAAATATTTAATAAAAACATTGAACAAGAAAAGTTATGCTTGGAAAATTTAGGACAATGGAAAATTGAGAAACAAAACATTTATGTGAACATAAGTATTCCATAGACCTGATTTGATACCAAATTAAGGATCTAAATAGTGTATGTTGATGCTAAATTACAAGAGGGGTGAATTTTATGTTTAAAAACATTCGTTTTTAAACTTAAGGAAAACTATGTTTGTCAATGTTAAATAAGGTAATTCAAAAATCTAATTATTAATCTATAAAACAATCTTGCTAGCTTGTGGAAATATGGTACCAGAAATGAAACATAAGGAATATTAACAAGGAAAAGATTCTACCTTAATTTGTATAGATTTTTCATAATTAGTGTATATAAAATTTCAAAAAAATTTAAGAAAGTTATACTTTCTTCATTTATCAACTAATAGCTGAAATAAAATTGATACTAAATAACTAAAAAGTATGGAATCCTTTAACCCAGAGAGTAATGTATCTAACATCCTTGGCTAAATATACAGTGATTTATACTATCAAAAAATTATTTCTTTCCCATACCAGGGAAATCCCTCAATAAGAATATCAAAATCTGTCTTTTTATCCTCAAAAGACCTCAAACATTGAGGTAGTTGGTGGCTCTATTTTTCAATATCCACAACTCCTTGAACATTAATGTAGTAGAAACCTATGAATTCATATCCTCAGATGTCCTTGATTGCACTCAAAAATATTCAGAGTTGCACAAAGAAAGATAAAAAAGATGTTCAGAATGCACAAGCCATGAAAGTATCTCTATCTAGAAATCACTTCACAAAAAGTAATCTCTAGATCGATGGAATAGTCAACATCAATAATTTGAGCTTGTCAAAATGAGATCTTTTTTATAGGCATATCTCAAATGGTCAGCTCCCTCCTCCAATGGTCATATTATTCTTCAATCTTAGAGGGAAATGTACTTGTGTAACCCTACCAACGGTATGTTAGAAATAGATTGCATGACATCATTTCATAATAAAAAAATGTTTTAGGAAATTGAATTTTCTTAACCCAATATATTTTTTAGTGTCCAAGGAAAAATAAAATTCATATTTTAAGAAAATAAGAAATTAATTTATTTAAATCATGGACATTCAGATTCTATTTTGTGACAAATTCAGAATAAAAATTTGATAGATTATGGGGTTTCAATTTCAATGAATTTGGAATCTAAATTAAGAGGAATTTGAAGATTAAATTCTATGGAATTTAGAGTCAAAATAATGAGGAATTAGGAGTCTTAATTATGAGGAATTCGGAGTCTAAATTCTAAGGAATTCGGTGTCTGAATTTCAAAGAATTTGGCGTCTTAATTTTAGGGAATTCAGAGTTTGAATTTCATAGAATTCAGAGTGATAATTTTAGAGAATTCGATGTCTGAATTTCAAGGAATTCAGAATCTTAATTTCAGAGAATTAAGAGTCTGAATTTCAGAGAATTTGGAACCTAAAAAAATAATACTCTATATCCAAGAATTTTTAATATTTTTGGGTTTTATATACGAATCCGATTTTTAAACATCAAAATAAAATGAATTTGATTTTGAGAGATTTTAAAAAGAACAATTAAAACAATACTAAGGATAAAAATTTCCTTAGATAAAGAAGATTTTCCATATGAAAATAGACTATAGGGAAATATGATTTTTCATAAGATATATTGACTGTGATTATCAAAACATAGATAAATTTAAATGTCATAAGGAATCCTTACTGACTCAACAGATATGAGATACAAAAATTCCTTAATATTATTATGTATATTTGTCCACATTTTTTGTAATTAATGTTTTAATAATTAGAGATTATATAAGTAATTATTTATTACATTAGATTCTAATAATATTTTAAATCGTATAAGTTTATGTTGATCATATTGTTTTTGGATCCAGAAATTTATTCCATTATATGAAAGTTCATAAAAAGACTACTTAATTTGAAATTCTTCATATAAGATAATAAATATTTATTATGGGGGAATAAATTATTAAAAAAATATTTGGAATATTATTTATTAAATATATCTTTTCAAAAGTAATTGATAAATTATTTCATTTTTATTCTTGTAAATATTTTATTACCACAAGGGTATAAATTATCAATTTGATTAAGATGTTTCTATAAAATATATTAATGATAAATGATATAGTTGAATTATAAGAAGGTTAAATTATTACCTACTTATATACAAGATATTATGTTACTTGTATGTTTGTGTGATTAATTTTGGGCAAATCGTATATAATTTCACAAAATGACTGTTAAATGAAATATTATATATATAAAAAGAGTTGTAAATTACGATTAATTTATACTGGATAAAAAAAATTTATCTGTAATGTTTTTATGATGTATAAATAAGTGGTTTTATAAATGGTTGAAGTATAACATCAGGTGCTTGTCACATATTAAAATATTCAGTTTCATCATTCTTAAAAAAATTATTAGTTTCATTATAAATAACTGAAGATGAATATGAAACTACTTATAATTACAATAAAAAACAATTCATTATATATTTATGAATAAAATAACATGTTAAAAATAATTTTTCACCCAAAACATTGAAAAAATGAGAAGCAATATTTGTTAAAATAAAATTACTTAATTTTATGATTATAATATAGTAATTAAATTGGATGTTCTAAATGGAAGCAACCATATTATACAATATAGAAAAGAAAATTTCTGAAATAGAAATGTGTAAAAGAAGAAACCACTATAAACCTCATTTTATCGAGATTGATAAGAATTTTTCATTACTAGCATTTTTCCTATACCAAACCCAATATGTTCTCAAACAATTATAATAAGAGTAAAATCTTATGGGATATAATTTCAAGAATTTTGAAATTATCATGAGATCCATGATAGTGGAATCACCTCCCCACCCACCACTAAAGAATACTATAATCATTGTACTTTTCAATAGATCTTTATAGTATATTTAACAAGAATGTTTTAACATCAATAAGTAATTAGTAATGTTTTTTTCAATATTAATTTCAAAGGACAGAATGTTTATTATCTAATGTATTGATGATATTATTTATTCTAAACAACAATTTTTTTTAGAATTTCATTTTTATGTCATTGAAATAAATTATAATAATATCATATTTTTATTTTTTATTAATAATAGTACTGAAATATAATTAGAATACAATATGAAATAAGTGTAAAAAATGCATAAATTATAAAAAAGTTTATTTTTCTATGAAACTATTTTCATTATTTTTTTCATTTTTTAATATAAAATTTAAATATTAGAATTTATATAATATATAATTGAGTTAGTTTTTGAATTAATAATATTTATATTTTCATGGGATTAATTTTTATGATTTTCCTAAAAATATATTCTTTGTAGAATAGAATTTTTTTATTAAAACAGATCTCTAAATGAAAATATTAAGAATAAAGAATAATATAAAAATGTATAAAAAATATTTCATGTATAAAAATGAATCTATAGAGTAAAATTTATCATTTAAACCAACAATTTTAAATTTATAAAACCCATGTTTATAAATTCGGAAAGTAAGAAATATTTATCAGAAAAATAAATTTTTAGTATTTTACTTTAAAATAAATTTTTTTGTTGGTACATTAGATCATTAGGTTTATTTTAAGGACATGTTAAATTAATTTTATTAATAACAAACCAATTTATTTTCTTAATACAAGAAAAATTATAACATTGTCTTATACATTATATGCATTCTTAAAAATACACTTACAATATTCTCATAGTACATGTGCTAATGAAAAAATCAAATTTTCATAAATAAATAAATTTAATTGTGGACCCACCATTATATCTTCATCTCACATGACCACTATTGTATGGAATTACCCTATGAATATTTTATATGTTTTAATGAATGATTATATTTATGTTTCCTTAAATTAATCCGTCTATCTCATTTGAACTATTTTCATATTCATTGGTTTTGGATTTGGTTTTGGTTCCACTACAGTAGTATAAAATTTCAAAATCATGATGGGTATTTTTTCCAACCATAAAAGATAACATTTTATATTTTTATTTTCATGCAATGACTCATATACTTGATTTGGGATATTCACTCACGAAATATTTATATGGTTTTTATTAAATAAAATTATTTTATAGATGTTTATATATTCACTTATAAGTAATTTATATCATTTCATGTTTGATGGTGGGATAGGTATTTTTATCACCTTGTTTTTAAAAATAGTGAGAGTTGAATGAACAGTGAGTTACTTTGAAATATTCCTATAATAAATTAATATTACTAATTATTATATATGTTTTGAGTTAATGTTTTATAATTTCAGAGGAATATATAGGATCTAAGGACTTAGGAACAAACTTATATGACCATGGATGAGCACCGTCAGACATTGTGTTCATTATTAAAGTTTCTAGGATGAGACAATTAAATGGTAAAGGATTCATTAATGACGTGGGTGGTTCTTTATACACACACCTTGGTCTTATATTCAATTATATGGCATGTGAGGTTGAATCTCTCAGTCGAGGGTGGATGATAAAATTATAAATAATATTAATTAATTTTTTGAAATAAACAATTCATGGAATGGATTAATTATTGAGGTTCCATATGGATACTCATTCCCGAGAATGGTAACATAGGCCACAATTTGGGGAGGATTTGATTATAAATATATTTTATGAACATTATTGAAATTATGTATATGTGTTATATGAGATGAATGACTGGATATGGCCCTCAAATAGGCACACAAGTGACACATGATTGGTAGAGTGTGGTGATTGTAAATGAATGGATGATGTAATCAAATGTGGGATGACTTAAAACCAAAGGGATACAGAATATGATCATTGTTTGAATGATATTCCACCCATAAAGATGTGTTTACCAATGTGATATGACATGGGGTTGGTCAATATATAGGTTGGATGGGTATATTGAGTTGGAATATTTGGAATGGATGTGGGGAATAATTCCACTTCTACATATTGAAACCTCTGAGGCATGACCATTCAGGCTAAATAGGTTGCATGATAATGACCCTAATAGTGTGTAAGAACATGTTTTCTCTTAGAGAAGGCTATTTTCTAAGATGAAAATCATATTATTTATGGACCCTTATTATGTTTCATGTCCATTATTGGTCTTATGTGACAATTATTGGTAACCAAGTGTGACATGTGACCCTAGTGTTCTTGTGAACATAAAAACATGAATTTTAATTTATGGGTGTCTATTTATGGACATGATATGATGGATTGAGCCTATTTTGGTGGAGTCAGGTTTGTTCAAAATCATTGGATTTTCACTAGGTTCAACACAACATTATATGAAGATAGACAGTTATGTTTATTGTAAATTTGATATGGTGATCAAATGGAATGCACCATTAGGTAATTATGATAAATGGAATGCAGAAACTCTTTGTCGGGTCATAAAATTATCTCTGGGTTGACATGATATAGACATTTTATTCAGTCATAGAATGATTCGGAAAACATCATTGGGGTGGTATTTTATAATTAATACAAAATCCCCTTGTATGGTGGTCTGTGATACTGCTCAATGAGCTTCCATGGATTTAGAGCTTGACTTATATTAGTTTTTGAAAGATTATAGTTCCTATCGAGTTTCAGTTTCTAGGGTTGTTGTGATTATTGTTAGGAATAGATGGTTTTTTTTATATTGTACGATATGAGTTAATGGGAACCATTATACGATGGGTTAGAGAATTTAACGGTTTGTGATACCATGATTGAGTAATCCCAAGGCCAATATACTATATATGGGGGTGGTTTTAAACCATGTGTTGTTATTACTGTATACTAGGGTGAGTTTATCCACTGATTCATAGTTGTTATATATAGAGATAGAAGACCACCATGATTTGAAAATAATTCGAATAATTTTGGGACATGCTAAGGCATATATTATATTTTATGAAGTAGGTATAACTGGAATCAGGTTTCACTATTGAACCTAAGGTCTGGTAGGATTTATATAATTATGTGTTGAAATTTATTTATTTATTTTGGAAATTTCATATGATCAAAAAAATTATTTAATTTTTATATATGGGATTGTTTTTGTGGTTCACTGTTGATATTTGAACGCCCACACTACTCAGAAATCCATCACACATGAGAACCCATGAATTGTACAAATGGTTTCATGTAAAGGTTGGGTCATGGATAGGTATTTCAAGGTCGATTGGGAGATGATAAGATTTATTAGAAGACTATGATGATATTTTGATTGGGTTATGGGACAAAGCCTCGTATTAATTTTTTTTCATTAGTTATCTTATTTATATGATGTCATCATACTGGGAGACCACTCATGTATGTGATAATGATTGTTCATGTTAATATACTATATTTCATATGTTATTTACTCAGGTTTATTTATTCATTGTACTATGATGTTTTTCCATGGAGTTATTCATGGTTATTTACACTTATATTGTACTCTGTAGAAAGGGTGTAGTCTCCTAACTATATATTTTAGACAATATACAATAGTTCACATCCTATATAATATGCTATGGATCCTTTTAGCTCCCGTCATCCATGACATGGTTATTCGTCATAGTGAACTGGGAAATTCTTTTAAAAAGTATTATATAAACATATCACGTTTCTTGATTTGGGGAGTCGGTAAAAGGGTGGTATAGGAATGGATAGAGGACTATTATGGATATGATACTACTTCATCATGAACACTTTATATAAAAGGAACTACATAATACCAAGTAATCTAGTCAATTATTCCTGGTATTTTTTGTAATGATAAGATGATTTCACCTTATGTGATACAGATAGAGTTCACACCATTGGGATTTCTTATAGATATAACAGTAGTCCTATAGAGGCATGAGTAATCTCATGAATCAATATCAGAATATTGGTATTAACTTGAAAAATACAAATTAATTTCTTTGATTGATTAACTAAGGATGATGGTAATATATATAATATGTGTTTCCAAAATATCATATGATTTTATAATATACAAGTTATTTTGTGGTATTATGTTAATATGTACAACCCTATTTATATATATCATTTGTGGTGGAGGGTTGTGCAGATCTACATAGAGATGTCCAATGATGAGAAAGTTGATATAGTCCAATTTGAATATTGTTCCAATTACAATAGTGGGTTTTCATAAGAAATTGATTCCTCGATAATAAAACCCTACGTTGAGTAAAAAATATGGGTCCTGTTGCATAAAACAATAGTTGAATCATATATGGAATTTCACATATCAAATGAAATTAAATTATACTTAACTTAACCTAGTGACTATGACATACTCAATTTATGTTACCTATCCAGACTCAGGGTGGAGTCCCAGTGGGGTACCTAATATCTACAAGAGCCTTGGTTAGGTGATAAAACTATATGTTTATATTATATATATATATATATGACCTGATCCACGGGGGAGTGATCTTTTTGAATAGATTCTCAAAGAGGGAGGGTCCCATAGTTCTGGGTGGTGGTATTTTATTCATGTGATATATAATATTTGAAAGATACTTGGTTTGGTTGTATATCACTTGATTGGACTAGTGATATTGTTATTGGTTCATGGATAATCCCCTATGACTAATTTTCTTGTGGGGATGATTTATAGAGTTAGTGGGAGAACCTACCGACATGTGAATCATGGCTGAGGATAGTGGTGATTTAGCCATGTTTTGTTTGGGTAGACTGAAAGGTAGTGGTTTCCTTATATTTTTGGTTTCCTAATATTCATCTTAATGGATAAACACACTTGATTGAAATTGATTCATAGATGTCTTCATTGAATTTTTTATTTGGAACAGATATTCCATAATGATGGTAGTTTGACCATGGTAGGCATGTATAACACCGAGAGATTTTGTGACTATTTTTCTAAATAATTTAATCTTTCTTGATATTTTTTTCGTGCAACACAAAATCTGGATTTTTATTATATTAAAGAACAATGTTTGGATTTTTTTATACGCAACGCCAAGTTATGCATTAATTGTAGGAAACACCAAACCTTTAAGTTTATATAGGATATAAATAAATTAAAAAATATTTTATATTTAAAAAATATTGGAAATATTCTATAAATCATGAAATTCATGCGGTATTGAGTTAGTTTGTGTTACAAACGATAACAATATTCTTTTATTACTTGCGTTACATTCATTACTGAGTATAACAACACAAAAGTCATTATTAAAAAAATATTATTAAATATAACAATATATAAAAATGTTGACAAATTAGAGGTTTTGAATATTATTAAAAAAATGAAAATATATGGTTTTTAAAAATATAATATGTATTCATTTGTTACCAATTAATTATGAATGAAAATGTAAACCAATTCAATATAAAAAAATATTTTTATTTTTTTCTTATAAAGATGTTTTATCCAAATATATTAAATTAATTATTATTAATGACTGATATTAATGTAATATATATATTATATAAAATAAAATATTTTCTATTTTTGTCTAATATATTTTATCAAAATAATATAATAACAAACTCAACAATTTGCATAAAAATGATTATTTCTATAAAGTCAGTATTTCCTCTTTTTAATAGAGAAATTTTTTTAAATAAAATTTTTATAAATTTTTTAAATATAATATCTACAAATAACAACCATAATTCATATAGAAATATATAAATTTTATTAGAGTGAATTTTGGGTATTTTTATGCAGTGATTCATTTTTTGATGAATAATAAAAAAATGCTGATTTTTAATTCAAAACTACTTTTTTATAATTTATTTATTATTATCAATTATATTTTAATTTGGTTTTAATGTGATTTCATATCAATTAATTATCAATTAATCAAATCAGGTCACTGTAGTAAATTTCACATAGAAATTGAATGGAAAACCATTGAATTTTCTAAATGGTTTTACTTTAGAACCCCCCATATTGTCTCATCTGCGTGATTAAATATAATTAATTACATCCACTTCTATGATTGAAATGTTTTATAACAGATTATATATTTTAAATAATCATATTATATAATTTCTAATAATTTCAACATGTTTTTCGAAAAAGAATAATTAATGAAACCAATTAAAATTAATTACATTGATGAATTTGAAATTAAGCTTAACAACAGACTAAACATTGATCTTAAGGGAAAAAAACTAGAAAATAGTCAAAAATAATTTAATTATCCATATTTAGATCCTATAATACATTTTCTCTAATTCACATCATTATTGGATCGGCATTGTATGGAACAAACATGAGTGGAATTCACTTTTCCTAAATTTACAAGAGTTCCACACCTCCTCCACTATAAAGGCCTCCCCTCCTCCAACATCCTAAAAAATCACATGACACAATAAATCAACTAATATGTACTGAAATATTTCCAAAATATTACTCCCCTCTTAATAGAATCCTTCCCTTGTGTAAAATTCCATCCCAAAATTTCCTTTGGTGAAAACCAAATGGACTTACCCAAAGAAGATGTAACATCTTTCCACATACCCTTTAGTGTTTTTTCAATTCTCAAAACCCTAAAATATATTTATTCGATTATTTTATAAAACTAGTATACTAAATATACTGGTATTTTTTTATTCAAAATTTTTTACCTACAATTACAATCACTACCATCTAATGACTAACAAACATACTATTTATGCGTACGGCGAACTAGAGCCTCACAAAATTATGGTTATTCATTTTTACTTTAAAAAAATCTTGGTTGTTCATCATGAAAAGAAACAATTAAAATATAACATATATTGTATTTATTATGTATTTATGCTTCTGTTATTATTTTATAATAGATACCATTATACTTTCCATCTTGTATAAATACACTATCATAGTTCGTGGACTTATGGACTACTACCTGCTCAAAGAGATACAATTATTTCACAAGGTACATGGAATGTTTGAAGGATTATTTTAATGAAAATATGTGTTATATATAATATAAAAATTACACATTAATTATATTTTTTGGAAATATACATATGTATCATTTACATAATTCCATTCAATCAACAACAAAACTGAATCAATGTTAATACACACATATGGCCTACTATCACCATGAACGGTTTATTCCATTTCATTTTTATACATTCAATGAATGATTTTTTATATGTTTATAATTAATATTTTTTATATTCATATATTTTTTACATTATATATGTAAGTAAATCATGATCGAATAAAGACGATCAAGAATAATAAGTGAAAACCTGTATGAAGAAAAAATGAATATTACCTGATGTGAAATATTAATATAAAATTGTTGATGAAGGGGTAATATAAAGTCATAATAAAATAATATTTGTTATTATGTATAAAAATATGTTTCTATGAAATATTTATAATAATGTTATATTTATTATACAGGTGGTTTGTATGAGTATGATGGGAGTCAATTTATAAGGTAAGGGTAGTTCGTATCCCTTTTTAATTATCTGAGATACAATCCTTATTCACCATTCATTTATTTTTAGTGGTGTATATACTGACCATGAATGTATTCTATGATTTTTAAAAATAATATTTTTGGTATTTACATGTCACGGCATGTCCCTAGGGGGCCGTTCTATTACAACCCCAAGCCCGCCTTCCATAGGCAAGGGGATGTCGACTAGTACCGAAGGCGTATTCCCTAAAACTAGGAAGACATTGCCTTTATAACCTGCATGCAGATACAACCAAGCACACATTAAGATTCAAACTCAAGTAAACTGAATATTAAACAAAGTGAGTACAATAAGCACAAAGGGCCAGAATATAAGCCAAATTGGAAAGTACAAGGAAAACTAGGAAGTACAAGATGACTGATAGGTGAAAAGCAGATCTTGGATCATCCACCATGAATCCTACCTGAAGGGTAGGTAGAGCTCATGAAAAGCTGTCTCTGCAGTTTGCCTCATCTAACATCCACCTCTGAGCTATCTCCAGTCCTGGTACTCTCATCCTCAGTTAGTGTTTTTCTTCATCTGCACCAAAACAAATAGGGTGCCTGCATAGCCCGTGTATGGGTGAGTATAATGATAGTCAGTAGGGACCCTGAGACCCTCAAGGTCTCAAAATATCCTCAAAAGATAAACCACAAAGCATGAAGTCAACTGTCAATCCTACATAGGTATATGCCCATATATATACCTAAGCTATCATGTATACCCATCTTAATAAAATGAAAAAACAGAGTCCAACACCAAATCCCCAAGCTCAACTCTTCCACCAAGGAAGAAATACCACAAATTCATGTACCATATTGGTACTCCACACAAAATATTACCACCTAGGTATCACCATGAAGGAATGTACCACACAAGTATAGACTCAGATCACAAGATGTACAAATTAGGTATAGTAGTAGAGATGATATGATGTAACTACTGAATCATATTAATCTGTTAAGAGGCATAACCACGAAGGATCGCTAATCATCATCAGACCCGCAATGGATCTTTAGGTGCTGACCCACACAGGATCGCAAAGTGCTCACCCACTTAGGATAGCTAGGTGATGACCCATAGAGGATCTCTAGGTGTTGCCCCACACAGGATCGCTCATGTAGACCCACATGAAATCCTAGAGTGGTTCCATGAGGTACCCTCAATCACAGACCCACAAAGGATCTATTCCTCAAGTCACAGCTAGCTATTGGGTTCTCGCACTAAGCTTACATGCCTTCGGGATGGTCCTCTCTTCAAGACACTTGTTAATACTCCATCTAAAAAAAATTTCCATGAAGAATTTTCTCAAAGGACTGCCACATCGAAGGGGTCTCAAAGAAACAGACAACACGTCAATCAGACTCCTGGTCTGTAAGTTATTAGCCTTTTAGTCTTGAGTTCCTAGTTGGATTCAGGCTCGATCCAACCCAACCATACTCCATATTTACCCAAATCTCCAGTGGGTTATACTCAAATGTAACATATCTATCACATGTTTCCAGCGCCACTGACAGTTCATCAAACAGACGTCTGGTGCCAATGTTAAGGCCAAACAAGCATAAATGGGTTGTAGTGGGTCCAGGTGTAGTTCGTCCCGGTCAGACCGACCTGGCCTGGGTCGATCCAGTTTGGGTCAACCTGGACTAAACTGGAAATGGCTCAGTGGCCGCTAGGGGGCCGCTGAGGGCCGTGGAGGGCCCCGAGCAATGCGTCTATCCACAGCCGATGAGGCCATGAAGTGGTGCGGCAGGCTGTTGGGTGGTGGCGGAGGGCCGCGGGTGCCGCAAGACACTGTGAGGCTGGGGGTGCCATGGGACGGCGCGAGGCCACAGGCGCCGTAGGGCGGCGCAATGATGTGGGGCAGTGTGGCATGGTCGCGGGCGTCATGGCCACAGATGATGAAGGCCATGGGGCGGCCAATGTCGTGGGCGCCGGTGGTCGCGGATGGTTGAGGCTGCAGACGGAGAAATCCACAGGGCGGTAGAGCGCCGTATGGTGGCGGGGACTCATGCCTTCATCGGAGGATGGATCGACATGCCACCCTTTGTTCATCTCCTTCATCACGGTTCTTGAGTTCCACCGGTTTCCACCACTAGCACCGGTAGCCATCACCATCATGAAGAATGCACAAGAGAACCAAGATTTGTAGAGTGGACGAGTCATGTTTGTTTGGCCCGCACTCTCAATGTTAGTGTATTAGCAAGAAGCTATAACTTCTTCCTTGATTCAAGAAGAATTTTCAACAACGTGAAGGGAAAAATTCAACATCCTCCCTACCTATATAATTTGGTTGAATATTGTCCGTGGTTGAGACATTTTGGCATTTGTCGATCTCGCAACAAGCCTCCTTCAACAACGTCCGTGAGGATAGCAATAGATGACATTGGTGATGACAGCGTATCCTCAATTTCTGGTTCATTCATCGTTGGAGATCCTTTGATGGAGTTTAGAGAAAGGTTCATTGAAGGATAAGTGTTCTTCATTGTGGTTCTTCATGGGAGGATGTGTTTCTCCATGTTATCCGAAACTCCCACCTTTGCCAACGATTAATTTTCCCCAACCCACCAAAAAGAAAAGGTAGCCAATATAATAAAATATGGTGGCATAATTTCAAAATGGAATAATTAATTAATAAAGTTGGTGTATTAATTTAAAGGGGGTGACATAATTAATCAAGGGAAAGTTCAAGAGGCTGCCCCTAATTTAAGTGGGAGGTTCAAAGGGATATTAATCTCGTGTGGTCCACACCACCATAACTTCTCATGCAAGGTTTTAGGTTCGATGGTCCCCACCTCCATATCCTCAAGAGGGGGTTTAATTCTGGTGGTCCCCACATATTAACATCCTCAAAGAGTTTCAAAATTAATTAAAAATATAATGTTACACCATTTTATTTTATTTTATCATCTCATGAAAAAATGTTCAGAAATTCGTTCCAGGCACATCGGGTTACGAAATCACGCACCGTAAATTTTCACCAACTCGTAAAACTCCCATTTAATTAAAAAAATTACATGGAAATTCTAGGTCTTTTCATTTTCCTCACCTAAGGGATTTACATCCATGTAAGACAGAACTCAAAACTATGAAAACAAGTGGGAGTACTGAGCACGAATCATGTAACATCCCGAGATTTTATAAGATACATTTTTTTAATTTCATTCATATCTTCTATTGTACGACACACCATGATTATCTTGCGCTATATGCAACACTGTATTAGCTTGCAGTATACGCAACACTTTTCTTGGCTCTTGTTACACTCAATTTCAAGTTCGTTTGATAGAAGTTATTCTATGCAACATTGAGTGTATATATATATTCAATGTATAAATAAAATATGGTTGGATTCCGTTATACGCAACAACAAAGGAGTTGTGAACTACACTCAACCCTGACTTGGATTGCATTACACGCAATCGCGACCTTCCTCGATAGCGTGTGTTGTACACAATACCGGGTTTTACTAAACAACGATATATTATTAAAATATTGTTATGAACTAGCCGTTATGAATAGTGCTAACTAAATTTTGAATTTTATAACATTATTATTCATCTTACACATTTCTAGAACATGGTATAAGAACAAAATAAATTTTTCGGGTAAAATAAGTATTTTTTAAAAAATGCAGTTTTGCCGCCTTCTGATGGCGCACCCACATTAAATATAATATTTAACATGTTTATAAGTTCAATTTGACAAAATAAAATTCTACTTTTGAATCAGGATATAAAAATTTACATTAGATAATGTTTTGATATTTTTCCGATAACTTTCATATTTTAATGAATAGTAAAAACACGCTATATTTTAATTAAAAACAAATTTTTCCATCGTAATATCTTATGTGGTTAAATTATAATATTTAATGGGTTTAAAGTATAAATAGAATATATTTTTACCATTTAATATAATTTATGTCATTAGCATTGATTTTACCTTGAATTAATAGGTTAAATCAATTCAATCTTTTGCAATGTTTCAAAGAAAAACCCGTTTTCTTTCGACAACGAGATTAATTTTAATTTAATTTCTGCATCTTTTGAGTATTGAATTTGTAAAAATGGATTCCATATTTGGAATCAGTGGGTCCAAATTATGTTAATAAGCTACTTTTTATTTTTGGGCATTGTGAATAGTAACTACGGTAAATTTTATTTACTATAGTTAAAGGTAAATCGGGTAATTAAGGGTAAATATAAGATTATAAAATTACCCTAACACTTGGAAAAATTCTATTTGATGTCTAAAAGTAGACCCATATAACCAAATGGTCGGATTAGATTCATTTTATGGACTTTTTTCCATGAAAATAATTTAATTATTATTAAAACCAAAGAATGTGACAACATGTCATTTTCTTAAATCTTATAAGTATAATAATTTTAATTTAGTGATAAACTTCATGAAACTTCGAAAATGAATATTCTATAGAAATCTAATACAATTATCTACATCATAGGAAGTTATTTAGAATATTTAGGGATTAAATAATTATCATTTATTATGACACAAAGATGATGCAGTAATTGTCTTATTAACGAAATATTGACATAATTGATGTTATAAATGCCCAAATAAATGAAATTTGAGACTTTTTATGACTTAAATTAATTTTCTAGGTTAATATGACATGTTATTGTTGATATAAGTTACTTGGTGCGAACTTATGATTCTGTTATGAATTTCATAAAAATCATGTACCAAATAGTGTCAAAATTGACATAAATTAGTTTTTAAAACAAATATTATATTATTAATTGTTATTTAATTCCTAAAAAACTAAGGTTCAGCCAAATGAATTAGATAAGGATATATATATTAATAATAAACAACTTGGGGTTCGTTTGACTTGTTATGGTAAGTTTATTAACCATATAGTGTAAGAAAACAAAAAGACACGCTAAAAGATAAATTAATTAACTTAGAGTTAAATATAATTGATAAGGTTAAAATAATAATCTAAATTTGTCTAAATCCTATTGTATGAGAGGCTTTCGACCCATCACCACTTTAACTTCGAAATAAGACCCTTTGGAACCATTATAAACCGAATTTTACCTTAATATAAAATAATATTTTGAGATTTTCCTAAGGTGCCCCTCTCCTCCCTTATAAAAGGGCGCCTCCTCCATCTCTTCCTCACACAACTTTGAGCCTTCAAGCTCGGCCAAATCCTGCCAAATTCTCCTCTCCACTTCCCTAGAAACATCCTAGAGGTTCTGGTCTTCCTCAGAGACCAATTTTAGTGCCTTGAGAGGAGGTCTCAAAGAGGCGCTTCAAAGAAGAGGTAATTTCCATTACCGATTCTTTCACCCATATTTCTTCTTCCACTTCTTCTTATTAGGTTGTTTCATTATGAAGTAATAACATCAGTATCACTCATATACTAATATGTTATTATAAGTATGAAACAACCCTATTTCACCATCTATCCATCCTACGGAAAACGAAATCACCGCGCGTGCGTACGTACGGAATACCGTCTCCACGCCGTGGTGAAATCTATTTTCCACCACCACCTTACTTGGATGGGTATAATGGTGTAAATAATAACTATATATTATTATTTTAAAGTGATATTCATTCTGAAATAGTATACATACACTCCAATTCATTCCCACGATCATGAGAACAATATCATCGCTCGTGCGTACGTACGGACTACCGTCTCCACGACGCGATGAGATTCATTCTCCACTTTAACCATTAATGAATGATAGTAAAGTATATATAATAAGAAATCATGAAATATATGACATAATAATGATAATGGGTTTATGTTTATATATATGTATTTCATCTACTTAATTCCGTTCAACTCAATAAGGAAACGAAATCAGCGTTCATGCGTACGTACGGCCTACCGTCTCCATGAACGGTGTATTTCTTTCCATTTACTAATTTTTAATATATATGTATATTCTGAATATATATTATATATAAATAATGTTTTATATTCTGGAATTAAGTAATCATGATCTACGTAATCATATGAATAATTATAAGTCAAAACACGGACGACAAATGAAACGATTTTACCCAAAACGCTCTTTAACAAGGAATTTACAAAAGAACGGGTAAAATAAAGTCATAAGTGAACCATATATGATATCGTAACAATAATATGATTCTAGAATAAGTCAATAACATTATTTAAATCATTATACAGGAGGTTTAGACACTTACGAAGCAAATCGGACCTAAGGTAAGGGAAATATCACAATATCATTTTTATCCGAGATTGTTTATAAATTAGTATTTACTGGGGTGTATTTTATCATCCACATCCATGATTCCTAAATATTTAATATTATTTCCATTCTCCTAAAATTGTTTAAATCCTATTTTACCCTTCGGTGAGTTTTTATTAAAAGATCTGAAAGGAATCTTTTGTCGTTTTTCATACGAGGTACTTTTTGACTTTTTCGACAAAAGTACGAAGAATGTTTTTTATATACGGCATGAATGGATTTTTAAAACATTATTTCCAAGAAGCTTCCTTTAAAAGTTTTCAAGTTTATTTTTAATCAACATCTTTTAGTTATAATTTTATGAAATGTTAAGAAATGAAAAGTGTTTTTGATGTAGAAAGGATATTTTCTTCAAGAATGGAGTTTAAGTGTTTTATCAAAAATTGTTTTCCATCTAAGATAATAAAGCGTTCTATTTTTATCCCTATTATTACATTGATTTGGTTATGTTGTTATGGAATTATTTTTATGAATTCCTTTATCGTATATTAATTGTTTTATGATGTCATGATGTTTAAGATTCCCATTTTTATTACATGGGTTATGTAATGATGTATGATTTATGATTTTGTGGAACACATAAGAATGGTATCATTATCAGATGGGTGGGACCTATATCTCCCTCCAAGGCATTGGGTAAATATTTTATATCTCATGAGATAGACATGGCTGGAATGATAGGTTATACCGGTTCAGTGAAACAGGACTGAAACGAGGGTGACTCAGTTCAGAAAGGGACTTTGTCCACTAAGATAGTCTTGCCAATGAGTCTTGACTAATAAGAAATGATTCTCTATGATTATGTGTGTTTGCCACAATGTTTAATGTTTTAAGTTATGATTATTGTGATTAAATTTCACTGCCATGTGTTACCCCAGGTTATGAAATTATGATCTCTTTTATAGATTAAGATTTCCAAAAGTTATGTGCTTATGTATATGATGTGATTGATACTTATTTTGTTTACCCTTACTGAGCATTTGAGCTCACCCTTTTACGTTTTCTTTTCCCCAGGATATAAAGAAAGGTTTTAGGTATAAAAAAGGAAGATATTTATGGGAGATCTTGAAGATCTTTCAACAGGATTAGAAGATTATATTCCGAGTTTCCAAAGACACTAAACTATTACGATCCATGTGTGTGTGTTTTTTTATGTACTAAGTATTCCGCAAAAGTAATGTAATATCAATGTACGTCAAGATTTGGGTCTCTACAGTTGGTATCAGAGGAAAGGTTTAGTCAACCTTTGGAAACTAGGATGCGAGAACTTTAGTGAGATCCCTAGAGATATTTGTAAGGTATGTCTAAGGATGTCCCTAAGGTTAAGTATACGTATAGGTTATAGTACTAGAATTACGCTAACGATCATAGAATTAAACCTAAGATGTTAGATATTGAAGGTAATCCCCCTTTATTATGTTGTTTTCCCTAGCATGATTTTTTCCTCTCACACTATTCTTTTGGGTTTTAGACGATGGCTGGAACCCGAAGGAACCGTGTTGATCAACGCAATGGACAATGCAATGATTGTCCTCCTGAACAAACAAATGTTATGGGAGATGGAGTTCAAAATCTTATTGCTATACTTACACAAGCTATGAATCATTCTGGACTTCCAAATGAGCAGAGAAGGGAACAATATTCTATTGAGTCCTTCATGAGGCAACGTCCACCTTCTTTCAGTGGGACTTCCGATCCACTTGTTGCTGAACAATTGATCAGTACCACTGAAAAGATATTTTCAGTTCTTCAATGTTCTGAACATGATAAAGTCATCTTAGCAGTATATCATTTGGAACGTGAAGCTTATCAATGGTGGAATATTATCAACAATACTAGGCCAAGAGATGAAATTGAGTCCATGGAATGGGACGAGTTCAAGAACTTGTTTTTCAGTAAGTACTTCCCTCACATTCTTTGAACAAAGATGGAAAAGGAGTTTCTTGAGATGAAGCAGAAGGATGATGAATCTGTTGGTATATACGAAGAGAATTTTACAAGACTTTCAAGGTATGCATCTGGCATTATCATCCAACCTGAAAGTAAAGTTGATCAATATTTCAGTGGCTTAAAACCAAGTCTTCGAAGGGAATTAGCTATAAGAGACTTTAGTAGCTATGAAGAAATTGTGCGTTGTGCTATCAAGGTAGAAATGGAAGTTGGTGTTACATATACATCTCATGGTTTTGACAAGAAACTAAAGATGGAGTTCAAGGAGAAATCTCAGAATAATTGTGAAAAGAAGATGAATGTTTCCTTATGCACAAAGTGTGGAAAGAAGCATGGTGGAGATTTTCTTAAAGGGACTAGAAAATGATTTAAGTGTAGAAAAGAAGGTCATCGAGTAGTTGAGTGTAAAAGTAATGGAAAAAGGGTTTCTAATGATGTGAATAAAGCAAACACTGCAGAGAACGCACCACCAACACTTCAATGCTTCAAGTGCAAGGAAATGGGGCATTATGCTAATAAATGCCCTAATCCAAGGGTTAGTGATGATCAACATGAGCAACCACTTAAGGCAAAAGACAAAGGGAAGTCACATGCGATCACTATTGGCGATGTTGAATATGACAATAATGTGGTGGAATGATTAAGTGTTTATGTAATGGGATTCCAAAATAGTGTTGTATATAGTATCGTGGAATATTAGAATATTTATGTATTGGTCTATTGTGGTTTTCAATAATTTTATGGTACCAATAACCATGGAAAGTGATTGAGATATTAATGGAAAAAGAATGATATGTTCATAATGAAGGGAAAACGAGAAAATGAAATATTTGACAGTATTCATGAGCTCATGATTGATATAAGGACTAAGTGATATCATGGTTTGAGTATATAGAATTTTGAGGATTTTGGTATGTGGAAGGTGTTAACTTTTAACTGCATTCTTGTTTTCACTAAGGTTCAATGGGTATTCAAGAAAATACATGATTAATGACTTTGAATGTTTGGAATGTGACCAACAAAACATATCTTATGATATATGGGGATCAACGATGGTATTAAATCGCTGGTAATCCTTTTCACTATGTTATGAGAGTGGACTGCAGTATTATGGATAAGCCTAAAGATTGGAATGGATTATGTTGGACATAAGTTAGTATTGTTTAAGGATAAAAGTTTTTTCGATATTATTGATGGGATGTTAAACCTGCAGGACGGGCGATAGCCCATCGCGTCGAACAAGGCTGTGGGAATCGAACCCACAACTGAAGTGCGACTGACCTTTATCACCTACCAATGGCCTATAGGAAGTACCTGTTTAGTAGAAACTAGTTTTATTATATTATGCAGTATGATATATGAAGTATAAGTCCATTTTAGGAACCATATATGATTAATATCACTATAGAATGACTTATGTATATTTAATAACTTTTGCTAAGCTTTTGTTTGAGACAGATGGAATGACCCGTCATTCTATCACATGATCTGCTAACACTTCATGAATAAAAAATTCAACTTCATTTATTTAAGAGATGAAGTAGAAATTGTTCAAGGCACAAACAACAGTGAGATTTTACCAAAATAATGTAAGTATTTATTCTAATTCAAATTCTTCAACTTTAGGGAAACGATCTTGAAAACCAAAAATGTTGTCCTAGTGCTCGTATATCTGATTAATGAGATGGTACCTTAGATCGTCACAAATTTATGGATTTGTGATTGTTGGCTTTTCCATAGCCATGTTCTCTACCACTCTCCATCAGAACATGATGGTTAGATTTTTCTTCCATATCCATATTTTCACCTATGTGGAAACCCTGTGATTAGTTTATTTGGGTAACAGTTACGTTTCATACTTTTGTTTTTAAATATTGGTTTTGGTATTCCTTTTTACGATGTGGGTTTCTATTAAAGAAACTTTCAAGTTGTAAACCATTTATAACCCCGACGAATTTCGAGGGAGAAATTCATTTTAAGGGGGGTAGAATGTAACAACCCGAGATTTTATAAGATACATTCTTTTTAATTTCATTAATATCTTCTATTGTACGACACACCAAGATTATCTTGCACTATACGCAACACTGTATTAGCTTGCAGTATACGCAACACTTTTCTTGGCTCTTGTTACACACAATTTCAAGTTCGTTTGATAGAAGTTATTCTACGCAACATTGAGTGTATATATATATATATTCAATTTATAAATAAAATATGGTTGGATTCTGTTATACGCAAAAAAAAAGGAGTTGTGCACTACACTCAACCCTGACTTGGATTGCATTACACGCAATCGCGACCTTCCTCGATAGCGTGTGTTGTACACAATACCGGGTTTTACTAAACAACGATATATTATTATAATATTGTTATGAACTAGCCGTTATGAATAGTGTTAACTAAATTTTGAATTTTATAACATTATTATTCATCTTACACATTTCTAGAACATGGTATAAGAACAAAATAAATTATTCGGGTAAAATAAGTATTTTTCAAAAAATGCAGTTTTTCCGCCTTCTAATGGCGAACCCACTTTAAATCTAGTTTTTGACATGTTTATAAGTTCAATTTGAAAAAAATAAAATTATTCTTTTGAATCAGGATATAAAAATTTACATTAGATAAAGTTTTGATATTTTTCCGATAACTTTCATATTTTAATGAATAGTAAAAACACGCTATATTTTAATTAAAAACAACTTTTTTCATCGTAATATCTTATGTGGTTAAATTATAATATTTAATGGTTTTAAATTATAAATATAATATATTTTTATCGTTTAATATAATGTATGTCATTAGCATTGATTTTACCTTGAATTCATAGGTTAAATCAATTCAATCTTTTGCAATGCTTTAAAGAAAAACCCGTTTTCTTTCGACAACGGGATTAATTTTAATTTAATTTCTGCATCTTTTGTGTATTGAATTTGGAAAAATGGATTCCATATTTGGAATCAGTGGGTCCAAATTATGTTAATAAGCTACTTTTTATTTTTGGGCATTGTGAATAGTAACCATGGTAAATTTTATTTACTATAGTTAAAGGTAAATCGGGTAATTAAGGGTAAATATAAGATTATAAAATTACCCTAACACTTGGAAAAATCCTATTGGATGTCTAAAAGTATTTTCATATAACCTAAGGGTCGTATTAGATTCATTTTATGGACTTTGTTCCATGACAATAATTTAATTATTATTAAAACCAAAGAATGTGACAACATGTCATTTTCTTAAATCTTATAAGTATAATAATTTAAATTTAGTGATAAACATCATGAAACTTAGAACATGAATAGTCTAAAGAAATATAATACAATTATCTACATCATATGAATTTATTTAGAATTTTTAGGGATTAAATAATTATCATTTATTATGACACAATAATGATGCAGTAATTGTCTTATTAATGAAATATTGACATAATTGATGTTATAAATGCCCAAATAAATGTAATTTGAGACTTTTTATGACTTAATATAATTTTCTGGGTTAATATGACATGTTATTGTTGATATAAGTAACTTGTAGCAAACTTATCATTCTGTTATGAATTTCATAAAAATCATGTACCAAATAGTGTCAAAATTGACATAAATTAGTTTTTAAAACAAATATTATATTATTAATTGTTATTTAACTCCTAAAAATCTAAGGTTAGGCCAAATGAATTAGATAAGGATATATATATATATATAATAAACAACTTGGGGTTCGTTTGGCTTGTTATGGTAAGTTTATTAACCATATAGTGTAAGAAAACAAAAAATACACGGTAAAAGTTAAATTATTTAACTTAGAGTTAAATCTAATTGATAAGGTTAAAATAATAGCCTAAACTTATCTAAATCCTATTGGATGAGAGGATTGCTACCCATCCCCACTTTATCTTCGAAATAAGACCCTTTGGAACCATTATAAACCTAATTTGACCTTAATATAAAATAATATTTTGAGATTTTCCTAAGGTGCCCCTCTCCTCCCTTATAAAAGGGCACCTCCTCCCTCTTTTCCTCACACAACATTCTGCCTTCAAGCTCAGCCGAACCCTGCCAAGTTCTCCTCTAAACTTCCATAGCAACATTCTAGAGGTTCTTGTCTTCCTCAAAGACCAATTTTAGTGCCTTGAGAGGAGGTCTCAAAGAGGTGCTTCAAAGAAGAGGTAATTTCCGTTACTGATTCTTTCACCTTTATTTCTTCTTCCACTTATTCTTCTTAGGTAGTTTCATTATGAAGTAATAACATCAGTATCACTCATATATGGATATGTTATTATAAGTATGAATCAACCCTATTTCACCATCTATCCATCCTACGGAAAACGAAATCACCGCGTGTGCATACGTACGGAATACCGTCTCCACACCGTGGTGAAATCTATTTTCCACCACCACCTTACTTGGATGGGTATAATGGTGTAAATAATAACTATATATTATTATTTTAAAGTGATATTTATTCTTAAATAGTATACATACACTCCAATTCAGTCCCACGATCATGAGAACAATATCATCGCTCGTGCGTACGTACGGACTACCGTCTCCACTACGCGATGAGATTCATTCTCCACTTTAACCATTAATGATTGATTGTAAAGTATATATAATAAGTAATCATGAAATATATGACATAATAATGATACTGGATTTATGTGTATATATATGTATGTCATCTACTTAATTCTGTTAAACTCAATAAGGAAACAAAAACAGCGTTCATGCGTACGTACGGTCTACCATCTCCATGAACGATGTATTTCTTTCCATTTACAGATTTATTATATATATGTATATTCTGAATATATATTATATATAAATCATGTTTTATATTCTGGAATTAAGTAATCATGATCTACGTAATCATATGAATAATTACAAGTCAAAACACGGATGACAAATGAAACGATTTTATCCAAAACGCTCTTTAACATGGAATTTACAAAAGAACGGGTAAAATAAAGTCATAAGTGAACCATATATGATATCATGACAATTAGAATGATTCTAGAATAAGTCAATAACATTATTTAAATCATTATACAGGAGGTTCGGACACTTACGAAGCAAATCGGACATATGGTAAGGGAAATATCACAATCTAATTTTTATTCGAGATTGTTTATACTTTAGTATTTACTAGGGTGTATTTTATCATCCACATCCATGATTCCTAAATATGTAATTTTATTTCCATTCTCCTACAATTTTTTAAATACTATTTTACTCTTCGGTGAGTTTTTAGTAAAAGATATGAAAGGAATCTTTTGTCGTTTTTTGTACGAGGTACTTTTTGACTTTTTCGACAAAAGTACGAAGAATGTTTTTTATATACGGCATGAATGGATTTTTAAAACATTATTTCCAAGAAGCTTCCTTTAAAAGTTTTCAATTTTATTTTTAATCAACTTCTTTTAGTTATAATTTTATGACATGTTAAGAAATGAAAAGTGTTTTTGAATTAGAAAGGATATTTTCCTCAATAATGGAGTTCAAGTGTTTTATCAAAAATTATTTTCCATCTAAGATAATAAACGGTTATGTTTTTATCCCTATTATTAAACTGATTTTGTTATGTTGTGATGGAATTATTTTTATGAATTCCTTTATCGTATATGAATTGTTTTATGATGTCATGATGTTTAAGATTCCCATTTTTATTACATGGGTTATGTAATGATGTATGATTTATGATTTTGTGGCACACATAAGAATGGTATCATTATGAGATGGGTGAGACCTATATCTCCCTCAAATGCATTGGGTAAAGATTTTATATCTCATGAGATAGACATGGCTGAAATGGTAGGTTATACCGGTTCAGTGAAATAGGACTGAAACGAGGGTGACTCGGTTCAGAAAGGGACTTTTTCCACTAAGATAGTCTTGGAAATGAGTCTTGACTAATAAGAAATGATTCTCTATGATTATGTGTGTATTCCACAATGTTTAATGTTTTATGTTATGATTATTGTGATTACATTTCACTGCCATGAGTTACCCCAGGTTATGAAATTATGATCTCTTTTACAGATTAAGATTTCCAAAAGTTATGTTCTTATGTATATGATGTGATTGATATTTCTTTTGTTTACCCTTACTGAGCATTTGAGCACACCCTTTTATGTTTTCTTTTCCCCAGGATATAAAAAAACGTTTTAGGTATAAAAAAAGGAAGATCTTTATGGGAGATGTTGAAGATCTTTCACCAGGATTGGAATATTATATTCCGAGTTTCCAAAGACACTAAACTATTACGATCCTTGTGTGTGTTTTTGTTATGTACTAAGTATTCCGCAAAAGTAATGTAATGTCTATGTACGTCAAGCTTTGGGTCTCTACAAATCTGAGCCTCCCGGTCCTGTGTGATCTCATGGAGTTTCTCGTGCTGCCAAAGAACACGCACAAGACGTATCGACCATCCATGAAGGTCCCGCTCATATTGATCCTCAGTCTCTACTGGAACCTCTGTAAAAGTCATCCCATCATCGACGTCTAGCTCTCCAGGGAATATATTGTGAGAAGGGTCATGCACATATCGCCTCAGTTGGGATTCATGGAAGACGTCGTGCACCCGGTGCAACTAAGGTAGAAGAGCAAAGTGGTAAGCCATCTCACCAACTCTACTGAGGACCTAGAAATTTCTGATGAGTCTCAGAGTTAACATTCCACTCTGCCAAATATCCACATACTTCATCGAGGTTAGACCCATAGAAAGACATGGTCACCATCCTCGAACTCCAAAGGTCTCTGTCTCCTATTTTCATAAGACTTCATCCAACTTTGTGCAGTTTTAATCCACTCTAGGCTGATCTGCACCTTCTCTGTTGTATCCTGTACCATCTCTGGTCCCACTAGTGCTGAATCCACTAAGTCAATCTAGTAGGAAGGTGATCTAGAAGGTCACCCGTACAACACCTCAAAAGGTGCCATCCCAATCGTGGAGTGATAGCTATTGTTGTATGCAAACCCCAACAAAGGAAAGTGATCCTCCCAGCTATGACTGATGTCGAGGATGCAAACATGCAGCATGTCCTCAAGGGTCTGAATGGTCTGCTCAGTCTAGCCATTTTTCTGTAGATGGAAGGCGGAGCTCAAACAAAGCTGCGTCCCGATGGCCACCTACAACCCCTTCCATAATTGGGAAGTAAAATGTGTATCACGATCGAAGTCAATCGTCGAGGGTACTCCATGTAACCTCACAATATCATGCACATAGAGACATCCCATGCACTCTACTGAACCCTACTCTTTGATCGGTAGGAAGTGGGAAGACTTGGAGAGTCGTTCGACGATCACTCAAATAGAATCAAGACCTCTTGATGTACATGGATGTCCTCTCATGAAGTCTATGGATATCCCATACCACATACTCTTTGGGACCTCTAAAGGCAGAACCAGGCCTACTGGTACCTGATGTCCCACCTTCACTTGATTACAAGGGATGCACCAAGAGACAAACTCAGCTACTGATTTCTTCATTCCAGGACACCAGTGCTGTCATCATAGATCCGGGTACATCTTCACAACTCTTGGATTTACTTCTAGAGGGTATGTGTGGAACTCCCTCATTAATTCCTCTCGAAGTGACATTGGTACTATTCTACGTTTTCTAAAGAGGATGATGTGCTCCCCACCTTGATAAAATCCATCAGGTGCCTGCTGTAGGGATATCTGAGCACGTTGAGTCTCGCAGTCTATATCCTCATGTTGTGCCTCCCTAAATCTTTGATGAAGTGGGGGAGTGACTATTAGATACTGAAGGAAAACTGCTTCATATCGATCCAAAAAGCATATCTTCAAAGGGCCCAGTTGCTCCGTCACCCTACCTAGAAGTTGTATACCAGAACTCCTGCCTAGTGCATCTGTTAAACATTCCCCTTCCCAGGATTATATAATATCTTGAAGTCACAGTCCTAGAGGAACTCAATAAAACATCACTGTCTCAGGTTTAGGTTCTTCTGAGAGAAGATATACCTGAGACTCTTGTGATCAGAGTAGACTGTAAAATGTTCCACCGTCATATAGTGTCGCCACATCTTCAAGGTGAATACCACTGCTGCTTACTCCATGTCATGGGTAGTCTATTTCTACTCATGTTGTCTCAGCTATCCAGAACCATAAGCGATCACTGCTCGCTCTTGTATCAGGACACATTCGAGATCATTCCCTAATGCATCGTAGTTAACTACGTACCCTACGGCCTTCTCTGGAAGCCTCAAGATGGGGGTATTAGTCAGCCTCTGCCTCCACTCCTGAAAACGCTACTAGCATCTCTCTGACCACACGAAGGGTTTCCCCTTAATCATCAATGATAATAAAGGGGATGCAACTCTTGAGAAATTTGGCACAAATCTCTGGTAGTATCTGGTCAATCATAGGAAACTCTGCATCTCTATCACACTACTGGGTGGCTCCCAAGAAAGTACCACCTCAATATTCATGGTATCCACTGCAATTGGAGCCTCTCAGATGTCGTGCCCCAGAAAGTGAACCTCTTGGATAATAAATTGGCAATTTGAGAGCATACCATAAAGCTGGTTCTCTTGAAGTGTTTCTAGTACTACCTACAAATGATAAGAATGATCCTCCATAGTAGTTGAGTAGATAAGAATGTTGTCGATGAAGAATACCATAAACCGACCAAGGTATGGCTGAAAGATCATGTTCATGAGTCCCATGAACACTGCTGGAGCTTTGTTTATATCAAATTTCATAACCAAGAACTCGTAATGGATGAACTAACATCTAAAGTCATCTTCTGTACTTCATTGTCTCTATAATGAACTGAGTTTTCCATGTAATTTTATTATAAATATATGGGATTTTTATGATTCCACGAAAATTGACAGCATGTGATTTCAAGGCCCAGTGTGCCTGGAATGAATTTATGAACTTTTTTTCAGGTACGTTCAGTAAACGTGAGAGTGGGTTTTTGTAACTTCTCAACCGATGCTCAGAATTGAAATCTAGGGGCACCATTTATCTCACAACACTGATATTCTTTTATAAAGACATTCTCCTCGATGGAATTTGGATTAGGGTTAAAGTTAATTTTCGTGTTTTTCTTGAAAGAATAAAATAAAATAAAACTGTGTAACATTGTGTTTTATTTTTCTTTGGAACTACCATGAGGATGTTGAGAGTTGGGGACCACCTGAACCAAAACCTCTCAATATAGGTTCTAGTGGTCGGGATCACCCGAGCCTAACCTACCTTGTGGGTTATGGTGGTGGGGACCACCCGAGACTTAAACCCCCTGAAACTCCCCTCTTAATGGGGAGAAACCTCTTGAGATTACCCCCATTAATGATGACACCCCCATTAGATAATTTTATCAACTCAATTAATTAATTAAACCAATTCGAAATTTTTTCTGACAACATTATTGATAATATAATTTATTATTTGGGCTACCTCTTCATTTTGGTGAAATTGGGAGAAAGGATCCTTGGGAGAATTCTCTCCAATGAAAAATGCCAATGAAGAACACCAACATCAAATCCGACATCTTCCTCAGTACATTAGTTTATGAGGACCATCTTCAATGTCAATGAACCGACAATCGAGGAAACGATGACATCACCGATATCCATCTATTCCCAATGACATCATCTCCTTCCCCACAGGAAATCTTCAATGAATCAAACAAACGATGTAGGGGATGGTATTGAATTCTTGTAATTTCTCAATAAAATTTCACATTCTTGAAAAACATGGAGAATGTGGAACAACCAAAATGAGTTGATCCGTGATTCGTACAAAATTGTTGAATTTGATGTTCTTGATTCATGGTTTTTGTTGAGTCGTTTTCTACTGCTCTAACGCGGAGGGTGTGGGCCAAACAAACATGGAACTACCCCTCTAACTTTATTATTTTTGTATGTTATTCACCATGGTGACAGTGACTGGTTCCAGCGTTTGGCACCAGTGGAACTCGAGAATGGCGGTCGGCACCACCGATGGCCGCAATGAAGGTAACGGTGCAACGGTGCCACCCCTTAGCCTTTTTGTGCTACCCAGTGGCCTTTTGTGCCACCCCATGGCCTCGTCCCACTGCCATGTGGCCTACCACACCGCCCCAAAGCAAGTCTCACCACCCAACAACCTCACCGTGCAACCCCGTGGCCTGCCGCGCCGATGACGGTCGTCCGCGGCCCCGTTCGTGGCCTCTACACACTGGCGGCCCTCACAGCCACCATGCTGCTGCTAGGCTGGGCCGCCCAGCATGGGTCTGGTTGTACCCAGTAGGCCTTTCTAGGTAACCCAAACTTGGTCGCCCCAGGATTGGTCGGACATGACCTGGACCCACTTCGACCCATTTACACATTTTTGGCCATAACTTTGGCACCAGACGTCCGTTTGATGAACTATCTGTAGCTCCAGACACCTTGGAGTGAGATGATAACTTTGGTATACTCTACTAGAGATTTGGATAAATTTGGAGGAATAGTCGGGTTGGATTGAGCACGAATCCAAGCGGGGCCTCGGGACTAAAAGGCTAATAAATCGTATACTGTGTGTCTGATTGAATTATTGATTGTTGTGTTGAGACCTTTATAATGTGTTAGTCATTTGGGATACATCTTCGTGAGGCTTCATGGCAGATTACGGAGACAAACAAACGTAGCTCTGGAACCCAATAGCTGGTTGTGACATGATGAATGAAGAGTGATCTTGTGTCGGTGAGCACTAAATGATCCTGTGTGGGTCCGCATTGAGCGATCATGTGTGGTTCAACACCTATCGATCTTGTAGGGGTCAGCACTGAGTGATTCTATGTGGTTTAGCACCGAGCGATCCTGTGTGGGTCAGCACCAAGCGATCCGGTGTGGGTCAGCACCCAGAGATCCTTTGTGGGTAAGATGATCATTAGAGAACCTTATTGGGTCTACCTCTTAATAGTGTAAGATGATTTAGTAGTTATATCTAATCATCTATACTTCCGTACTTAAGTTATACTTTGTCTGAGCTAATTTGTAATGTGTGGTACTTTATTTTGTGGTAATAACTTAGTGGTATTATTTTGTGTGATGTACCTCTGTTGTACTTACCTTTGTGGTATTCCTTCCTTTGTGGAATAGTTCAGATTTGGGCTTTGATTTGGACTCTATGTTTTCCTTATCTTTGAGACGGGTTTACTTGATAACATAGGTATATGTATAGGCATATACCTAAGTAGGATTTTCAGTTGATTCCATTCTTTGTGGTTTATCCTTGGTAGATTTTGTGGGACCTTGATGGTCTTGGGGTCCCTACTGAGTCTCGTTATACTCACACCTGCATGGGCTATGCCCACACCCTGTTGTGTTTGGTGCAAATTATGGACAACACAGATTGAGGACGAGGGTACCAGGACTGTAGATAGCTCAGTGGTGGACGTTAGATGAGGCGAACCCTAGAGAAAACCGTTCGTGAGTTGTACCTACCCTTCAGGTAGAATTCATGGTGGATGATCCAGGAGCTACTTTTCAACTATCAGTCATCTTTTACTATCCAGTACTCTATGTACTTTCCAGTTCTGCTTGTATTCTAGCCCTTTTTACTTACTATTCTCATTCTGTTTAATGTTCAGTTTACTTGAGTTCATATCTTTTTGTGTTCTTGGTTGTGTGTGTTACATGTAATAAAGGAAAATGCCTTCTATATTTTAGGGAATACGCATTTGGTGCTTGTCTCCAACCCCTAGCCTATGGAAGGTGGGCATGGTGTAGTCATGGCATAGGCCCCGGGGGAGGGTCGTGACAAATTGGTATCGGGGGAGTTGATTCTACCATAGAACATAAGATTCATATATATCTTTTTAACAGAAATAATGTTATGTGTAGTGAGTGTGGTTATCAATTTAGTTAATCCAGTGTTGGTGCGGTGTCCGGCGTATCCATACACCATGACCCTGACTTCTGATTTAAAACTCATTGCACGAAAACCATGGTTACGTATGTGTTTTGAAGAGTTTTCGGTGTGACCTCTTTGAGTCATCTCACCATGTATAACTTATTGACTGTGTTACACCTGTTTCTTTTTAGGATGCCTCTACACAGAAAGCCAGCTAGGGTTCTGAGAGCTGTACACATTGATATCCCACCGAGCGATGAGGCCTCGAGGTAGTGAACTATTCCAGTAGAGGTAGCAGCGGAGGCACCAGCGGTACCACTACCTGTTGGCCCACCGATGCCACTAGCTCCAGCAGAAAATGGTGCATGCCACTTGAGCGCATTGCATAAGTTCCAGTGCCAGAGGCCACCATGGTTCAGGGGAGAGATAGACCCACATGCGGCTGAGGATGGGCTTGACATTGTGGTGACAGTTTTCCGAAAAGTAGGGACACCATCCTACCTCTTGGTGATCCTTGCCGCCATTCACCCACAGGTTGTAGCATGTAGATGGTGGAGCTTGATGCTTTTGGATCATGATGAGGTGACGCTTCTCTGGGTAAACTTCGAGATCCTGTTTCAGGAAGAGTTTGTTCCTGTAACTCTTCATGCAGTGCAGATTCATGAGCTACTTCATCTGTAGAAAGGCATCATGATTGTGTCTTAGTACTAAGAAAGGTTCACTGACCTTTCATGTTACTCCCCATATATGGTGTGGGGACCATTATTCAGGGCCAGTACCTTCGAGAAAGGACTCAGTCGGGAGATCATGGTTTCGATGATGTCACATAGCATTCCAATGCACGCGGGGGTGTTAGAGGGGGAACTCATAGTGGAGAGTTTCCTTGATGATCAGTCACCAGTAGAGAAACCCACTACCAGTCATCACATAGCAGAGTCTTATGCACTTTTAAGCATACAGATTGCACATAGGTCCAAGAGGACCATACCTACAGATGGACGACCGTATGATTCAAGGTCGCTTGTGCGGGGCCACACGAGGTAGATTCAGTCATTCCAGGAGTAGGCAGGGTTACATATGCGGCGGGTAGGGTCACATGGCTCGTGATTGTCTGACCCGCCATATAGATGATCAGTAGACGGTTGAAAGACATCCTAGGAAGAGACAGAGATTCAACTGAGGTGGTCCGCAGGGAGCTGGCAGACGTGGTAGAGGAGCTGGCCATGCAGCTAGCTGTGGGCAACGATTCAGTAAGTTACTGCCACCACCATTAAGAGGTCAACCCTGACTGTAGGGAGCATGTGGACAGGGGAGAGCTCAGCTACAGGCAGCTGAGGCCTGAAATCATGGCGCTCTAGAGATTATACGAGTTGTGATCTATATCTATTCCACGTTAGTTGTAGTACTTATAGACACAACTTCCAAACATTATTTTATTTCCACTTCCCTCATTCGGAGTTCGGAGATTCCGACAGAGCCCTTGGATTGATCATTATGGCCAGGGACTCTTATGGGAGCAGATTCGACGATTACGCAGTGGTGCTGATAGTGTGAGCATACACTAGGAGGTGAGAGCATTGGCAGGGATCTCATAGTAGCAGCGTCGAGGCTTTATGACATCATCTTGGTTATGTATTGGTTATCTACAGTCCATGATCAGATTGACTGTATTAGGCACATAGTGCGGTGTGTCTGCACTGATGGTACTAGGTTTACCTTCACTGGTTAGAAGAGAGCCTTTTCAGCATAGAATGGACTTACACAGAGGAGAGTGTAGCCGATCACTCATCATTTTTCTATCCATACCCTTAGATAAGTTGATGTAGAGAGTCCAAGTTATCATGTAGTGGTGGACCAGTACGTGGATGTCTTCCCTAATGAGGCTTCGGGACTACCTCCTCAGAGAGTGGTGGACTGTTGAACTGAACTGTACCCCAGGACGCCACCGATATATACACCAGTGTATCGAATGTCTCATGTGGAGCTTCTTGAGCTGCAAGTACAGTTGGAGGACTTATAGGGGAAGGGATTCATTCAGCCCAGTGTTTCTCCTTGTGTAGCCCAGATTTTGTTCTCCAAGAAGGGGAATGTGAGTTTGATACTTTGTGTTGACTATTGGAACCTACACCAGGTGACTGTGAAGAACAAGAACCCACTCCCAAGGATTGAGGACCACTTTGATCAGATGATGGGAGCAAGTTAATTATTGAATATAATCCTGACAACAGGCTATCACCTGCTCGGAATACGAGAAGAGGATGTGCACAAGACAAATTTTAGTTGTCAGTATGGCCACTACATGTTCTTGGTTATTCCATTCAGTGTAACCAATTCTACAGTAGTGTTCATGGGACCCATTAGCAAGGTCTTTCATCCATAACTTGATCTCTTTGTAGTAGTCTTCATCAATGACAATATGATCGACTCGACTGTTGAGGAAGAGCATGCCTTCCATTTTCACATTGTACTAGAAACACTCTGAGAAAACCAGCATTATGGTGGGACCTCAAAGTGCCAGTTCTGGATCCATGTGGTTCACTTTCTGGGACATTCCATATCGAAGGCTGGATTTGCAGTGGATCCAGACTAGATTGAGGTGGTACTTTTATGGGAGCCACCCAGGAGTGTGACAGAGGTATGGTGTTTCCAAGGTTTGACCGGATACTACCATAGATTTGTTCCATATTTATCTAGATTTTAAAAACCACTTTCAACATTGATGAAGAAGGGGCAAACCTTTATTTGGTCGAAGAGATGCCATAAGAGTTTTCAGGAGCTGAGGTAGAGGCTGACTAGTGCCCCCATATTGTGGAATCCAGAGGAGGGAGTAGGGTACGCAGTCTATTGCTACGCATCAGGAACTAGACTCAAATGTGTCTTGCTGTAGGAAAAAGAAGTGGTCACATATGGTTCTAAAAATAAGAGAAAACATGAGAATAACTATGATATCCATGACCTTGAGTTAGCAGAAGTGGTGTTGACATTGAAGATGTGGATACATTACTTGAAGGAAGACCATATTAAGGTTTAATATGATTATAATAGTTTCAGGTATATATTATATCAGAAGGACTAGAACCTGAGAAAATGACGTTGGATCGAGTTCCTCCAAGACTATAACTTTGAGATAGTCTATACATCGGGGAAGGGGAATGTTGTAGTAGATGCACTCAGTAGGAGATCTGGTATACAACTGCTAGGTGCGGCAACGAACCAACTGTCCTTTTTGTAGATATCCATTGTGGATCGAGATAGAGCATTTTTTATTCTATCTCTTACAGTCACTCCCCCACTACATTAGCGTGTAAGGTAGGCATAGATTAGGGACACTAACTGTGAGACATAACATGCTCAGATATACATAGGACTGGCACCTGATGGATTTTTTGAAGGTGGGGACCACATTCTATTCTTTAGAGGATGTACCATGATACCTGTGTCATTTTAGGAGGAAGTGTTGAGGGAGTTTCACACATCCACTTTAGTGTTACATCCAGGAGTGGTGAAGATGTACTAGGATCTCCGAAGAAAACACTGGTATCTAGGAATGAAGAAATCAGTAGTAGAGTTTGTCTATTGATGCCTCACTTGTCAGCAAGTGAAGGCCGAGAATTATGTACCAGCAGGATTGGTTCAGCCTTTAGAGGTCCCCAAGTTGATATAGTACGGGATATCCTTTGACATCGTTACATGACATACACCTACATCCATAGATCATGATTCTATTAGGGTGATAATCGAATGACTCACCAAATTGTCTCACATCCCACCGATCAGAGAGCAGGGTTCAGTAGAGATCTTGGGACGCCATTATTTTTATGAGATTGTATGTTTACATGGAGTACACTACAAGGTTGTCTCTGATCACGATGCACCATTTTATTCCCAACAATGGAAGGGGTTTTAGGAGGCTTTCACGATGCAAATTCCTTTGAGCGCAGCCTTCCATCAGCAGATGGATGGCCAGACTGAGTGGACCATTCAGACTCTCGAGGACATGCTGAATGCTTCCATCCTCGACTATGATCGCAGTTGGGAGGAACACTATCCTTTGTTAGTGTTTTCATATAATAACATCCATCACTCCACCATTGGGATGACACCTTTTGTTGTCTTTTACAGGTGACCTTGCAGATCACCTTTATGCTTGACTGACCTAGGGGAGTCAGCACTAGTGGGACCATAGATGGTACATGCAACCATAGAGAAGGTGCAAATCATTTAGGAGCAGATGAACACTACACATAGCAGGCATACATCTTATGCAGACAGTAGACAAAGACCTCTAGAGTTCGAGGATGGTGACCAAATTTTTCTATAGGACTCTCCTCGAAGAGGTTTGCAGAGATTTGGTTGAAGTAGAATGTTATCTCAATGATTTATCAAAACTTTCCAGATCCTCGTCAGATTTGGTGTGGTGACTTACCTCTTAGATCTTCCACCTCAGTTGCACTAGGTTCATGACGTCTTCCACATATCCCAGCTGAGGAGATACGTGCATGACCCTTCTCACATCATCGACCATGGAGATCTAGACGTCGACGATGGACGAATGTTACCGAGGTTACAGTAGAGATTGAGGATCAACAAGAGTGGTTCCTTCGTGGATGGTTGATACCTATGGGGTGCATTAGTTGGAAGCACCTGAACCTCTAGGAGAGCACATGGGAGCAGGAGGCTTAGATTCGTGCTCATTACCCCAACTTGTTTTCCTAGAATTGAGTTGCGGCATATGAAGACGTAAATCACTGAGGTGTGGAGAATTTAAAGACCCATAATTTCCTTGAATTTTTTTTAAATATAAGTGAATATTATGTGTCCGTGAAAATTGATGGTCCATGATTCCATGGACCGGTGTGCCCGGTATGAATTTAGGATCTTTTTTTCGAGTACATTCAGTAAACTTGTGAGGAGGTTTTTGTAACATTTGAACCGGTAATCAGAAATAAAATCTGAGGGCACCGTTGAACATGCAGCACCAATATTTTCTTAAGAAGAATTTCACCTCGATGGCAGTTGTTTGAGGGTGAAAGTTAATTTTTTGGTGTTTCATGAAAGAATAAAATAAAATAAAATTGTGTAACATTTTATTTTATTTTTCTTTGGAACTCTCATGTAGATGTTGAGAGATGGGGACCACGTGAACTAAAACCTCTCTATATAGGTTATGGTGGTGGAGACCACCCGAGCCTAACCTCCCATGCGGGTTATCGTGGTGGGGACCACCCAACACATAAACTGCCTTGAACTCCCCTCTTAATGGGGAGAAACCACTTGAGCTTCCCCACTATAATTATGCCATGCCCCTTTAATTAATTTTATCAACTGATTTAATTAATTAAACCAATTTAAAAATTATACCAACAACTTAATAGATAACATAATCAATTATTTGGGATAAATCTTCCTTTTGGTGGAATTAGGAGGAAGGAGCCTTGGGAGAAAGATCTCCAATGACGATTTCCAACAAAGAAAACTGACTTTGACTCTGACTTCTTCCATGGGACATTAGTTGATGATGAACGTCTTCAACGTCGAAGAACTGACGATCTAGGAAATGCTAACGTCACTGATGTTCGCCTATTCCCAACTACGTTGTCTCCCTCCCTGTGGACAATATTCAATGAATCAAATGAACAAGGTAGGGGTTGTTATTGAATTCTTGTAATTTCTTGATTAAAATCTTAATTCTTGGGAAGCATGGAGAACATCGATCAACCAAAATGTTTTGATCCATGATTCATATTTTATTATTGAATACGATGTTCTTGATTCATGGATTTTGTTGAGTCATTTCCTACAGCTCTAACGTAGAGGGTGCAGACCAAACAAACATGGGATGACCCCTCCTTCATTGTTCTTTTGGTATGTTTTTCATGATGGTGATGGTGATCAGTGCCGGCGTTTGGCACTGGTAGAACTTGAAAATGGTGGTCGGCCACACAGCTAGCCGCGATGAAGGTGATGATGAAACAACGCCCCCTCGCGGCCAACTACGGCATGCTTTGCCACCCAGCAGCCTCACCGCGCTGCCCTACTGCCTGCCGCACTGCCCGAGGCCCCCCGCACTGCCCAGCAGCCCTCTGTGTGCCCCTTCGTAGCCTCTGCACCCTCGCGGCCCTCGTGGCCACGTGCCGCTGCCTGAATGGCCCGCCCAGCGTGGGCTGGGTCGGACCTAGTGAGTCGGGTATGGCGAACCAAACCGGGTCAGCCCAGGCTGGGTCAGTCCGGGTGTCTCTGACCGGGTCGGACCAGACCCATACCCACTTCGACCCATTTACACATTTTCAGCCAAAACAATGGCACCGAGCGTCCGTTTGACGAACCATCTGTGGCGTCAGAAACCATGGAGCAAGACTATCCCTTTGGTATACTCCAGTAAATATTTGGATAACGTTGGTTGACAATTGGGTTGGATCGAGCATGAATCCAACCGGGCCCTCAGGACTAATAGGATAATAAATCACAGACCAGGCATCTGAATGACGCAACATCTGTTGCTTTGAAACCCCTACGATGTGGCATTCCATTGGGATACTTCTTGTGAGACTTTGTGGTAGTTATAGTATCGACTAGTGTCTTGTGGAGCGGACCCTCATGGATACAAGCGAGCATAGTGCGAGAACCCAGTAGCTGGCTGTGAGGTGAATAATCAAGAGCGATCCTATGTGGGTCAGCACTGAGTGTATAAGGCCCCGACCTTAAACCTTACTTAATATTGAATTAAATGAATAATTCACATTGAGGATCTTTTCAGGTTTAGTGTTTTAGATAATTATATCATAAAACATGAATTACATTCCACATTTAAACAAAGTGGTAACATAAAAGACAGTATTCGTTTTCCCCATCAACGGAAACATATTTGAAATAAAACTTGGATTCTTTCTTGACACTTCTATGACACTATCATCATAACATGCACCTTTCCCTTGACCTGTGAAAAACATTTCAAAAACTTGGGATGAGCATAAAAATCTCATTAAGGGATATAAAAGTACGAAAAGAAAACATTAGTCCATGTATGAAATCATACTTTACTCATAAAACATAAGAATTTTAACATACCTCATCAAATCATGAATAAATTATAGAAATCATAAGGCATAAAGGTAACTTGAGGCATTCATAACATTATTACATAGGGAGTAACCATCTTGGTTACGTTTGGAATACCCATCACAGTATATTCCCTAAATATCTTCGGAGAAACCTTAACGTTTAACTCCTTCGCGTTACCCAATGAATTGGAGTGCTATATTGGGATCACCCTCCCTTAGTTTATCACAGAACCACCCGTCTTCATAACAATGCCCAAGAACCATAACATAATCATAGAACATAACATAAGCATAAAGGAAATATAACATTCCCACATTGAAATAACAATATAACATTTTAAGATATTGAAATATTGAATCTATTCTAAAAACCATTTTCAAAACGATTTAAAACATTTAATAAAGAGATTTTTAAATCAAAGTGTCACAAACCACATTTAAGCTTTTAACATTTTAAACCATTAATATCCATATAAATAAATCCTTAAAACCATTTTTAAATCATGGATATTAATGAGAAATATTTATAATAATAAATCATTAAAACATTTAAAACGATATTTTAGTTAAAGGTATTTTAACAAAATGAGACACTTGAATACAATAACTGAGGAATAAAATTTAATCAAAACTTTATAATATCATGAGAATAAATGGATTCATGATATAATATTCCAAAGGATAGTATATACACCATAAATGAGTGAACTGGTGCATAACATCAATGAAGTCTCAATAGAAATGTAAAATGAGATGAATCCCATTATAAAGAAGGTATCCTTAAATTAAGGATAAATCAATCTCATAATTATGTGTGACAAATATAAATTCACCCAATATAAGTGGATGTTAAGTGTAAAATAATCAAAGGTAGTTCACACATATTCAAAGGATGACATATTCAATAACTATATGTTGAACCCAAAGAAATCAAAATTGGGTTAAGAAGTTCCCTTGACAGCCTAACAACATCACATCAAATTATAGAAAAAGAGTTGATGAGAGAGATAGAGAGTATCTCATCACTTGGACATAAAATTTACAGCAATAAGGATATATAAGAACATATCCCCACATCATAAGATGAAAATTAAAAGACATAACAAAATAAGTCTTTTTAAAAGAGGATGGTGAAAGGTTCCCTTGCTGATTTGGGTAACATTCGAAACGGACACCCCATGAATGAAGGACTATACAACATTTATGTAAATACTCATAAAAGAATGTATGTTACACAAAGAGTAGAATAATGGACAGTAAATACACCACTCAAAAGGAAATATTGCAAAATGTAGCATGAATCTCAAGAAAACACAAAGTGAGATAAAAATCCCCTTATGAAATTTCGGCAGCCTAACGGTGCCAATTAAAACGTCCAACAATGAATTTATGAGATCAAATAGGGTCTCTAAACATGTGAACATAAAAAGTTAAGAATGAGGAATATAAAATAAAATCCCCAACATAACAAAGATGAGCTTAAAAGAAATGACATAAAAGAGAGTACTTAAAAAAGAAGAGAGAGGTAGGATCCCTTACCTCGGGTCCGACTTGACTCGATCATTCTTTAACATCCTGAATAATAAACATGAGTTAATTTCTACTTACTTAAGAACATTTTTCAAGTTTATTATTCCTTTTATATCACTTACTACAATTCTATGAACACTATGTAATTATTTAAGTTAATAATGGTCGTTGTGTAGATCATTGCTACTTGAGTCAAAAATAAACTCTTTATAATTACAAGGTGTTCATGTGGTAAAATATATATTATATACAGAATTATATTCATTATGTAGATATGATATATATTATATATATCCATTATATACATGCATTTATAATATTACATAACATTTATAGGTAAAAATGAAATGCACCGTTCATGGAGACGGTAAGACGTACATACGCATGAACGCTACTTCCATTTCTATTTCTTATTTAATGGAATTAAAACATAATGATATATAATAGTATTATCATTAAAGTATGGTATCATACATAATATCAATAATCTATCCTTTATACGTACCACATATGGTATTAACGAATCAAATCACTTTGAGGGGGCGGTAGTCCGCACTTCCTAAAATGAAGATATCGCATTTAACCATAATGGAAACCATTAAGGTATGCCATAAATGAAAAATACAGAAGCTTAAGAAAAACATAAAAATATTATATATCATATATAAATATAGTTACATCTCAATGGCCACCTTTGAGGGTGTTAAAAGAATATTGAATAATCATCGTTTCGTGAGGCAGAAATCCACCATCCACAAAAACAGTATCTTCTTTAACCATTAGATGTAGGTGTGTGTAAGTGTAGCTCGAATAAATATTATAAAAAAATCCTAGTATATTTAACATACTTTATTTGTTACAAAATAAATGAATAAAACATGTTATGGGGTTGGAGAAGAAAAATATAAAAAAAGAACACAAGTGAAGACATTACCTTAAAATCGGGTCTCTCTCATTGATTTGAGCTCAAAAGCTTCTTTGGGAAGACTTCTTCCCAATGTGAGGCTTCTAGGAGTAAGAGAGGGAAGAGGAGAGACTAAATGAGAAGGGTTTGGCCGAGCCAATGGCTTGAGAGGTGTGGATAAGGTGGTAGAGGTGGGGGCCTTTTTATAAGAGGAGAGGAGGGGAAATCTTGGAAAGTTACAAAATGTTACTTTATTTTCAAATGATTTTCGGATTTTAAAGGTCCCACATTGATGTATTTCTAGGATAAGGTAGTAAGGGTTCGAAATATACTCATCCAATAGGTTTTTGACAAGTTTAAGTTATAGTTTTAACATTATCATTTCATTTTATTTAAATCCTTTATTAATGGGGTAATCGTTGCATTATTAGTTTGTCATAAAAAATTAAATTTAATTAATGTCTACAAATTATAATAAAAATATCATGATGTAGAAATTTTTTTTATCTTTCTAATGAATATTCATAGTAAACAATATGACTTGTATAACACCATTTAAAAATTGTATTAGTAAAACAACTCATGCTTGTGACATTTTAATTTTAACTTTAAACAAAAAGTTATTTATGTCATTTTCCAACCAAAGTGGCTCCATGTGGTCCCCAAGTTGACCCATTGATTGTCTTGGTCGGCCATGACACATCCAATTAGGGTTGTACATGTGTCTATGTCAGTTCATATTATTAAAACATTATTTTTAACATAAATTACACTAATTACCTCTAATCGTGATTAAAAACTTAAAAGTTACTATTCACCAAAAATTATTTTTGTCCCATTGAACATCATTTTACATCTTAATTACAACCATGTATATCGGATTTTTGAAATTCAAATCACATAAGTGGTGAAGTTTCATTTAAACGATAAAATCATTTTTTAAACTACCACTTAGTGGTTTCACTATTCATCCGAAATTGAAGTTTTTCAGAAAATACCAAAACTTCACCCTAAGCTATATTTGATATTCCAAATTCAAAAATTATTTCTACTTTAAAAAATTCAAAACATATAGGTTTCATTAATTAATTTAATAATTAATTCCCACTGTCAAAAAAATAGCGTGTTTTTATGAAACAATATCTATTAAAAGATTGACATTAGTTTAAGTTCAATTTCAAAGTGAAATTAATTTCTAATGACCACTATTGAATTAAATGGTAAAAATATATCTTAATTTCACTTTAAAAACAATTCAAAAGATAATCTAATCATATAAATAAATTAGATTAAAAAGAGGTTTTGAATTAAAATAAAACATTTTTCACTATTCATTAAAAAATGATCTATATCGGAAAAATACAAAAAATTTACACAAAGAAAATTTTGAGGTCCCTATTCTAAAGAAGAATTTTATTTAGTCAAATATAACACATAAATTTTTCAAAAAGTGTATTTAAAAGAGGTTCTCTATCAAAAGGCGGTTAATCGACCTTTTAAAGAATATTAGAATGTTTACTCTTAAAATTGGATTCATTCGCATTTTTAATCTTCTAACATTTATTGTAAAAAGTAAAAATATTTGACAAACATATATAATATTTTTGTAGTTAGTTCGGTTAATTCCCGTCATTAAAATGGATAGGCGTTAACTACCATTTAAAATAATATTATTTTGTTATTAGAGTGCAACGTAAGATTCCCAAGAAACTCATTGTTGCGTATTGGGTACGACATCGAGCATAACGTCCCCTTTAAAGTAATATTAATATTTTATTCACAAATATGGATAAATATGAAATTTTCATATTCTTTATTTACCTGGGGTGTTACATCCTTCCCCCCTTTTGGGAATTGCATCCTCGCAATTTTAAAATTGGGCTTGGAAGCTTCATTGAAAATCCAACATCGGTACAAGAGTTAGTAAATCTATCACTTTAAAAGAATGGGAGAGAAGTACAGATGTCACCCGATTTAACCCATACTAGGATTCCAAGTATGAAAATATGGATATGGGGGAAAAACAAAGGGTCATGTTCTGATGGATAGTGATAGTAAACATGTCTAGGAGAAAGTTAACAACAAGAAAATCACAAACTTGTGATGGGTTAAATTGTATTTGATTCCCCAGTAGGAACAATTAACAGAAAACATTTTTGTTTTATGTTAATTTTCATTGAGGAATTTATTTATGAGCTTAAATAAAACATAAGGAATCATACTTAATTGACATGTTGACATTAAAATTTTACTAGATTTCTTACACGAACTCATATTTTCTCTAAAAGACGAGTATTTGGGATGACTTATTCACAATAAGAGAGCTATAGTCAACTTCTAGAGAATCACCTAATCCACAAAAGAGAACTATATACTTCCCATGTCATTAGACCTTAACCAAAACTAAAACCAAAAAGGATAGTATGAGGTCAGATAATACCCATAAAGGATAATCCTTTATAAAAAAAATCTATTCTTAATCTCCAAAATTTGTCAAACAAAACCCAAAGTTCAACAAAGTCCATTCAATAAACATGTATCCATAAAATTCTACAAAGTAAACCAAAATAAGATTGAAACTCAATTCACTAAACGATTTAGTCACATAGTCTCCTAAGATAAATTTTAACATTTTTCTCCAAAATAACATCAGTTACTCTTATAGTCTCATACTGAAAAGTAATTAACCTAATCACATATCCTCCATGATAGGCTAATCATTTCCATTGATAACCAAAAAATCAACTTAGTCTTAATTCATAAAATAATCTAACTAAAAATAATCATTCTTACTAACCAGGGACTTTATATAGTCCAGTGGTAGGCGATAAATACCAGTTGCACTTCGGTTGTGGGTTCGATTCCCGTAGCTTCGTTCGACGCGGCGGGTTGTCACACGGTCTGCGTGTTGTCCCTTTTCAGAAACTATATATTTTTATAACATTCCTCAATAAGAGATAAATTCATCAAAAATAACTATAACATATTTTAACCACAAGGGTTATCTGATTACTTCCATTTTGCAACCCAAAATGTATTAACAAGTAATTGACTCAAATTCAAGGATCATATAAACCCAAATGGTTCTTTATAACTATATCCAGAAAAGAAAGGATAATTATTCCTTGAATTAAGTTTTCGAATATCAAACATCAGGGTTACTATAAAAAGTCTTCTAATGTAACCCCATCATCAAAAGAGACTTAATACATCTAAGAATTTCACCATCCTAATATCTAAGATAACTCTTGAATCCCTTATATGATGACTTCTTACTCATTCAACATTATTCATGATCCATTAGCCATCCGTTTTCAACTTATTCTGAAATACTTCTTTCCTAAAAACCAAATCATGAATCATATCCTAAAATTCAAATAAGAGGAAAACATATCTTAAGAAATAATCCATACATTTCATTCTTCATTGTCAGTTTCTTCATCCTCAATCGGAATGGCATTAGGTATTGGTAACTGAATATTTGTACGATCTTGGTGACCCCATTCTCGAAACTTCTTCGTAGGACATGTGTTTTCTTAATGACCATGCACACCACATTTAAAACATTCAATTGATCCTTCAGAAAGAACTTCTTTCCCATTCCTAGAGTCAACTAGAGGCTTCCTTTTTCCATGGAAGGTTATTGCTTTATGACCTTGATTTCCACATCTATAGCATATTTATGTCCCTTTGAAACATTTTCCTATGTGTTTCTTTCCACATATTTGACACATAGGTTTTCAAACATACCTACATTTATGATTATTACCTGAACATCTGTAGGTATTTGTTTCTTGCATATACGATGCCTTATAAAAATCACTAAGGTTCAGGTGGTCAATCATGACTCTAGATAGTTGGTTGAGGATAACCACAAGATTTTTCATTGCATCTTCCATGTCATTAAGTTGTTCTTTCATAAAACCAGCACAGTTTTCTTCAAATCCACTGTTACTTTGGTGCCTTCTAGATCCAGCCATTTACTAAAACCAAAAAGGTCAGTGTGAGTATATCAGTAAAATCATCAAATAAAAAAAGGAGGAAGATAAACACCAAGATATACTTATCCATGTTATTTCAAACTCATTCTAAATTTAAAAAAATTGATGACTCCATCTAATATACTAAGCATTGTGGTTATACACAACTTGTCACTTTTTCTTAAACAACACTCTAACCTCTAAAGTTATCTAAACCGACCTCTGATACCAACTATAAGGCCCCGGACTTAAACCTTTCTTAATATTGAATTAAATGAATAATTCGCATTGAAGATCTTTTCAGGTTTAGTGTTTTAGAGAATTAGATATTAAAACATGAATTATATTCCACATTTAAACAAAGTGGTTATATAAAAGATAGTATTCGTTTTTCCCCATCAACGGAAACATATTTCAAATAATACATCGATTCTTTCTTGACACTTCTATGACACTATCATCATAACATGAACCATTCCCTTGACCTGTGAAAAACATTTCAAAAACTTCCTAGGGGCATAAAAATCTTAGTAAGGGATATAAAAGTATGAAAAGAAAACATTAGTCCATGTATGAAATCATACTTTACTCATAAAACATAAGCATTTTAACATACCTCATCAAATCATGAATAAATCATAGAAATCATAAGGTATAAAGGTAACTTGGGGAATTCATAACATTCTTATATAGGGAGTAACCTTCTTGGTTACGTTTGGAATACCCATCACAGTATATTCCCTAAATCTCTTTAGAGAAACCTTAACGTTTAACTCCTTTGTGTTACCCAATGCATTGGAGAGCTATATCGGGCTCACCCGCCCTTAGTTTATCACAGAACCACCCGTCTTCATAACAATGCCCAAGGACCATAACATAATCATAGCACATAACATAAGCATAAAGGAAAGATAACATTCCCACATTGAAATAAAAATATAACATTTTAAGATATTAAAATAATGAATATATTCTAAAAACCATATTCAAAATCATTTAAAACATTTAATAATGAGATTTTTAAATCAAAGTGTCCCATACCACATTTAAGCTTTTAACATTTTAAACCATTAATATCCATATAAATAAATCCTTAAAACCATTTTGAAAACATGGATATTAATGAGAAATATTTATCATAATAAATCATTAAAACATTTAAAATGATATTTTAGTTAAAGGGTTTTTAAAAAAATGAGACACTTGAATACAATAATTGAGGAATAAAATTTAATCAAAACTTTATAATATCACGAGAATTAAGGGATTCATGATATAATATTCCAAATGATAGTATATACACCATATAAGAGTGAACTGGTGCATAACAACAATGAAGTCTAAATAGAAATGTAAAATGAGATGAAATCCATTATAAAGAAGTTATCTTTAAATTAATGATAAATCAATCTCATAATTATGTGTGACTAATATAAATACACCCAATATAAGTTGATATTAAGTTTAAAATAATCAAAGGTAGTTCACACATATTCAAAGGATGACATAGTCAATAACTACATGTTGAACCCAAAGGAATCGAAATTGGGTTAAGAAGTTCCCTTGACAGCCTAACGGCGTCACATCAAATTATAGAAAAAGTGTTGATGAGAGAGATAAAGGGTATCTCATCACTAGGACATAAAATTTACAGAAATAAGGATATATAAGAACATATCCCCACAAAATAAAATGAAAATTAAAAGACATAACAAAAGAAGTCTTTTAAAAAGTGGAGGGTGAAAGGTTCCTTTACTGATTTGGGTTACATTCGAAACGTACACCCCATGAAAGAAGGACTATACAAAATTGATGTAAATAATTATAAACGAAATTATGTTACACAAAGAGTAGAATAATGGACAGTACATACACCAATCAAAAGGAAATATGGGCAAATGTAGCATGAATCTCACGAAAACACAAAGTGATATAAAAAGCCCCTTATGAAATTTCGGCAGCCTAATGATGCCAATTTAAACATCCAAAAATGGATTTATGAGATAAAATAGGGTATCTAATCATATGAACACAAAAATTACAGAATGAGGAATATAAAATAACACCCCCAACCATAAGAAAGATGAGCTTAAAAGAAATGAAATAAAAGAGAGTACTTAAAAAGGAAGAGAGAGGTAGGATCCCTTACCTCGGGTCTGACTTGACTCGATCGTTCTTTAACCTCATGAATAATAAACTTGAGTTAATTTCTACTTGCTTAAGAACTTTTTTCAAGTTCATTATTCTTTTTATATCACTTACGACCATGCTATGAACACTATGTAATTATTTATGTTAATAATGGTCGTTTTGTAGATCATTGCAACATGAGTCAAAAATAAACTATTTATAATTACAAGTTGTTCATGTGGTAAAATATATATAATATCCAAAATTATATTCATTATTTATTTATCATATATATTATATATATCCATTATAAATATGCATTTATAATATTACATAACATTTAGAGGTAAGAAATGAAATGCACCGTTCTTGGAGACGGTAAGTCGTACGTACGCATGAACGCTACTTCCATTTATATTTCTTATTTAATAGAATTAAAAAATAATGATATATACTAGTATTATAATTAAAGTATGTTATCATATATAATATCATTAATATATCCTTTATACATACCACATATGGTATTAACGAATCAAATCACTTTGAGGGGGCGGTAGTCCGCACTTCCTAAAATGAAGATATCGCGTTTAACCAAAACGGAAACCATAAAGGTATGACATAAATGAAAAATACAGAAGTTTAAGTAAAACATAAACATATTATATATCATATATAAATATAGTTACATCTTAATGTCCACCTTTGAGGGTGTTAAAAGAATATTGAACAATCATCGTTTTGTGAGGCAGAAATTCACCATCCACATAAACAGAATGTTCTTTAACCGTTAGATGGAGGTGTGTTTAAGTGTAGCTTGAATAATTCTTATAAAAACATCATAGTATATTTAAGATACTTGAGTTGTTAAAAAAGAAATGAATAAAAAGAGTTATGGTGTCAGGGAAGCAAAATAAAACAAAAGAACACAAGTGAAGACATTACCTTAAAATCGGGTCTCTCTCTTTCATTTGAGATCAAAAGCTTCCTTGGGAAGACTTCTGCCCATAGTGAGGCTTCTAGGATTAAGATAGGGATGTGGAGAGACTAAATTATCAGGGGTTGGCCGAGCCAATGGCTTGAGAGGTGTGGGTAAGCTGGTAGAGATGGGGGCCTTTTATAAGAGGAGAGGAGGGGCACTCTTGGAAAGTTACAAAAGGTTACATTATTTTCAAATGATTTTTGGATTTTAAATGTCCCAAATTGATGTATTTTGAGGATAAGGTGGTAAGGGTTCTAAATATACTCATCCAATACGTTTTTTGACAAGTGTATGTTATAGGTTTAACATTATTGTTTCATTTTATGTAAATCCTTTATTAATGAGGTAATCACTGCATCATCATGTTGTCATAAATAATTTAATTTATTTAATGTCTAAAAATTATAATAAAAATATCATGATGTAGGAACGATTTTTATATTTCTAAAGAATATTTATAGTAAAAAATATGACTTGTATAACACCATTTAAAAATTGTTTTAGTAAAACAACTCATGCTTGTGACATTTTTATTTTAACTTTAAAAAAAAAGTTATTTATGTCATTTTCCAACTAAAGTGGCTCCATGTTGTCCCCAAGTTGACCCATTGATTGTCTTGGTCAGACATGACACATCCAATGAGGGTTTTACATGTGTCTAGGTCATTTCATATTATTAAAACATTATTTTTACCATAAATTACACTAATTACCTCTAATCGCGATTAAAAAACATAAAAGTTACTATTCACCAAAAAATTATTTTAATCCCATTGAACAACATTTTACATCTTAATTACAACCATGTATATCGGATTTTTGAAATTAAAATCACATAAGTGGTGAAGTTTCATTTAAACGATAAAATCTCTTTTTTAAACCACCACTTAGTGGTTTAACTATTCATAAAAAATTGAAGTTTTTTGAAAAATACCAAAACTTCACCCTAAGCTATATTTGATATTCTGAATTCAAAAATGATGTCTATTTTAAAAAATTCAAAACATATAGGTTGCATTAATTAATTTAATAATTAATTCCCACTGTCAAAACAAATAGCGTGTTTTTATGAAACAATATCTATTAAAAGATTGACATTAGTTTAAGTTCAATTTCAAAGTGAAATTAATTCTAATGACCACTATTGAATTAAATGGTAAAAATATATTCTAATTTCAAATTAAAAACAATTCAAAAGATAATCTAATCATATAAATAAATTAGATTAAAAAGAGGTTTTGAATTAAAATAAAACATTTTCCACTATTCATTAAAAAATTATGTATATCGGAAAAATACCAAAAATTTACACACAAAAATTTTTGAGGTCCCGATTCTAAAGAAGAATTTTATTTATTCAAATATAACACATAAATTTTTAAAAAAGTGTATTTAAAAGAGGTTCTCCATCAAAAGGCGGTTAATCGACCTTTTAAAGAATATTAGAATGTTTACTCTTAAAATTGGATTCATTCGCATTTTTAATCCTCTAACATTTATTGTAAAAAGTAATAATATTTGACAAACATATATAATACTTTTGTAGTTAGTTTTGTTCATTCCCGCCATTACAATGGCTAGGCGTTAACTACCATTTAAAATAATATTATTTTGTTATTAGAGTGAAACGTAAGATTCCCAAGAAACGCATTGTTGCGTATTGGGTACGACATCGAGCATAACGTCCCCTTTAAAGTAATATTATTATTTTATTCACAAATATGGATAAATATGAAAATTTCATATTCATTATTTACCTGGGGTGTTACATCCTTCCCCCCTTTTGGGAATTCAATCCTCGCAATTTTAAAATTGGGCTTGGAAGCTTCATTGAAAATCCAACATCGGTACAAGAGTCAGTAAAACTATCACTTTAAAAGAATGGGAGAGAAGTACAAATGTCACCTAAGTTAACCCATAATTGGATTCCAAATATGAAAATATGGATATGGGGGAAAAACAAAGGGTCATGTTCTGATGGATAGTGATAGTAAATATGTCTAGGAGAATGTTAACAACAAGAAAATCACAAACTTGTGATGGGTTAAATGGTGTTTAATTCCCCAGTAGGAAAAATTAATAGAACTTTTTTTTGTTTTATGTTAATTTTCATTGAGGAATTTATTTATGAGCTTAAATAAAACATAAGGAATCATACTTAATTGTCATGTTTATATTAAACTTTTACTAGATTTCTTACACGAACTCATATTTTCTCCAAAAGACGAGTATTTGGGATGACTTATTCACAATAAGAGAGCTATAATCAACTTATAGAGAATCACCTATTCCCCAAAAGAGAAGTATATACTTCCCATGTCATTAGACCTTAACCAAAACTAAAACCAAAAAGGTTAGTATGAGGTCAGATAATACCCATAATGGATAATCCTTTATAAAAAAATCTATTCTTAATCTCCAAAATTTGTCAAACAATACCCAAAGTTCAACAAAGTCCATTCAATAAACATCTATCCATAAAATTCTACAATGTAAACCAAACTAAGATTGAAACCCAATTCTCTAATGGATTTAATCACATAGTCTCCTAAGATAAATTTTCACATTTTTCTCCAAAATAACATCAGTTACTCTTACAGTCTCATACTGAAAAGTAATTAACCTAATCACATATCCTCCATGATAGGCTAATCATTTCCATTGATAAACAAAAAATAAACTTAGTCTTAATTCATAAAATCATCTAACTAAAAAGAATCATTCATACTAACCAAGGACTTCATGTAGTCCAGTGGTAGGCGATAAATACCAGTTGCACTTTGGTTGTGGGTTCGATTCCCGTAGCTTCGTCCGACGCGACAGGTTGTCACATTGTCTGCGTGTTGTCCCTTTTCAAAAACAATATATTTTTATAACATTCCTCAATAATAGATAAATTCATCAAAAATAACTATAACATATTTTAACCACAAGGGTTATTTGATAATTTCCATTTTGCAACCAAAAATGTATTAACTAGTAATTGCCTCAAATTCAAGGATTATATAAACCCAAATGGTTCTTTATAACTATATCCCGAAAAGAAAGGATAATTATTCCATGAATTAAATTTTCAAATATCAAACATCAGGGTTACTATAAAAAGTCTTCTAATGTTACCCCATCATCAAAAGAGACTTAATACATCTAAGAATTTCACCATCCTAATATCTAAGATAACTCTTGAATCCCTTATATGATGACTTCGTACTCATTCAACATTCTTCATGATCCATTATCCATTCCTTTTCAACTTATTCTGAAATAATTCTTTCCTACAAACCAAATCATGAATCATATCCTAAAATTCCAATAATTGGAAAACATATCTTATTAAATAATCCATACCTTTGATTCTTCATTGTCAGTTTCTTCATCCTCAATCGGAATGGCATTAGGTATTGGTAACTGAATATTTGTACGATCTTGGTGACCCCGTTCTCGAAACTTATTTGTAGTACATGTGTTTTCTTAATGACCATGCACACCACATTTAAAACATTCAATTGATCCTTCAGAAAGAACTTCTTTCCCTTTCCTAGAATCAACTAGATGCTTCCTTTTTCCATGGCAGGTTCTTGCTTTATGACCATCATTTCCACATATATAGAATATTTCTGTCCCTTTGAAAAATTTTCCTATGTGTTTCTTTCCACATATTTGACCCATAGGTTTTCAAACATACCTACATTTATGATTATTACCTGAACATCCGTAGGGATTTTTTTCTTGCATATACGATGCCTTATAAAAATCACTAAGGTTCAGGTGGTCAATCATGACTCTAGATAGTTGGTTGAGGATAACCACAAGATTTCTCATTGTAGCTCCCATGTCATTCAGTTGTTCTTTCATAAAACCGTCAAAGTTTTTTCAAATCCACTGTTACTTTGGTGCCTTCTAGATCCAGCCATTTACTAAAACCAAAACGGTCAGTGTGATTATATCAGTAAAATCATCAAATAAAAAAATGAGGAAGATAAACACAGAGATATACTTATCCAAGTTATCTCAAACTCATTCTAACTTTAAAAAAATTTATGACTCCATCTAATATAATAAGCATTGTGGTTATACACAACCTGTCACTTTTTCTTAAACAACACTCTAACCTCTAAAGTTATCTAAACCGACCTCTGAACCCAACTATAAGGCCCCAGACTTAAACCTTTCTTAATATTGAATTAAATGAATAATTCGCATTGAGGATCTTTTCAGGTTTATTGTTTTAGAGAATTATATCATAAAACATGAATTACATTCCACATTTAAACAAAGTTGTTACATAAAAGATAGTATTCGTTTTTCCCCATCAACGGAAACATATTTCAAATAGTACATCGATTCTTTCTTGACACTTCTATGACACTATCATCATAACATGCACCATTCCCTTGACCTATGAAAAACATTTCAAAAACTTCCTAGGAGCATAAAAAGCTTAGTAAGGGATATAAAAGTATGAAAAGAAAACATTAGAACGTGTATGAAATCATACTTTACTCATAAAACATAAGCATTTTTACATACCTCATCAAATCATGAATAAATCATAGAAATCATAAGGTATAAAGGTAACATGAGGCATTCATAACATTCTTACGTAGGGAGTAACCCTCTTGGTTATGTTTGGAATACCCATCACAGTATATTCCCTAAATCTCTTTGGAGAAACCTTAACGTTTAACTCCTTTGAGCTGCCAAATGCATTGGAGAGCTATATCGGGCTCACCCACCCTTAGTTTATCACGTAACCACCCGTATTCATAACAATGCCAAAGAACCATAACATAATCATAGAACATAACATAAGCATAATGGAAAGATAACATTCCCACATTGCAATAAAAATATAACATTTTAAGATATTGAAATAATGAATCTATTCTAAAAACCATATTCAAAATCATTTAAAACATTTAATAATGGGATTTTAAAATGAAAGTGTCACATACCACATTGAAGCTTTTAACATTTTAAACCATTAATATCCATATAAATAAATCCTTAAAACCATTTTGAAAACATGGATATTAATGAGAAATATTTGTCAGAATAAATCATTAAAACATTTAAAAAGATATTTTAGTTAAAGGGTTTTTAACAAAATGAGACACTTGAATACAATAATTGATGAATAACATTTAATTGAAACTTTATAATATCACGAGAATAAAGGGATTCATGATATAATATTCCAAATGATAGTATATACACCATATAAGAGTGAACAGGTGCATAACAACAACGAAGTCTCAATAGAAATGTAAAATGAGATGAAATCCATTATAAAGAAGTTATCTTTAAATTAAGGATAAATAAATATCATAATTATGTGTGACTAATATAAATACACCCAATATAAGTGGATATTAAGTTTAAAATAATCAAAGGTCATTCACACATATTCAAAGGATGACATATTCAACAACTACATGTTGAACCCAAAGAAATCGAAATTGGGTTAAGACGTTCCCTTGACAGCCTAACTGCGTCACATCAATTTATAGAAAAAGTGTTAATGATAGAGATAAATGGTATCTAATCACTTGGAAATAAAATTTACAGCAATAAAGATATATAAGAACATATCCCCACAAAATAAAATGAAAATTAAAAGACATAACAAAAGAAGTCTTTTAAAAAGTGGAGGGTGAAAGGTTCCCTTACTGATTTGGGTAACTTTCGAAACGTACACCCCTTGAAAGAAGGACTATACAAAATTGATGTAAATAATCATAAACAAAAGTATGTTACACAAAGAGTAGAATAATGGACAGAACATACACCAATTAAAAGGAAATATGGGAAAATGTAGCATGAATCTCATGAAAACACAAAGTGAGATAAAAAGCCCCTTATGAAATTTCGGCAGCCAAACGACGCCAATTAAAACTTTCAAAAATGGATTTATGAGATAAAATAGGGTATCTCATCATATGAACATAAAAATTACAGAATGAGGAATATAAATTAACACCCCCGACCATAAGAAAGATGAGCTTAAAAGAGATGACATAAAAGAGAGTACTTAAGGAAGAGAGAGGTAGGATCCCTTTCCTCGGGTCTGACTTGACTTGATCTCTCTTTAACCTCCCGAATAATAAACTTGAGTTAATTTAAACTTTATTAAGAAAAATTTTCAAGTTCATTATTCTTTTTATATCACTTACTACCATGCTATGAACACTATGTAATTATTTATGTTAATAATGGTCGTTTTGTAGATCATTTCAACATGAGTCAAAAATAAACTCTTTATAATTACAAGTTGTTCATGTGGTAAAATATATATTATATCTAGAATTATATTAATTATGTAGATATCATATATATTATATATATCAATTATATACATGCATTTATAATATTACATAACATTTAGAGGTAAGAAATGAAATGCAACGTTCATGGAGACGGTAAGCCGTACGTACGCATGAACGCTACTTCCATTTATATTTCTTATTTAATGGAATTAAAACATAATGATATATAATAGTATTATAATTAAATTATGTTATCATATATAATATCATTAATCTATCATTTATACGTACCACATATGGTATTAATGAATCAAATCACTTTGAGGGGGCGGTAGTCCGCACTTCCTAAAATGAAGATATCACGTTTAACCATAATGGAAACCATAAAGGTATGCCATAAATGAAAAATACAGAAGTTTAAGTAAAAAATAAACATATCATATATCATATATAAATATAGTTACATCTAAATGTCCACCTTTGAGGGTGTTAAAAGAATATTGAACAATCATCATTTTGTGAGGCAGAAATTCACCATCCACAGAAACAGAATGTTCTTTAACCATTAGATGGAGGTGTGTGTAAGTGTAGTTCGAATACTTCTTATAAAATAATATTAGTATATTTAAGATAATGGAGTTGTTACAAAAGAAATGAATAAAAAGAGTTATGGGGTCGGAGAAGAAAAATAAAACAAAAGAACACAAGTGAAGACATTACCTTAAAATCAGGTCTCTCTCTTTCATTTGAGATCAAAAGCTTCTTTGGGAAGACTTCTGCCCATAGTGAGGCTTCTAGGATTAAGAGAGGGATGTGGAGAGACTAAATGAACAGGGGTTGGACGAGCCAATGGCTTGAGATGTGTGGGTAAGGTGGTAGAGATGGGGGCCTTTTATAAGAGGAGAGGAGGGGCACTCTTGGAAAGTTACAAAAGGTTACATTATTTTCAAATGATTTTTGGATTTTAAAGGTACCAAATTGATGTATTTCGAGGAAAAGGTGGTAAGGGTTCTAAATATACTCATCCAATAGGTTTTTGACAAGTTTATGTTATAGGTTTAACATTATCGTTTCATTTTATGTAAATCCTTTATTAATGAGGTAATCACTGCATCATCATGATGTCATAAATAATTTAATTCATTTAATGTCTAAAAATTATAATAAAAATATCATGATGTAGGAAAGATTTTTATATTTCTAAGGAATATTTATAGTAAAAAATATGACTTGTATAACCCCATTAAAAAATTGTTTTAGTAAAACAACTCATGCTTGTGACATTTTTATTTTAACTTTAAACAAAAAGTTATTTATGTCATTTTCCAACCAAAGTGGCTCCATGTGGTCCCCAAGTTGACCCATTGATTTTCTTGGCCGGACATGACACATCCAATGAAGGTTTTACATGTGTCTAGGTCATTTGATATTATTAAAACATTTTTTTACCTTAGATTACACTAATTACCTCTAATCGCGATTAAAAACATAAAAGTTACTATTCACCAAAAAATAATTTTAATCCCATTGAACAAAATTTTACATCCTAATGAAAACCATGTATATTGGATTTTTAAAATAAAAATCACATAAGTGGTGAAGTTTTATTTAAACAAAAAAATCAGTTTTTAAACTACCATTTAGTGGTTTCACTATTCATCAAAAATTGATGTTTTTCAGAAAAATACCAAAAAATAACCCTAAGCTATATTTGATATTCCGAATTCAAAAATGATGTCTATTTTAAAAAATTCAAAACATATAAGTTTCATTAATTAATTTAATAATTAATTCCCGCTGTCAAAACAAATAGCGTGTTTTTATGAAACAATATCTATTAAAAGATTGACACTACTTTAAGTCTGATTTAAAAGTAAAATTAATTCCAATGACCACTATTGAATTAAATGGTAAAAATATATTCTAATTTCACTTTAAAAACAATTCAAAAGATAATCTAATCATATAATTAAATTATATTAAAAAGACATTTTGAATTAAAATACAACATTTTTCACTATTCATTAAAAATGATGTTTATCGGAAAAATACCAAAAAATTACTCAAAGAAACTTTTAAGGTCCTGATTCTAAAGAAGAATTTTATTTTGTCAAATATAAAACATAAAATTTTCAAAAAGTGGATTTAAAAGAGGTTCACCATCAAAAGGCGGTTAATCGACCTTTTAAAGAATATTAGAATTTTTACGCTTAAAATTGGATTCATTCGCATTTTTAATCCTCTAACATTTATTGTAAAAAGTAAAAATATTTGACAAACATATATAATCATTTTGTAGTTAGTTCTGTTCATTCCCGCCATTAGAATTGCTAGGCGTTAACTACCATTTAAAATAATATTATTTTGTTATTAGAGTGCAACATAAGATTCCCAAGAAACTCATTGTTGCGTATTGGGTACGCCATCGAGCATAGCGTCCCCTCTAATGTAATATTAATATTTTATTCACAAATATGGATAAATATTAAAATGTCATATTCTTTATTTACCTGGTGTGTTTCAGAGCGATCTTGTGTGGGTCTGTACCTAGCGATCCTATATGGGTTTGCACATAGTGATCCTATGTGGGTCAGCACCGAGGGATACAATGTGGGTCAGCAGTAAGTGATCCTATGTGGGTCAGCATCGAGAGATCTTGTGTGGGTCAACATCTAAAGATCCTATGTGGGTCTGAGGATGATTAGAGATCCTTTGTGGGTCTACCTCTTAACACAGTAAGATGATTCAGTAGTTACATATATTCATCTCTACTTCCGTACATACAATTTACCTGGTGTGAGTTGAGTTTATACCTTGTCTTACTTTCCTTCGTGGTAATACCATGGTGGTATTTTTTTGTGGCATACATGTGTGGTACTTACCTTTGTGTTATTCATTCTTTTGTGGAACAGTTGAGCTTTGGGTATTGAGTCGGACTCTATGTTTTCCTCATGATTGAGATGATTTTAAATGATAACACAGGTATATGTATGGTAATATACCTAAGTAGGTTTGTCAGTTGATTCCATGTTGTGTGGTTTATCCTTGCTGGATTTAGTGAGACCTTGAGGGTCTTGGTGTCCTAACTAATTATCATTATACTCACCCCTGCATGGGAAATTCTTGCACCCTGTTGTGTTTGGTGTAGACGAAGGACAATGTGGGCTAAGGATGAGGGTACCAAGACTGGAGGTAGCTTGGTGGTGAACATTAGTCAAGGCGAACTACAGGGATGGCCATTTGTGAGCTATACCTACCCTTCCTGTAGGATTCGTGGTGGACAATCCAGGAGTATCCTTTCACCTATCAGTCATCTTGTACATTACAGTTTTCCTTGTACATTCCAGTTGGGCTTGTATTCTAGTCCATTTTACCAATGTTACTCACTTTGTTTACTATTTAGATTACTTGATTTTGTATCTTGCTCTGTGCTTGGATGTGTGTGTTAAAGGTTATAAAAAAATACCTTCCCAGTTTTATGGAATACACATTTGGTGCTATTCGCTGGCCCCTGGCCTATGAAAGGTTGGCTTAGGGTAGTCACAGAACATGCCCTGGGGGACGGGTCGTGACAATCTCATACTTGGAGTTCATGATAGCCTGATCTGAGGTCTATCTTCGAGAACCACCATACTCGCTTCAGCTGATCAAAGAGGTCTGCAATCCTCGGGAGTGAGTAATTGTTCTACATGATCACCTGATTCAAGCGTCAATAGTCATCATAAAGTCTCAAAATCCCATCCACCTTCTTGGCGAACAAAATTGGGGCTGCCAGAGGTGAAACAATTGGCTGAATTAATCCCTTCCCCGGCAAGTCCTCTAGTTGTACCTGCATCTCATGAAAATCCACGGGAGCTATCTGATATGCTGGTGTAGATATCAGTTCCATCATAGGGTCATGTCAATATAAATGTCCACCTCTCTATGAGGAGGTAGACTCGGAACATCTTCAGTGAAGAAATCCACGTACTGGTCCACCACTATAGGATAACTCAGACTCTCCACATCAACTGCTATCTGGGTAAGGCTTTCCAACTGATGAGTGATCGGCTGTACTCTCCTCCGAGTAAGTCCATCGTATGTTATAAAGGCTCCCTTCTCCTTAGTGAAGGTAATTCCAGTCCCATCCATTTGGACACACTGCACATTGCACCTAATACTGTCAATCTAAGCATAGACTGTAGATAACTAGTCCATAATTAAGATGAAATCGAAAGGCATCGACAATGCAAATAAGAGATCCTAGCCGAAGCTCTCACATCCTAGAGTAAGCTATCACTACTGGAACCAGAGTGTAATCACTGAATCCACTCCCATAAGTGTCTCTTGTCGTAATGATCGAGCCAACGACTCCGTCAAAATCTCCGAGCTCCGTACGAGGGAAGTGGAAATAATAGAATGACCGGAACCTGTGTCTATAAGTACTGCAGCTAAGGTGGAATATAAAAAGATCATACCAGATATCATCTCTGGAGCACCTTGATCATATGCCTCAGCTGCCTAGAGATGAGCTCTCCCTTGTACACCTACTTCCTACAGTTGGGGTGGACCTCCTGGTGGTGGTGGCGGTAATATATCGAATCGTCGGGCACCGCCAGCAGCACGGATAGATCCTCTTCCACTTCCACCTTCTCCCTGCAGACCTCCTCAGTCGAATATCTGTCACTACCTGGGTGGTCCTTCAGCCATCTTCTGATCATCTGTATGGCGGGTCAGACAGTCACAAGCCCTATGACTCTGCCCACCGGATGAGTAACATTGCTTGCTCCTGGAACGACTGGCTCTACCTTGGGTGCCCCGCACAACTGATCCTAAATCTTACTGTCATCCACCTTTCAGTCTTGTCCTCTTGGACCTCTCTGTCATATGTCTGTTGCCAGCTATAGAAGACTCATCTACTTGATGAATGGAAGTGGGTCTCACTGCTTGTGACTGCTCAACAAGGAAACTCTCCCCTAAAAGGGATCACTCTAACATGCCTGTCTGCGTTGGGATGCTGAGTGAGATCATTGAAGCCCTGATATTCTGCCTGAGTCCCTACTCGAAGGTCTTGGCCCTATAGAATGGGTCCAACACCATATTGATGGAGTAGCGTGAGAGGTCAGGGAATCAAACTGAGTAATGATCAACATTCATGAATCCCTAATGCAAATGAAGTAGCTCCTGAATGTGCACTGAATGAAGAGATGTTGGAACAAACTCTTCCCGAAACTGGCTCTCGAAGTCTTCCAAGAGAAGCATCACCTCATTGTGCACTTTGATCTTAAATTCCCATCATCTGCCTACTTCTTCATGTATAAGGATAGCGGCAAGGATCACCATGAGATCAGTTGGAGTCCCTACAAGTCAGAAAACTCTCACCACAGCCTCCATCCATTCCTCAGCCTCTTGTGGGTCTGTCAGTCCCCTAAACCTAGGTGGCCTCTGGCACTGGAACTCATGAAACACGCTCAAGAAGCATGAACCCTCTACTACTAGAGCTGGTGGCAGAAGTGGACCAACGGGTAATGGTACCACTAGTTCATCCACTTGTTCCTCTACTAGAAGAGGGCCCTAAACCAAGGTATTGTCGCTCGGTGGGCTATCGATGTGTACTATATACGGAACCCCAGCTGGTTGTCTTTGTGGAGGCATCTTGAAAATAAATAGGTGTGTCATGGTAAATAATTTATACCTGGTGAGGTGACTCAATGAGATCACAAATAAAACTCTTGAAAACACACACACAATCAGTGTTTTCGTGTACTGAGTCTAAAATCAGTAGTCAGGGTCCTGGTGTATGGATGCGTCGGCTGCCACACCAACACTGGATTTCCTAAACTAATAACCACACTCACTAAAGTTATCACTATTCAAATTTAAAAATATCAGAGTATAATTTTATATAGTAGAACCAACTCCTCTGATAACAATTCGTCACAACCCATCCCCTGGGGGCCGTGCTGTGACTACCCAAAGCCCGCCTTCCATAGGCTTGGGTTGGTGACTAGCACCGAAGGCGTATTCCCTAAAACCAGGAAGGCATTGCCTTTATAACCTTCATGCACATGCAACCAAGATCACAACAAGAAAGGAATTCAAGTAAACTGAATAGTAAACAAAGTGAGTATTGTATGTACAAGGGGCCAAAATACAAGCCCAACTGGAAAGTACAAGGAAAACTGGGAAGTACAAGACGACTGATAGGTGAATGTCATCTCTTGGATTGTCCACAACGAATCCTATCTCAAGGGTTGGTACATCTCATGAATGACCGTCTCTTTAGTTTATCTCGTCTAACGTCCACCTCCTAGCTACCTTCAGTCTTGGTACTCTCGTCATTAGTCAGTGTTGTTCATCGTCTGCACCAAACACAACAGGGTGTGGGCATTTTCCGTGTAGGTGTGAGAATAAAGATACTCAATAGGGACCCGGAGACCCTCAAGGTCTCACAAAATCCACAAAGGATAAACCAAAAAATCATGAATTGAACATTCAACCCTACTTAGGTATATGCTCATACATATACCTAAGTTATCATGTATACTTATCTTCATCAAGAGAAAATCCCAGAGTCCAACTACAAAGCACCAATCTAAACTATTCCATAAAGAAGTAATACCACAAAGGAAAGTACCACACTGGTACGACACAGAGAATAATACCAAAAAAGGTATCACCACGAAGGAAAGTACCACACAGGTACAGACTTAGCTCACACCAGGTATAACTTAGGTATATTAGTAGAGATGATTAGATGTAACTACTGAATCATCTTACTCTATTAAGAGGCAGATACATGAAGGATCGCTAATCATCATCAGACCCACAGATGATCTCTAGGTGCTGACCTACACAGGATTGCTTGATGCTGACACACAGAGGAGCACTCGGTGCTGACCCACACAGTATCTCTCAGTGCTGACCCACATAGGATCGCTAGGTGCTAACCCACACACGATCGCTAGGTGATGACCCACACCAGATCTCTCAGGAAGTCCCGCAAGGAATCCTAGTGTGGTTTCTTGTGGGGCCCTCAATCACATTCCCACGATAGATTTATTCCTCAAGTCACAACAAGCTACTGGGTTCCAGCACTAAGCTTGCATGTCTCTTGGAGGGTCCGCTCCTTAAGCCACTGGTCGATACTCCCACTTCCATGTAGTCCCATGATGAAGTATCTCAAAGGACTGCAATGTTATATGGGTCTCAATGCAATAGAAGGCGCGTCAATAAGATGCCCGGTCTGTAAGTTATTTTCCTTAGTCCCGAGGGCCCGGTTGGATTCATGAACAATCCAACCCAACTGTACACCAACCTTACTCAAATATCTAGTGGGGTATACTCAAAGGGACTGTCTCACTCCAAGGTTTCCAGTACCACTTATGGATCATCAAATGGACTTCTGGTGCCAAAGTTATGGACAAAAGTCCATAAATGGGTTGTAGTGGGTCTGGGTTTGATTCATCCCGGTCGGACCGACCCAGCCTGACCCGCTGGGTCCGACCCAGCCCGCTCTGGGCGGCCCGACCTGGTAGCGGCGTGGTGGCCACAAGGGGGCCACAGAGGGACTCTGGGTAGCATTGAGGGTCGTGTGAAAAGCTGCAGGCTGTAGGCGGTGAAGTCGTTGGGCAGTGAGGCAGGCTATAGGGCGGTGCAGCGAGGCTACTGGGCAGCGCGACAGGATGCGGGGAGGTGCAGAGGGGTCGTGGGGCGATTACGGAGGGCCATGGGTGATGTGAGACTATGTGAGGCTGTGGGTGTCATGGGATAGTGCGAGGTCGCGGGTGTCGTGGGGTGACGAGAGGTGGTAGGCGGCATGACAATGTTTCAGGCAGCGGGGCCACAGACGAGAGACGGCACGGGGCGGCAGTGCCGTAGGGAAGTGGAGGCCGTGGACGGCGGAGGGAACATATGTCGGAGGCCGCGGGGCAGCAGAGTACTGTGGGGTGATGGGGCACCTTAGCTTCGTCGGAGGCCAACTTGACTGGAATTGCTTCGTTTTTCGCGGTTCTGGAGGTCCAGCGGTGCCAACCGCTGTCACCTGTCGCCATCATCGGCACAAAGAACACACTAGAGAACCAAGAGTTGTGGAGAGGACAAGCCATGTTTATTTGGACTACACTCTATGTTTTAGGGTGGTAGTGAGCAGTTATAATTTATTCCTTTATTCATGAATAATTTTCAAGAATGAGAAAGAGACAAATTCAACATCCACCCTACCTCAATGATTCATTTTAAGATTGTCCACGGTTGAGATAGTTTGGCATTTTTTTATCTTGCTACCATTATTCTTCAACAACTTCGGTGAGGAGAGGAAAAGATGAAGTTGGTGATGATGTCGTTTCCCTTATTGTTTGTTCATTCATCGTGGAAGATCCTTCGACAGAGTTTGGAGAAAGGTTCGTTGAAGGAGAAGAGTTCTTCGTTGGTGTTCTTCGTAGGAGGATGTGTTCCTCCAAGTTATCTCAATATCCCACCTTTTCCAATGATTAATTTACCCCAACCCACCAAAAAAGGAAAGGTAGCCAATATAATAAAAAAAGTTTGAATAACTTCCAACTGGAATAATTAATTAATTGAGTTGGTGTGTTAATTAAAAGGGGGTGGAATAATTAATCAATGTCACGTTAAAGAGACTTCCCATCATTTAAGTGGGAGTTTCAAAGGAGTTTTAATCTCAGGTGGTCCCCACCACCATAACCTATCATCAGAGCTTTTAGGTTTGGTGGTCCCCACCTCCATAACCTCAGGGGGAGGTTTAATTATGGTGGTCCCCACCTCTAAAAATCCACAAGGAGTTTCAAAATAAAATAAAAAACATTTTACAGCATTTTATTTTATTTTATTCTCTCATGAAAAAAAGTTCAAGAATTTTGTTCCAAGCGCGCCGGGCCTCAGATTCACGCGCCATCAATTTTAGCATACTCATAAAATTCCCATTTAATTAGACAAATTACATGGAAATTATATGTCTTTACATTACATATCCTTATTATGATTATTATTTCATGGTTTTAAATATTAAAAAGTTACCAAATCAGTATAGTAATTTTGTACCTATTTTCTTTCTTTGAGACACATGTTTTATTATGAAACTATCTTGTTTAATTAGGTGTGGATTATTCAAATTGAAATTTTATATCTTGAATCTAATTTTCTTTCATGATATATTAGGATCCATTTTATTTTATTTTCATACATGGGGATTATGATTCAATTATACCAAGTGGTAAGACTTTATTGAAACAGTCTCATCTATTACGGATATTCTTTTTGATTATGTCTTCATTGATGAAATAATATGATCCATTTCTCAAAAAAATATATGGCCCTTATTAAACTCTCAATACACATGTTATATCAATGTAATGGAACTATTTTTACATTCTTTGGTAATTAAGATAATTAAAAAAAGTTTCTATGAAAATGTGTCTATATCTTTCCTTTTTCTCGCAAATATTTTTTCTTTCGAAACTATATTTTATAAATGTTTTTAAAAAATGTTATAATATTATCATATGATGTTTAAATGAAATTTTTACTAATGTTTTTCTTTTTAAACAATGTTTTTATGTGTTATATTCTTGTTGTGTTTGGGTTACGTCACTTTTGTAAACATTTAAACATGAAATGGAATGTCTGACATACTCATAGTTAAGATCGTTATTTACATGAAGATGATTATATATGTTGAAAATGATATATTTTAAAAAAACATATTTATAATATTATGTAAATTTTTGCAAATTAAATTGTTTTTCAATGAATTTTTTTTTTGAAAAATATATATTTTTTTAAAAGTGTTTTAGTGATTTTTATTTCATCACTTATATGTTTTTAAAAAGTTATTTTCAATGTAAAAGATTTAAATTATTTCTATATTTAATTATATGTTATTAAATAATTTTTTTATAAAAATGGGTTTTAAAATGTTCTCATGATTCCATTATATTATTTGAAAGTGTTCTCAATGACAGATGTTTTCAAAGAATGTTCTCATTCTTATACTATAATATAGTAAAGAAAAATTTCTTCAAATGCCTACTAGAAACCATTATATTTCTTCCAAATCATTTTAATATAATATGGTTTTAAAAAGGATTTATGTTTAAAATTTGAATTTTTAAAAGAAGAAATGAAATTTTTCTGAAGAAATATTTTTAAAGGATATTCCAAAATTATTTTCCATCTAATATGACATATATTTATCTTACTCATGACTTAATGGGAGATAATTCAAAGGATCTATTCATATTCTTTCTCTGAATCGATTACAAATTATGGATTGATTTTAATGAAATGAATTCTTCTTAATGGGTTATATGTTCATGAAATATTCTTATCATTTAAGGGTTATATGTTTATAAAATCACTTCTTTTCATAGGTTATACTTTGATTAAATGATTATGAACCCTATATTTTTCATATATTAAGATATGATCACATTTCTGTGACACCCATTTATGTTTGTGGGTTATGAAATGATTCTTTATGATATTTTGGAACTTATATATGTGATTTCATTATGATATGTGTGGTGACTATATCTCCATACAATGGATTAGGTGTAGATTTCTATCTCATGAGATAGAATAAAATGCTATTGGGAGTGAACTCATACAACTAAGATGGCCATGGAAGTGAACCATGACTTCCAAGATATTTAGAGGAGTGAACTCATAATACTAAAATATAAATGGAAGTGAACCCTGACCACCTTGATTGTATTTAGAGTAAAAACTTACAACTAATACAGCCTTGGAAGCAATTCCTTGACTAATATAAAAATCATTTTATTTTCTTACGTGTTTGCCAAAATTCCCTGTATTATTCTTATGTTATCTTTTCATGGCTTATGTTCTTAAATTAATTATGATTTCTGTCTTATGAACATCCAATATTTATTTCATTATTCATTTTTATGATTTTATGATATACATAGAATGATCTTTTAATGTTATGACCATGATCTAATGCAACTATTCTCACGTTTATACTTATATGTCTCCCTTATTTACCCTTACTAAGCATTTCAGTTATTTCATTTTTGTTTTTTCCTTTCCCCCTTGTTATAATGATATGTATCATGTTTAATGTGTCTTTGAAGTTTCCATGTCAATAATAACATAGTGGGAGACAATGTAGCTCACCTAAATACCAGTGTTTATGATTCCATTATTCTAATGGAAGTAGACCAATACGGTCATTGGGTGCCTCTTTGTATAATCTTTTTTTGTACTCTAAAAATGTTATGCAATTAAAAAATAATAATATAGTGTTTATATATTTTGAATAATAGGAAAGTTTTAGTGAAACATTCATAATTTTTATGACAAAACATTAATTAGATACCTTTCAATATTTCTAAACATATGTCTAATGATGTCTCTAAGGATTAGTATAAGGATGTGTTATCCTTTAAGAAAATGCCCTGGAATTTTGGTTAATTATAGATTGCGTAGTTTCCTTGAAATAAATCACTATATCAATAATACAAGTGAATATGTCTCTAAAACAGACATACCTAAGGGTAAAAACTCTGACAAGGTGTGTTGAGCCTGACTTGTTGTAACTTGGTACCCAACAATGGGCCTTGCAACACATATAGTTTGACACATTTGGGGGATATGCTTTGGGAATTCAAAAATTAGTTTTGAGAAATCATGATGTATTTAAATATAATTTTCCAATTAATTACCAAGGATAATCCTATGTTTCAATAGATTAAATAATTATGTCTCGTGATTGATAAATATTATAATCAATTTTTCATGATTACATGTTTTTTATTATGATAATTTTTTCTCACCCTATTCATTTTGGGTTATATCAATGGAATGTGGTTATCATTGAAAATTTTAGATGTGGAATGTATGAAAAATTCTAAAATTTATTTCCTATGTAAAAATTTCATGAAGAGAATGAGGAAGATAGTACGATCATTTGTTACAATGCATAAGATAAAGAGACAGTGAATAACATGTGAAAGGTAGTTGATGTTCTTCCAATATTGTTTACACTAAATGTGAGATTCATAATTATATTGTGGGTTAGGAAGGTTAAAATATGATTAATATTTAATATTCTATAATAATGGTATTAATGAATAAGAAGATGAAGAATGATTAATCCTTTAATAATAATGTAAGAATAATAAACTGTATACGTTTTGGAATTCTAATATTATGTTATCTGAATCATGAAATATGTATAAGTATAATCATTATATGTTTTTCATCATGGAATGAAAAGCTTACGTTGAATAGTTATGATAACTTATAGAAGGGAAATTTTGATTATGGGAAGGTAACACTTAATGTGATCATGATATTGAGAAAATTGTGTTTAGCTTCAACAAATAGATGATTATATGGAGAAGGTAAATTGAATAACATGAATTAACCTGGATATGGTTGGTGAATTTTTAAAAATTTAGTCTATTCTTTCATGGATGAAGTTTATAACTTCTTGGACTTGTGGAACATATCTAGTAACCTTTATAATAAGGAATAATTCATGACATCCTAAAGGATTTATGGTAATTCAATTTATTTCCATATTTTAAGAGAATTTACTATAGGGGTATTCAAATTTTTGGAATGTGACAACCAATAGATACATTGTGACATATGGGGGAACAATGTTAAGTTTCTTTCATGACCATGATATTTTTTTTGTACATTTATATTTGGGAAGAGTTACAAGGTTAACCATTTATTGAAGTGTATAAGAATAAAGTTATATCTTACTATATGAGGATTTATTCATTCTAGATAACATGTGCTAAAAAATTATATTTTAAAAATTAAATGGATATGAAAGGATTTATGATTCTATATATAGATATCATAACCTATTATTTATTTTAAAAAAATTGACCACCATTCCCTAGATTAAGAGATGATTTGACAATTGATTAAGTAAAAAAAATTATGAGATTGTACATATGAAAAGGAATGAAATAAAGTATGTATATTTTTTAATGTTCCTAGAAACTAAGACAATTCATCCATTCTAATTAAATTATTTTAAAAATGATTTATATGAGAACTTTTATTTTTGATGAATCAGATGCTCCCTTAGATAATCGAAGATTTAGGTTTTTGTGATCACCAACTTCTACGGATCAATGTTCTCTATCTTACTCAGTCAGAACTTAATATTTATATTTCTCTTCCATGTATATATTTTCACTTCCAACCTATTTTCTCCAACATGTAAACCAAGATATATGTTACAGTGTGTGACTATTATGTTTCCAACTTTCCTTTTTAAATAGAAATATTTTATTAATTTTTTTTTATAATTATGGTTTCTATAAAAGAATATTTAATGCATTAAACCTTTAATAACTCAGAAATATTTCTAGAGGGATATTATTATAATGTGTCTTAGAATGTAACACCCCATGATATTGTGATTTATTTTCAAAATAATTTACTCATTTGGTTATATTTTTAATTTGTTATAGCATTAAATCTAGATCTTATTATATGAAAACACGATGTTTTGATTCTGTTATATGCAACACCAAATTAATATTGTGCTACATAAAAAAACCAAGTGTGTAAGGGAATATAATATCCATATAATTTACAATATATTCACTATGTAATATTAGATCGATGTATTCTATATAAATTATAATGCACATGATAAGATGCTAGAATACATCACACAAAACAACATGTTTCATTGATTACTTTTATTACAAACATTAACAAGTTTAACAGATCAAAAAATTATTATTAAAACTTATTATTTAATATAATAGAATATTAATTCATTGGTTTCAAATTAATTATAAATAGAAATGAAATCCAGAGAAATAATAAGGAAATACTTTCATTTTTTCACAATGTTTTTTATCCTAATAAATTAAATTAATTACAATTAGTGAGTGATATTAATCAAATATATATATAAATATATTTTTATATTATATTCAGACAAATATGTTTTTATACAATTTATTTTATAATCATAAGTTTAGAACAAACCCAATAATTTTAATAAAAAATAAATATTTTTATAAATGAAATTTTATTTCCTTTTATTGTTGAACATATTTTGAATCCAAATCTAGGAAATTTCATATGTTTAATTTGCAAATATAATAATAATATATTAAATTGAAACAAAAAAATTTCGTTATGGTGAATATTTGGTATTTTTATATGAGCATTCTTTTTTTGATGAATAGTAAAAAATAAAAACTTTTAATCAAAGATGAATTTTCATATAACATTTTTATATTGTTAAATTATTTTTAACTAGTTTTTAATGTAAATTTATATAATTTTTTATCAATTAATTAATTTTTGTAACATTTTTTCATAAAAAATATGCATTGTCGACCCATCTGTGAGATTAAATTGAAATTAATTTCTTTTACTTTTATTATTTGAATTAGAAAAATGGATTCAATATTTTGAATAACAATAATTTATAATTTCCAATTTGTTCAAATTTTATTTTATTTATAAAATAAGTAAATGTAATTAAAATTAATTACAATGTTTAAAGTAAAATTAATCATAACGGGAGACTAAACCATAAAAAGAGAGCCAAAATGACCAAGAACCTTATCCAAAAGCCACTAGGGGTCCATATTCTGACCATATACTACCTTGGATACAATTGGTTCATTATTGGTTCAAATTTCAAATGATAAAACGTCGGTATAATTTCATTTTTCAAAATTTTCAAGAGTGTCACTCCACCTCCACTATATAATGGCCTTATCTCCTCCCACTTCCTAGCACATCTCAAGACAAATTGGCTCGAACAAGAACTATCCAAATATATTATAAAAAATCAATAAATTAATCCTAGAATCATCCCCTTTGGAATAAATCTATTCAAGGAAGCCATTTGGTGAAAACTAAAAGGCGTTACCCAAAGAAGTGATAATGTCATTCCTCAAGCTCTTTAGTTCTATTTATATTCTCCAACCCCTTCACTCTCTATATTCCATGATAATACAAAAAATATAATATAATAAATACAATTATATGTTATTATATGAGTTTTATATGCACTTACACACATATCCATCTAATTGGTAACAAATATATTGTTTATGTGTATGGAGAACTACCACCCCTGAAAATGGTGATTGTTCATTTTTTCATTAATGCCTTTAATGGTTGGAAATTATGATGGAGACAATATTTATATATTCTATATATTATATTTATTATGTCTTTATTCTAATTTAATTATTTTATAATACATACCATTATACTTTTTATGTTTTGGAAATACAATAACATAGTTTGTAGGCATATAGACTACCACCTCCACAATGTTGTGTGATTCATTCACAAATTACATAGAATTTGTTACATATGGTTTTAGTAAAATAATATGATATGTATAACATAATATTTCAACAATAATTATATAATATAAATATATAGATATATGATATTTACATAATTTCATTAAATATGAAAACAAAATGGAAACAATGTTCATCAATATGTATGACATACTGTCTCCAAGAACGGTGTATTCCATTTCATATTTATATATTCTAGAAGTTATTTTAAATACAAATATACTGAATAAATTTGATATTTATATAATTTTTTACATTCTGGAAGTAAGAAAATCATTATCTATGTAAGAAAATCATGAATAATAAGTCAAAACATGTGGGATGAAAATTGAGGATATGACCTGAAGTGAAACCATAAAATTGAATTGTTAATAAGAGGGAAATATAAATTCATAATAAAATAATATATGCTATTAAATATAATAATATTTCTTTTTTAAATTACTAATAATAAGCTTATATTTATTATAAATGAGTTTTTATGAGTATGATTGGTATGAAGACTTAAGGTAAGGGAATTTCATCTCGGTTATTAATTCTGTGAGATACATGCCTTATTTATCACTTTTTTATTTTTTATGGTGTATATAGTAACCTTGAATTTATTATTTTATTTTTATAATTAATTTTATGGTTATATACTATATTTTATTATCTTTGTTTAGTTGGTTTTATGGTTTAAAGGATACCAAATTGGTAACGTAATTTAGTTACAATTTTCCTCCATTGAGACACATGTTTTGTTATACTACTATATTATTTAACAAGGTGTAGATGTTTAAAATTTATGTGTTTTTTTATGATACTCTGTATTTTTGTTGTCATTTTAGGATCTATGTAATTCAATTTTACTTCATGGGTATTATTATTCACTGTTACAAAGTGGTAATATTTTATTGAAACAATCAACTCATTTATCATGATTGTTTAAGATCTTTCGTTCATTGATGAAACACAATTATCCATATCTCAAAATATCCCATGAATTTTATTACTATCTAGATGTGCTTGTTGTTACAATTAAGTGGTATCAATTTTCAATTCATTATTAATTAGGATAAATAATTAAATATTTTTATGAAAATGTGGAAATATATTTCCTTTTGGTTGGAAATATGTGTTCATTCAAAACCATGATTTCTAAAAGATTTTAAAAAATGTATTATTTTTTTCCTATAATGTTTAATGGAACATTTTACCAATGTTTTACCATTTTAATAAATGGTACTAAAACAAAACATCTTGTCACTGTTTCAGTCATGTCACCTTCCTATACATTTAAGTGGAAAAAGGAATATTATCCAGGTGCAGACATACCAACCATCAGGACTATCATTTACATGAAGCATCCTTTATCAGTTTACAAGGTTATTTTTGAATACAGTTGTTTTCATAATATTTTGTAATTTTTTTTAATTTAAATTGGGTTTAAAGGAAAAAGTTATTAAAAACGATTTATGTTTAAAATGTGTTTTAAGTAATTTTCAAAGCGTCCCTTAAATGTTTCAAAATGTAATTTCATAATAAAATGCTTTAAATATTTTCAATCATTTATTATATTTTTTCAAATCCATTTTCTAAAAAGGTTTTTTAATATGTTTTGAATACTCCATTATTTTATTTCAATGTTATTTAAATGAAAAAAGCTTTTAAATAAAATTACGTCCATCTTTTATATGTTTCCAAGGGAAAATGTTTTGGAATTTTTTTCGAAAAAATTATATGTTTTATAGTTTATTTTAATGGAAAAAGGTTTTCAAAAGGTTTTAGGTATTAAAAATAAAATTTTAAATAATAAAGGTTATATCCATTAATAAAATGTTTCAAACAATATTTCAAAATTATTTTCCATCAATGATGACAATAATTGATGTCTCTCAGGACTTTCTGGGAATTGATCTAAATGTTCCATTCATATTTTTTACCTAAATGGTTTAAACATTATGTAATGATGTTTAAAAAATATTTTCTCATTCATGGGTTATAATTTTATGAAATTAATTTCTCTTTCTTTGGGGATATGTTTATTAAACTCTCATCTTTTCATGGGTTATTCATTGATTAAATTTTTATGAAATCGGTCTTATCCTTTGGTTAAGATATGAATTTCTATCTATGACACTAATTTCATTTCATTCGTTATGTTATTATTTTTCATTATATTGTTGAATATATATGTATGATTTTATTATAATATATAGGGGACTTATATCTCCCTCTAATGTATTTTTTAATGATTTATTTCTCTTATGATAGACTAAGATAGTCTTTGGAGTGAACTCATACTACTAAGATTGATATGGGAGTCAAACATGAATACCAAGACGATATGTTTATTGAAACATTACTACTAATATGGCCATGGTAGTGAAACATGAATACCAAGATTGTATGGGGAGTGAACCAATACTACTAATATGGCCTTGTAATAAATTCATTGGCTTCTATGGAATTTATTTTATATGTTATTGAGTATGATTGAATTCCATGTATAATTATGATGTTATGCTTTCATGGATTCTATTATTGATATACATATGATACATTTCTTATTAACTAACCTGATTTATTCCATGATTCATGAGTATGATCTTATGATATGTAGAGTAAGATCTTTTAATTTTATGATCACAATGTCATAATCGTAATCTCATGTTTATGATAACATATCTCCATTTTTTACCCAAAATAGGAATATGAGCATAGCCATTTTTATGTCACCCTCCCCAAACATTGTGAATATATGTATTATGTTTTATTTGTCTATGGAGGGTGCTCGGTAAGAGGAACCTATTGGGATATAATGAGGCTCACTTATGAACAAGTGTTTAGGTTTCCAGGTTCCTGAAGGCACTAGACCTGTATAGTATTTGTGCATCTGTATGTATACTATTCCACGTATTACACACATGTTATGTAATGTTAATGTATGAAAATTGAATTTATCCATAGAATGGGTGATTGTATTTGGACTGGGAAATATTTTCAATAAAGTCATGAATATCCTTAGATGTGATATGGGTATGGGTTGAATAATTCCTTATTTTAAATATTCTAAATCACATAGAGTGGTTTTGGTATTAAGAACGCTTTTAACGGAATTTCTAATGATGTACCCTTCCTAGATGATTCTAGATACACATTATAACCATAATTTGTGCATGGGTAGATTATTTTTATTTTCAGAATGATGTGGGTGATTAGATTCCATGAGATTATCCTTAACATGTCAGGGATATCAAGCATGACCTATAATAGTATAATGAGTTCTTATTGATAGAAAATTAAAATTCAATTATTAATGGTTAGTATTTAGGTGTATGTATAATATTTTTCGATGATTTATTCATGGTATATTGAGTTGGGTTTCTTGATTTTTGATGTACTAGAACAAACACCCATTTTATTTGATATAAGATTGTGGAAGTATTTTTATTTTTTTTATGTGGTCTACTTGAAATTAAAATCAGTAACCACCATTTTCTAGCCAATGGTAAATATTTTACTTTGAGATTTGTTGATCTATACATCATATCGGTGACACATTTTTATTAGGATAAAAAAATATTAATTTTATCTCATATATTTTATTTAGGTTGTGTCCCACGTTATTGATGGAATTTCATCCAGTGATGAGTGATGATGCTCCCATGACTCAGGAATAGGAAATAAGATGTTTTTTTATATGGATCATAGGAATGAGTGATAAAAACCATGAACATGAATTTTCATTACTGAGGGATATTAAATTTTCTGTGTATATCTATATTTTGATCTAATTTGGGGATGATGAGGACAATACTATGTTGGATAGCATCACATTGGTTATTGTCAAGTGACCATTATATGGATAGTGTTGTGGATTCCTTCAACTAGTCAGTGGATGTTTCTATTCCATTTCGATATTGATATGGAGAAATAATATAATTTAACTACATTTCTAGGTAAAAACGACATGTAATCTATTATATAATGTTGGGTGGAGCCTGAATGTCATATTTGGAATCAGTGTGAATTAAGGTGATCATAACTTGATCAGATCAATGCAGTTTCAAGACATGGGGGCTGAAAGTTCATGATGACTAATTATATATAGATTATAATTAAATATAGATAATTTTACTTATATTAAATATTAGGAATCATTGGTTGTGGTAAAAAATTACAAGATACCTTTGGGAGTAAGGGTATCATGATCAACTGATCAGGTTAAGCATTTCTGTCTACAGTTTATTGTTTTTTAGATGAGATGAACAATGGATGTTTGACCATAATGCAAAAATATAATTATATAAATCGGTATATAAAACGTTTTAGGCCTGTTTAATTGGATATAATTGGTTGGATTATAATGTTATTGAAATATTTTCCTGGAAAATATAGGACATCTATGTGTATTATTTGATGGAGGGTATGCATACATTTTGTATTTATTTTTGAAAATGTGAAATGGTATCAAATTTTTATAGATGATTCATTATTTTCAAATATAGTTTCTAATGGGAATAATGTCATTTTAATTATTGGAATAGTATAATCATTATTCTATAGGAAATTCAATGAGTGGGGAGGCATTGTGTGTTGGAATTTCCCTTTATAGTCAAGGCCCTATAGTAGAGAGAACCATGGGTCATATGATAAATTAAATTATGTAATATTTTTTATTATGATGGAATTATGTCATATGGAATCTTATTAGTGTTTTTATGGGGGATGTATTATTTTATGTTGATTTTGGAACTATGGTCCTAATGTAGAGCTGTGTGGTCCCATTTAGTATTTAAAGGTAAAATGAAAATATTTGACTATGAATAACCCACTTGGGTTTCTTGAGATGTGAAATTGTATGACTAATAAGGATTATTTATTATGATTTTTTATGGTTTTGTTGTTTGATCTTGTGTCTATATGGGGTGATAATTTTATAAGTAATTTGAATTTTCAATTAGTGGATAGATTATATTTTGAACTATGACACTTAAAAGTATTATGAGTGTTTCAACCTTCTGAAATTGGTGTTATATGAACGGAATGATGTTTCAGATGTGTCTGAAAGAAAAATAATGAAAATATTAGAGTGTTGGAATGACAATATATTTGTTTTTAGAATATTTCAAGAACGATATAGCCACAAATTGAAACTATTTAATTGGTGGTCATTGTAGTATCCCTATGCCACAACTGGTAGCACCAATGAGCTTAAAATATCATGCAAGTGGAGATGTATTTAATTTTTTTTAGGGGTAGGGAAGGTTTGTAATTTACCAACCCAGTGCTCTCTACTATTAGATTGATCAATTAGGTGGGAGAGGATATGTTTTCTATCACCCATCCTCTTATTGTATACGTTGATCCCCCATAGATGGGGCCACTCTTGGAATTTTTTATGGCTTTCCAAGGTATAATTATATATGTGTCTCTAAATTATCAACCCTCAATCAAATTTACACTATTTTTTTCTCTTGTTAGGGGATTTGTTTTTATTCTACTATATAATTAATGAATCTGCCAATCATGATGGATATTCTAATATTATTAAGATGATTGTGTTCTATAATGTCGTCTGCATGAGGTGTCTCATTAATTTGGGTTTTGAATAAAGATATTTAGATTTTCTATGTATTTTAAACAAATTAAACTTAATTGATGAGTTAAATAGTGGTTTTTATTTATAATTTGATCGTTTTAGGTTATTGGGTGTTTCTAGGATGGAAGAAACCCCAATACTCAATGAATAATATATTCATAAACTCTGAATGAGTTAATTTATGATAATAATATTGTTGTGTTTGTTGATTTATTAACTAAGATTAACGTGATTTAGTTTTTAGGGATTTATTAAACAAATATAAAATCTTAGGACATGGGTATAAGATTACCTGACCATGGATGAGCATAGTTGGACTTGGAGGTCCTCATATCTGCTACTAGACAAAGACATATAAATATGAATGGATTCATAAATTAAGATGGTGGTTACATATAAATAAACCATGGTATTGTGGTTATTTATGTGTAATATTATTTATGGTATATCCATAAAGGGAAACTGGACCATTTTAATTAAAATAATTTTTTATTAAAAAACGTCATTGGCTGATTTAGGTTTTTAGGGTTATAGTACATCCCCAAGCATTGGATTGGTCACCATGACCACCATTGTTTAGGGACTATATTATAAAAGGATTCCCTAAAATATGTGTACCCAAAGGGTTTGAGCTACATCAAATTAATTATTGTTAATTCCCATGTAATTTGTTCCGTAGTGACCCCTATATGTTGTTTTCTAGTGATAGAAAATGAATTTCAAATGTAGGCTATGGGAGATTTCTTATAGCCTTAGAAATAGTTAAGGTGATCATGGAGTGAGGGATTTTACCAAAAAAGATGAATTTACCAAGGTGGGGAGACAAGGTATAGTTTATAAAAAGGCATGATGTAATGAATAAACAAAAAAATTTGAAATTCTTGAGGGGAATATATCAACCTATGGTGACTTGAGCCACTATGGTTCTACACGTTTGGCCAAAATAATTATTAATTTTTTTCATCATATACTTATAAATGTTGGTAATTTTTTTATAAATTTTAAAAAAATAAAAAATATTTTGAAAAATAAAAAATTTAAAAACATACATTCTTTTTATTTTAATCATGTAATTTATATGTTACATTATATTTCATATTTTATTTTAAACTGATATAAAGATAATTTTCTTTTTAATAACATAACAATTATTATTCGGATCATCATTTTAGATTATTTAGATATATGATAATTTATAGGATTAAAAATAAATCTTCCCTAATAATTAATTGAAATTGAATTTGAAGGAATTAATTATTAATTTAAACTCAATAAAATATAGGAATATAATTTTCTAAAATGGATTGAATATTTAAAATCTTATTGTTTAAATATACTAAATATGACCCCTTTAATAATTATAAATAGTAATTTTAGTAAAATTTATCACCTCGATAAAGGATAAATCGTGTTATTTTGGTAAAATATAATGTTAGAAGACATGAATAATAAATATAACACTTTAAATAGTCATATTTTAGGACTGTAATTATAACATTCTCATCAATTTCTCTAAAATATGGATACATTGTTCCATTAATCATTGATATTACCCTTTATAATATTTTATGAAAAGAATAAATATTAACTGACAGTCTCAAGACTTTAATATCAATAATATTTTTCCTAAGTATTCAATGTTGTTATGTTTGGTTTAAAATAATTATTTTAATGATGAATTATTCTTTCTTACCTTTTCTAACTTTTTATTAATTTATTAATTAGATTAAATTTTTATGGCAGAAAAATAGTGTCTTTTCAATTATTAAATAATATAAAATAAATGATTTTAATGGTATTACATCTAATATAATTTTGATGAGTTATTTCATTCCCTGAATTTTTTACATTTTTAGAGCATATTATTATTTTGTGAAAATATTATATTTGTATTTAATATTTTTATCTATGTCCTCAAAGTCAAATTAATCGACAAGTGTCAAAATTTACATTAATGATATTTTATGAAAAAAATATTTTATTAAAATATTGAAAAATAATAAAAACCCAGTAGGAAAATTTTATATATTAATATTTAAAAAAATCACCCATTTCCTAGTTATTAATTTCTTTTACCATTTATGTTAAATTATAACACTTTAAAATTGAAAATTTCATTACTCTGGTTAATATTAATATTTTTTAACAAAGGGGAGAAAAGAAAATTGAATTGTTAAAATCACATAATCTCCTGATTAAAAATCAATATTTTTATTTATTTAGACCATAACAATATAAAATTCTAACATGGTTTACTTTGGAGACATTTTTCCCAAAATAGATATAATTTTTTTAATTTTTGAATAATTAAAAAATGATCCAATCACATCAATTATAAATGGAATCTCATTCCCTATCTTCTTTACATCACATCAAGTCATCTAGAATAAATAAATAATTCCAATTTATATAATCAAAATACTTATAAAAGTTTACTAGGTGAAATTAATTAAAAGACATGACCCTAGATCACATAAAATAATATCTATACGAAGTCAACTGAAGAAGCGATAATTTTCTATACCAACTCTTTCAAATTTCAATATTCATAAACATCCTGTACATAATTTTTAGTCATACAAAAAATAATATATTTTTTATGATAGTGATCCTATAATGTTATTTTAATTATATTATAACTATTTTCTATATCTTTTCAATAATATTAAAATAAATAAAACATAGCACGTGCATACGTAAGATTTGCCATCTCCGTGTAGTGGTGTATATTATTTTCCATCACAATTTTACATAGATGGTTATAATGATGGAACATGGATTTATATATTCTATTTATAAAAAATTATTCTTAAAAATTTATAATACCATCTATACATTCTTACATTCAATTTCATTGAAAAATTATAGCGGTGATCGTCCATATGTGTCGAATACATCCTAAAAGAAGTGATATCATTTGTGTTTCATTTATATTTTATAATGATGGAAATAATTGTTTATTTATTGAATATTTATGACATATATGATATAATATTGAATTTTTATATTAGAATTGTTATTTACCACTATTTTTTCCATCCTATGAAATGAGAAAACAAAGTTCAGGTATACAGATGACTTAACATCTCAGTGAATGGTATAATTAATTTTTCATTATGTACCACTTATGGTTCACACTAAATATATTTTTAATGATTATAAATAAAAATTATAAATATAGTAAAATTATTTATATTATGGAATCAAAACCAAATTACATTGTCTATAACTATTGAATCTAAATATACATGAAAAATGAAGTAGTTAAGATATGAAATAACAATAATTATAAAATATTTTTAACTATAATATAAATATATGTAATAAATTGAATATTTATGATATTATAGGCATATAACTGTTTGGTTATATTTAAATATGATAAATATAAATTTATTATACATTATATTAAATTAATTTAATAATAATTTCAAATATGATGTAATGGGATTCCTAACTAAATTTCCATTCACCAGTTTATACTTTTGTATCAATGAATTTGTAATTCCACATTTATATGTGTAATGAACTGTGATTGTGTTATTTTTTACTTCCACGTTTTAATGGATTTACATTTTTTATATATTATAAATCACCGATTAATTCTCACTTAAGTTATATGACATTTATTAAATATTTCATATCAATTTCCACTCTATCATAAAAAAAATTTATTAGGAACCAATTTATTTTCACATGATGTACACATTTACATAGTAATGTATTTAACAATAATAAAAAATATTAATTTCAATTAATTATTAAATTAAATTTGAAACGCTAAAGGAGTTACAATTTAAATGTCATGAAAGTTGTAAAAAATAGTTTACAATATCTTTTTTTTGGATTTCGATTACATTCATTAATGGAATATTATATTTAATACATCATAAACATCATATATTCTCATTTAATATAGATAAATAAGGAGTTTTAATATTTTATTTTTATATTCATTTTTTTCATCTCTTTGTTAAATAAATGGATTTTTAGGAAATGTTGATCTTATTTCTCTTTTTAATCTACTGAATTTTTCTTGAATAATAATTTTTTTTAAAAAAATTCCATATAAAATTTTATTTATTGAAATTATTTATTAGAGAAATATTATTCTATAAGCTTAATATGTACTATAGTTAATAATTATATTTACAAATTTTTCAAAAAAATTTACTTTTTGACATTATTTAAATAATTTTTAAAGGAATTTTTATTTTCATTATAATTGTTGTTAATGGATTTTCCAACATATCCTAAAATTTGAAATATTTTACTTTCTTATACTAGTTTTCCATATTTTTAAAAGTTAAAATTATTAATGAAATTATATATGATTGTCTCACCCCTATTTTAGTTTTTTCCCAATAAGACATAACTTCCATACAAAAGCTATGTTTCTAGTGAATAAATACTCATATTTTATCTCTTATAAATTTTTTGATCATTTAATTTCACATGTAATATTAAATTTCATGTGATCTATTTTTATTAGAAATTCAATTTATATTAAATATATATATTATTTGTGTATTTATAGTTATTAGTTCTATATTTTTTACTATTTCTATATATACTGATTTACTATGATTTTTTTTAAATGAATAGAGAAATTTTAATATTATTAAATCCTTACTCAATACAAATATTTTTTGATATGGAATATTTTTTATGAATTACATTGATCATTCAATATATTTTGAATGAATTAAAAATGTAGTAATTTTTGGGGTGTAGTTATAGATATCCCCAAACATTATCTACCTATCTCATGAGATGAAACTTTTGTCCATAATAATTGAATGTTTTTCTATGTATTATGACCATTTTATTAAATTGTCTTATAACAAATCCTTGGTGGTCAAGAAATCAAGATTTCTGCGATCATTAAGTCCATAATTTTTTATTTCCTTTATTGGGAATTAAAACAATATTATCCTATAAAATATTGGAATTATATCATCATTGGATTTATTTCATTCTCGTATTTTTGATTAAATTGAGGTATTTTACTTATTAACCATTCTATAATGTTTCTTGAATATTTACCTATAATATCTTATAAAGTACATAAATCTTACTGATTATATGAAATCACCATTTATTTATTTTCCATTCTATATAATTGGAAGAAGGCTTTTAATAATAATATCATTTATGTGATAATTTTAGTTATAATTTGATTATTATATGTTAAATATAATATGGGAAACATGTTTTTATTTGGATACTCAATACTACTAAAAAATTATTTTATCTAGTTGACATCCCTTGTATTTTATGCTAATGTAATGATATAATCCCAAACTCTAGGTTACTAGAGTTGGGGTTTCAACTTTTGGTATTATTGGAAGTTTAATAGAATAAATGAGAATAAGATTCTTATCAAAAATAGATAACAAGAGAATTAGGATATTACCATGTTGTATTTATGAATTATTACTATTATAGGGTTTTTATTTTACAGAGTATATTCATGATCATTATGAGATAACCTAGTGTGTTCTGTTATTTAGTAATGGTTCATAAAGGTATAATGTGAATTAGCAATATTAGTCAATGTAGGGACTACCTACTTAGCATGATAGTTTTTTTAGTTTTGGAACTGAGTAAATCATCAAAATATTAGGGTATCTTGTTAAGTCAAAAGTCTTATTTGGACTTCTATATCATGTTTTGGAAATCACAAATGGATTCTATCATATTTTAGAAATTACAATTGTCTTTTATCATGTCTATCGTATCGTACAATGTTGATCGTACCGACCAAATCGTATCGTACTGACTCTGTCAATCGTATCATACTGACTCTGTCAATCGTATCATACTGACTCTGTCAATCGTATCGTATTGACTCTGTCTATCGTATCGTACTGACTCTGTCAATCGTATCGTATTGACTCTGCTATTCATATGATTCATTATTTGTTTTGGTACTTAGTCAAAAACACTCATTTCATATGAATCGTACTCATGATTTTCATTTCTATATATATCTTTTCCTTACAAAACGATGTCGTTGAGTTAGTTACAAACTAATCAAAACGATATCGTGCTTTCTGTTTCAATATGACCGTTGGAGGCAATATGACCGTTGGAACCCGAGGCCTATAAATAGGAGGTTATTTGAAGCTGAGAACAACGATGAACTAAGAGAAAGAATGAAGAGACTCTGTGAACTACCAAGATTCTAGAGAGAGACACTGTGACTTCTCTCATCTGCCTTGTGCGTCCGATCATCGTATCGAGGGCTTTCAAGTAATTGAAAGACAGAGGTGCCGATTACCTACAAAATCGAGGGCTGCCAGGGATAGGCAGACAGACGTGCCGATCATCGTATCGAGGGCTGCCAAGGATAGGCAGACAGACATGCCGATAATCGTATCGAGGGCTGCTAGGGATAGGCAGACAGACGTGCCGATCATCGTATCGAGGGCTGGCAGGGATAGGCAGACAGACGTGCCGATCATCGTATCGAGGGCTCACCAAGGTGTTGGTGAGACAGACCTTTTATCCTAGGTGAAAGGATAACCCTTCTCTTTAGGTTAAAAGAATTGTATTACTTTTACAATTCCGCTGTTACTTGTATTAAGAAATGGATTTGTATTGTTTCCTTTCTTCTTTACATATTCAATTGTAATTGTTTCAATTACAATCATTCTATTACATATTGTATTGATTGGTTCTATACGATTTAAGGTAGAATCATTCATATTTGTATTACTCTGATTATTGTGTTCATCTTGAATACAATTGTTTTACTTTACATTAGTAGTACAATACATCATACCTTTTACATTCAATACAATTGTTGGTGTTTGTATTTGTATTAGTTTAAGATCATTTAAACTAATATTTTTTTTGCTAGAACTCAAAGGTTTTAAACCTACAATTCACCCCCCTCTTGTATTGTTCCATATAATAGTCATATACATTTACTATTCGATCCAACAATTGGTATCATAGGAGGTTTTCCACTGATTTGTATTACTAGCTTTAATTCTTTCTTATATTTACTACACTAACGTGTGGAGTGGAAAAGTTGTTTTTGTTGTATTAGATGGCAGGAATGAATATTGGATCAATAGATAATCTGAATCCTTCTAGACCACCAATCTTTGATGGGAATGATTATGAGTATTGGAGAGATCGTATGAAGAATTTCGTTATCAATACTGGTGTAGACAATTTTATTATTCTTACTGGGGGGTTACAAAATTCCTGACAAAGAAGTTAGCACTTTCACCAACCAAGAGAAGCAAGAATATCAACTAAAATACAAGGTACGCAATACTTTATTATGCTCTATGACCAGGAATATATATAGTCATATATCTTCATGTGAAGCAGCCAACTGTATTTGGAAGAAATAGAAGAAGAAGAAGAAGGAGACTTTCTTTTAGAATTTCTTCAAAATTCAAAGAAGAGTATAGAGGAATCGGTTCAAAAGACGAGTGAAGGTGTTCAACAAATCCTTCATGCCGATCAAGCACAATCTCCGGACAGAATGTCTTTTCAAGAAAGGCAAGGTGATCAATCCTCTCATTCTAATAAAGTTATTGTCATTAGTGACAAAGTGGAACAAGAAAGAAAATAGAAAGAAAAAGCGAAAGGAAAACAACCAGTTATTGACTCAAGAAAATCTTATGAACTACCATCGTACAATAAGGATACTGATTCAGAGCATACAATCTCTCTCAAGAAGAGTGATTACATTATTCATGTTTTGAGAAGGGTGGAGAAAACCATTCCTTATTTCCCGAGGCTGGAAGGGAAGATTGATTTTATTACTGAATATCAAAGGAAGAAGTTTGGCTCTGTAAAAGAATTAAGGAAGAAAGTTTTGTCAGTAGAAGCCGATTTGAAAGTTCTTTCAAAAATCTCGGTTGCTCATAAGAAGGCATGCAATAAGATGACCATGTGGTCGTACAAAACAGAGTGCTCAATCAATGATCATGAAATTGCTATTGAAGATATAAGAAGGTTATCAAATGAGCTTTCAATTGCTTTCAACAAGCTTGACAGAGAAACGGTTGAAAGGTTGAATCTTTTGTCTTCTCAAAGAGCCGATGTTCCTTCAGTGAAAGATTTGCAAGAGAGAATGAATGTTTTTAAATCAGAATTCTCGAACATCCTTCAAAGATGAAATGGTTTTTCTGAAGAATCAAAATTCTGTGTTATCCAAAGATAACAAGAATTTGCAAAACAGGATTGATACTCTTGAATAAGTAATCAGAGTCCAGGAGGAGACTATCAGAAATCAAGATCAGATTTTTGCAAACCAACAAGAGCTTCTCAAAACTCAGGGAGAATCAATTTCTGAAGACAAGAAGGAGATCAAGAAGTTGAAAGCTGTTCTTCATGAGCTTATAAAGAAGGATAAGGAAAGAGAAAACAAATGATTGTTGTAATTGTTTCTTTTGGAACTTGCCTTTGTGTTGTAATAACTCTTATGATCCTTTTTTCTTTTATCCATTGTCTTGTATTGCTTTACTAACTCTTTCAGACAATTCAAGATTACTCCTTTCTTTTTGTAAATCACAAAGGGGGAGAATATTTACAAATCAAAGATTGTTTTACAAAGGGGGAGAATGCTTTACAATGCTCTTAAGGAAAATCTACGAATACAATCCTTAGGAAAGTCCATACCTAAGGGGGAGATTAGTTGTATTCAATTTCTTATTCAGAAGAGTTTTCAATAACTCAGGGGGAGATAAGTATTTCTTGTTACATTTACTTTGTGTATTGTGCTTTCCAAAAAGGGGGAGATTGTTAAGTCAAAAGTCTTCTTTTGACTTCTATATCATGTTTTGAAAATCACAAATGCATTCTATCATATTTTAGAAATTACAATTGTCTTTTATCATGTCTATCGTATCGTACAATGTTGATCGTACCGACCAAATCGTATCGTACTGACTCTGTCAATCGTATCGTACTGACTCTGTCAATCGTATCATACTGACTCTGTCAATCGTATCGTATTGACTCTATCTATCGTATCGTACTGACTCTGTCAATCGTATCGTACTGACTCTTCTATTCAGATGATTCATTATTTGTTTTGGTACTAAGTCAAAAACACTCATTGCATATGAATCGTACTCATGATTTTCATTTCTATATATATCTTGTCCTTACAAAACGATGTCGTTGAGTTAGTTACAAACTAATCAAAACGATGTCGTGCTTTCTGTTTCAATATGACCGTTGGAGGCAATATGACCATTGGAACCCGAGGCCTATAAATAGGAGGTTATTTGAAGCTGAGAACAACGATGAACTAAGAGAACGAATGAAGAGACTCGGTGAACTACCAAGATTCTAGAGAGAGACACTGTGACTTCTCTCATCTGCCTTGTGCGTCCGATCATCGTATCGAGGGCTTTCATGTAATTGAAAGACAGAGGTGCCGATTACCTACAAAATCGAGGGCTGCCATGGATAGGCAGACAGACGTGCCGATCATCGTATCGAGGGCTTCCAGGGATAGGCAGACAGACGTGCTGATCATCGTATCGAGGGCTGCCAGGGATAGGCAGACAGACGTGCCGATCATCGTATCGAGGGCTGCCAGGGATAGGCAGACAGACGTGCCGATCATCGTATCGAGGGCTCACCAAGGTGTTGGTGAGATAGACCTTTTATCCAATGTGAAAGGATAACCCTTCTCTTTGGGTTAAAAGAATTGTATTACTTTTACATTTCCGCTGTTACTTGTATTAAGAAAGGGATTTGTATTGTTTCCTTTCTTCTTTAAATATTCAATTGTAATTGTTTCAATTACAATCATTCTATTACATATTGTATTTATTGGTTCTATACGCTTTAAGGTAGAATCATTCATATTTGTATTACTCTGATTATTGTGTTCATCTTGAATACAATTGTTTTACTTTACATTAGTATTACAATACATAATACCTTTTACATTCAATACAATTGTGGGTGTTTCTATTTGTATTAGTTTAAGATCATTTAAACTAATATTTTTGTTGCTAGAACTCAAAGGTTTTAAACCTACAATTCACCCCACCCCCCTCTTGTATTGTTCCATCTAATAGACATATACATTTACTATTCGATCCAACATATCTTACTCATGTTATAATGAAGGACCTCACACGTATGGAGGAAAATATTGTTTTGTAATGGGATTTACCAATATTAGATCAGTTTATGTAACAAAATACTCAATCCTTTAATAGATCAATAAATTTATTGGAAGCTGGGTAATTGATTATCTCCCTCTGAAAGATATTGTTGGAAATTGAATATATTATACACGAAATGGTTATTCTTGTATTTTTTTATTTGATGGAAGCTATTGGTCAATGGACTTCATTAAACAAAAACACTCGAGAGGTTGAAGAAATAGATTTAATTGATAGGGGAAATTTTATAGTAATATTATTTGAGAAATAATTACCCTATGGATAATGAGAAAAAATGGATTAGAATTTCCTCAATTAAAAAAGAAGGAAAAAATAAAGTTTGTGTATGTTTATGGCTAACATTTCAATATTATCAGGCATGATACAGACTATATATATAATAAAAATATATATATATTTCCATTTAATTTTTTTGTTTCAATGAAAATATTAATGGTTGTAGAATGAAAATGTTTTTAATCTTATAATGATATTATATAAATATCCATAATAACTGAGAAATAATTTTATCCATCTATGATCTTAAAGATCAATTAAGAGAAGATGAGTTCATATAATCACTATGAAAATAGTAAAACATAAATAAATAATATTGGTTGGATATAGTTTCTATAATATAATGTTTTTTCAATATAACATATAAAAAACACTTAAGAGAACAATAGAGTTTGTTACTACAACAAAGATATGGGTGATTAGGTTATCAATATTAAGGCAAATAAAGAAAAAAATATTCCCTGGTTCAACTAATGTAAATTGATGGCGAATTATTAAAACCAGTTAAAAATGAATTAAGGGAACAGAACAAATAATAATAAATGTGGAGAAATACAAGAATATGAAACTACTATAGCTATAATTAATTTTCCTAGTGATGTGGTGAATGGCGCCCCTACCAACTAACCTATAATTTAAAATGATTAATATGAATCTGGTTCTACTAACTCTTTTATGTTTGAATAAATTGTTATGGTAATCATATTAAAGACTAAAATATTATATATTTAGTTTCAAGAAACATTTCATTAATCTAGGATAACAGAATCTCATGTTACTGACTCATATCTGATAATTTATTTTAGGAACGTACTTCATAAAAATAATTTTATTCTAACTATTATTTAATTTAATGTATTTTTGGGAAAATATTGGGTCAATTAGTATGGAACCCATTTTAATATTATGGTAGTGATGTTATATTTGATATTGTAAATCATCATTTGATTATATTTTGGTGTGAGCATGATCCTCAACTCACAATTAAAATTTATTCCATCATATGGGTATTTTCACCTATTGGTGAGGGGCCTTTATCTCACATGGTTGGGGGAAAACTCAATAATTAAGTTATTCTTATTTTATGGTATTTTTTTGACACCATATAAAAAATATTTTTTTCATCCCCCAAATCAATATGTTAATTTTTCAATATAACTCATACATGGGGCTGCACGTATTCAATATAATCTTTATATAATGGAAGAATTGAGTTATATGGATTGAAGAAGAAAATACAAGTGAATCTAGATAATGGATTCATGTATCACAGAGCCTTAACATGGGGTGAAACTACTATCTTGTTATAGAGAAGTATGGTTAAATTCTTCTTTTATGTAACTATCTGGTACATAACTATATAACTATTGTGAAATTGTACTCTCTACCTCATATCAATGAAATATTTCATCAATTAAGAGGATCCCAATATTTTTCCAAGATTGATCTTCATTATGAATATTATTGGTTACTGGTCAATATGAATGTTATACATAAGATGACCATCTATACAAGTTATGGTCAATATGTCTCTATTATAATGACATTGGACTTATAACTCCCTTGGAAATCCCTCATGATTTAATGAAAATAGTCTTTAGTGATTTAATTTATAAATTTTTTTGTAGTCTAAATATATTTTATTATTATATATCTATTGATAAAGGATGAGTAGGAAGAATATTTGAGTATTTTTTTCACAAAAAATGAGTATATAGAGGATATATTCTAAAATTACCATGGTTAAATGAATACTAAATATTTTTCATTATTGGTTCTTATAATTGTAGAAGAGGGTATACCATTGGATCCTTCAATGATGGATGTTATTGAGATATGTCTTTGACCAAAAATAGTAACTGTGATTAGTGTTTTTATTATCATGGTTGGATAATAACGATTCATTTTGAGAGATTTATCATGGATATCTAATATAGTATCCAATTCGGCTTAGAAGGGGATCATATCATAATAGATAGATTAATGTAAGGATAATTTCAAGGAACTGGATAGATGGTTAGTCTGTTCTCCTATGCTTACATGACCCTTTTGTGGATAATGGTTTGTGATATATAATGATATATCAATGAAGGTAATGGGATTTTTCAACATTGAGAGTTTTATTTTGATAGTTTATGCATATATCATATGTAAAATTACTGAGTATATTTAAAATTCTCTTGATTGGTAGATAACGATAGTAATATTATAATTATAGATGAATTATTTTTTTGTTTAATATTTATATATATATTGATGAGAAAAAAATAAATTATATATATTTTAGAAAAAAGAATTTAATATTATCAAAATAAAGTTGGTGTTTATAATAGATTTTGAATATATAATACATTACCAACCAAGGAAGGAAAACAAGGGAACTACATCCATAAGATGGAATAACTAAGATTTTTTTATAATGATTAGTATTGATGGATATCCAATATTAATAGATTTTTAGATGTTGGATCCATAAATATTATGGTATTGGTATAAATATTTTATTTAATAGATGAATGTTCAACAGTCCCCCTAAGAGGATCAAGATGGAGCATAATAATGATTTTGAGTTATAGAAGATGATGAAGAATATTCTTATATTCAACCATGATCATGATGGGATTTTATGCATAGGGAATTGAGTATGGATCCCATTGATACAAGATATTAAGAAGGTTATATTTTATGATTATCATTGTTCATCATTTTATTTTTATCCTAGAATAAATAAATATGTATAGATATTTTAATGACTATTTCAAATGGGATGAAATAAAATTGGATATTTCTTATTGTGTATTTTAAAGCCTTGTGTGTCAGTAATTTAAGATAGATACACTGAAGTCTAATATAATGTTGTTACCATTACCCTTACGGTAATGGAAATGAAGAAATATTACAATGCATTGCTTCAGCAGGCTCCGCAAAACAATGAAATTTTGATTGTAGTTGATCGACTTATGAAATAAATTCATTTTATTGCTATTTTATATGATTTTTATCTTTATTATCATAATCTATTATACATTATAGTTGTTGTGGGATTCAATGGAGTACCAATCTCAATCATATCTTATTGGGATCCTAGCATTACCTCGATATTATAGAGATTTTATTACCTTTATAAGGATATAAAGTGGATTTTTAGAACTACATATCATCCTCATATATATGGTCATTCTGAGAGGACCATTAAAATTTATAAGGAATATTCTGTGATTTCTATATGTATTTTAATGGATATTTGGATCAACACCTTCTTTTTGTCTAATTTTCAAACAACAACTTCCACTCGAGTATTTACATGTTTTCTTATAAACACTTACTTGGATGGATGTCTGGAACTCCAATGTGTTATGATAAATATTTATAAATAAGGTTATTTAGACCTTATTTAGCTAAGGTAATGACCAAAAAGGTTAGATCCATCTTGAAAATTATTATTTTAGCTCAGATCTAATAAAACTGTAATTTTGAAATTCATCAGTGAGATTAAGAGTTTAATGTTGGTACAATGTTATAGATATGAATATCTCCATGGATTAAGGTTATAATATAATAAATGAAAGGAATTAATGTCCACTGATATATCAATACCTCTAAAATTATTGATGTTATTTGGATGTTCGACGATTCATCAGTTCTTCCCGCAAATCTCTCCCCATTTCACAATGTAATCCTTGTATATCATTGAGGAATTACATAAAAAATTCTTCACATGTACATAGCATAAATTCTATATTTCTAGATCATGATCTATCATATGAGAAACAACAGGGATAAATTATGAATCTTGGAGAGATTTTTCTACAAAAAAATGTGACATCGTAAAAAGGATATTTTTTAGTGTAGCGTACAACACAAGACATTAATAAAATTAAAAAGAATATTTTTTATAAAATCTTGGGCTGTTACATTCTACCCCCCTTAAAATGAATTTCGCCCTCGAAATTCGTCGGGGTTATAAATGGTTTACTATTCGAAAGTTTCTTTAATAGAAACCCACATCGTAAAAAGGAATGTCAAAACCAATCTTTAAAAACAAAATTATGAAACGTAACGGTTACCCAAATAAACTAATCATTGGGTTTCCACATAGGTGAAAATATGGATATGGAAGAGAAATCTAACCATCATGTTCTGATGGAGAGTGGTAGAAAACATGGCTATGGAAAAGCCAGTAATCACAAATCCATAAATTTGTGACGATCTAAGGTACCATCTTATTCATCAGGTATAAGAGAACTAGGAAAACATTTTTGGTTTTCAAGATCATTTCCCCTAAAGTTGAAAATTTGAATTAGAATAAATACTTACTTTATTTTGGTACAATCTCACTTTTGTTCGTGCCTTGAACAATTTCCACTTCATCTCTTAAATAAATGAAGTTGAATTTGTTATTCGTGAAGTGTTAGCAGATCATGTGATAGAATGACGGGTCATTCCATCTGTCTCAAACAAAAGGTTAGCAAAAAATTATATGCATAAATCGATCTATAGTGAGATTAATCATATATGGTTCCTAAAATGGACTTATACTTCATATATCATACTGCTTAATATAATAAAACTAGTTTTTACTAAACAGGGACTTCCTGTAGGCCAGTGGTAGGCGATAAAGGCCAGTCGCACTTCGGTTGTGGGTTCGATTCCTACAGCCTTGTCCGAAGCGATGGGTTGTCGCCCGTCCTGCAGGTTGTCCTTTTTCTAAAACTATATTACCATAACATCCCATCAATAATATCGAAAAAACTTCTATCCTTAAACAATACTAACTTATGTCCAACATAATCCATTCCAATCTTTAGGCTTATCCATAATACTGCAGTCCACTCTCATAACATAGTGAAAACTATTACCAGAGATTTAACACTGTCGTTGATCCCCACATATCATAAGATATGTCTTGTTGGTCACATTCCAAACATTCAAAGTCCTTAATCGCGTATTCTCTTGAATACCTTAGTGAAAACATGAGTGCAGTTAAAAGTTAACACTTTCCACATACCAAAATCCTCAAAATTCTATATACTCAATCCATGATATCACTTAGTCCTTATATCAATCATGAGCTCATGAATACAATCAAACATCTCATTATCTTCTTATCCTTTCATTATGCACTTATCATCTACTTTCCAAAAGTATCTGAATAACCTTTCATGGTTACTGGTACCATTCATCATACACTTTAAAAACATAAGGAAAGACAACAGTGTAACAATCCTTAGATGTATCCTTATTCCATGAGATTACTTATACAACATTACACATGATAAACATGTAATCATTCCACTACATTCTTAGACCATTGACCGAGCTTCAACATTTCTTTCATCTCACATATCATTTGTAGTTTCTTCATCATCATCAACATAAATACTTCCCATACGACCATACTGATTCTCTTCATGAGACTATCCCTTAGGGCATTGGTTTGCATAATGCCCGTACATTCCACATTTAAAACATTTAACCATTGTTGATGTCGTAGCAATACCATTATCCTCATCCATGGTGTTAACTGAACCTTTTCCTTTGCACTTACTTGCTTTGTGTCCTTTTTTTCCACACCCAAAGCATCTTCCAGTTCCTTTGAAACATTCTCCTTGATGCCTCTTCCCACATGATTTACATAGGGGGAATTGAACTTTCTTTCTTCTATGATCATCATGAAACTCCATCTTTCTCTTATTAGCCGAGTCAGGAAACTTACCAAATTTTACTTTATTGATCATATTATGAGATTGCTGATTCGGCATAATAATGATGTTTGGACTTCCAAATCCCATTTCATTATGAAGAATATCATTCCATTTTCCATCATATCCTCCATTATCGTGAATCATCTTGATTCCAGCCGTTTTCTAAAACCCAAAAAGAATAGTGTGAGAGTCAAAAATCATGCTAGGGAAAACAACATAATAAAGGGGAAGTACCTTCAATATATAACATCTTAGGTTTAATTCTATGATCGTTAGCGTAATTCTAGTACTATAACCTATACGTATAATTAACCTTAGATACATCCCTAGACATACCTTAGAAATATCTCTAGGGATCTCACTAAAGTTCTCGCATCCTAGTTTCCAAAGGTTGACTAAACCTTTCCTCTGATACCAACTGTAGAGACCCGTATCTTGACGTACATAGACTTTACATTACTTTTGCGGAATACTTAGTACATAATAAAAACACACACACACAAGGATCGTAACAGTTTAGTGTCTTTGGAAACTCGGAACGTAATCTTCTAATCGTGGTGAAAGATCTTCAATATCTCCCACAAAGATCTTCCCCTTTTTTTACCTAAAACCTTTCTTTATATCCTGGGGAAAAGAAAACATAAAAGGGTGAGCTCAAATGCTCAGTAAGGGTATACAAAAGAAAAATCAATCACATCATATTTATAAGAACATAGCTTTTGGAAATCATAACCTGCAAAAAAAACTCATAATATCATAACATGGGATAAATCATAGAAGTGAAATGTAATCCCAATAATCATAACATAAAACATGAAACTTTGTGGCATACACACATAATCATAGAGAATCATTTCTTGTTAGTCAAGACTCAATGCCAAGACTATCTTAGTGGACAATGTCCCTTTCTGAATCAAGTAACCCTCGTTTCAGTCCTGTTTCACTGAACCGGTATAACCTACCATTTCAGCCATGTCTATCTCATGAGATATAAAATCTTTACCCAATGCATTGGAGGGAGATATAGGTCCCACCCATCTTATAATGAATCATTTCTTATGTGTTCCACATAATCATAAAACATACATCATCGCATAACACATGTAACAAAAATGGGATTCTTGAAACATCATGACATCATAAATCAATTCATATAAGATAAAGGAATTCATAAAAATGTTTCCATCACAACATAATCAAATCCATGTAATAATAGGGATAAAAACAGAACCCTTTTATTATCTTAGATGGAAAATAATTTTGATAAAATACTTGAACTCCATTCTTGAGGAAAATATCATTTCTACTTCAAAAACATTTTTTCCTTTCATAACATGTCATACGACTTTAAAAGAAGTTGATTAAAAATAAACTTGAAAACTTGTAAAGGAATTTTCTTAGAAATAATGTTTTAAAAATACATTCATGCCGTATAAGTTTAAAAAAACATTCTTTGTACTTTTGTCGGAAAAGTCAAAAATTGCCTCGTATGAAAAACGACAAAAGATTCCTTTCATATCTTTTACTAAAAACTCACCGAAGGGTAAAATTGGATTTAAACAATTGTAGTTGGATGTAAATAACATTACATATTGAGGAAACATGGATGTGGATGATAAAATATACCCCATTAAATTTCAAAGTACAAACAATCTCGGATAAGAATGAGATTGTGATATTTCCCTTACCTTAGGTCCAATTTGTTTCGTATGTGTCCGAACCTCCTGTATAATGATTTAAATAATGTCATTGACTTATTACAGAATCATATTCATTGTTATGATATAATATATGGTTCACTTATGACATTATATTACCCGTTCTTTTGTAAATTCCATGTTAAAGAAGCGTTTTGGGTAAAATCGTTTCATTTATCGTAGGTGTTTTGACTTGTTGTTCTTGACATCATTATTACTTATATCATGATTTACTTACTTCCAGAATATAAAATATGATTTATATATCATATATATTCAGTATATATATATATATAATAGATAGATAAATAAAATGAAAAACACCGTTCATGGAGACGGTAGTCCGTACGTACGCATGAACGCTGTTTTTCTTTCCTTATTGTCTTGAAATGGAAGTAAGTAGATAACATACATATGTATATATATACATAAATCCAGTAGCTTTATAATGTCATATATTTCATTATTATTTCTTATATATACATTATAATCATTCTTAAATGGTTAACATGGAGAATGAATCTCATCGCGTCATGGAGACGGTAGTCCGTACGTACGCACGAGCGATGATATCATTCCTATAATTATTGAATTGAATTGGAGTGGATTATACAATATATCAGAATCAATATGATGTTGTAATAACTATTTATAGTTATTCTTTACACCATTATACCCATCCATGTAAGGTGGTGGTGGAAAATAGATTACACCACGGCGTGGAGACGGTATTCCGTACGTACGCACGCGCGGTGATTTTTTTTTCCGTAGGATGGATAGATGGTGAAATAGGGTTGTTTCATACTTATAATAACATATCAGTATATGAGTGATACTGATGTTATTACTTCATAATGAAAAAACCTAAGAAGAAGAAGTGGAAGAAGAAATAAAGATGAAAGAATTGGTAAGGTAATTACCTCTTCTTTGAAGCGCCTCTTTGAGACCTCCTCTTAGGGCACTAGAATTGGTCTTTGAGGAAGACTAGAACCTCTAGGATGTTGCTAGGGAAGTGGAGAAGAGATTTTGGCAGGGGTTGGCCGAGCTTGAGTGCTAAAATGGGTGTGAGGAGGAGGGGGAGGAGGTGTCCTTTTATAGGGGAGGAGAGGGGCACTTTAGGAATATCTCAAAATATTATTTTATATTAAAGTCAAAATCGGTTTATAATGGTTCCAAAGGGTCTTATTTTGAAGCTAAAGTGGGGATGGGTCGAAATACTATCAACCAATAGAATTTAGACAAGTTTAGGATATTATTTTAACCTTATCAATTAGATTTAACTCTAAGTTAAATAATTTAACTTTTACCATGTCTTTTTGTTTTCTTTCCCTATATGGTTAATACACTTACTATAACATGCCAAACGAACCCCAAATTGTTTATTATTAATATATATATCCTTATATAAGTCATTTGGCCGAACCTTAGATTTTTAGGAATAAAATAACAATTAATAATATAATATTTGATTTAAAAACTATTTTGTGTCAATTTTGACACTATTTGATATATGATTTTTTTGAAAGTCATAACAGAATTAAATGTTCGAACCAAGTTTATTAAAGCAACATTAATATATCATAGTAACCTATAAAATTAGTGGAATTCATAAAAAGTTTCAAATTACATTTATTTTGGTGTTTATAACATCAATTATGTCAATATTTCATTAATATGATAATTACTGCATCATTGTTGTGTCATAAATAAATTAAATTATTTGATGTCTAAAAATTACAAATAAACTACCATCATGTAGGAAATCTTTTTAGCTTTCTAATGAATATTTACAATCGAATTTATCTTATGTATAAACCCATATTAAAAATGATTTACTTATTAAACTTTGATTTTTAACTATTTTAACCTTTCTTTAAATAAATTAATAATAAATGTCCTAATCTAATCCAAGTGGGCCTAAATGGTCATATTTTATTCCTAAGTTTGTTTTTGGTCGAATTACACTTGTCCAATAGAATTAGGACATGTGTTAGGGTAATATTAATATCATATTTACCCTTAGTTACCCTATTTACTATTAACCGCGGTAAAAAAAAGTAAAAAGTTACTATTCACCAAAAATTATTTTCATCTCATTGAACCACATTTTAGTCCTTGATATTAACCGTGTCTGTCAGATTTTCAAAATTCTATTCACAGAAGCGGTAAAATTAAGTTTTATGCAAAATTCATTTTTTTAACCTACCACTTAGTAGTTTCACTATTCATCAAAAATTGATGTTTTTCAGAACAGTGCCAAAATTTCATCCTAAGCTATATTTCATATTCCGAATTCAAAAATGAAATCTATTTTACCAAATTCATAACATAGAAGTTGCATTAATTAATTTTATAATTAAATCCCGCTGTTAAAATAAATAGCGTGTTTTTAGGAAACAATATATATCAAAAGATTGACACTTGATTATGTCTGGTTTAAATGTGAAATTACAACCAATGACCAACATTGTATTAAATTGTAAAAATATATTCTATACTTTAAAACAACTCAAATTAATAATTTATCACTATTAATTATTTTGATTAAAAAAAGTTGTTTTTAATTATAATTTAGTAATTTTCACTATTCATTAGAATGTGAAAGTTATCCGAAAAGTACCAAAATTTCACCTTAGGCTAAATTCGATACTCCGAATCCAAGAATGAAGTTCATTTTGAAAAATAAGATTTACAGAATTTTAAAAAGTGGTTATTACAATTCATAACGGCTAGTTTTAATAATATTTTAATAGAATATCATTGTTTCGTGAAACTCAGTATTACGTACCACACACGCTATCGAGGAAGGTTGCGATTGTGTGTAATGCAAGGCAAGTGAAAGATGCGTGTTGTGCAAGCTCCTTTTAGTGTAGCGTACAACACAAGACATTAATAAAATTAAAAAGAATATTTTTTATAAAATCTTGGGCTGTTACATTCTACCCCCCTTAAAATGAATTTCGCCCTCGAAATTCGTCGGGGTTATAAATGGTTTACTATTCGAAAGTTTCTTTAATAGAAACCCACATCGTAAAAAGGAATGTCAAAACCAATCTTTAAAAACAAAATTATGAAACGTAACGGTTACCCAAATAAACTAATCATTGGGTTTCCACATAGGTGAAAATATGGATATGGAAGAGAAATCTAACCATCATGTTCTGATGGAGAGTGGTAGAAAACATGGCTATGGAAAAGCCAGTAATCACAAATCCATAAATTTGTGACGATCTAAGGTACCATCTTATTCATCAGGTATAAGAGAACTAGGACAACATTTTTGGTTTTCAAGATCATTTCCCCTAAAGTTGAAAATTTGAATTAGAATAAATACTTACTTTATTTTGGTACAATCTCACTTTTGTTCGTGCCTTGAACAATTTCCACTTCATCTCTTAAATAAATGAAGTTGAATTTGTTATTCGTGAAGTGTTAGCAGATCATGTGATAGAATGACGGGTCATTCCATCTGTCTCAAACAAAAGGTTAGCAAAAAATTATATGCATAAATCGATCTATAGTGAGATTAATCATATATGGTTCCTAAAATGGACTTATACTTCATATATCATACTGCTTAATATAATAAAACTAGTTTTTACTAAACAGGGACTTCCTGTAGGCCAGTGGTAGGCGATAAAGGCCAGTCGCACTTCGGTTGTGGGTTCGATTCCTACAGCCTTGTCCGAAGCGATGGGCTGTCACCCGTCCTGCAGGTTGTCCTTTTTCTAAAACAATATTACCATAACATCCCATCAATAATATCGAAAAAACTTCTATCCTTAAACAATACTAACTTATGTCCAACATAATCCATTCCAATCTTTAGGCTTATCCATAATACTGCAGTCCACTCTCATAACATAGTGAAAACTATTACCAGAGATTTAACACTGTCGTTGATCCCCACATATCATAAGATATGTCTTGTTGGTCACATTCCAAACATTCAAAGTCCTTAATCGCGTATTCTCTTGAATACCTTAGTGAAAACATGAGTGCAGTTAAAAGTTAACACTTTCCACATACCAAAATCCTCAAAATTCTATATACTCAAACCATGATATCACTTAGTCCTTATATCAATCATGAGCTCATGAATACAATCAAACATCTCATTATCTTCTTATCCTTTCATTATGCACTTATCATCTACTTTCCAAAAGTATCTGAATAACCTTTCATGGTTACTGGTACCATTCATCATACACTTTCAAAACATAAGGAAAGACAACAGTGTAACAATCCTTAGATGTATCCTTATTCCATGAGATTACTTATACAACATTACACATGATAAACATGTAATCATTCCACTACATTCTTAGACCATTGACCGAGCTTCAACATTTCTTTCATCTCACATATCATTTGTAGTTTCTTCATCATCATCAACATAAATACTTCCCATACGACCATACTGATTCTCTTCATGAGACTTTCCCTTAGGGCATTGGTTTGCATAATGCCCGTACATTCCACATTTAAAACATTTAACCATTGTTGATGTCGTAGCAATACCATTATCCTCATCCATGGTGTTAACTGAACCTTTTCCTTTGCACTTACTTGCTTTGTGTCCTTTTTTTCCACACCCAAAGCATCTTCCAGTTCCTTTGAAACATTCTCCTTGATGCCTCTTCCCACATGATTTACATAGGGGGAATTGAACTTTCTTTCTTCTATGATCATCATGAAACTCCATCTTTCTCTTATTAGCCGAGTCAGGAAACTTACCAAATTTTACTTTATTGATCATATTATGAGATTGCTGATTCGGCATAATAATGATGTTTGGACTTCCAAATCCCATTTCATTATGAAGAATATCATTCCATTTTCCATCATATCCTCCATTATCGTGAATCATCTTGATTCCAGCCGTTTTCTAAAACCCAAAAAGAATAGTGTGAGAGTCAAAAATCATGCTAGGGAAAACAACATAATAAAGGGGAAGTACCTTCAATATATAACATCTTAGGTTTAATTCTATGATCGTTAGCGTAATTCTAGTACTATAACCTATACGTATAATTAACCTTAGATACATCCCTAGACATACCTTAGAAATATCTCTAGGGATCTCACTAAAGTTCTCGCATCCTAGTTTCCAAAGGTTGACTAAACCTTTCCTCTGATACCAACTATAGAGACCCGTATCTTGACGTACATAGACTTTACATTACTTTTGCGGAATACTTAGTACATAATAAACACACACACACACAAGGATCGTAACAGTTTAGTGTCTTTGGAAACTCGGAACGTAATCTTCTAATCGTGGTGAAAGATCTTCAATATCTCCCACAAAGATCTTCACCTTTTTTTTACCTAAAACCTTTCTTTATATCCTGGGGAAAAGAAAACATAAAAGGGTGAGCTCAAATGCTCAGTAAGGGTATACAAAAGAAAAATCAATCACATCATATTTATAAGAACATAGCTTTTGGAAATCATAACCTGCAAAAAAAAACTCATAATATCATAACATGGGATAAATCATAGAAGTGAAATGTAATCCCAATAATCATAACATAAAACATGAAACTTTGTGGCATACACACATAATCATAGATAATCATTTCTTGTTAGTCAAGACTCAATGCCAAGACTATCTTAGTGGACAAAGTCCCTTTCTGAATCGAGTAACCCTCGTTTCAGTCCTGTTTCACTGAACCGGTATAACCTACCATTTCAGCCATGTCTATCTCATGAGATATAAAATCTTTACCCAATGCATTGGAGGGAGATATAGGTCCCACCCATCTTATAATGAATCCTTCCTTATGTGTGCCACATAATCATAAAACATACATCATCGCATAACACATGTAACAAAAATGGGATTCTTGAAACATCATGACATCATAAATCAATTCATATAAGATAAAGGAATTCATAAAAATGTTTCCATCACAACATAATCAAATCCATGTAATAATAGGGATAAAAACAGAAACCTTTTATTATCTTAGATGGAAAATAATTTGGATAAAATACTTGAACTCCATTCTTGAGGAAAATATCATTTCTACTTCAAAAACATTTTTTCCTTTCATAACATGTCATACGACTTTAAAAGAAGTTAATTAAAAATAAACTTGAAAACTTGTAAAGGAATTTTCTTAGAAATAATGTTTTAAAAATACATTAATGCCGTATAAGTTTAAAAAAACATTCTTTGTACTTTTGTCGGAAAAGTCAAAAATTGCCTCGTATGAAAAACGACAAAAGATTCCTTTCATATCTTTTACTAAAAACTCACCGAAGGGTAAAATTGGATTTAAACAATTGTAGTTGGATGTAAATAACATTACATATTGAGGAAACATGGATGTGGATGATAAAATATACCCCAGTAAATTTCAAAGTACAAACAATCTCGGATAAGAATGAGATTGTGATATTTCCCTTACCTTAGGTCCAATTTGCTTCGTATGTGTCCGAACCTCCTGTATAATGATTTAAATAATGTCATTGACTTATTACAGAATCATATTCATTGTTATGATATAATATATGGTTCACTTATGACATTATATTACCCGTTCTTTTGTAAATTCCATGTTAAAGAAGCGTTTTGGGTAAAATCGTTTCATTTATCGTAGGTGTTTTGACTTGTTGTTCTTGACATCATTATTACTTATATCATGATTTACTTACTTCCAGAATATAAAATATGATTTATATATCATATATATTCAGTATATATATATATAATAGATAGATAAATAAAATGAAAAACACCGTTCATGGAGACGGTAGTCCGTACGTACGCATGAACGCTGTTTTTCTTTCCTTATTGTTTTGAAATGGAAGTAAGTAGATGACATACATATGTATATATATACATAAATCCAGTAGCTTTATAATGTCATATATTTCATTATTATTTCTTATATATACATTATAATCATTCTTAAATGGTTAACATGGAGAATGAATCTCATCGCGTCGTGGAGACGGTAGTCCGTACGTACGCACGAGCGATGATATCATTCCTATAATTATTTAATTGAATTGGAGTGGATTATACAATATATCAGAATCAATATGATGTTGTAATAACTATGTATAGTTATTCTTTACACCATTATACCCATCCATGTAAGGTGGTGGTGGAAAATAGATTACACCACGGCGTGGAGACGGTATTCCGTACGTACGCACGCGCGGTGATTTCTTTTTCCGTAGGATGGATAGATGGTGAAATAGGGTTGTTTCATACTTATAATAACATATCAGTATATGAGTGATACTGATGTTATTACTTCATAATGAAACAACCTAATAAGAAGAAGTGGAAGAAGAAATAAAGATGAAAGAATTGGTAACGGTAATTACCTCTTCTTTGAAGCGCCTCTTTGAGACCTCCTCTTAGGGCACTAGAATTGGTCTTTGAGGAAGACCAGAACCTCTAGGATGTTGCTAGGGAAGTGGAGAAGAGATTTTGGCAGGGGTTGGCCGAGCTTGAGTGCTCAAATTGGTGTGAGGAGGAGGGGGAGGAGGTGTCCTTTTATAGGGGAGGAGAGGGGCACTTTAGGAATATCTCAAAATATTATTTTATATTAAAGTCAAAATCGGTTTATAATGGTTCCAAAGGGTCTTATTTCGAAGCTAAAGTGGGTATGGGTCGAAATCCTATCAACTAATAGAATTTAGACAAGTTTAGGATATTATTTTAACCTTATCAATTAGATTTAACTCTAAGTTAAATAATTTAACTTTTACCATGTCTTTTTGTTTTCTTTCCCTATATGGTTAATACACTTACTATAACATGCCAAACGAACCCCAAATTGTTTATTATTAATATATATATCCTTATCTAAGTCATTTGGCCGAACCTTAGATTTTTAGGAATAAAATAACAATTAATAATATAATATTTGATTTAAAAACTATTTTGTGTCCATTTTTACACTATTTGATATATGATTTTTTTGAAAGTCATAACAGAATTAAATGTTCGAACCAAGTTGATTAAATCAACATTAATATATCATAGTAACCTAGAAAATTAGTGGAATTCATAAAAATTTTCAAATTACGTTTATTTTGGTGTTTATAACATCAATTATGTCAATATTTCATTAATAAGATAATTACTGCATCATCGTTGTGTCATAAATAAATTAAATTATTTGATGTCTAAAAATTACAAATAAAATACCATCATGTAGGAAATCGTTTTAGCTTTCTAATGAATATTTACAATCGAATTTATCTTATGTATAACCCCATATTAAAAATGAGTTACTTATTAAACTTTGATTTTTAACTATTTTAACCTTTCTTTAAATAAATTAATAATAAATGTCCTAATCCAATCCAAGTGGGCCTAAATGGTCATATTTTATTCCTAAGTTTGTTTTTGGTCGAATTACACTTGTCCAATAGAATTAGGACATGTGTTAGGGTAATATTAATATCATATTTACCCTTAGTTACCCTATTTACTATTAACCGCGGTAAAAAAAGTAAAAAGTTACTATTCACCAAAAATTATTTTCATCTCATTGAACCACATTTTAGTCCTTGATATTAACCGTGTCTGTCGGATTTTCAAAATTATATTCACAGAAGCGGTAAAATTAAGTTTTATGTAAAATTCATTTTTTTAACCTACAACTTAGTAGTTTCACTATTCATCAAAAATTGATGTTTTTCAGAACAGTGCCAAAATTTCATCCGAAGCTATATTTCATATTCCGAATTCAAAAATGAAATCTATTTTACCAAATTCATAACATAGAAGTTGCATTAATTAATTTTATAATTAAATCCCGCTGTTAAAATAAATAGCGTGTTTTTAGGAAACAATATATATCAAAAGATTGACACTTGATTATGTCTGGTTTAAATGTGAAATTACAACCAATGACCAACATTGTATCAAATTGTAAAAATATATTCTATACTTTAAAACAACTCAAATTAATAATTTATCACTATTAATTATTTTGATTAAAAAAAGTTGTTTTTAATTATAATTTAGTAATTTTCACTATTCATTAGAATGTGAAAGTTATCCGAAAAGTACCAAAATTTCACCTTAGGCTAAATTCGATACTCCGAATCCAAGAATGAAGTTCATTTTGAAAAATAAGATTTACAGAATTCTAAAAAGTGGTTATTACTATTCATAACGGCTAGTTTTAATAATATTTTAATAGCATATCATTGTTTCGTGAAACTCAGTATTACGTACCACACACGCTATCGAGGAAGGTTGCGATTGCGTGTAATGCAAGGCAAGTCAAAGATGCGTGTTGTGCAAGCTCCTTTTGGTGTAGCGTACAACACAAGACATTAATAAAATTAAAAAGAATATTTTTTATAAAATCTTGGCCTGTTACAGTAACACCCAGCGCTTCCACGATACGCTTCTCTTTCAATAATGCAATAGCTTGCATTGTACTCAAATTCGAGATTCTAACACACCGCGACTAATCAAAATACCCATTATGAATAGTAATAACCACATTTTGAAATTATATATATTTTATATTTCAAAATGGACTTCATTTTTGGATTTGGAATATCGAAATTAGCCTATGTTGAATTTTTTGTATTTTTCTGAGAACTTCCAATATTTTATGAATAGTAAAAAATACATAAAAACAACTTTTTTAATCAAAATAATTTATAGTGATAAATTATATTATTTAGTGGTTTTAAAGTATAATTATAATATATTTTTACCATTTTATCCAATGGTGGTCACTAGAATTATTTTCACTTTAAAATTGGACATAAACAATTTTCAATCTTTTGATATATATTGTTTCTTAAAAACACGCTATTTGTTGTTAAAATGGGAATTATTTATAAAATTAATTAATGCAACTTATATGATTGGAATTTTTTAAATTTGACATCAATTTTGAATTCATAATATCAATTATAGCTTAGGGTGAAATTTTGGCATTGTTCTGAAAACTTCAATTTTTGATGAATAGTGAAACCACTAAGTGGTAGTTAAAGAAACTGATTTTTTTGTTTAAATGAAACTTTACCACTGATATGAATTGAATTTCAAAAATCCTGCATACATGGTTGTCATTAGGATGTAAAATTTGGTTCAATTTGGATTAAAATATTTTTTTGGTGAATAGTAACTTTTAAGTTCTATTAAACGCAATTAAAGGTAATTAGTGAAATTTAAGGTAAAAATGATATTATAAAAATATGAAAATCCCTTTACCCTTGTTCTACCCTTATTGGATGAGTCATGGCCAACCAAAAAAATCCATGGGTCATCTTTGGGACCCCATGGAGCCACTTGGGTAAGAAAAGGACATTAATAACTTTTTATTTAAAGTAAAAATAAAATTGGCACAAACATGTGTTGTTTTACCTAAGCAATTATTACATGGGGTTTTATAAGTTAACATTTCGACTATAAATACTCATTTTAAATCTAAAAGGATTTAATACATCATGATATTTTTTTTATAATTTTTAGAAATGAAATAAATTAAATTTTTTTTGACACCATGATGATGCAGCGATTACCTCATTAATTAACGATTTTAATAAAATGGAAGGATAATGTAAAATATAATACTTACACTTGTCCAAAGCCTATTGTATGGGTCTATTTCAAACCCTTTTCACCTTAGCCTCAAAATATATCATTGTGGGACCTATATAATCTGAAAAACATTTCATAATAAAGTAACACTTCAATCTTTCCAAAAGTGCCCCTCCTCTCCTCTTATAAAAGGCCCCCACCACTACCACCTTATTCACACCATCCAAGCCATTTGGCTTGGCCGACCTCTTCCCAAATACTCTCTCAACTTCCCTCTTTTACTCCTAGAAGCCTCACTTTGGGCAGAAGTCTTCCCAAGGAAGCCTTTGGCACAAATCAAAAAGTGATACTCGATTTCAAGGTAATGTATTCTCTTGTGTTCTTTTGTGTTATTTTGCTTCTCCAACCCCCTAAAATATTTTTATTACATTATTTTGTATCAACACCAGTATCATCAATATACTTGGATTTTTTTATGAGAAGTATTTTATTTACACATACACACACCTTCATCTAATGGTTAAAGAACACATTGTTTCTGTGGGTGGCGAATTACTGCCTCATGAAACGATGATTGTTCAATCTTCTTTTAACACCTCTCATGGTAGCCATAATGATGACACTATTTTTATATATGATATATATTATGTTTTTGTTTTCATTATGATTTTGTATTTTTCATTTATGGCATACCATTATGATTTCCATTATGGGTAAACGCGATAATTTCATTTTAGGAAGTTCGGACTACCGCCCCCTCAAAGTGATTTGAATCGTTAATGCCATATGTGCGATGTATAAAGGATGGAGTAAATGGTATTATACATTATATTATAATTGAATTATAGTATACCTTTATATAATTATAATTTCATTCCATTAAATACGAAATAGAATTGAAAGTAGCGTTCATGTGTACGTACGGCTTACCGTCTCCATGAACGGTGCATTTCATTTCTTACCTCTAAATGTTATGTAATATAAAAATGCATGTATATACTGGATATATATGATATTTATGATATCTAAATCATGAATATAATTCTTGATATAATTGATATTTCACCACATGAACAAATTTTAATTATAAGAAGTTTATTTTTGACTCAAGTACCAAAGATCAACAAAATGACCGTTATTAACTTAAATAATTACATAATGTTCATAACATTGTAATAAGTGACATTAAAGGAATAGTGAACATGAAAAAAGTTCTTAATCAAGTAGAAGTTTACTCTATTTTATTATTTATGTGGTTAAAGAATGATCGAGTCAAGTCGGACACGAGCTAAGGAACTTCTTAACCCAATTTCAGTTCTTTGGGATAATCACCAACATTCAAATTATGTCATGATATTATTATGTCCTATCTGGTATTTATACTTTCTTTATCTGTAAATATAGTGAATAAACATAATAGATCTATTTTATTTAAAAAATGATATTTTTATGGGACTTCATCTCAATCTCCTTTCATTGAGTCATATTTTGTTTTATACACAAATTTCTTTTATACGGTGTATAAACCCCTTTGAATTTTACATTTATTCAAAAGGAATATTTTTATACGAATCATTTTACTAAAAAATAAAAAGGAATGTTTTTCTTGTCATACGTATGCATCGAAAATGACTTCTCCACCGCCATGACCATTATTTGATTTTCGGCATCCTCTACATGTCATAACTTTTTTTAAATGAAAAATAAATACAAAGTTTTAATTTTCATTTGTTTTGGTATTGATAATCATTTTGAAAGTGTTTTAATTATATCAATGTGTTGTATTGATATCTTGTGATTTAAATATGGAAATGTTATGTTTCCTTTATGCATGTTTTATGTGATACGATTATGTTATGGTTTATGATATGTTTAAACCTATTCATATGAGGAATGCATTGGAATTAATAAGTGACGGGTGGAGCCCGCTATAGCTCATCAATGCATCGGCAGGTCTCATGAGACAAACTAGGGTCTTGGCACGAGGCCTTGTAAAAATCTTATTTGTAGTCTTGGCACGAGGCCTTGGATACGTGGTTATGATAGTCTGGCATTTTGTATTCCATCATTATGAAAGTGTTTATTGATATTGCATGTGATTATTCGACCAGTAGAATATCCATGTGAAGAAGTAAATAAAATTATCTCATTTTACTTTTGCCATATTATGTTGAAGTTAAAGTTTAAAAGGTTTTTGTTTTAGTTATACATTACCTTAAATGTTTATGTTTATTTATGAAAGCTTTAGCTAAATTGTTATCCTTACTGAACATCTGAGATCACCCCTTTCAATGTTTTATTTTTCTCAGGAAGGGAAACAATATTTTATGACTGAGTTGCATGGATAGTATGAAGGGGATATGGTTGTGGACTATGGAGACTATGTTATTGTAGTTTTTCACTTTATGATGTAATTTAACATTTATGAATGTATCTAGTGTTTCCAAGGCTACTAAACTATTCGGTCTTTCGAGACTTGATCTTTTGTGATCATGCTAATGTTACGCAATGATGCTCCGACTCTGGGTAACTGGTGTCAGGGCATTCGAGTTGGTATTAGAGGCAGTTTAGTACTAACCTTGTAAGCTAGATTTAGATAAATTCTTATTAGAGGACATAGCCATAAGATAGACATTGAGGATTAGTATATAATAACTTCCTAGAATTTTGGTATTATAGAGATATTGTGAGTTTTCCGAGAAATACATCTCTGTTTGGATACGAGCAGGTAGAGGTGGCTCTGGCAAAGATGTACCTAGGGTAAAACCTGAAAACACCGCTTTGAGGTAGACTCGAACGAGAACTGGTTCACGACAACGAGCCTTGCTGCACTCTTGGTTACGACACTCTCGGGGGATATGCTTAGGATAATTCTCATTTTTTACAAACCATTATGAAGGGTGTATGAGTATATAATTCCTCAAAGAAAACATTTTTTATGATTATGGATTATATCCATAAACCATTCAATTTACATTAAGTATTTTACATGTTTGGAATTATTCATTGCAAATCATAAACTAACCTATTTTATGCCATTGTATAGAAATGGTTCCCAGTATAAGGAATGTGAACTCCATCAATACGTATGATCCAAAGAGTAAGAAGGATCATATCTTTCACGTTATTAATCCAACATTTAGAAGGGAAATAGTCTCTATGTGTGTTCTCAACATATGAAGAAATAGTATCATGTGTTAATAAGATAAGTAAATAATTCTCTAAGTCTTATGGATTTAAAGGGAAGAAGGAGAAGATATGGGTGGAAGAGAGAATGATGGATAAAGGGATGAGGGAAAGGAAGAATTTTCCAATATGTGGTAACTTTGGGAAGAAACACCTTGGAACTTTCCTGAAGGGAATGTGAGTTTGTTATAATTGTAAAGAAAAAGGACACCAAGTTCTTGACTAGAAGGGTAAGAAAAAGGTTTCAAATGTACAATGTTTCATCTACAAGGAGTGGGGACACTATGAAAACCAATATCCAAATCATCAGAGTATGCCCCAAATGATGTTATTGGATAATAATCAAGTTATGATACTACCACAGAAGAGGATGAATTATTAGATTTCTTATGTTGTTATTAAAGAATTTTGTCATTTGAGTGTTGTATCAATGATGTACTGGTTATAATAATTATGGAGTATATAAGGATTGTACTGCAGTACTATTTAATCAAGGACTTGAGATTGAGTGGAACTAAGAAAAGTAACTCCACAGCAGGTTATATTTTTGGAAAATATATGGTTGAGAGAGAGATGAAACATAATATGGTTCTGATACTGAGATAATGATTTTGGAATAAGACAAGATTGATTTGGATAAATTATATTGGATATTCTTAACTTTCTTGAAACTGATTAATGATTTGTATACATTTTTGGATAGAAGGAGTATATCTAGTATTCTATAAGGAATAAGGGATCATGGTAATTCAGGATGTTTTAGTGTTTTATAAAAATACATGATGAAGGTGTTCACATGCTGTTACATGGAAAAAAAGGATCTTCATTATGTTTACCTTCATTATAATATTTGAACTGTGAGTTGGACATAAGTATTTTGGATAACTATAAAGGTTGAAATGCATTAAGTTGAACCTTGGATAGTATTGTTTAAAGTTAAAACATTTTTGAATATTTTTTTTGGAATATTATTATACTATAGTTTTAGGAAAAGGACAACCTGTAGGTCGGGGGATAACCCGTCGCGTCGGACAAAGCTGTCAGAATCGAACCCACAACCATAGTGCGACAAGCCTTTATTACCTACCACTATCCTACAGGAAGTCCCTGGTTATTATAAAATAGTTTTCCTAATCTAAATGGTATGTGTTAATATTTTTAACCTTGTACAATTAGGATAAATATAATATTTTTGAGTTATATTATCTTTTTGAGTAAAAGATGAGTTTGTGGTAGAAATTAGTTGAAGGTTGAAACTCTACTTGTCAAGTATATATATACATACCAATCTCTTATTCTATTAATAAATTAATTCTTAATCTTTAGTAAAGGGATATTAAAAAAAATGTGTTATCCTAATACCTTATGTCTTGTTGAACTGATAATATTTTAAATCAACATATATTGAAGGCTTTGAGGCCCTTAATTTTACACTTGTGTGTGACTTATGACCTCAATCACTCCCTACAAATATTTACTTTTTTCCTCTAATTATATGTCTCTAATTTCCACCAATGTTCTCCTTATTAAGATCATAATTTGGTGGTGACATTTTCATTTCCCTTTCCCTCTTATTAAGGCTAAATTTTATTAACCTTATTTCCAATGTGGGTTTTCCAAAAAGTAATTTTCTATTTGCATCATTTTATTTTCATAGAAAAATTACAAATTTCAAGGACGCAGTTTATTGATGGAGGGGAGAATGTAACACCCTGAGCTTCCACGATACGCTTCTCTTTCAATAATGCAATAGCTTGCATTGTACGCAAGTTCTAGATTCTAACACACTACGACTAATCAAAATAGCCATTATGAATAGTAATACCCACTTTTTTAAATTATGTATATTTTATATTTCAAAATGGACTTCATTTTTGGATTCGGAATATCGAAATTGGCCTATGTTGAATTTTTGTTATTTTTCTGAGAACTTCCAATTTTTTATGAATAGTGAAAAAAACTTAAAAAATAATTTTTTAATAAAACTAATTTATAGTGACAAATTATAAAATTGAGTGGTTTTAAAGTATAATTAGAATATATTTTTACCATTTTATTCAATGGTGTTCATTATAATTAATTTCACTTTGAAATTGGACAAAAACAATTGTCAATCTTTTGATATATATTGTTTCTTAAAAACACGCTATTTGTTGTGACAACGGGAATTAATGATAAAACTAATTAATGAAACTTATGTGTTTGTATTTTTTTAAAATCGACATAATTTTTGAATTCAGAATATCAATTATAGCTTAGGGTGAAAATTTGGCATTGTTCTGAAAAACTTCAATTTTTGATGAATAGTGAAACCACGAAGTGGTAGTCAAAAAACCTGATTTTTCGTTTAAATGAAACTTTACCACTTCTATGAATTTAATTTCTAAAATCCTACATACATGGTTGTCATTAGGATGTAAAATGTGGTTTAATGGGATTAAAATAATTTTTTTGGTGAATAGTAACTTTTAAGTTCTATTAATCGCGATTAAAGGTAATTAGTGAAATTTAAGATAAAGATGATATTATAAAAATATGAAAATACCTTTAAACTTGTCCTACCCTTATTGTATGAGTCATGGAAGACCAAGAAAATCCATGGGTCAACTTGGGGATCCCATGGAGCCACTTGGGTAAGAAAATGATATTAATTACTTTTTATTTAAAGTAAAAATAAAATTGGCACAAACATGTGTTGTTTTACTAAAACAATTATTACATATGGTTATATAAGTTAAAATGTTTCCTATAAATACTAATTGGAAATATATAAAGATTTCCTACATCATGATATTTTTTTTATAATTTTTAGACAATAAATAAATTATTTTTTTATGACACCATGATGATGCAGCGATTACCTCATTAATTAACGATTTTCATAAAATGTAAGGATAATGTAAAATCTAAGACTTAAACTTGTACAAAGTCTATTTTATGGGTAGATATCGAACCCTTATCACCTTATCCTAGAAATATATCATTTTGGGACCTTTAGAATCTGAAAAACATTTCGTAATAAAGTAAGATTTCAATATTTCCAAAAGTGCCCCTCCTCTCCTCTTATAAAAGGCCCCCACCACTACCACCTTATTCACACCTTCCATGCCATTTTTCTCGGCCACCATCTGCCCAAATACTCTCTCAACTTCCCTCTCTTACTCCTAGAAGCCTCACTTTGGGAAGAAGTCTTCCCATGGAATCCTTTGGCTCAAATAAAAAAGAGTTACCTGATTTCAAAGTAATGTCTTCTCTTGTGTTTTTTGTTTTATTTTGATTCTCCAACCCCATAAAATATTTTTATTACATTATTTTGAAACAAAACCAGTATCCTAAATATAATTGGATGTTTTTATGAGAAGTATTTTATTTACACTTACACACACCTTTGTCTAATGGTTAAAGAACATATTGTTTCTGTGGGTTGTGAATTACTGCCTCACGAAACGATGATTGTTCAATCTTCTTTTAACACCTCTCATGGTAGAAATTGGGATGAAAATATTTTTATATACAATATATATTATGTTTTTGTTTTTTTTATGATTCTGTATTCTTCATTTATGGAATATCTTTATGATTTACATTATGGGTAAATGCGATAATTTCATTTTAGGAAGTGCGGACTACCACCCCCTCAATGTGATTTGAATCGTTAATGCCATATGTGGGATGTATAAAGGATGAAGTAAATGTTATTATAAATTATATTATACTGGAATTATATTATACCTTTATATAATTATAATATCATTCCATTAAATAAGAAATATAATTGAAAGTAGCGTTCATGCGTATGTACGGCTTACCGTCTCCATGAACGGTGCATTTCATTTCATACCTCTAAATGTTATGTAATATTATAAATGCATGTATATACTGGATATATATGATATATATGATATCTAAATCATGAATATATTTTTGGATATAATGGATATTTCACCACATGAACAACTTTTAATTATATGAAGTTTATTTTTGACTCAAGTACTAAAGAATGACAAAATGACCGTTATTAACTTAAATAATTACATAATATTCATAACATGGTAGTCAGTGACATTAAAGTAATAATTAACATGAAAAAGGTTCTTATGAAATTAGAAGTTATCTCTAGTTTATTATTCAGGAGGTTAAAGAATGATCGAGTCAAGTCGGACACGTTGAAAGGGAACTTCTTAACCCAATTTCTGTTCTTTGGGTTAATCACCAACATTCAAATTATTTCATGATATTATTATGTACTATCTGGTATTTGTAATTTCTTTATGTGTAAATATAGTGAATACACATAATAGATTTATTTTATTTAAAAAGTTATTTTTGGATGGGACTTAGTCTCAATCTCCTTTCATTGAGGCATATTTTGTTTTATACACAAATTTCTTTTATATGGTGTATAAACACCTTTGACTTTTACATTTATTCAAAAGGAATCTTTTTATACGAATCGTTTTACTAAACGAAAAAAGGAATGTTTTTCTTGTCGTACATATGCAGTGACAATGACTTCTCCGCCGCCGTTACCATTATTTGATTTTCATCATCCTCTACAAGCCATAACTTTTTTTTAAATGAAAAATAAATACAATGTTTTAATTTTCCATTATTTTGGGACTGAAAATGGTTTTGAAAGTGCTTTTATTATATCGATGTGTTGTATTGATATCATGTGATTGAAATGTGGAAATGTTGTGTTTCCTTTATGCATGTTTTATGTGATACGATTATGTTATGGTTTATGATATGTTTAAACCTATTCATATAAGGAATGAATTTGACATAATAAGTGACAGGTGGAGCCTGCTATAGCTCCTCGATGCATCGACAGGTCTCATGAGACAAACTAGTGTCTTGGCACGAGGCCTTGAAAAAAATATTATTTTTAGTCTTGGCCCGAGGCCTTGGCTACATGGTTATGATAGTCTGACATTATGCATTCCATCATTATGAAAGTGGTTATTGATATTACATGTGATTATTCGACCAGTAGAATATCCCTGTGAAGAATTAAATGGAATTATCGCATTTTACTTTTTCCATATTATGTTGATGTTCAAGTTTAAAAGGCTTTTGCTTTAGTTATACATTACCTTAAATGTTTATTTTTATTTATGAAAGCTTCCACTAAATTTTTATCCTTACTGAACTTCTGAGCTCACCCCTTTTAATGTTTTATTTTTCTCAGGATGGGAAGAAATATTTTATGACTGACCTGTAGGGATAGTATGAAGGGCGTATGGGTGTGGACTATGGAGACTATTTTATTGTAGTTTTTCACTTTGTGATGTAAGGTAACATTTATAAATTTATCTACTGTTTCCAAGGCAACTAAACTATTTGGTCTTTCGAGACTTGATCTTTTGTGATAATGCCAATGTTACGCAATAATGCACCGAATCTTGGTAACTGGGGCCAGGGCGTTACAATTTGAATTTTTACATTTAAAATAAAAACTGACATTTATCGAAAATACTTGGGTTTTGAAAAAAAACATCTTTCAAACCGTAATAAAAATTACAATTGCATTCATAAAATAATATGATCATTTATATTTAATAAAAATTTATTTAATTATAATAATATTGTATAAAAATTTATTTATTTAAAAAATCCATTAATTCATCAAAATAGATTTCTTAATTGAATATTAACTAAAAATACGATTTTTTCTTTAAATACTGTTTACAAAGTAACAATAATAAAATGAATGAACATTATTTATAAAAAAATAATGTACGTAGTCATAGTGCTAGTGTCTTGTTACATAACCCCTTATAACACTCACATAAGACCGAAGGTTAGGGTGTGCGATGGTGACAGACTCATGGGGTTGCTCGGATTGCATCACTCAGGTGGTAATATCTTTTAACATTCACTTCCCTCATAGTCAGTTCCACTCAAGATTAATGTGTTCAAGCTTGGCTTGGGCTTGGCCAAGAGAGAAGCCCAATGATGCCACCCCTTTTCCAAGATTGGTCGAATGGGCTTCGTATGGGGCAAGTCAACTAGATGATGTCATCCCTTCCATTGTCAAAGTATATTGGATTTGTTAAAGCCCTATATTTATACTAATCTTGTGATCATTATTCAATGGATATATTAGAAACAGTCACTATTAAAAATTGTATTTGAAAATCTAAAAACATAAAACCATTGAATTTCACCTTTTATATAACCATAATAACATATTTAATTAGATCAAGATGAATTTTTATTAATGAAAGTTTTAGTTATTACAATCTTCCCCCCTTATGAAATTTCTCCCTCAAAATTTCATTTTCCCACACTAAAACAGATGTGGGTAACTATACTCCATTACTTCCTTCCATTACCGTGTCGCTTCCTCAAACATCTATTTTCTGCACGACACCTTGACTAGGGGTATTGTCTTCTTTCATATACTTTCTCTCTGTGTTCTAAGATCTTCACTGGTTTCTCCTCATAATAAATATAATCCTCCAACAATACCACCTCTGAAGAGAGTACAAGAGAAGGGTCTGCTGTGTAATTCCTTAAGAGGGATACATGAAAGACATCATGTACTTTGGTCATGGTAGGTGGAACTACTAGTCGATAGGTCAAAGCCCCGACACATTCAAGAATATCGAAGGGGTCAATGTACTTATGACATAACATCCCTTTCATTCCAAACCTCATGAATTTCATCCAAGGAGATATATGTAGAAATAACATATCTCCATCTTTAACCTCAAGGACTCATCGACAGTTATCTACATAAATATTCTATCAACTATGGGCGGCCTTGATATGCTGCTGAATGGTTCTCACCTTCTCCACTATCTCTTCGACCATTTCTAGCACTATCATATTATGCTCGCCAACTTTATCCCAACACACAGAGGTTATGCATATTTTCCCACAAAGGGCTTCATATAGTTCCATTTGGATCCTCATGTGGAAACTTTTATTGTAAAAGAATTCAACCAGTGGAAGATGTTAGTCCCATCCTTCTTTAAAGTCCATTGAGAAATATCTCAACATGTCCACAAGTGTTTGGATAGTCCGCTCGGATTGGCCTTCGGTTTGAGGATGATAGGCCTATCTGATGTTTAGTTCAGTATCCAGAGTATGTTGACAACTCTTTTAAAACATAGAGGTGAATCATGGATCTCGATCAGATACAATAGATAGTGGTAATCTATGCAGCTTTACCGCTTCCATGATATATATCCATGCCTATGGATCTAGTGAAAAATCCTCCTAAATAGCAATAAAGTGTGAAGACTTGGTAATACGATAAAAAAAACCCAGATTGCAATGTTGCCTTTATATTTATTCAGAAGTCTAGTGACAAAGTCCATGGTGATGTTCTCACATTTCCATTCTGGTATGGGTAATGGTTGTATCATCCCATTAGACATATTCCTCTCTACATTCACTTGCTAACACACCAGACACATTGATGTAATTAAATGATCTTCTTCTTCATATTATCCCACCGAAAGTTCTCTTGGAGATCTCGATACATCCTTTTGCTCCCAGGGTGAATTGAGAAGGTTGGGTTATGTGAGTCATCCAGAAGCTTCATCTATATATCTGGATCATATGGTACACATAATCGTGACCCAAATCTCACAATTCAATCCTTGTCAACCACGAATTTTGAGGATTTCACATTTCTAATAGCTTCAACACTTTTCAGAGTTTCCACATCCTTTCTTTGAGCATCCTTTATTTTCTCCAAAAGAGACGATTGAGCAATAATTTGTGAAAGGATTGATGATGTTTCCGTCTTTATGATTCCCATGTCCATCTTCATCAAATCTAAGTAGATTGGATCCTTCTCAATTCTCATCAATGATAGAATTGTTGGGTCCTTTCTACTTAGAGCATCGACGACCTTGTTCTATTTCCCTTGGTATAAATGGATTGGGAAATCATATTCATTAATCATCTCTAACCATCTTCATTGGTGCATGTTCAACTCTTTCTGTGTGAATATATACTTGAGGATTTTGTGCTCCGTATATATTTAACACTTATCCTCAAAGTGATAATGCAAACAAATTTTTTTAGCGAAGATCACCGCAGCCAACTTCAGGTCATGTGTTGGATAATTATTCTCAATAACATTACATTTCCTTGAAGCATATGAAATGACTTTGTCATTTTGTATCAACAAAAATCCTAGTCTCTTCTTTGAAGCACAACTAAATACCACAAAAATTTCTCCACTTGTCGGTAAAATGAGCACAGGAGCAGTGATAAGCCTCCTTTTCAACTCCATGAATATTTCTTCACATTTATCATTCCATGAAAAAATTAATCCTTTTGAGTCATCTTGGTAAGAGGGTTGGACAATCGAGAGAATTTTTTCACAAATCGTCAATAATATCCTGCTCATCCGAAAAAGCTACGAATATCTTTTATCGATGTTTCCTCCGTTGTCCCTCTATTGCAGCTGTCTTGGAGGGTTCCATAGAAGTCCCATTAATTGTGATAATATGGACTAAAAATGAGTCCTCCATCAACCAGAACTCACACATGTTGTACTTTTCATAGAGCTTCTCCTTTATAAGGTCTCTCGTATAGTTTGTAGATTCTCCTAATGATCCTCCATAGTTTTTAGTATATTATAATGTCATCTATATATACTACCTTAAATTTTACAAGGTAATCTCTAAAGACTCTATTCATCATGTCCATGAAGATTACTGTAGCATTAGTGAGTCCAAAAGGCATTAATATGAATTCATAGTGCCCGTATCTCGAATAAAAAGCAATCTTGGGGATATCTTTCTTCTTCACCCTTACTTGATAATATACCAACCGAAAATCCACCATGTAGAAGTGTTGTGCTCCACGTAGCTGTTCTAACAAGTCATCAATTCGGGGGAGAGGATACTTTTTCATTATTGTGATTTTTTTAAGCTCATGATAATCGATAAAAAGGTGCATTGATCCATTCTTCTTCTTGACGAAGAGGACTGGTGTACCCAATGGTGAAGCACTTGGTCATATAAACCCTTTATTTAGATTCTCTTGTAGTTGATTCTTTAGATCCTCAAGCTCAAAAATATCCATTCTATATAGATTCATGGATATTTCCACCTCCCCAGTTTTAAGATCAATTGAGAATTAAACATGTCTTCTATGAGGAAGACCAGTCAATTCCTCAGGAAATAATTCAGCGAATTCCTTCACAATATGCATGTCTTAAAGGATTGTTACTTCCATGAAATCAATCATCATAGCCAGATAAGCATTCTCATACGACATTAATATCCATGATTGAGATGATGGAGGTAAATAAGATTCATCTTCCTCCGTTCCCTTGTATAGAATCTGGTTTGATTCTCCATATGTGGAGTGATTTCCCAATCATGGAAATTTATGTTGGATAAATATAGGGAAATCCAATTAATGCTGATAATTGCATAAAATTCCACCAGATGGTGTATGAAGATGTTCTCCAAGAAGTTCAATCCACATATTATGATAAGGGAGGAGTTATATTCATGGGATGCAATGATTTCCCCATTTTTCGTACTCACTGAAATCTTTACATCCAATATTTGTGGTGGTGTTGGTATTTTTATACTAAACATTGGGGATATAAAAGAATGTGTAGAACTATACTCAGAATTCACGTTCTCTATTCATGAAATAATTACAAGCATACCTATCACCACTTCATTGTCGGGGTTCACTTCAGTGGTGGGGATGGAAAAAGCTCACCCTTGCTGCCTTGGAGGTTGTGGGTTGCCTCAAAAACACCATTTTCTTTGGGCACTGATTTTCAAAGTGCCTTGGTTCTTTAGAGTTGAAGCAATGAGAAATTCATTGTGGTTCAAGCATAGAGTTCATCTCCTCTATCGCAGTCGTGGGTTTTTTTGCCAACAGTTAACTACTAGGTGCCCTTCTCATCCAAACCTAAAGCATTTCATCATCCACTTTAGGAAATTTCTAAGGTGCTTCGTTCCACACCATTGGTATGTGTGGTGATAGATCTTCTTAGAATCTTTGTATTTATCCATCGAACCACCAGCACTAAAGTCTACCTTATGCTTAATATCCTCATGATACCCCTAATATTCTCTAATATCCATTTCGACCTTGAGGGAATATCTTACAATTTCATCAAAGCTATTGAAGTCACAGATCGTCGGCACTTTTCGTAGTCTATGTTTCAGCCCTCAAAAAAAGTATCCAACCTTGAATTTGGGGGTAATGTCAAAGATGGAGGCATATTGTGAAAGCCTAATGAATTTTTCCTCATACAATCTAACAGATTCGTTATGTTTTTTTCATGAGGTTAAGGATGTCCCTTTCTATCATATGTCGGAGGGTGCGTGAAAAATATTTATCGAAAAACATCATCCATAAATCCTTCTATTCTAACAACTCGATATCTTCCTTAGGCTTTTTATTTTTGATCTATGTCCACCGTTTCATAACTTCACCCTCCGAACAAAAAGCATCCAGGAGAACATTCTCTTGTTCATAACAATAAAGGATTGAGAAGATCTTTTCAATGGAGTTGGTCCATTGTTCAGCGATTGAGGATCATATGATCCATTAAAAGTAAGAGGCCTTTGTCTCATGAATATCTTGATGGTGACTTTTTCATTCGTAGGGGGGGTTGAACATTCCACTTGACCCATGTTTCTATTCAAAACTTGAGTTAACTGACAGTGAAGCGTGACAATGTTCACAAATCCAGCTCCCATAAGATTGGGCATCTTATTAGAACAATCTTCACACCGATCATCAAATCAGTTGTTAGCCCAATTACTACTATTACCAGCCATTGGATGGAATAAACAAATTTAGGGGTAACACGTAAAGGTTAATCCATAGAAAAAATAGATTACATATACATTAATTTTATTTCTTTACCTAATGAATCTATAGGCTTCATTCTATTCTATCCATGATCTACATTCCAACATATATTCTGAGGGGAATTTTTCTAATAATGGTTCATACTATGCTTTTGAATTTACCAGAGAATACCCCCCTAGGAGTTTCGTAACCAAGAGTTCATCAAGGCCCGTTGTCGTGCACCAATACCCGTTCGAGTCTTGCTCAAAGCGGTGTTTTCTTGTTTTAACCCTAGGATACATCTGTGCCAGAGCCACCTCTACCTGCTCATATCCAGACAAGGATGCATTTTTTTGATAAAAAACTTACCCAATACTCACCAATAGTTATGTATGTTTTATTATACATATTATTGTATCAAAGTCTTCACTAGGGTTTTCTAATCCTAATCCCTATAATTACTAAACCTATCCTCTGATTCCATCTTTGATAACCTTGCTCTTTATTACAAACATAAAGGTGATTTATTATATAAACATCACTTGATAAATCATATAAGATAGAGAGGTCTAGTGTCATTGTGGATTAGGATCTTTACATAACAACATTGAACATGAAATACAACATCTTTATTGAAAACTTCTCTTACATGACCATTAAATTCCCTGATACTTAGCTTTCTATAGGATAACCTGAGGACATGCCTGAGAAAAGGGTGCATATAAAGCCCAGTAAGGAAATAAACATTGAATAACATGAGGAATATAGTACATTTTATACAATACTTATATCAATTGAGCACAGGAGAAACATTAAAATAAAGTCATGATAAAGCATGATTAACTTAATATGGAAATGTGGCAACAACATATAACATTCTTTTAGCATGTACCAAGGCACATTGCACATGGAGAATGATTAAACCATCATAGAAATTGTATTATCATGAGTAAACCCACATTTCACTTGAATTATCTTGATACAAATCTTTACCCAATTCATTGGAGCACTATCAGGGCACACCTTTCTTAAAAATTTCATTTCATGCATAAGTGTGCCACATGGATCATGGAATCCATCAACATCATAAGATATTCCACGATTAAGTAATGTGTAAAAAATAAATTAATCTATAATTCAATATGTATATGTGTATAAAGGTTAATAAACTTGATAGAGACATGGGTATGATATTCACTACACAATGATCATGTCTTGGAAAAACGCGGTTCAATTTCAGCAGCATAACGACTTGACATAAGGATTCATGAAAATGGTTAATGAGATAGAAATTGGTGTCTCATCATATATAAATGAAATTAATATTAAGGGGGTCATATATATTCATTTCCTAACAAAATTAATGGAATTTAAATGCATAATACAAAATAATTACTTGGATGTAAAAGAGGAGAGAGAAATTACTTGCGGAATATCAGCATGGTAACGAGTGTACATGAGGGGAATTTAATTAGAGATAAATGGGTTTCTCATCAATATATCATATAGAGGGCAGTATGGGGGAGTTATAAATCATACCTTGACATTTATAATTGAGAAAATGTTATAAAATCATAATGAAATTGAGATAAAAATGAGAGAACAGGAAACCCCTTACTTGTAAATATGATCCCAAAGGATTGGGAGAGGCTTGAGAGAGGCTTCTTGGGAGCTTGGGGAACCTTTGGAGGATTATAGAGATAGGAGGTCAGGGATTTAGAAATCTCTAAAGGCTTTGAGTGAAGAAGAAGTGGGATCATGGGTGGGTTTATATAGGAAAGGGGAGGGAATTATTCAATATTTATGTTTGTATCACCACACATTAAACTATTCAATACCACAAACCATCCCATGGTTTATGCCTATGGTTTAATTCAAAGGGGATTAGGAAAAAATATTTTATAAGGCCAATAGAAGAAATTCTTAAAATATTGAGGGTGGTTATGTGGAGGTGAGACACACTCCCCATGAAAACGGTTTAAAAAGACAAAATGTTTTATAATCATGGAGGATCCACTAATGTTTTATAGAATAAATAAAACAAAACTATAATCACATTATTTTAATGATAAAACATATATTGGCCAAAAATATCATTTATATTATTTTATTTCAACACTATTGGGGCATTATGATGTCATAAAAAACATTATATATATAACAGTATTTAGTTTTTACCAAAAAATTCGACTATCTCAGAAAATTATGATAAAATCATCATTGGATAATTTAGACATCCTGGTTCAAAAAATAATATTCATTTTATCTAAATAATTTTCTAAATATGTGAAATTTTACTTTTAAAATAAAAACCCACATTTATCGAAAATTCATGGGTTTTGACAAAAACAGATTTCAAACCATAATAAAAATAATAATTGAATTCATAAAATTATATGATAATTTATATTTAATAAAAACTAATTTAATTATAATAATATTTTATTAAAATAATTTTTAATTCAAAAATAAAATATTTTATGAAAATATATTTCTTAGTTGAATATTAACTATAAATACTATTTGTGATTTAAAAACTATTTCCAAAGTAACAATAATAAAATGAATGCACATTGTTTACACAAAACAATGTACATAGTCATAGTTCTAGGGTCAAGTTACATAACCCTTTATAACACCAACATAAGATCAATGTGTAAGGTGTTCAATGGTGATATAATCGTGGGGTGGCTCGGATAACATCGCTCGAGAGGTAATCTCAATTAACTTCCACTTCTCCCATAGTCGGATCTGCTCAAGCTTAATGTGTTCAAGCATTGCTTGGGCTTGGTCTAGAGTGAATCCCAATGACGCAACCTCATTTAAAAAATCCAAATAATGGGCTTTGTATGGAGAAAGTATATTTGATGAGTCCATCTCATACTTTTTCTGAGTAAATTGGATTTGTTAAATCCTTATATTTATACTAATCATGTGATCATTGTTCAACAGCTATATTAGGAACAATCATTATTCATAATGGTATTTTAAAATCCAGAAACCTAAAACCATTGAAGTTAACATTATATATAACCATAATAAGACATTTAATTATATCAAGATGAATTTTCATTAATGAATGTTTGGGTTATTAAATACTCTATCAAATTGTTAATAAAATAGTTGTTCTTGTGTATTGTTGACTACCTGCTCATGAACCGATGTAACTCATTTTCTAGAAATAAATCGATCGTGCATACATCAATGTACCTCCATGAGAAGTGATACAATTAATTTTTAACATAATCACTACATGGAATTGAATATAGATAAATGTAATCTATACATGTGATATATATGAAATTATATTGATTTTTTAAAAATATATCACATAATTCTTTTCCCTTTTAGTGAATAAATAAATGATAACTTCATTTTTGTATACGTATAACCTACCCTCTCTTTGAAGTGATGTGATAAATTATCCATATTAAAACAAATATATTGATTAATAAATTTTATATAATAAAAATAAATTATTTTTAAAATTGATATAATTATAGATATTATTTAACCACATAATATGATCATGATTTGAGACTTTATATTAGAACATACATGAGAAACCAAAGATGTTCTCACAGAAAATGATAATTATAGTGAAATATTATTAATGAATGTGTGATAAGATGTTATAAAAGTATATTATATGATATTATAAATTTTAATATTGTTTTGGAATAATTTAAAAATTTTTTTAAAAAAACTATAATTTATTTTTATTCTCGTTCAACAAAACAAAAGCATGAGGTAAGGTAGTCTAACTCAATTTTCCTTCATCGAGGAAAATCATAATTTAATCCACAAATTTTCATTTATATGGCATATATACAACACATTTTTCCTATAATATCATGAAAAATTCGTATATCATTTTATATTAATATCAAATTTGAATTATTCTATATATGGTGAATTGACTTAAAAATTACCAAGTTGTAATTAATTTCTTAACTCAATTTATTTTCACTATTTATATTATTTATTCACTGTATTTAATACAGTAGGATTATTTGAGGAATTAATTTTGATTCTTTTATATTTTATTTCAAAATTTTAATGTGGATTTAATGAAGATAAACATAATCAATTCATTTATTAATACCTACTTAATTATTATTATCATTGAATGGGATTATTTCACAATCTTATTTTAATCAGTATTTTTAGGATTTAATTAAAATTTATGGAATTTATTTTATAATGGCCTAATAAAAGGGTTTAAATTTCATCTGATAATACTATTCATCATGTTTTTATGTAATACATCCATTTTCCACTCTTTTTTGCTTAAAACGATTGTGGGGTTTTTATAAAATCCAAAATTATTTCTAACATCTACTAAAAATCTATTTTCATCTAAAAAACATTTTATATAATGGTTTCAAAAAAATTTATAAAATTCTCCAAATTATTTTTTAATACATATTTATACTTGTTTTAATTTTAAAAAAAATTTATAAGAATCATCATATCATTTTCCGAACAAGGCTCATTTGGATTTTACCAAAAAAGTGAAATGAATAATTTTTGATGGGAATGGAATATTAGGGATCTCCCAGCATCCTGAGAAATAGATATTATAATTATGAAATTAATTTTTTAAAGGATATTTTCATTGAAAATTATTTTGAAATTATTTTTTGAACATTACGTTTTAAAAAATAATTTCAATGCGAAGTGGATATTTTCCAAAAAAATTATTTTGATGATATTTAGTTGTATTTATATTCCTCAAATGCACCAACACTTCTATATACTTATAAACCACTAGATATAAGTCATATTTATTAAATATTAATTATTTTGCTAGGTGTTTTATAATTATTTTGAATCAGGAAATTATTGACACTATATTTCGTGATTATTTGTTTTAATCAGTAACATTCACATGAAATATTAACTTTATTTTCATCATTAGAAAATAATTTTCCCCAAAATATTTGTATTATTTTTCGTGGATATATTTATTTATTAAACCATATATCAGTTATACACACGATATTTTACTTTTTATCTTATATGATTGAATGTAGAAATTATTATTAATCCATATTAATTAATAAATATGGATATTCAATGATAATGCATATTGATTCATGAAATAATTTGAATATTGATATTTGAATAAATACTTGGACATGATGTTGTCAATAATGTATCATTATAAATAGCGACTTGAGGAATTAATAGTATAATTAGACGAATCATTTAGATTGAATTAGTCAAATTGGTTTCAATTGTATACAACCAAATGTTTATAAATTGTATTGTGGAAGGACGTTTAAAGTATAGAATTTTTTTTCTAAGATTGTCACCAACAAAAAAAAAAATTCCCTCACTTCAAATTCATTTCTTTTTATCCAAGTGATTTTTTGTATCATATTATCTTTGGATGAAAATCATTCTCATTTTACTTATTAAATGTAATATATTTTTTGTTATTTAAATTTCCATATTATTTATTCCCTATATAATCATGGATGTCATTTTTTTTAATTAATTTTATTTTTTCTATTATTAATCTTTTTATAATTATTTTTCCTAATCTTATAATGATATTGACATTATTTATTTAATGGAATATGTGTTTAGTTATTTACCATGCTATATTGATTATGCCTTAGATAATCATGATATTAAAATTATTTAAATGGAATGTGTGTTTATTTATTTAGCATTCTATTTTTATTATGATTATTGAATCATTATAGAATCAAGTTGACTTAAACCTTCCCGATAATTTGATATCTCACTTTTTTTTTATTTTTTAATGGATCTAGAATGTTTTCTATTTATGAAATACAATGAATAGTAATACCCACTTTTTTAAATTATATATATTTTATATTTCAAAATGGACTTCATTTTTGGATTCGGAATATCGAAATTAGCCTATGTTGAATTTTTGTTATTTTTCTGAGAACTTCCAATTTTTTATGAATAGTGAAAAATACTTAAAAAATAATTTTTTAATAAAAATAATTTATAGTGACAAATTATACATTTGAGTGGTTTTAAAGTATAATTAGAATATATTTTTACCATTTTATTCAATGGTGGTCATTAGAATTAATTTCACTTTGAAATTGGACAAAAACAATTGTCAATCTTTTGATATATATTGTTTCTTAAAAACACGCTATTTGTTGTGACAACGGGAATTAATGATAAAACTAATTAATGCAACTTATATGTTTTTAATTTTGTAAAATCGACATAATTTTTGAATTCAGAATATCAATTATATCTTAGTGTGAAATTTTGGCATTGTTCTGAAAAACTTCAATTTTTGATGAATAGTGAAACCACGAAGTGGTAGTCAAAAAACCTGATTTTTCATTTAAATGAAACTTTACCACTTCTATGAATTTAATTTCTAAAATCCTACATACATGGTTGTCATTAGGATGTAAAATGTGGTTTAGTGGGATTAAAATAATTTTTTTGGTGAATAGTAACTTTTAAGTTCTATTAATCGCGATTAAATGTAATTAGTGAAATTTTAGATAAAGATGATATTATAAAAATATGAAAATACCTTTACACTTGTCCTACACTTATTGGATGAGTCATGGATGACCAATAAAATCCATGTGTCAACTTGGGTATCCCATGGAGCCACTTGGGTAAGAAAATGATATTAATTACTTTTTATTTAAAGTAAAAATAAAATTCGCACAAACATGTGTTGTTTTACTAAAACAATTATTAAATATGGTTATATAAGTTAAAATTTCTCCTATAAATACTAATTGGAAATATAAAAATATTTCCTACATCATGATATTTTTTTTATAATTTTGAGACAATAAATAAATTATGTTTTTTATGACACCATGATGATGCAGGGATTACCTCATTAATTAACGATTTTAATAAAATGTAAGGATAATGTAAAATCTAAGACTTAAACTTGTCGAAAGCCTATTTTATGGGTATATATCGAACCCTTATCACCTTAGCCTCGAAATAAATCATTTTGGGACCTTTAGAATCCGAAACACATTTCATAATAAGGTAACATTTCAATATTCCCAAAAGTGCCCCTCCTCTCCTCTTATAAAAGGCCCCCACCACTACCACCTTATTCACACCTTCCAAGCCATTTTTCTCGGCCAACATCTGCCCAAATACTCTCTCAACTTCCATCTCATACTCCTAGAAGCCTAACTTTGGGAAGAAGTCTTCCCAAGGAAGCATTTGGCTCAAATAAAAAAGAGTTACCCGATTTCATGATAATGTCTTCTCTTGTGTTTTTTGTTTTATTTTGCTTCTCCAACCCCCTAAAATATTTTTATTACATTATTTTGAAACAAAACCAGTATCCTAAATATACTTGGTTGTTTTTATGAGAAATATTTTATTTACACTTACACACACCTTTGTCTAATTGTTAAAGAACATATTGTTACTATGGGTTGTGAATTACTGCCTCACGAAACGATGATTGTTCAATCTTCTTTTAACACCTCTCATGGTAGCCATTGGGATGACAATATTTTTATATACAATATATATTATGTTTTTGTTTTCCTTATGATTATATATTCTTCATTTATGGCATAGCTTTATTATTTCCATTATGGGTAAATGCGATAATTTCATTTTAGGAAGTGCGGACTACCGCCCCCTCAATGTGATTTGAATCGTTAATGCCGTATGTGGGATGTATAAAGGATGAAGTAAATGGTATTATAAATTATATTATGCTGGATTTATAGTATACCTTTATATAATTATAATTTCATTCCATTAAATATGAAATATAATTGAAAGTAGCGTTCATGCGTATGTACGGATTACCGTCTCCATGAACGGTGCATTTCATTTCATACCTCTAAATGTTATGTAATATTATAAATGCATGTATATACTGGATATATATGATATATATGATATATAAATCATGAATATATTTTTGGATATAATGGATATTTCACCACAGGAACAACTTTTAATTATATGAAGATTATTTTTGACTCAAGTACCAAAGAATGACAAAATGACCGTTATTAACTTAAATAATTACATAATATTCATAACATGGTAGTCAGTGATATTAAAGGAATAGTTAAAATGAAAAAGGTTCTTAAAAAGTAGAAGTTATCTCTAGTTTATTATTCAAGAGGTTAAAGAATGATCGAGTCATGTCGGACACGTTGTAAGGGAACTTCTTAACCCAAGTTCTGTTCTTTGGGTTAATCACCAACTTTCAAATTATTTCATGATATTATTATGTACTATCTAGTATTTATAATTTCTTTATGTGTAAATATAGTGAATACACATTATAGATTTATTTTATTTAAAAAACTATTTTTGGATGGGACTTCGTCTCAATCTCCTTTCATTGAGGCATATTTTGTTTTATACACAAATTTCTTTTATATGGTGTATAAACCCCTTCGACTTTTACATTTATTCAAAAGGAATATTTTTATAAAAAGCGTTTTACTAAACGAAAAAAGGAATGTTTTTCTTGTTGTACATATGTAGTGACAATGACTTCTCCACCGCCGTTACCATTATTTGATTTTCATCATCCTCTACAAGCCATAACTTTTTTTTAAATGAAAAATAAATACAATGTTTTAATTTTCCATTATTTTGGGACTGAAAATGGTTTTGAAAGTGCTTTTATTATATCAATGTGTTGTATTGATATCATGTGATTGAAATGTGGAAATTCTATGTTTCCTTTATGCATGTTTTATGTGATACGATTATGTTATGGTTTATGATATGTTTAAACCTATTCATATAAGGAATGCATTTGACATAATAAGTGACAGGTGTAGCCTGCTATAGCTCCTCGATGCATCGTCAGGTCTCATGAGACAACCTAGTGTCTTGGCACGAGGCCTTGACAAAATATTATTTGTAGTCTTGGCCCGAGGCCTTGGCTACATGGTTATGATAGTCTGACATTATGCATTCCATCATTATGAAATTGGTTATTGATATTACATGTGATTATTCAACCAGTAGAATATCCCTGTGAAGAAGTAAATGGAATTATCGCATTTTACTTTTGCCGTATTATGTTGATGTTCAAGTTTAAAAGGCTTTTGCTTTAGTTATACATTACCTTAAATGTTTATGTTTATTTATGAAAGCTTCCACTAAATTTTTATCCTTACTGAACTTCTGAGCTCACCCCTTTTAATGTTTTATTTTTCTCAGGATGGGAAGAAATATTGTATGACTAACCTGTAGGGATAGTATGAAGGGCATATGTGTGTGGACTATGGAGACTATTTTATTGTAGTTTTCACTTTATGATGTAATGTAACATTTATAAATTGATCTACTGTTTCAAAGGCTACTAAACTATTTGGTCTTTCGAGACTTGATCTTTTGTGATCATGCCAATGTTACGCAATAATGCACCGAATCTTGGTAACTGGGGTCGGGGCGTTACAATTTGAATTTTTACATTTAAAATAAAAACTGACATTTATCGAAAATACATTGGTTTTAAAAAAAACATCTTTCAAACCGTAATAAAAATTACAATTGCATTCATAAAATAATATGATCACTTATATTTAATAAAAATTTATTTAATTATAATAATATTGTATTAAAAAATTATTTATTTAAAAAATCCATTAATTCATCAAAATAGATTTGTTAATTGAATATTAACTAAAAATACGATTTTTTATTTAAATACTGTTTACAAAGTAACAATAATAAAATGAATGAACATTATTTATAAAAAAATAATGTACGTAGTCATAGTGCTATTGTCTTGTTACATAACCCCTTATAACACTCACATAAGACCGATGGTTAGGGTGTGCGATGGTGACAGACTCATGGGGTTGCTCGGATAGCATCACTCAGGTGGTAATATCTTTTAACATTCACTTCCCCCATAGTCAGTTCCACTCAAGATTAATGTGTTCAAGCTTGGCTTGGGCTTGGCCAAGAGAGAAGCCCAATGATGCCACCACTTTTCCAAGATTGGTCGAATGGGCTTCGTATGGGGCAAGTCAACTAGATGATGCCATCCCTTCCTTTGTCATGGTATATTGGATTTGTTAAAGCCCTATATTTATACTAATCTTGTGATCATTATTCAATGGATATATTAGAAACAGTCACTATTAAAAATGGTATTTGAAAATCTAAAAACATAAAACCATTGAATTTCACCTTTTATATAACCATAATAACATATTTAATTAGATCAAGATGAATTTTTATTAATGAAATTTTAGTTATTACAATCTTCCCCCCTTAAGAAATTTCTCCCTCAAAATTTCATTTTCCCACACTAAAACAGATGTGGGTAACTATACTCCATTACTTCCTTCAATTCCCTTGTCGCTTCCTCAAACATCTATTTTCTGCACGACACCTTGACTAGGGGTATTGTCTTATTTCATATACTTTCTCTCTGTGTTCTAAGATCTTCACTGGTTTCTCCTCATAAGAAAGATCATCCTCCAACAATACCACCTCTGAAGAGAGTACAAGAGAAGGGTCTGCTGTGTAATTCCATAAGAGGGATACATGAAAGATATCATGTACTTTGGTCATGGTAGGTGGAACTACTAGTCGATAGGTCAAAGCCACGACACATTCAAGAATATCTAAGGGGTCAATGTACTTATGACATAACATCCCTTTCTTTCCAAACCTCATGAGTTTCATCCAAGGAGATATATGTAGAAATAACATATCTCCATCTTTAACCTCAAGGACTCATCGACAGTTATCTGCATAAATATTCTATCAACTATGGGCGGCCTTGATATGCTGCTGAATGGTTCTCACCTTCTCTACCATCTCTTCGACCATTTCTAGTACTATCATCTTATGCTCGCCAACTTTATCCCAACACACAGAGGTTATGCATATTTTCCCACAAAGGGCTTCATATAGTTCCATTTGGATCCTCATGTGGAAACTTTTATTGTAAAATAATTCAACCAGTGGAATATGTTGGTCCCATCTTTCTTTAAAGTCCATTGAGAAATATCTCAACATGTCCACAAGTGTTTGGATAGTCCGCTCGGATTGGCCTCCGGTTTGAGGATGATAGGCCTTTCTGATGTTTAGTTCAGTATCCAGAGTATGTTGACAACTCTTCTAAAACATAGAGGTGAATCATGGATCTCGATCAGATACAATAGATAGTGGTAATCTATGCAGCTTTACCACTTCCATGATATATATCCATGCCTATGGATCTAGTGAAAAATCCTCCCAAATAGCAATAAATTGTGAACACTTGGTAATACGATAAAAAACAACCCAGATTGCAATGTTTCATTTGTATTTATTCAGACGTCCTGTGACAAAGTCCATGGTGATGTTCTCACATTTCCATTCTGGTATGGGTAATGGTTGTATCATCCCCTTAGACATATTCCTCTCTACATTCACTTGCTAACACACCAGACACATTGATGTAATTAAACGATCTTCTTCTTCATATTATCCCACCGAAAGTTCTCTTGGAGATCTCGATACATCCTTTTTCTCCTCGGGTGAATTGAGAAGGTTGGGTTATGTGAGTCATTCAGAAGCTTCATCTATATATCTGGATCATATGGTACACATAATCGTGACCTAAATCTCACAATTCAATCCTTGTCAACCACGAAATCTGAGGATTTCCCATTTCTAATAGCTTCAACACTTTTCAGAGTTTCCACATCCTTTCTTTGAGCATCCTTTATTTTCTCCAAAAGAGATGATTGTGCAATAATTTGTGAAAGGATTGATGATGTTCCCGTCTTTATGATTCCCATGTCCATCTTCATCAAATCTAAGTAGATTGGATCCTTCTCAATTCTCATCAATGATAGAATTGTTGGGTCCTTTCTACTTAGAGCATCGACCACCTTGTTCAATTTCCCTTGGTATAAATGGATTGGGAAATCATATTCATTAATCATCTCTAACCATCTTCATTGGTGCATGTTCAACTCTTTCTGTGTGAATATATACTTGAGGATTTTGTGCTCCGTATATATTTCACACTTCTCCTCAAAGTGATAATGCAAACAATTTTTTTTAGAGAAGATCACCACATCCAACTTCAGATCTTGTGTTGGATAATTATTGTCAATAAAATTCCATTTCCTTGAAGCATATGAAATGACTTTGACATTTTGTATCAACAAAAATCCTAGTCTCTTCTTTGAAGCATAACTAAATACCACAAAAATTTCTCCACTTGTCGGTAAAGTGAGCATAGGAGCAGTGATAAGCCTCCTTTTCAACTCCATGAATATTTCTTCACATTCATCATTCCATGAAAAAATTAATCCTTTTGAGTCATCTTGGTAAGAGGGTTGGACAATCGAGAGAATTTTTTCACAAATCGTCAATAATATCCTGCTCATCCCAAAAAGCTACGGATATCTTTTATCGATGTTTCCTCCGTTGTCCCTCTATTGCAGCTGTCTTGGAGGGTTCCATAGAAGTCCCATTAATTGTGATAATATGGACTAAAAATGAGTCCTCCTTCAACCAGAACTCACACATGTTGTACTTTTCATAGAGCTTCTCCTTTATAAGGTCTCTCGTACAGTTTGTATATGCTCCTAATGATCCTACATAGTTTTTAGTATATTATAATATCATCTTTATATACTACCTTAAATTTTACAAGGTAATATCTAAAGACTCTATTCATCATGTCCATGAAGATTACTGTAGCATTAGTGAGTCCAAAAGGCATTAATATGAATTCATAGTGCCCGTATCTTGACTAAAAAGCAGTCTTGGGGATATCTTTCTTTTTCACCCTTACTTGATAATATACCAACCGAAAATCCACCATGTAGAAGTGTTGTGCTCCACGTAGCTATTCTATCAAGTCATCAATTCGGGGGAGAGGATACTTTTTCATTATTGTGATTTTGTTAAGCTCATGATAATCGATACAAAGGTGCATTGATGCATTTTTCTTCTTGACGATGAGGACTGGTGTACCCAATGGTGAAGCACATGGTCATATAAACCCTTTATTCAGATTCTCTTGTAGTTGTTTCTTTAGATCCTCAAGCTCAAAAATATCCATTCTATATATAGTCATGGATATTTCCACCTCCCTAGTTAAAAGATCAATTGAGAATTCAACATGTCTTCTATGAGGAAGACCGGTCAATTCCTCAGGAAATAATTCAGTGAATTCCATCACAATATGCATGTCTTCAAGGATTGTTACTTCCATGGAATCAATCATCATAGCTAGATAATCATTCTCATAGGGCATTAATATCCATGCTTGAGATGATGGAGGTAAATAAGATTCATCTTCCTCCGTTCCCTTGTATATAATCAGGGTTGATTCTCCATATGGGGAGTGATTTCCCAATCATGGAATTTTATGTTGGATATATATAGGGAAATCCAATTAATGCTTATAATTGCATAAAATTCCACTAGATGGTGTATGAATATGTTCTCCAAGAAGTTCAATACACATATTATGATAGGGGAGGAGTTATATTCATGGGATGCAATGATTTCCCCATTTTTTGTACTCACTGAAATCCTTACATCCAAGATTTGTGGTGGTGTTGGTATTTTTATACTAAACATTGGGGATATAAAATAATCTGTAGAACTATACTCAGAATTCACGCTCTCTATTCATGAAATAATTACAAGCATACCTATCACCACTTCATTGTCGGGGTTCACTTCAGTGGTGGGGATGGAAAAATCTCACCCTTGCTGCCTTGGAAGTTGTGTGTTGCCTCAAAAAAACCATTTTCTTTGGGCACTGATTTTCAAAGTGCCTTGGTTCTTTAGAGTTGAAGCAATGAAAAATGCATTGTGGTTTAAGCATAGAGTTCATCTCCTCTATCACAGTCGTGGGTTTTTTTTTTGCCAAAAGTTAACTACTAGGTGGCCTTCTCATCCAAACCTAAAGCATTTCATCATCCACTTTTGTAAATTTCTAAGGTGCTTCATTCCACACCATTGGTATGTGTGGTGCTAGATCTTCTTAGAATCGTTGTATTTATCCATCGAACCACTATCACTGAAGTCTACCTTATGCTTAATATCCTCATGATACCCTTAATATTCTCTAATCTCCATTTCGACCTTGAGGGAATATCTTACAATTTCATCAAAGCTATTGAAGTCACAGATCGTCGGCACTTTTCGTAGTCTATGTTTCAGCCCTCAAAAAAAGTATCCAACCTTGAATTTGGGGGTAATTTCAAATATGGAGGAATATTGTGAAAGCCTAATGAATTTTTCCTCATACAATCTAACATATTCGTTATCTTTTTTTCATGAGGTTAAGGATGTCCCTTTCTATCTTATGTCGGAGGGTGCGTGAAAAATATTTATCGAAAAACATCATCCAGAAATCCTTCTATTCTAACACCTCGATATCTTCCTTAGGCTTTTTATTTTTGATCTATGTCCACCATTTCATAACTTCACCCTCCGAACAAAAAGCATCCAGGAGAACATTCTCTTGTTCATAACAATAAATGATTGAGAAGATCTTTTCAATGGAGTTGGTCCATTGTTCAGCGATTGAGGATCATATGATCCATTAAAAGTAAGAGGCCTTTGTCTCATGAATCTCTTGATAGTTACATTTTCATTCGAAGGGGGGGGGGGTTGAGCATTCCACTTGACCCATGTTTCTAGTCAAAACTTTAGTTAACTGACAGTGAAGTGTGACAATGTTCACAAATCCAGCTCCCATAAGATTGGGCATCTTATTAGAACAATCTTCACACCGATCATCAAATCAGTTGTTAGCCCGATTACTCCTATTATCAGCCATTGGATGGAATAAACAAATTTAGGGGTAACACATAAATGGTAATCCATAGAAAAAATGTATTACATATACATTACTTTTATTTATTTTCCTTATGAATCTATAGGCTTCATTCTATTCTATCCATGATCTACATTCCAACATATATTCTGAGGGGCATTTTTCTAATAATGGTTCATACTAAGATTTTGAATTTACTAGAGCATACCCTCCTAGGAGTTTCATAACCAAGAGTTCATCAAGGCCCGTTGTCGTGCACCAATACCCGTTCGAGTCTAGCTCAAAGCGGTGTTTTCTTGTTTTAACCCTAGGATACATTTGTGCCAGAGCCACCTCTACCTGCTCATATCCAGACAAGGATGTATTTTTTTGATAAAACACTTACCCAATACTCACCAATAATTAGGTATGTTTTTATTATACATATTATTGTATCAAAGTCTTCACTAGGGTTTTCTAATCGTAATCCCTATAATTACTAAACCTATCCTCTGATTCCATCTTTGATAACCTTGCTCTTTATTACACACATAAAGGTGATTTATTATATAAAAATCACTTGATAAAACATATAAGATAGAGAGTTATAGTGTCGTTGTGGATTAGGATCTTTACATAACAACATTGAACATGAAATACAACATCTTTATTGAAATCTTCTCTTACATGACCATTAAATTCCCTGATACTTAGCTTTCCATAGGATAACCTGAGGACATGCCTGAGAAAAGGGTGCATATAAAGCCCAGTAAGGGAATAAACCTTGAATAACATGAGGAATATAGTACATTTTATACAATACGTATATCAATTGAGCACAAGAGAAACATTAAAATAAAGTCATGATAAAGCATGATTAACTTAATATGGAAATGTGGAAACAACATATAACATTCTTTTAGCATGTACCAAGGCACATTGAACATGGAGCATGACTAAACCATCCTAGAACTTGTATTATCATGAGTAAACCCACATTTCACCTGAGGTATCTTGATACAAATCTTTACCCAATTCATTGGAGCACTATCAGGGCACACCCTTCTTAAAAATTTCATTTCATGCATAAGTGTGCCACATGGATCATGGAATCCATCAACATCATAAGATATTCCACTATTAAGTAATGTGTAAGAAATAAATTAATATATAATTCAATATTTATATGTGTATAAAGGTTAATAACCTTGATAGAGACATGGGTATGATATTCACTACACAATGATCATGGCTTGGAAAAACGCGGTTCAATTTCAGCAGCATAACGACTTGACATAAGGATTCATGAAAATGGTTAATGAGATAGAAATTAGTGTCTCATCATATATACATGAAGTGAATATTAATGGGGTCATATATATACATTTCCCAACAAAATTAATGGAATTTAATTGCATAAAACAAAATAATTACTTGGATGTAAAAGAGGAGAGAGAAATTACTTGCGGAATATCAGCATGGTAACGAGTGTACATGAGGGGAATTTAATTAGAGATAAATGGGTATCTCATCAATATAGCATATATAGGGCAGTATGGGGGAGTTATAAATCATACCTTGACATTTATAATTGAGAAAATGTTATAAAAACATAATGAAATTGAGATAAAAATGAGAGAACAGGAAACCCCGTACTTGTAAATATGATCCCAAAGGCTTGGGAGAGGCTTGAGAGAGGCTTCTTGGGAGCTTGGGGAACCTTGGGAGGATTATAGAGATAGGAGGTCAGGGATTTAAAAATCTATAAAGGCTTTGAGTGAAGAAGAAGTGGGATCTTGGGTGGGTTTATATAGGAAAGGGGAGGGAATTATTCAATATTTATGTTTGTATCACCACACATTAAACTATTCAATACCACAAACCATCCCATGGTTTATGCCTATGGTTTAATTCAAAGGGGATTAGGAAAAAATATTTTATAAGTCCAATAGAAGAAATTCTTAAAATATTGAGGGTGGTTATATGGAGGTGAGACACACTCCCCATGAAAACGGTTTAAAAAGACAAAATGTTTTATAATCTTGGAGGATCCACTAATGTTTTATAGTATAAATAAAAGAAAACTATAAGCACATTATTTTAATGATAAAACATATATTGGCCAAAAATATCATTTATATTATTTTATTTGAACACTATTGGGTCATTATGATGTCATAAATAACATTATATATTTAAACAGTATTTAGTTTTTACCAAAAAATTCGACTATCTCAGAGAATTATGATAAAATCATCGTTGGATAATTTAGAAATCCTGGTTCAAAAAATAATATTCATTTTATCTAAATAATTTTCTAAATATGTGAAATTTTACTTTTAAAATAAAAAACCACATTTATCGAAAATTCATTGGTTTTGACAAAAACAGATTTCAAACCATAATAAAAATAATAATTGCATTCATAAAATTATATGATCAGTTATATTTAATAAAAACTAATTTAATTATAATAATATTTTATTAAAATAATATTTAATTCAAAAATAAAATAGTTTATGAAAATATATTTCTTAGTTGAATATTAACTATAAATACTATTTGTGATTTAAAAACTATTTACAAAGTAACAATAATAAAATGAATGCACATTGTTTACACAAAACGATGTACATAGTCATAGTTCTAGGGTCAAGTTACATAACCCTTTATAACACCATCATAAGATCAATGTGTACGGTGTTCAATGGTGATAGAATCTTGGGGTGGCTCGGATAACATCGCTCGAGAAATAATCTCAATTAACTTCCACTTCTCCCATAGTCGGATCCGCTCAAGCTTAATGTGTTCAAGCATCGCTTGGGCTTGGTCCAGAGTGAATCCCAATGACGCAACCTCATTTACAAAATCCAAATAATGGGCTTCATAGGGAGAAAGTATATTTGATGAGTCCATCTCATACTTTTTCTGAGTAAATTGGATTTGTTAAATCCCTATATTTATACTAATCATGTGATCATTGTTCAACAGCTATATTAGGAACAGTCATTATTCATAATGGTATTTTAAAATCCAGAAACCTAAAACCATTGATGTTCACATTATATATAACCATAATAAGACATTTAATTATATCAAGATGAATTTTCATTAATGAATGTTTGGGTTATTAAATACTCTATCAAATTGTTAATAAAATAGTTGTTCTTGTGTATTGTTGACTACCTGCTCATGAACCGATGTAACTCATTTTCTAGAAATAAATCGATCGTGCATAAATCAAAGTACCTCCATGAGAAGTGATACAATTAATTATTAACATAATCACTACATGGAATTGAATATAGATAAATGTAATCTATACATGTGATATATATGAAATTATATTTATTTTTAAAAAATATATCACATAATTCTTTTCCCTTTTAGTGAATAAATAAATGATAACTTCATTTTTGTATACGTACAACCTACCCTCTCTTTGAAGTGATGTGATAAATTATCCATATTAAAACAAATATATTGATTAATAAATTTTATATAATAAAAATAAATTATTTTTAAAATTGATATCATTATAGATATTATTTGACCACATAATAAGATCATGATTTGAGACTTTATATTAGAACATTCATGAGAAACCAAAGAAGTTCTCACAGAAAATGATAATTATAATGAAATATTATTAATGAATGTGTGATAAGATGTTATAAAAGGATATTATATGATATTATAAATTTTAATATTGATTTGTAATAATTTAAAAACTTTTTAAAAAAAACTATAATTTATTTTTATTCTCGTTTATCAAAACAAAAGCATGAGGTAAGGTACTCTGTCTCAATTTTCCTTCATCGAGGAAAATCATAATTTAATCCACATATTTTCATTTATATGGCATATATACAACACATTTTTCCTATAATATCATGAAAAATTCATTTATCATTATATATTAATATCAAATTCGAATTATTCTATATATGGTGAATTGACTTAAAAATTACCACGTTGTAATTAATTTCTTAACTCAATTTATTTTCACTATTTATATTATTTATTCACTGTATTTAATACAGTAGGATTATTTGAGGAATTAGTTTTGATTCTATTATATTTTATTTCAAAATTTTAATGTGGATTTAATGAAGATAAACATAATCAATTCATTTATTAATACCTACATAATCATTATTATCAGTGAATGGGATTATTTCACAATCTTATTTTAATCAGTATTTTTAGGATTGAATTAAAATTGATGGAATTTATTTTATAATGGCCTAATAAAAGGGTTTAAATTTCATCTGATAATACTATTCATCATGTTTTTATGTAATACATCAATTTTTCCACTCTTTTGTATTAAAACGATTGTGGGGTTTTTATAAAATAAAAAATTATTTCTAGCATCTACTAAAAATCTATTTTTATCTAAAAAAAATTTATATAATGGTTTCAAAAACATTTCTAAAATTCTCCAAATTATTTTTTAATACATATTTATACATGTTTTAATTTTAAAAAAATTTTATAAGAATCATCATATCATTTTCCAAACAGGGCTCATTTGGATTTTACCAAAAAAGTGAAATGAATAATTTTTGACGGGCATGGAATATGAGGGATCTCCCAGAATCCTGAGAAATAGATATTATACTTATGAAATTAATTTTTTAAAGGATATTTTCATTGAAAATTATTTTGAAATTATTTTTGGAACATTACGTTTTAAAAAATAATTTCAATGCGAAGTGGATATCTTCCAAAAAAATTATTTTGATGATATTTAGTTGTATTTATATTCCTCAGATGCACCAACACTTCAATATACTTATAAACCACTAGATATATGTCATATTTATTAAATATTAATTATTTTTCTAGGTGTTTTATAATTATTTTGAATCAGGAAATTATTGACACTATCTTTCTTGATTAATTGTTTTAATCAGTAACATTCACATGAAATATTAACTTTATTTTCATCATTAGAAAATAATTTTCCCCAAAATATTTGTATTATTTTTCGTGGATATATTTATTTATTAAACCATATATCAGTTATACACACGATATTTTACTTTTTATCTTATATGATTGAATGTAGAAATTATTATTAATCCATATTAATTAATCAATATGGATATTCAATGATAATGCATATTGATTCATGAAATAAATTGAATATTGATATTTGAAGAAATATCTGGACACGATGTTGTCAATAATGTATCATTATAAATAGCGACTTGAGGAATTAATAGTATAATTAGACGAATCATTTAGATTGAATTAGTCAAATTGGTTTCAATTGTATACAACCAAATGTTTATAAATTGTATTGTGGAAGGACGTTGAAAGTATAGAATTTTTTTCTAAGATTGTCACCAACAATAAAAAACAATTCCCTCACTTAAAATTTATTTCTTATTATCCAAATGATTTTTTGTATCATATTATCTTTGGATGAAAATCATTCTCATTTTACATATTAAATGTAATATATTTTTTGTTATTTAAATTTCCATATTATTTATTCCCTATATAATCATGGATGTCATTTTATTAATTAAATTTATTTTTTCTATTATTAATCTTTTTATAATTATTTTTCCTAATCTTATAATTATATTGACATTATTTATTTAATAGAATATGTTTTTAGTTATTTACCATGCTATATTGATTATCCCTTAGATAATCATGATATTAAAATTATTTAAATGGAATGTGTGTTTATTTATTTAGCATTCTATTTTTATTATGATTATTGAATCATTAGAGAATCAAGTTGACTTAAACCTTCCAGATAATTTGATATCTCACTTTTTTCTTATTTAATGGATCTAGAAAGTTTTCTATTTATGAAATACAATGACATTTTACAGGGTATAAATAAAATATTTAAAAAAATAAGAGTTTTTTTAAATTTAATATGGAATTCATTAAGATATCTAGCTCATGTTGAATACAAAACTATTTAGTACATCAGTATGATATCTCTTTTATATTTTCGGAATATATTAAATTACACACCGACTTTAGGATAATGTAGTGGAGGTCATTATAGTTGACATTGATAAAATTTAGTAAAACCATGGTAACTAAATCATTGAAAACATATATTATGGAATGTAGACCTTTGATAGTTTTCGAGGATAAATATATAAGAACTTATAGAACTATTGTTATGGCATATATTATGTGGTTTTTCATGGAAATACATCCTTGTCTTTATGAGACAAGATGAAATGTTTCTAGAACAGATGTACCAAGTGTTAATAAATACAAAAAAAAATCTCATGTTTAACTCAAGTGTTACTTGATAAATGGAAATGGGACTAACTGTGCGTCTAGTTTGACACTTCGAGGGAATATTATTTGGATAATTCATATTTTCTATACCAATAATTATAAAGGATTTGAAAATATGGTGAAAATGAATTACATAGGTTAAAACTAAGGTTTCTATATTGAAAATATGTTTTCATGGTTTAAATATCATATTAATGAATATATGTTTTTCCCACAATGATTTTTGTTTCTTGAATTAGTTATTTTGTTATAGTTAGTGGATAAAACCCAAATGTATCAAGTTAACATTGAAAATGATGGAAAATAATTTGACTAATAGAACCCATATGGAATGATGAAATGAGTTATAATTGTCATGATTATTCCATATTATTTATCTTGAAATATGATTAAAACCCTCCACCATAACCATATCATGGTCTCACCAATGAAAAAGGGGATAAAATTTTCTATGTACTTGTGTGGTGGAAAGAATGGAGGAAAGAATGGTTGATTTCCTTTATGTCAAAAATGTTGAATGAGACATCATGGAAGGTACCTCAATAGAATTGAAATATTTTTTATCTGTGCAAAATAATGGAATAAAGTAATTAATTTAGGGGGAAATATTAGGATTACAATGGAAGGAAATATATTTCATCATATGGATCCATTTATAATCCATTTTATTTAATTTGGGGAACCTATGAATTATCTATGTCCGTACACACATCTAATGGTTAACCCATATAACATAGATGTTCCGATAATAAAAACAATTTTTGAAGAATTTATGTTATAGTATTTAAAAATTAAATTTCATAAGATTTTTTTACAAATGATATTTATGTTATATGAATCATGAAACTCATAAAATATGTATAAAATTTTAGAAACATATATTATTTCATTAAAATAACATTTATTAATGCAATTAAGATTTATTTGTGTATGGTTGATCATAACCTAAAATTATTAATAAACACATTTTAAATTTTTTATTGTGAAAATATAACATGAATAAGGATATTTTAGAAAATATTTATGGGATCGTAGTCAATTTTTTATTATATAAATGTGTAACATTATGAAGAATGTGATTAATTTTTTTGGACATAAGATTAAGGGTATTGTTAAATTTTTTGGTTTATATTACATTTTATGTTCTAATAATTTTGCTTCATCGGAATTTGGGAACTGTAATAGACTTATATTAATATGGTTTTTGAAATATGACCACCTATAAACCAGGTGAAAACCTGTTGAATCCAGAAATGTCCAAGGGCCATGAAACCACAACTGAAGGATGTGGGTTTTATAACCACCATTGGCCTATGTTATTTTTTGGATAATATTTAATTATTTTATACATAAAAATTTTTATGAATAAATATTAATGTTAAACAAAAGGTTTTTATACTGAGGATTGTATATTAATGTATTATATTTGATATATTGTTTTTACCTTATCAAATTTGGAACAAATTTACTGATAGATGAAAGGACTCATCACTATTATAATGATTTTATAATATGATAGTTATTAATTTTAGTGCTTTGGGTATGAAAATTTGTTTTTTATATTTATTTACTAGAGTAAGAGACAATGTGGAAAATGAACAAATCACAACCAATGGATGAAATTGTGCATAGGAAATAGAAAATTTTCTATTATGTATATTTACATATATTCATAGAGAGTAAAATAATTCATCATCCTTAGAAAATTGACATTGAAATCAAATTGTTATCATATTACATTAATATCTTAAAAATATATTTTTGTCTGAAATAATATTATATTTATTGTTTTGTGGTTGATCACTTTCTCTTGATCATTAACATTCCTATAATCAATGAACTCTATGACCCAATTTAAATATTTGGTCATTATACTTTTTTCTTAAGTTACATATATTTACTTCCTAATTATGTTATCCTATATAGAAACTTAGTTATTTATTTTTCTAGATGACCATTACATATTTCTCTTTCCCAATTTTAGGATTATATTTTATCCATTTTACAATTTAGGATTTTAAAAAATCTATATTTAACTAAAAATCCCTTGATTACCGAGGTCATATATAAATTTTAATCTAACAATTTATTAATGGTGGGTATAATTTAAATCCTAATGGATTTAAAATATGAAAAAAATTGATTGCATATATAACATGAATCAGTAATCTTATACATGAATGTGACACCACAAAACATTAGAATATATACCTTCTTAATATTTGATATCTATGGTAGTTTATGAAACACACAACAGTAATTCTAAATGAAATATAATATATTATTCAAATGTAATCATATCATTAAATGGGTTGATATGATTAGTACTATCTGTATTATGAAACATATTGTTATCTTATAAGATTCTAACCTTTTTTAGATTTATCTCGGGCTTTATTTTCAGTACATTTTTGTATTTACTTATGTAACATTGATGCGAGTTATGATATGCTATGAATTCAGGTAGAGACTAAGAATTGTATTAAGAAAAAAGGGGTAGTGCACAGTTGGTGCACAATTTTTATAAACTGTGTGGCTATCTAAGAGGTACCATACACTCTTTGGACATTTGAGGTAGTAGCTTCTCCATGTTTAAAACATTTTTTTGAGGATGTGTAAGGAAACTATTTGAGGCCCCCCTTGAAGTAGTGGACAATTCTTGATTATTTCATGGTGTGTATTACAATGCGAGTAAACCATGTGTGGGCTAGTATTGAGATCCTAAAAATTTAGATCTCACTCGTCATAATCGTTTAATGACCTATTTCTCCTCTTATACAGCCATAACTTATTATCTTACATTCATAAGGGTATAGAATGTTTATCCCATCAACTCAGAGGGATTCTAATACATCAAACCACTATTCTTTGATATTGAAATCCCAAATCAAAGATCATCTCTTATCCAAGTAAGTGGATCTCATCCCAATGTTATTCCCTTTAATTATTCTATCTTTTCATTATATTTTGATGGAATATGGCCCATGTTTCTTTTACCAACAAATATTTGGTGATAACTATATCTAAGATTGTATATCTATTTCTAGTTTTAATAGATCATGATATATTGGTTCTAATTTAGGGATTTAAATCCAGAAATCATATCTACGTCATTGCGATACTCGAATTTTGGGAATATTCGTTGACTGAACTTCCATCAACAAATTAAAGTAGGTGGTGTAGAATATAATTCCCATATTTTTTAATTTGATATTTATATACAATATTTTATAATAACAATAATTACATATAAATTAATTTCAATAAATTGGGTTAATTAGGCGGACCAATTAATTTATCAATGTGTTGTTGAATTAAATGATTAGTTGAGGAATTAATCATGAGACTAAGGGTATGAACTATTAGATAATTAATTTGGGAAATTGATCATGAAATTTAGGGATTGTGATATTGGTAAAAAATCATGGGATTAATTATGATATATATAGTTGGTTTTGTTGAGTTGGTTAATTATGAATTAATTGTGTAAGATAAGATTATTATCGAGATAATTAATTTTGTGATTAATTATGAAGAGTCGAGATTTATAATGAGAGAATTAATTATGGAAAATTTGAAATGGGATATGAATTGTGATATTGGAAAATAAATTATGGAATTATTTAATGGAATTAGGGCATTAAGATAATTTTTATGTTAACAAATGGATTTGTAGTATTTAACTAATTACATAATTAGTAGTGGGATTGACGTCGATAATTAATTATGAATTAATTATGTGTCAAGGAATTTGATCATGGTAATTAAAAATTGAGAAGTAAAAATGGAAACATTGTCATCATACTTATGACTATGAGAATGGGAACATGGTCATTTGGATGAGAATTAATAATGATAACATGGTCATCTTATATTTGAGAAAAAGGAATGGTAATACAGTCATTATATTGATAAGTAATCATGGTAACATTTTTATCTTACATACATTTGTTATGTGGATAACTTTTCCCATGTGGCATAATAATATGAAATTAATGAATGGAAATAATTGCACTCTATGTTATAGATTCACATGATAATATTTTTATCTCAGGTATGAGTCAAATCTAGTATTTGATATCATTCAACCTTTTAATACTTCAAGATATGTAAAAAATAAGTTATTATTATATAATATTACCTAGGGATTGCTACAAGATCCAGCATGAGATGAAGATAGTATTAGGGTACGTGTCTCCTAGGGAACCCTAGAGTCAATGTATCTAGATAAGAATAAATGAGAATGTAATTACTGTTTACTTATGCGCTATAATTATTTATTTTATAATTTCAAGAACTATCTTATGAATGATTTGGTTTTCGACAGCATTTATGGTAGCCTATTGATTTATACTCACACCCTGTTTGGGTTATATGATCGGTACCTGAATAAATTATATTGATGAAGGACAGTATAAGGGGAAATTCCATGGAATTTATTGCTGAATTTGGATGGGCATTGGATAAGGGAAACATATATTGTCTAGAACCTGCGTGGGGAGTTGTAGTGTCTTTATATTTAGTTGTATGATATATATTTGACACTTATATTGAGAAACAATTAATTCCCTTTTAGTTGAGTATTATTTTCTTGTTTGATTATCTTATGACATTTGAATTTTTATTGTTATATATTATTCCACATTTGTTTACTTATTTATATGGGTGGTTTACTCTGAGATGTGAGGGTATAGTCTCCCCATGACAATCTTACCATCCCCTCACTACTAGTTGGTAGCCTCTAGCATACATGAGGCATGCTTGAGGACATGTGGCAAACATTCTTGGGGAACCATCATGTGGAACTTGGGATATAGACTCAGATTGACTGTGTAGATATATTTGGGAGAAAAGGCATGTGGGGAGAAATTTTGATTATTTCCTCTTAAATAAATGTTATAAGGTTGTGTTATGAGACCTAAGACACATGTTATGAATTATAGAGAGTATGCCTCCACAAATTTTGTTGAGAGACCAACCAAGGGAATTCAAATGAATTATTTTTCTAGTTTGAGAACATGAGGTACCGATCATGGCAGCTAAAGATGAGGGCCAAAAGTTTCAAGAGAACTTTTCTCGCTTCATGAAATTCATGGAAAGAGACCCATGACATGTTGTGAAAAGTATATATATGTTTACAAGGATGTTTTAGTTGCATCACCCTCCATCTTTTACTACAGAGAGTGGGAATGAGGGAAATGAATTATGGTTCGATCCCATCGAGACTATACTTGAAAATTTGTATATTTCAGTTGAGATAAGGGTAAGGATGGCTTCATATATGCTTTGGGGATCAGAGAAGCACTATTGGGTCATTCAGGCGTGAACTGGATAGACTGGTGGTCTATTATGGATGAAATTATTTTTGAGGTTCTTGGAACAGTTTTTTCTAGAGACATTGAGGGAAAATAAAGCTACTGAGTTTATAGATCTGGCACATGTGATCATGTCCTTGATAGACTTGGATAGACTCTACATAGACCTATAATTGTTTTCTCTAATTTTAGTAGGAGATGAAGAATTTGTGATGAAATGTTTTTAGGATTGAAATAATTGTGAGATATGTCCTAGGTGAATATAATTAGGATGACAATGATTATAGAAGTGGTGGATTTTTCTCCCATAGTTGAAGAGAACCTGAGGGAGGATTCCTGTGCTGTATTGGTAGTTAAGCCTGGATTATTAGAATATGTAACATCTAAGAGCCTAAAGCTCCATTATCGAAAATTTATCCAATTCATTTGGAATCAGAGTACATAGGCATGAGGTTTAGTCTGGTAGAACATTAATGGGGTGATCTGTCATCAGTTTGGTTGGTTGGGAAACTATCAATGTCACTAATCCTGACCACCAGTAGAGTGTCAATATTATGGTACAATGGGATATCTACTAAATTTATATAGGTCATGGTGAATGACTGGTACTAAAAGAGTAGTTGAGAAAAGTTAGAGTATTGAAGGGGGATCTTTTAAACTATATCATGAAGGTAGTTGGAGTTCTACTGGCTAATGTGGGAGAGGTAGTGGACATGGTGCTTCTAAGAATGAGCACACACATTAGGAGATTTTTTCTACTTTGGGTAGTTATACTTCATCATACGGAAGAGGGGAAGTAGATTTACATGTATTACAACCTACAGTTGTGGAAAACAAGGCTAGACCATCAACAATGAAAGGAAATATTACACTTGGTTCTACTTTGGATATTTCCTTGTTTGATATTGGTGACACTTATTTCTTTATATCTGAAAATTGTATTGTTATTTTGAGCCTAATTGTATAGTTTTTCAGTGGGGTAATGACTATAGATACACCATTGGGATTGTGTTCCAGAGGTATTTTTCTATGTACGGTATGTTCACTACAGATCAAGGAATATTGTTTTCAATGGGATATTTATGTTCATGATAGGATATGATTCAACTTGATTATAGGGATGGATTGACTAGTCACATACTGATCCCATATTAATTGTTACCATAAGAGAATGACTGCTGTGTCTCCTAAGGGTGACCAATATATTCATTTTGAAAAGTGGTATATCTAGTTATGCTGAGTATGACCAATTTCTCAGAAACAGGGAGATCTGACATCCCATGTTTCTAGTCTATTATTGGATGACGGGGGTGTTAGGAAATATTTCCATCCACCAATAGTATTACTATTTCTGGATGTCCTTCATGAATACTTTTCATGGCTACATCTTGATAGAGATGTAGAATTGAATATTGATCTCCTCCAAGGGGATGAGCCAATATCTATCCCACCATATAGAATATCCCTGATAGATCGTCAAGAACATAAGACTCAATTGGAGGATTTATGGGAAAACTCATTTATCTGTCCAAGTCTGTTTCCTTGGGGAGCAACTATTTTTTTGGAATAAAAGGATGAGATGAGTTTACTTTTGTGTTTTGATTATCGGAAGTTGAAAAAATGACTGTGAAAAACTAATATCTTCTTCCAAATTTCGAAGATTTGTTTTACTAATTGAAGGAAGCTTGTGTGTTTTCGAAGATCGATTTGAGATCAGGGTATCAACAGTTGAGAGTATGATATTGTTATTTTCCGAGGACAACTTTCAGAAGTATCTATGGCCATTATGAGTTATTCATAATGCTGTTTTGGTTGACAAATGAATGAACAATGTTTATTACTTTGACAAACATGATATTTCATCCATATATTGATCTGTTCATGGTGGTTTTTTTGGATGACATCATGGTGTACTCCAAGACTCAAGATGATCATTACCAACATCTTGACATCGTCATAGGTACACAATTTGAGCATCAATTATTTTCCAAGCTCTCTAAATGTCTGTTTTTTATTGAAAGAGTACACTTATTGGGGTACATCATCTCACGGAAAGGTGTTTTAGTGGACACATAGAAGGTTCATTTTGTTGTTTCTTGTGAGTATACCAAAAATGGTTTAGATATACGAAGCCAACATGGATTTGGTGGATATTAATGGAGATTCCTATAAGAATTTATCTGTTTAGTAGCGCCTCTTTCTGTCTTGACCAATAATGGAGTAATGTTTGAATGGTCAAAGGATTCTGAGAGACATTTCCAATAGTTAATGAAACGCTTAACATTGGAACCAATTTCAATCTAGCCTGAGTAAGGTGAGAAGTATATTGTTTATTGCGACACTTATGGGATGGGACTGGGAGTTGTGTGTTTGCAGGGAGATCTAGTTGTAGTGTATGTTTATTGTAATTTGAGTCCCCCTGAATGGAATTATCCATATCATGACCTTGGGTTGGTAGTAGTGGTTTTTCTTTTATGTGCTAGAGACACTATATTTTGGGAGAGAAGTTTACTATTTATATAGATCAAAAAATGATTAATTATATCTTTTCACTACGTGATTTGAATAATCAGCAGTGGATATGGGTTGAGTATATGTAGCCTTTTGATTTTGAATTTGCATATTTGACTAAGAAGGGAAATAGTGTGGCTGATGCCTTGAGCTGGAATACTCATACTCAAATGGTTTAGGATTCGAGTATATATTAGAAGATGATGAATTAGCAGGATGAAATTTAGGTGGTTGTTTAGGAGAGTTAGGAGCATATAACTCTGGTTTTAGTTTTAATGGAGTTTATTTTTTTGAGATGGATCAGGGATAGAAAGAATGAGGATCTATAATTCTTATCCTTGATGGAATTAGATTAAGGTGGGGAGAAATATTTATATAGTTTGATATATGAATATGAGATCATATTTTTGAATAATTGAGTTGTGATACCTATGAAATATGAGACAAGATCATGTAGGAATTTCATTCCTCAAAATGGGTGGTGAATCCATGTGTAAAAAAAATATACCATGACCTATGAAGAAAGTTTTGGTGTCCATGAATGAAAAAGGTGATAAAAGGTTTGTTTGATAAGAATACTTACCAATCATCATGGGAATATGGACCATCAATGACAATGATTTTTAAAATAACTGTTGTATATCCTAGAATAAAAGATGGATGATGTGACCATTAATTTTTTGGTAGATCACCTGAAGAAGTTGGGTAAAAATGATAATATTTGGGGAATTTTTTATTGACTAAAAAAGGTTTCAAATTTCCATCCTATAAGGAAAGCCTTTATAGTACAATAGTTGGGAGAACCCTACATTTGGGAGATAATCCATCTGAATAGAGTATCACATTTTATATTTAAATATCAAGATTCACCATTTAATTCAGGATTCTATAATGCATTTTGGAATGTTATAAGTATAAAGGTACTATAAATTATGTTCTTCCAAACATAGAGAGAAGGGTAGTCGAAACATATTATATATGTTCTTGAGGATATGATACCGGCATGTGTACTTGACATTGGAGGATTTCGGGAAAAGTACTTAGCTTTAGTGGTGTTAACCTATAAAAATATTTATCCAGAAATTATACAGATGGTACCATAGGATACTCATTATAGTAGCACATGTAGATCACTGCAATACTAGATGGAGGCATGTGAGTCCGTGTTATTGGGACCGAGTCTCATTCATGAGACATCAAAACTAGTATAGTTGATTTGAAAATGAATGGCTACAGCTCAGAGTAGACAGAATTAATATGATGACAGATGGAGATGACCCCTATAGTTTACAAAGTGTGATCGTGTTTTATTTCTGGTGACTCCTAGGTTGGGTCACTACATGATAAGAAGGCAGGGAAACTTGGCACCCATGTTTGTTAGACTGTTTAATATGGAGAAGACAATCTGGACAGTGAAATACTGATAGGATATTCCACATAGATACAATTCTATAAAGGATGTTTTCCATGTATCAAAACATCAGAGGAATCACCCTAAACCCTCTCATGTGATTGATGAGGATAAGGTTGACCTTGATATAGATTCATCCTTTGAGGATAATCTGAAACACATGTTGGAACATAGTAAGAAATTGTTGTGGGGAATGTTCATGCTGATAGTTTGTGTGTTATGGAAAAACAGGCATATACATGAGGAAAACTGGGAAAGAGAAGAATATATGAGTTCTCAATGTATTGATATTTTTAGCTCAGGATCATAGAAAGGCATTTAAGTGAAGCTTCAGGATGAGCTGTTATAAGGTGGGGAGATTGCAAGATCCCAACCTTTTCTGAAGTAATCTAAGAATTTAATTTCAAGAAATTTTTATTTTAACTAATGTATGTTTGATGAGGGATATTATTTGAGGTGATTTTTGGTGGAGTATAACAAAATTTTGGATAAAAAGAGGCACTACATTGTTGGCACACAATTTATAAAAACCGTGTGGCTATGTAAAAGAATGTATGTGCTATTTTATCTTTTTCAGAAGTATATTCAGTATGTCAAAAATGAGTTTTTTTAGGTCTTACGAGGAAATTGTGCATAACCCCCCTTAAATTAGTAGATAATGCACAATTAGCGCACATGTTTTCAAATCATGTGACTAAACCATGCGTGGTCTTGTAGTGAGATCCTAATATTGTTTATCTCAGTCTTTTTTACCTTTTAATGACATGTTTCTTCTCCATTATGACCATAATACCATATTTTACATTAAAATTTGTAATGAAAGGTTCTCCCATCGACATGTAGGGATTCCAAGTCCACAAATTCTCTGTTATTTGAGATTGAAAGCCTGAATCGAAGATCCGCTCTTCACCCAGTATGTGGATCTCATCCCAATTCTTTTCCCTTTTATTTTCCTCGATTAACATTATATTTTAATGAAATATATCCTTTATTTCCTTAGATCTAAACAAATTCTACGAGATCTAAATATAATATTTTAGATCTAGATCTAGTTTGAATAGATCTTGAAATATTGGTTTTATTTAAGCTATTTAAATTCGGAACTCATATCTACATCGTTGTTCTACTTATATTTTGGGGATTTCCATTAAGAGAACATCCATCAATAAATTGAGGTAGGTGTTCATAATTCTAATTGCTATAGTCATGGATTTTATACATATTTGAAAAATTTTAGAATTTCAATAATCCATTAGAGAATGAATTTCTTAAATTTGGTTAATTAGGTTTAAGAATTGATTTATCGATGAATTATTGAATTAAATGATTAGTTGAAAATTAATCATTAGACTAAAGGACTTCTATATTAGAAAATTAATTTGAGAAATTGATCATGATATTTAGGGATTGTAATGTAGATAATTAAACAGGGGAAAATTATGAGATTTCACATTGGTTAAGTTGAGATAATTAATTTTAAATTAATTATTTTCCTTGAGATTATGATCTAGAAAATTAATTGTGGGATTAATTTCAAAGATTTGAGATTTTAAATGAGGTACTTATATTTGGAAAATTAATTATGGGATATAAATATTTATATTTGTTATCTAATTATTTAATTAATTAATGAGATTATGAAATTTAGTCAATTGTTATGTATACTATGGCATTGGTGGTATTTCACAATTTATTGAATTAGTAATGGTATTAATTTGGATAATTAATAATGAATTAATTATGTGTGAATGAATGGGAACCTGTCCATTCAAAACTGAGATGTAAAAATCATTGCATTGTGATCACAAATATGAGTTATAGAATGAGAACATAGTAAATCTATTGAAGATTAATCATGGTAACATGGTAATATTACTTAGTTTTCTGATGTTGGTAACTTTGGAAATGTGACTTATAACTGTGAAATTAAATAATGGAAATACTGGAACACTGGGTGATGGCATCACACAAGAATATTTTAAACTCTGACATGAGTCAAATCAAGTACTGATATTTCATAACACCTTTTAATACTTTGATCTCCACAAATAAGTATTTATTAAGATATGATATTACATAGTGACCACTTCAGGCTCTGGTATATGATGAAGGTATTATTGGGGTATAGGACTCCATGAGAACCCTTGAGTTAATTTAGTTAGATAAGAATTCATAATAATTTAATAAATATTTATTTATGCATTGTACTTATTTCTTATAGAACTGAATTCACTGTCTATTGAGTGGATTAGTTTTAGACACTCTTTTTGGTTTCCTACTATGTTGTACTCACACCCTATTCGGGCTACCGGATCGGTACCCAAATAGATTATATTATTGCAGGACTGGATTAGGGAAAATTCTTTGGGATGGATTTATTTTTTGGGATGGATTTTGGATGAGGAGACCATACATGGTTCAGTACGTACGTGGGGATTCATGTTTTCTTTACTTTGAATTTCATTATAGACACTTGACACTTATATTGGAATAACATGTTTTCCCTTTTAGTTGATTATTTTTTTTCCTGTTTGATTATCATATGATATGATTATTGTTCTAGTTATATATGTTTCTACGGTTGTTTATTTATTTCAACTCGTGTTTTTCACTACTAAATTAGGGTATAGATTCTCCATGACTGACATACCAGACCCTTGATTCAAGTAAGCGGCCACTAATATACGAGAAGGAATGCATGATGCCATGTGGAGAACAAGATTTTGGAACTTTAACATGGCACTCATGTCGGGATGTTACATATATATTGATCATATATAAAATACAAAAACATATAAAATAAAGGGTCATGTTTTCTAAAGACCCATATATTTATAAAAGAAGGGTTTTTATCACCTTTACCTTTAATTGAAATTTAATTTTTACCAATAATTAAAATTTAATTTTTTATAACAAAATTATTTAAATAATATTGCGGTGAATTTTTGGGATTTTTTGAAACTGCTTTATTTTTCTATGAATATTGAATAACACTAATTATTATTAAAAAATCCTTTTATATTAAATAATATACAAATTTAAATTATATTTTATATTTATTTTAATGTAAAATTGGTCAAGCTATATTTAAATATATCTAATTAGGTCATTTAAAAAAATAATAGTATTTTTTTTAAAATCTTTTATACTTATGAGAATTTTCTCTTAGTAAACCAGCTTTTTCAGTGCATCTCCCGGTATATTATTTAATTTAATCTTTACACTTCTACTAAAATAATTTTCCAAAATTGTATATATATTTATAAAGATCATACCATATATTATCTAATAGGTTCCATGTAATTTCATAACAATTTTAAAAGTAGATGTACTAAAAATTAAATATCGCAGTTAAGGTAAAAATTGGTTTACTAAGGGATAAACAAAGAGGATCATGGTTAAAAATGAAATAAAATTATTCCAACAACCCATTTTAATGACTTATGTTTACCATACTATCTTAAAAAGACTATAATAACCTATTTTATTTTTTTTTTCAAGATATAAATGTTGTTTTACTTAACTCATTTCAAAAATTCAATTTGTGCCATCGCCCCCACATTTAAAAGGCCACTCCCTCCATTCACTTATTCACTCATATAAAAACAATTTAATTTACCAAAAACTACCAAAATATCTACAAAAAATAACTTTTAAAATTATATTGTTTATGTCCTTCCAATATAACTGTCCCTTGGGTCCCTAAGAGGAGATCTAATGGAGGTTTCTCTTAGAGAATGTAATCATTTTAACAAGTTTCATTCATTTTAATTCATCTTTTTCAAGACTAAATTATATATTAACACATAAAATATAATAAAAATAATTTATAAAATATTATGAGAGTATGTAATTTTGATTCAATAATAATTATACATCCCATTCTCCATAAAATGGGTATCGAAATAGTCGATCGTGTGTACATAGGACTACATCCTCACAAACTGATGTTACTCTATTTCCATTAATAGATCTAAAAATTCTATATAATGATATATTGAATGTATATATCAAATATTTATGAAATTTTTATACTTATGTCATTATAACATCACATATACCTTATCACATTTCTTTCCATTAAAATTGTGATAATTTCACTTGTGTGTATAGAGGACTACCACCTCACAAAGAGATATGATTCAATATTCACTTACATGTTGCATAAAATTTAATAAATATATATATTATAAAAATATGTCATATTCTTGAGATTATATTGAGTATAGAAAATTAGATCACCTAATTTCTTAAGCATTCACCCATTTATGAAAAGATAACTTCACTCACGCATATGTACGATCTATTGTCTCTAAGAAGCAACATGATCCATTATTTATGTTCAAATTTAAATAATGATTATAAAATTTAACATTATAGAAAAATTAATTTTATAACTTAAATAAAATTTTGGAGATGATGGAACTATATAATATTCTCTTGAAATGTAACTTTCATGTTTAATATTCGATGAGAAAACATGGCATTTATCAAATGAAATAATAACAATAATACATGACTATTAAAGAACGTGTGATAAAATATAGTTAAATGATCATAAATGACATTGTATATATTAATATGGTTCTTTTATAAGAAAATAATATGTTTAGACCCACTATAAAAGAGGTTAAATAACATTCAACCAAAATAAAGCATGAGGTAAGGGACATTGTCTCAATTTCCCTTTACTAGAAAATATTGCAACGTCTTAGACCCAAATTACTTTATGTGATGTATATAATAAAAATTTTCATATGATATAATTTTAAATAATTATTTATTGTATACTATGTTTTAAATAGAATTATTTTATCTTATTAGACTTTCCATGAAAATTACCATATGGTTAAGTATTTCACAGCTCAATTACGTTTTAATGGGTTATATGGCCTTTTCGATGTCTTTGAAATTCTATTTTTTTTGTGTAACTAAATTTGAAAATATAATATTGTATTTCAACTAGTTTTCTATGGATTTAAATTTAATAATAAAATTGAATCATTTATTATGTCATATTCATTATATTGATATTTTTAAGGTTTTATCACACAATCACATTTAAATCTTGATTTTTTTCTTGAATTTACATTGAAGAAACATAGTTGATCATTGAATAATAAAACCCTTTAAAATTACATTAACAAATTTATTTAGTATATTATCATATAACAGTTACATTTTTCACTATTTGGTACTTAAAATTATTGAGAATATGTTTTTAATAAAATATAACATCATTTATCTCTTTAGTTGAAAATGACTTTTCTTCAAAAAACATAATTTCTAAAAAAAATCAATATTATTTTCACAGTTCTCTAAATTGTTTATTAAATAATTTTTTCACCATTATTTAAATTTTATAAAAATCATTTTAAATTTATATTCAAATCATTTTCCAGTTATTGATCATTTATCATTAATTAATAACATGAAAAGAATCATTATTTTTACATGTATGTTATATACAAAATTTCTAGATTTCATGACCAATAAATATTTCAAATAATCCATTATATGTTTAACATGATATTTTCATATGATATTGTATCCAAAAAAGTCTATGATGTTTTTTTTCAAAAACAATTAATTTTGACAATGTTATTTTTCTCATGCTATTTTTATGCCTTTTTTATTATATTTCAATTCATAAAAGTCACCAACCCTTAATTGTACATATCATATATTAGGGAGAAGTTATATTGATAACTATTTATTATTTCTCCATATATTTTATGATTTATTTGACTATGGAAAGTATTTTTATTCTGATTCTTGATTATTTATTGAAATAATTAACATTCCCTTTAAATATGATCAATCTATTCATTATTCGAAACTATAATTTCACTAAATATCCCAATAAATTATCACAAATTTATTTATTACTTAAAAGATATATTATATAAATATAAATTACTTTAATTAAGACTTTTTATTCACTAAATTGGGAAATTATTGTCAATAAATAATCCTTACTCAGTATAGAAATATTATGAAAACTAATATTGATTAGTAAATTTAATAGGTTGTTTGATTTATGAAGAATTATTTAGACATGTTGTTTTGGGTGGTACACACACACACAGACATATATATATATATATATATTCGATGCATCAGTATTCTCTTATGAAGAATATGTTTTATTACCTTAGTTAAAAGTGTTTTGGTGGTATATCATCCCATTAATATTGAACTATCTTTTGATTGGTTTTATTATTAGAGGTATCATGAATATTTATATCATGTAATCCAATTATTTCTTATTTCGATCGTTAGAAATTCTGATAATATTAACCATTATATTTTCACATATATATTATTTTTGGATGATTATTATTCATAGATTAATGTTTAGATGGAATTTATTTATGTTATTACCATTACATATTCTTTATGTGTTATCTAATCTTAATATCCATGCTATTTGTTAAATAGAATGTGAATTCAGTTATTTGTCATGCTATATTTATTATCCCTTAAAAAATCCTCATATTTAAGATATTGATTAAATTAATTTTTTTAATTATTTTACTTGTAAAATTTTTTATTCATTATATTATCATTATATAAAAATTATCTAAATTGAATGTGTTGATAGATACTTAACATTTCATGTTGATTATGATTATTCATTCATGATAGCTACAGTTCTAAATTACACTTATAGATCAATTGATCTCACCTTAATTTTTTCCATTCATAGGAAACATGAAGTGTATATTGAAAGATATAAATGGATATTCTTTTTGGAATAATTAAATTAATGAATAAAAATAATTTTTTATTTTTTTTCAAATATAATTTAGAGTTTGGTATGTATCTATTTTACCAAGACTACTAAATTAATTGGTCTTTAGGGATTCGATTCTCTATATCTTACATCAATATAATAAAGTGGATATCATCTCTAGGATACTGGAGTTGGGGTCATTAAAAATATATATTATATTTATGTAGTTTTATTAATTATGGATACAATGTAACTATAAGAAAATTACAAGGATAATTAATGGTTAATAACAGAAATACATTAAAAATGAACCAGTTTACACCCCAAACTGTGATAATAATAAAATATTTTAAAAAAATAGGTGATAAGATATTATAAATAGATCAATACAGATATTATATATATGTATATATTTGCAAATTTTTTTATAATAAATATTAATTTTTCATGCAATATTTTAAACTCACATATAAAAAAATTAAACATGATTTAAGGTGTTTGATAACGCAAATGCAATTAATTTGGTCTATAAATATTCCAAATAGATGATTTATTTCCTTTATAATGTGTGTAATGACATCTTATTTAACTATTTTGTTTGGTCAATCATTTCTAGTATTTAAATTTCTTAAACATAATAACATCATTGAATAATTTTAACTTTAATAATGACATTTTTGTTAGGGATGTACCCTTAATTTACACTCCTTTGAGATAAATTTTCTCTTATGAAACTACAAATTTTAAGGTGATGTAAATACTTCCTATTTAATGCATTTGACATAAATATATATTATTTAATGATAATTAATGTTTCATTTATTTTTTACTCTTTTGTGGGGCGTCAATTAAAATTTAGCAAAGAGGAAATACATTATTTTTTAATCCCTTTTATGGGTGTTCAATTATTTTCACTGAAGGAATATTATTATCAATACATAATACACATTATTCATTCTATTATCAAAAAGATCTTTAAGGAGTTTCTCTATTTTCTTGGTAATTTTTTTTCTCTATTTTTCTTAAATTAATAATTCTAATGTATAAAAGAAAAACCAGATATTTTTCTCTTTTTAATCCAATATATTTATCTTATATGTCCATATTTTCCAAAATAGTATTAAAAAATTCATATTTATTTAATGAAATGATTTATTAATGAAATTTTATTTTATTGATTAATTTTCAAGTGTTTTTAAATGAATATTTTTAATATTTTTTAAAAGGGTCATTTTTTATATTCTTTAAAAAAATAAAAAAATATTTTTTCTTTATATCATTTATGATTTAAATAGATTTTACCATCTCAATAATTTTTTACTCTCTTTTATATTCATATACATATATTCTATTATTTTAAAAATAAATTAATTTTATGATAAATTGTTTGAATTTTACTATTTCATTTTAATAATTTCTAAAAAGGATATTATTTTTGTTAAACCGTATTTTTGTATTCCAGTTTTGATACGAATCTTTACGTTATGTTTAAACCTTTTCATATGAGGAATGCACTAGACTTTGTAAGTGAATGGTGGAGCCCGTTGTAGCTCCTCAATGCATCGGTAGGTATCAAGAGACAAACTAGTGTATTGGCATAGGGACATGACAAAATATTATTTGTAGTCTTGGGACAGGGCCTAGAATATATGGTTATGAAATTCTGGCATTATGCATTCCATCATTATGAATATGGCTATTGATATAGCATGTGATTATTAGATTAGTATAATATCCATGTGAGTATGTAAATGGAATTATATGATTTTATCTTTTCCATATTATGCTGAAGTTCATTATTAAAAGGATTTTGTTGTAGTCTTATACATTGCTTTAAATGTTTATTCTTATTTATGAAAGTTTCTGTTTTATTGTTATCCGTACTGAGCATCTGGCTCACCAATTTCTATGTTTTATTTTTTCCATTATGCGAAGAATTATTTGATGACTGACCGACATGGATAGTCTGAAGGGATATGAGTGTGGTCTATGGCAACAATTTTGTTGTAGTTTTCCATTTTATGATGTAATGTAAACATTATGAATGTATCAAGTACTTCCAAGGATACTAAACTAATTGGTCTTTCAAGACATGATTTTTCGTGATCAGGAAAATGGTATGTAATAATGCACTGACTCTGGGTAACGGGGGTTATGTCATTACAGTTGGTATCAGAGGAAGCATAATACAAACCTTGGAAACAAGATTTTGTTAAACTCTAATTAGAAGACATAGCCCTTTGATAAACATTGAGGATTATAATATAATAACATCCTAGAATTTAGGTATTGTAGTTATTTTATGATTTTTTCAAGAAATACATCCATGTCTGGATACGATCGGGTAGAGATGGCTCTGGCACAGATATACCAAAGGGTAAAACCCAAAAACACCAAATTGATATAGACTCGAACGGGAACTGGTGCCCAACAACGGGCCTTGCAGCACTCTTTGTTACTAATCTCCCAGGGTATATGCTTAGGATAATTATCATATTCTTTACAAACCATTATGAAGGGTGTATGAGTATATACTTCCTCAAAGAAAACATTTTTATGATTATGGATTATATCCATAAATAGTTCAATTTATGTTATGTGTTTTACATGTTTGGATTTATGTATTGTGATTCATAAACTAATAAAGTGTATTCCATTGTTTAAAAATGTCCCCTAGTGGAAGGAATGGAAGCAATATCAATGAACACACTCCATGTTGGGATTTCCCTCCTACTCATGATAATTATTTTGGAGCTGGTTTTGCAACTAGTACCGATTAACTAATCACCATAGTTGGATAACTCACATAGGTTATGAATAATAACCTTACCCATATGGAGCACCCTGATCCACACCATGAAGGATCAATGTTAGATCACTTCATGAGAAAAACCCATCGACATTCAATGGGAGTACAGATCCATTAGTGGATGAGCAATGAATAAGTTCCTTAGAGAAAATATTCAACGCTTTGGGGAGTAGCGAAAGGGAAAAGGTTGTCATGGCAGTTTACCACCTCACTAGAGATTAAGATCAATGGTGGTCATTGATTCAATACACAAATTAATACAAGAAAGTATCAAATATGGAATAGAGGGAGTTTAAAGAAATTTTCCTAGAAAAATAAATTCTTCATTACCATCGAGCGGATATGGAAATACAATTTCTAAGTATGAGGAAAAAGGAGGATGAAAATGTCGCAAAGTATGAAGCTAACTTTACAAGGTTACTGAGGCATGTAGTTGATTATATACATAACCCCGAGATTAAGATTGATTGTTTCTTTGAGGGGTTAAAACCATTTCTCGGTTGATCATTAGTATCACAATCTTTCTTGTCGTATGAAGATATTGTCTCATGTGCTGTCAAGATAGAAAATGAATTCTATATGTCTTATGACTTTAAAGAAAAGAAAGAGTGGAGAAGATCTTCAGAACACTATAGAAATGAAAATAAGGGGAAGAAGGGAAAAGGTGAGTATCCATCCTCAAATAAATGTGGGAAGAAACACTCTGGTACTTTCTTGAAGTGAATGATAGTCTGTTACATGTGTGGTGAAAAAGGCCACCAAGGGTGTGATTAAAAGAGGAAGAAAGACTATGTCGACGTTGAATGCTACAATTATAGAGAAAGGGGGAATTATTCAAATGAATTTCCTAAGCGTTAGGGGCACATACCTTAGAAAAGGCCAAGGGATCATGGAAAATCTTATTCTATCACTAATGCTGAGGTTAAAGCTCCAAAAGACATGTTGGAAGGTAATTTAATGGTTTCCTCAAGTTTAACAAATGCTTTATTTGATTCTGGATCACCGCATTGATTCAGATCTTCCTAGTTTGCTAAGAAAATTAGATATTTCTAATTTGATTTAACAAAGGTGTTTTTAGGCAAAAATATTAATAGAAGTATCATCACAATAATGTTTTGTAAATCAATTTACATTAGAGAATATAAATGTTATTTATCTGCAGATCTCATCTTCATACCCATGTTTGAATTTGATATAATCCTCGGTATATATTGGATTTCAAACCATGAATCAAAATTTAATTTTAAGAACAAGGAGGTTACTATTTTTTATGATGATGATAAAGAACACCTTATCTTTAGAGAAGAATCGTCATGACCTAATTCTTATCTAGATCTATCCCCAACATGTCAAAAAAATTAAATTATTTCAAAAGAGTTGAATGAAATAACTTTGGGTGAGGAAAGGAATGTTCAAATAGAGGATGTACCTATTGTGAAAGAATATATTGATGTGTTTCCAGATGATTTACCTATCCTATAGGATGAGAAATTGAGTTTTAAATTGATTTAATTCTTGGTTCAAGGCCCATATCGAAGACCACATATAGAATGACCACTATGAAATTAGTGGAACTAAAGAAACAACTAGAGGAATTTAGTAATAATGGATTTATTCTCCCAAGTGTTTCTCCATGGGGAGACCCTGTCCTTTTTGTTAAGAAAAAAGATGGATCTATGAGGTTGTTCATTGACTACATGGAGATCAATGCTATAACAATAATGAACATGTATCCCCTACCTCATTTTGATTATTTATTTGACCAACTACATAGAGCTTAATACTTTTGAAAGATTGAACTTCGATCTGGATACCATCAGTTGTGCGTGAAGAATGAAGACATTCTGAAGATAGTATTTTGAACCAGGTACGGGCATTATGAGTTTACAATAATTCTTTTTGGGTTGAATAATGCACACTCTATCTTCATGGATCTAAAGAATAGAGTTTCAAGGAATATCATGATGACATTGTAGTGGTATTTATCGATGATATTTTGGTATACTCTAAAAACTACGAAGATCATGAAAATCACTTGTGCATTATCCTGAAGACACCTAGATGACCCAAGTTATATGGGATGTTCAGCAAGTGTGAATTTTGGCTTCATGAGATTTCTTTTCATGGACATATTTTCTCCAAGGATGGAATCTTAGGTGATACATCTAAGACCAAGGCAATCCATGAATGGCCAACAACGATGAGTATAAATGACGTACACAATTTTATTGGTTTAGCAGGTTATTATTAAAGTTTCGTCCAGAATTTTTCACAGTTGGCTATCCCATTAACAAACCTCACACAAAATGGGGTAAAATTTTTCTGGACAAAAGAGTGTAAATATGTTTTTGATGAATTAAAGAGAATACTGGTCAATGCTCTTATTTTTACTCTGCCATTAGGGAATGATGGGTTTGTCATTTATAGTGATTCTTAAAATAAAGGACTTGGTTGTGTCCTTATGTGGAATGATAGGGTTATTTACAATTCATCACGATGGATAAAAATTAATGAGCAAAACTATACTACTCATGATCTTGAGTTACTAGCAAAAATAATTTATTTGATGATTTGGAGACACTATCTCTGTGGTAAAAAATGTGAGATATATAACGATCACAAGAGTTTGATGTATATTTTCTCATAAAAATAACTCTACATGAGGCAAAGGAAATGGCTTTAAATAATCATGGATTATGATCGCACTATAAACTACCACCTAGGGAAGGCAAATAAAGGGGAAGATGATTTGAGTAGAAAGGATCATGGAGTTTTGAACAAGATGAGAGTTGAAAAGGATCCTATATACATGGATCTAGTAAATATAGATATGAAATTAACCATGGAAGGTGAAACAACATTACATTTTAAAATGGTTTCCAAACCACATTTTTTATAAAGGATAAAGAGTTCTCAGACCAGTGATGAAGAGTTTCAAAAGAAGATTAAAGCTCTGAATGATGGGATATTGAGTGACTTTGTATATGAAGATGGTATTTTGAAATTTAAAAAGATAATTTGTGTTCCCGATATACCTGATCTAAAAAGGGAATTATTGGATGATTTTAATTGTTACAATTTCCTTACACACCCTGGGAGCACCAAAATGTATAGATATTTGAAGGAACATTTTTGGTGGGACAATATGAAGAGAGAGATTGTTGATTTTTTTTCAAGATGTATGGTCTGTCAAGAAGTGAAGGCTGGAAGGAAACAGCCTGGAGGAGTCATGCAACCTCTTCCCATACCTGAGTTGAAATGGTATAATATCTGGATGGACTTTGTCATGGGACTTCAAAGACTCCTAGAAGGAACAATGCAATATTTGTCATTTTTTATTGTCATACCAAGTCAGCACATTGTTCTGCTATAAGAGAGGATTTACCACTTGTGATTCTAGAAAGACTATATATTAATGAAATTGTGAGACTTCATGGAGTACCCCTATCGATTGTTTCTGATCATGATCCACATTTTAAATCAATATTATAGAAAAGGCCTCAGAAAGCCCTGGATACTAAGCATTATTTGAGCACTGCCTACCACCCTCAAACTAATGGACAATCAGGAAGGACAATTCGAACCATAGAAGACATGTTGAGATCATTCTCACTCGACTTTCAAGGTATGTGGGATCAAGATTTACCTCTGGTAAAATTTTCCTATAACAATAGCTTCCATTCCAGTATTCAGATGGAAACATATAAAGTGTTATACGAAAAGAGATGACGCACACCAACCTGTTGGGATGATTTTGGTGAAAGAAAACTCGTAGGCCTAGAACTTGTGGAGGAAACGATGGAAAAGGTGAAGGTAATCCAAAACCACATCAAAGAATCTCAAAGTAGGTAGATGGGATTTACAGATAACTAAAGGAAGGTTTTTTAATTTCAGGTATGAGATCCTGTTTTCGTAAAGGTATCTCCATGGATGGGTGTTATATGTTTCGTTAAGATGGGTAAATTGAGTCCCAGGTACCTCGGAACTTTCGAAATCCTAGAACAAAATGGGGTTGTACCTTACTGTTTGGAAATTATACCATATATCTCCACAGTTCATGATGTGTTCCACATATCACTTTTTTGAAAATAAATGCCTGACCCAACGCATGTACTCTCTTATGAGGAATTAGAACTTGAACTCGATATGTCTTATTGCGAAGAGCCTGTCAATATTCTTGATACAAGAGAAGAAGTGCTGAAAAACCAGACGACTTGTCTGGTAAAAGTTCTATGGAGAAACCATAAGATGGAAGAGGCAAAGTGGGATCTTGAGGAACATATGAAGAAAAACAACCTGAGTCTTTTTATGCAGTAATATTCTAGAAATTTCAAGGATGAAATTATTTGAAGGATGGGAGAATGTAACAGCCCAAGCTTCCACGGTACGCTTCTCTTTGAATAATACAATAGCGTGTGTTGTACGCAACTTCGAGTTCTAACAAAACACATCCAATCAAAGTGGCCATTATAAATAGTAATAAACACTTTTTTAAATTTTATAAATTTTATCCTTCCTAATGGATTTCATTTTTTGATTTGGAATATCAAAATTAACTTCGGTTGATTTTTTGGTATTTTTCTAATAACATTCTATTTTTGAGGAATACTAAAAAAACACTAAGTTATTGTTTAAAACTGAAAATTTATTTAAACAATTATTTATTTTATTTAAATTTATTTTAGGTCAAAATAGATACATAATACCTATATATGTTCAATTTAATTCATTGGAGTCAGTTTATAATAATTTTAGATGTATAAAAATTTTATTGAACTTTTCACCATCGTTTACCCACCTCCAAGGTGAATTTGAAAATTCACATAAAACATAATTTTACCACTTCTGTGAGTGGAATTTCAATAATTGGAAAGAAAACGTTGATATCAGTAATAAAAATGTGGTTCAATAAGATGAAAATAATTTTTGGTGAATAGTAACTTTCTACTTTTATTTACCACTATTAAAAGTAAATAGTGTAATTATGGGTAAAAATGATATTATTTTTACACTAACACATGTCCTAATTCTATCGGATAAGTATAATGCGACCAAAAGAACCCTAGGAGTAAAACATCAACCGCGGTGGTCCACTTGGATTAGATTAGGACACTTATTATTATTTTACTTATAGAAGAGTTAAAAGAGATAAAATCAAAGTTTAATAAGTAAAACATTTTTAATATAGGGTTATACGTAAGATAAATTTGACTATAAAGATTCATTAGAAATATAAAAAGATTTCCTATTGAATGGTATTATATTTATATTTATAGACATTAAATAATATAATTTATTTATGACACAATGAAGATGCAGTAATTACATAATTAATGAAATATTAAAATAATTGTCATTATAAATATCCAAGTAAATGAAATTTAGACTTTTTATGAATTAAAATCATTTTCTAGGTAAATATGACATATTAGGGTTGGTTAGATGAATATTATTCTAAGTAATAATGCTGTTATGAATTTAGAAAAAAATACCAAATCATGTAAAAATTGACATTAAAGAGTTTTAAAAATAATATTATTTTATTAATTGATATTCTATTCCTAAAAATCTATGTTTCAGACAAAATAATTATATAATGATATTTGTATCATTAATTTACCACTTGGGGTTCACATGGAATTATATAGTATGTTAATTAACCATATAATATAAAAATACAAAGAGACATGGTAAATGTCAAACTATTTAACTAAGAGTTAAATCTAAAATATAAGGGTAAAATAGTTACCCAAACCCGCCTAAAACCAATTGGTTAGGTGATTTTCTATCCATCCCCACATTATACATTAGATAATCCATTTGTGAGCCAACAGAAACCGAAAATTATTTTATTATAAAATAATATTTCTAACTTTTCCTAAGGTACCCCTCACCCCTCTTATAAAAGGGCACGCCCCCTTCTTTCTAATTCACACCTTCATAGCCATTTGGTTCAGCTAAACTCTTCCCAAATACCCCCTCAACTACCCTCCTTTCATCTTAAGGGCCTTTATTTAGTCATAATTCCTACCTAAGGAGCCCTTTTTATCAAATCAAAAGGAAGAGCCCAAAGAAGAGGTAAATATTTCATCACCTCTTTCAAGTTACATTCATCTTCCACTTACTTTTTATTTGTTGTTTACAATATAAAATAATAAATTTAGTATCTTCTATATGTTGTGATGTTATTATAAATATGGTATAACCAAATTCATTATCCTATATATCCTTCGCTTGACATGTCACCATACGTGCGTACATATGACTTACTGTCTCCACGGCGTTGTGTAACTATTATTCAATACATTATAATTTGGATGGGTATAATAATGATGTGTTATTAATGTAAATAATAAATATAACATGATAATGATTCTGTATGTATGATATACCATCCAATTATATTTTACTTTAATATCAAAAGAATTATATTATCGCTAGTGCGTACGTACGGATTACCGTCTCCATGAACCTGATGATATTCATTCCCCATCGTATCCATTCAAGACTAATGTTCAATAGATTGTTAAAAATAATGTTTCAAGACTTGATATCATTCCAGATATGAATATGATACATCCCATCCATAACAAATATAACTCACATAAGAATGAATATAAAGGAAAACAAATCTCTTAACATCCGAAACAATGGTAATATTAAGATATTATTAACAAAATAATGTTAAAAGATCATATATGAAATCATATTAATGTATATGATTCTTGTATAATTTAATAACAATTATTTCTCCATTATAAAAGAGGTTAATGTAAGAACCCAAGTCTTCATTACAGGTATGTCTTCCTTTTTCTGGGAGTTTTTGAGAAATAGGGGTTTCTAGAAATTTTTGAAGTACACGCCGTGTACTTTCTCAGTACACGCCGTCTAATCCCTTGCCATGCTTGGTCATGTGATGGACATGTCCGGGCAACACACATGGTGTGTAGGGGTGATGCGGGGGCCGCTTAAATTGGAGTACGAAAAAATAGAGTACACACCGTGTACTCCAGATGTACATGCCGTGTATTTTTTCATTAAATGCATCGGGGTTACGCCTGACAAACAGAACACCTTTCGTCCAAGTTTCATTCATCCGAGAGACGTCATATGGCCGCGGATCTTCTCTGAGCTCCCATACCTCCGTCTGTTCTCCGAATCGACCGCCATCTATTTCATTGAGACCACATCGGTAAGCTCTCTCTTCTCCTAGAGCTTCGTTTTCCAATTCATCCTCTTTCTCAAGTTATCATACGTTGAGTGTTTTTGATGTTTTCTCAGATCTTTGATGTTTTAGGAGAATCAATCATCTGGGTTCATATATATCGTTCTCCTAGCATTGAGTAGGTGGTTTGTGCCTTTCCGTAGGATTTCTGTGAATATTTTGTGCAAATTCCCCCAATACCCTTTAACGGGGTATTGCGTGTTTCCTGTTTTTTCCCTGTTGTTGCCTGCTTTGCTTTATTTCTTGAGTAGAGGTAATTGCTTGTGAATAGGGTAGTTTTTATTGTGCTATGGATGATTTCAATGCTAGTTTTCTTGTTCAACATTCTTGCAGTTTCCATGCCTATTTATAGGATAGTGGAACTGTTGTACTATTGCGCTGTTGTGCTTTAGAATGATATCCAAGTATTTCTTGAGGTTTACTTGGGGTGATACGCGTGCTATGTATGTTTGTTTTACATAGGGCTTTGAGAACCTAGTTTAGTGGACCATATAAGGAATGGGTGTAAGGCCTTCTATAAAGTGTCTTTAAACTACGATGCAAGACCATAGGTGGAATTGATGTTGAGTGATTCCTCGGAGAGTCTGTAGATCCTCGATGTGGGCCACAAGTGGAATAGACATTAAGTGCTTCCCTAGAGAGCCTTTAGTATGATACAAGACTATGGGGGGAATTGACGATGAGTGCTTCCTTAGAGAGTTTATTCTTTAGCTGAACCAGAGGGGTGAGACTGTGTGTGCTTCCCAGAGGGTTTCTAGTACTTGTAGGTTGATTCTTAGGGGATAGGCTGTGAGAACTACCCAGAGGATACCTTTTTTCTACTTGATTGAGTGGCTATTATAGTTTTCAGATTATATGCAAGAAACTGTGGATTGTTACTGCGGTGTATTATCACATATACTGCTTATTGTTTACTGCTTACTTTACCTTACCTGCCATATATTCCCTGACTGTTAGGCACATATATTTGGGTGGTTGCCTATTGGGACTTTGTCTCACACCCTGTTAGGGTCATTCTTTTGGACCCAAAATGATTATATTGTTGCAGGTATAGAAAAGGTATAGTTCCCTTCTACTTCAGGTTCTTGATTGCACTGGAGTTGGAGAGCATGGGACCAGGCCGAGGCTTGCGATGCTGAAGATTTTATCATCTGTTTTTCTTTTGTAGTTGGGTTTAGTACTGTATTCATAGTTGTGACTTATTTGGTTGTTTTCCTAGACATATGTCTATCATTGATCATTTATATACATTTATTCTCGTGTTGTTTATTTATCAGTGGTCATTATTTACTCTTTCATGGATGTCCACTGCTTTCGCTATTGTTGTTATTTGTTTTCTCTTCTACTGTGTACTCTTCCAATGAGGGAATACCTCGCTACTAGTCGACAGCCTCTGGAATTTGGGGAAATGCGCTTGAGGCCTTGTGACCAACTAGGTACAAGTTGCCTCTGGGTGGCATCCAGAACCGGGACATTACAAATTGGTATCATAGTGGTTTTCTTTTCTCTTGATTACTGTTTTGAGCATTCAGCCAGTGATAGGATGAATTTGGTACTTGGTATTAAGCTGTGCTCGGGAGTAGCTAAACCGTGTACAGGTAAGGCTAATCTACCTCACTTATTAAAGTTTTTTTTTCGATTTTTATATGTTACAGTTGATCTGATTTCACCTATAGTGATTCACATGTTTTGTGTTCTTACTGTTGTTGCTATTCTGGTTCTATTTCCATTGCAACCTGATGAGATGAGGGTATTCCATCTCATGAATCATATAAGAACTTGATAAAAATCACATTCCATGCATTCTTTCCATGCCATCTAGGGTGCATTAGAAATTTCATGTTGTTCTGATAGACCCTGTGTAGATTATGCATGAATTGTGATAGATTCTTGATTGAATCTGTGTTGTTGATAGGGGACTGTTTTATTCTACCTTGCTTAAATGAACGCCAGATTTTGTCTCTTGAGGTGTTATGGGACCTCTTAAATCAGATATTGGTGAATCATTGACCTGTTTTTCATTTTATATGAATTTATTGGATTCCAAGCTTTGATTCGTGGGGAGTATGGGCCCTCGTGGGTCTGAATTTGGCACCTTTATGCCCTTTTTCGGTGTTTTCTGGGCTTCAGTGATGTTTCAGAGCTACTGCCCGGAAAAACCCTGAATACATGGCGTGTACTTTATATATAAAAGCTGTGTAGATTTAAACTAGGTCACTGACTGTGTGAGAAGAAACACGGGTTGTCAAAAATCACCAGAAACAAACCATGTATGGTAGGCACACGTCATGTAGTAGTAATTTGTGTACCCAGTTATGTCACAGACAACACTGGTCGGTGTTCTCTCCTCCTATACACACCATGTTCGATCAGAACACTCTGTGTGAGTGTCAGCTGTGTACTTGGCCGTGTCGCTAACAACCCAGGTTGGGATAAATATTCAAGTGCATGCCATGTTTGTTTGGAACACACCGTGGAGTATCAGCCCTGTAGACGGCCGTGTAACTAACAACACATGTCTTGAAACCTTTTCCACTACACGCCGTGTCCACCAGGAACACGTTTTGTAGTCCTTATTTAATAGGATCGTGTGAGTTAGCCGTGCAAGGAGACACGGGCAGGGGAATAGAGTTATTTACATGCCGTATAGAGTTTATACATGTTGTGTAGTATCGTTTTGTAAATATTCAGTATTTCCTTCTCCTATTTCCATTTTGTACTCCTTGTTTCTCTGTCCTTGTTTTCCTGATCTATGGTATGCTTTTGATCATTCAGAGCTATGACTCTGAGATGTCCTCCGGTTTTACGTCAGTTTTCAGTCAGTGATCAGAGGCCAAATATTGCGGATTATGGACTTCCTTCCGATCCTCTAGTCAGGCTAGCCTTGGCACCGGCTGTCATACTAGTTGCAGGTGCTGATGTGCAGTTCAGGGAAGGATTTATGAGGATGATGTAGAACTTTCAGGGAGCACCGCCTCCTACCACTACTATGGCAGACTTGACGCGGGTTTTCCAGTAGTATCATCCTCCCACTTTCTCGGGGGTTGGAGGACCACAGGATGTAGAGTCATGGATGGAAGCCATGCTGACTATCTTTGAGCATCTAGAAAAACCTCTAGAGAGGTGAGTCAAGCTTGCAACCTATATGCTGCAAGACTCCACCTAGAGGTGGTGGGATGTGGTCTCATAGGCGGGCCATCAACAGGTAATGGCTTGGGATGAGTTCCAGTGTGTGTTTTACAACTACTTCTACCCAGAGGCCCTGAGGGCCGATCGAGCCTGGGAGTTCATGAGTCTATAGAAGGGTACTCATTCTATCATGGAGTATTCATCTCGTTTCACTGAGATGTAGCGTTTCACACCCCTCCGGGATAGAAGTGGGGTGTTCCTGGAAGGGAAGTTCTATGATGGTCTCAGGCGGGAGATCCACTAATATGTGAATATCATCCAGTTGACTTCCATCATATCCATCGTTAACCAGGCGCTGATTGCAGAGTGTAATCTGAGAGACTCTAGAGCAGCGAGATAGGGAGGTTCTGCTCCCAGAGCTAGTGTTCCACCAGTTGGTAGCAGGAAGTGCCGTAGGTATTCTAAGCGTGGTTATCTGAGGAGGAGAGATAAATCTTCAGGTAGCCATGTAGTTTGATACCAGCGTGGAAGGGTAGGTCACATGATGCCGCAGTGCCAGAGAGACACAGTGGGGTGCTGATCTTACGGCAAGATGGGTCACGTTCAGTGTTTCTGCCAGGCTTTCTCACCAGTAGCTGGTGATGAGGGTTCTTCCATGAATCCTCATTTGGGAGAAGCACCACCAGTTTCTCACCAGTCCTAAAACTAATTTTCTTACAGCTATTCGGGTTGAGGTGGAGGTCGAGGTCGTGGCAGTCAGTCACTAGTCCTTCAGCTTCAGTAAGGAGGATCAGCTCAGAGTGGTCAGGCATGGTCACAGGGTTGCGGGGTAGGCCAGACTTTTGCGGTGGAGCAGACCTATCAAGGGTAGGATCTCGACCCTTCTACCGTTCGAGGTACGATTTTAGTAGCCTCAGTTTTTATCTTCAACTCTTTTCGATACTGGTGTTATGCATAGCTTTATCTCTGTGGCAGTTTTGGAGAGCCTTGAGCTCTATATATTTTCTTCTGCCGACTTTTTGACAATGGACACACATTTGGGGATGAAGACATCAATTGTATTCCATTGCCGAGAGTGCCCTCTCGAGGTTGCAGGGTATCGTTTTTTATGGGATCTCTATGTCCTAGAGATGAAAGGAGAGGATATCATTATCAGGATGGACTAGTTGGTTCCCTTCCAGGCAGTCGTCGACTGTTATCACCATAGGGTGAGTTTCATTTCACTAGAGGGCGAATCTTTTCTTCATAGAGGCGAATGAGATGTCTAGGCGAGTCGAGCAAGACTTGCGCATCATGGGCTATGAAGGGTTATAACCCAGATTGGTAGTCATTATCTGGATGACCAAGGAACATCACAGTTAGACTTTCCTTCAGTTGTGGATTGTTTTAGGGATGTCTTCCCAGTGGACTTTTTTGGATTGCCTCTAGAGCATGAGGTGGAATTATCTATTTAGCTCGTGCTAGGAGTGGCAGCGGTGTCCATTCCTCCCTGTAGGATGGCTACATCTGAGTTGCAGGAGCTCAAGAAGCAGTTAGAGGAGTTGATGGAAAAGGGTATCATCTGACCCAGTACATCTCCTTGGGGTTCGCATGTCCTATTTGCAAATAAGACAGACGGTACCCTTAGGCTTTGTGTGGATTTTCGGAAGTTGAACCAGTTGACAATCCAGAAATGATATCCCTTTCTAAGGATTCATGACCTCTTTGATCAGATTCAAGGAGCCCAGATGTTCTCAGTGATCGATTTGAGATGCAGTTATCATCAGTTGCGAATTAGACAATCAGATATACCCCTAACAGGCTTCAGGAGTAGGTATGGTCTCTACAAGTTTACGGTCATGGCGTTCGGTCTAACGAATGTGCCAGATGTTTTTATGGCACTGATGAGCCGAGTGTTCCATCCTTACTTGGATTCTTTTGTCATGGTCTTCGTGGAAAAAATCTTGGTGTACTCTCTGACTCGACACGACCATGTTAACCATCTTGAGATCATTCTGAGTACACTGAGAGCGCATCGGCTTTATGCTAAACTATTGAAGTGCATCTTTTTGATGGATCAGATTCACTTCAAGTGTCATGTAATCTCAGAGGCAGGAGTATCCGTGGACCTAGAGGAGGTGAGAGCTCTAGTTTCCTAAGAGCATCCAAAGAACATTTTTGAGGTATGGAGTTTCTTAGGGTTGGTTGGATACTACAGATACCTCATTCAAGACTTTTCACACCTTGCAGCACCTTTGACATGTCTGACCAAGAAGGGGGACAAGTTATTATGGTCAGGTTCTTGTGATTCATCCTTTCAGGAACTGAAAGGAAGGTTGAGATCGGCACCGATACTAGTCTTGGTAGAGCCAGGAAAGAGATATACGGTTTATTGTGATGATTCAGGTATCAAGATGGGTGCGGTGCTTATGTAGGGAGATGGAGTCATTACGTATGGGTCTCAGCAATTGAGGCCACATGAATGGAACTACCCAACACATGATCTAGAGTTGGCAGATGTTGTTCATGACTTACGTTGTTGGAGACATTATCTTCTACGATAGAACTTTTTGGTTTTCACATACCACAAGAGTATCAAGTACATCTTCACTCAGTGTGATCTGAATCTGAGACAGCGCGGGTGGGTCCAGTATCTTTATTTTTTTTATTTTGAGCTTGCCTATATGCCGGGAAAGGGCAACGCAGTGGCAGATGTGTTGATAAGAACAACTCAGATTCAGGTAGTTTAGGAGGCCAGCAGTTAGTGGAAGCTTATGGCTCTATTATATAAGATGCATCTAGAGGTACATGATAGACAAGGATAGACTTACCTATCTTCTTTAAATGTTACCTCTACACTTCTGGATCAGGTGCGGATGAGGCAGCTATCAGACTCAGAAGGCTTAGTCCTACGGGAGAGTGTGTCAAGAGAGGACCCTCTTCCTGGATGGATAGTGGGTGAGGATGAGATCTTGCGTTTCCAGGGAAGCGTATGGGTTCCAGTAGACATATGCGAGGAGATGATGTGCGATTTTCATTCCTCAATTTGGGAAGTTCATCCTGGTGTCACCAAGTTGTATCGGGACCTTCATCACCCGTACTGGTGGCCTGGTATGAAGAGGGATGTTGCTAGTTTCGTCCTGAGATGTTCTACTTGTCAGTAGGTGAAGGCGGAGCATCAACGACTAGCATGCCTTTTCCAGCAGTTACCCATTCCGGAGTAGAAGTGGAACGATGTCGTGATGGACTTCATGTCCAGATTGTCAAGGTCGTCCTAAGGGAATGATGCTATTTGGTTTGTCGTCGATAGGCTTACGAAGGTTTCTCACTTCTTACCAGTCAAGGAGACCTTCAGTGTTGATGATCTTGGACGACTATACATCCGTGAGATTGTACGTCTGCATGGAGTTCCGCGCTCCATTGTTTTAGACAGGGATGCAGGCTTTACTTATCGGTTCTGGAAGGGACTTTAAAAGGCCTTGGGTACATAGGTACTTTTGCGTATAGCATACCATCCTTAGACTAATGGCCAGTTCGAGCGTATGATCCATGTGCTTGAGGATATTCCCCATGATTTCATTCTAGACTTTGGTGGTTCTTGGGAGAAGCATATTACTATGGTGGAGTTTGCCTATAACAACAGTTTCCTGGTAACTATTCCAATGGCGACTTACGAGGATTTGTACTATAGGTCGTGCCGATCACCCTTATGCTGGCTGGAGGCAGTAGAGGCTTCTTTGCTGGGACCTACTCTTGTTCAGGAGACCTCAGAATAGTTAGAGTTGATTTGGAAGAGGATCGATACAACACAGTCGATATAGAAGTCTTATGCTGAGCAGCATAGAGGACCTATAGAGTATGAGGTAAGGGATTAGGTTTTCCTACATGTCACACCGAGGATGGGACAAAAGAGGAATCATGGATAGGGTAATATTTCACCGAGGTACGTTAGGCAGTTTGAGGTATTGGAGAGATTTTTTCTAGTTGCCTATCGGTTGAAGTTACTTCAGAGGTACTAGGCCATGCATGACATCTTCCACATCTCCTAGCTCCGACTTTACTTTTCAGACGTGTCTCATGTCTTTCAGGTCGAGGTGGTTGAGCTCGAAGCGGAAGCATCTTTTGATGAGCATCCTATCTGGATTGTCGATTGCAGTATGAAGGTTATCTCTTGGTGGTTTGTTCCTCTATTACGGGTGCTATGGTAGCACGTGCGAGTACAGGACGAGACCTGGGAAAGGGAAGCCGATGTACGATCGTAGTGTCTAGAGTTGTTTGAGGTTTCTTCTTCTCCACCTCGTTTGGGAAAATTGGGGACGAATTTTGTTAAGGGGGGAAGTTTGTACGAACCCGGATCTTCGTTTAAGGTATTACTTCCATTTTCCTAGATTTTTTATGAAATGAGGGGTTTATGGAAATTTTTTAAGTACACTATGCGTACTTTTTGAGCACACACCGTGTACTCCCTTGCCACGCTAGGTCGTGTGCTGGCCGTGTCCGGGCCACACACACGGTGTGTTGGGGTGATGTGGAGGCCACTTAAAGAGGAGTAAGGAAAAACAGAGTACACACCGTATACCCCAGGAGTACACGCCATTTTTTTTTCATTAATCCCACTGGGGTCGTGCCTGATGGACAAAACACCTTTCGTCCAGGTGTCGTTCATCCGAGAGAAGTCGTATGGCCGTGGATCTTCTCCGAGCTCTCGTGCCACCGTCTATTCTCCGAATCGACCATCGTTGATTGAATTGGTACCATAGCGGTATGCTCTCTCTTCTCCTATATATCTGTTTTCCAATTCTTCTTCTTTCTCAAGTTATTGTTGGTTGATCATTTTTTACGTTTTCTCAGATCATCGACATTCTAAGGAGAATCAATCATTGGGGTTCACATATATCGTCCTCCCACCATTGAGTTGGTGGTTTGTGCCTTTCCATAGGATGTCTGTGAATATTTTGTGCAAATTCCACCAATACCCTTGAATGTGGTATTGTATGCTTCCTGTTTTTCCCATGTTGTTGTCTGCATTTCTTGATTGCTTGAATAGAGGTAATTGCTTGTGAATAGGGTAGTTTTTACTGTTCTCTGGATGATTTCCATGCTTGTTTTCTTGTTCGGCATTCTACCAGTTTCCATGTCTAGTTTTAGGATAGTGGAACTATTATACTATTCTGCTGTTGTGCCTTAGAATGATAGCCAAGTAGTTAATGAGGTTTACTTGGGGAGAAACGTGCACAATGCATGTTTGTTTTACACAGGACTGTAAGAAACTAGTGTAGTGTACCATAGGAATAATGGATGTAAGGTCTTCTCTAAAGTTTATTTAAACTACGATGCGAGACCAAAGGGGGAATTGACATTGAGTGATTCCTCAGACAGTCTGTAGATCCTTGATGCAGGCCATAGTGAGAATATATGTTGAGTGCTTCCCTAGAAATCCTTTAGTACAATATGAAACTATAGGGATAATTAATGGTTAGTGCTTCCTCAGAGAGTCTATTCATTAGCTGAACCAGAGGGGTGAGACTATGTGTGATTATCATAGGGTTTCTAGTACTTTTAGGTTGAATATTAGGGGTTAGGCTGTGAGAACTACCCAAGGGTTACCTTTTTGTTCTATTTGCTTGAGTGGATGTTCTTGTTTGCAGACTATATGCTAGAAACTGTTGATTGTTACTGCGGTGTATTATCCTATTTACTGCTTATTGTTTACTGTTTACTGTACCTTACCTGCCATATATTAACTGACTGTTAGACACAGATCTTCAGCTGGTTGCCTATTGGGACTTTGTCTCACACCCTTTTTGGGTCATGCTATTAGGCCCAAACAGATTATATTATTACAGTTATAGATAAGTCAATCTCCCTTCTACTTCAGGTTCTTGATTACACTGGAGCTAGAGAGCATGGGACCAAGCCGAGGCTTACAATGCTGAGAATTTTCTCATCTGTTTTTCTTTTGTACTTGAGTTTAGTACTGTATTCAGTATTATGACATGTTTGGCTATTCTCCCAGACATCTGTGTACCATGCATCATTTATATACATTTCTACTCCAATTTTTTATTTATTAGTCTATCGTTGTTTACTCTTTCATGGATGTCTACTACTTCTGCTATTGTTGTTATTTGTTTTCTCTTCCACTGTGTACTTTGCCAATGAGGGCATAGTTTCCCCACTATCACACCCACGACCCTCGCTGCTAGTCGGCAGCCTCTGGCATTTGGGGAAATGCACTTGAGGCCTTGTGACCAACCGGGTACGGGGCGCCTCTGGGTGGATTTCAGAACCAGGATGTTTCTATTAACCTACGCTCGACCAATGAAAAGTACAATGTATCGGTTAATTTCACAACCTCATTTTTATCCGAGATGTTTTTACGTAAGTATCTACTAGGACCTCTTTATCATCCACATCTATGTTTCTTAAAAATATATTTCAAAACATTCTTACTATTTTATAGACTATGTGTTAAAGTCATTTATACCCTTGCTTGACTTTTTATAAGATGTTTATAAAGGAATCTTTTCTTCTTTTTCAAAACAATGTCCTTTATATTGTTTTTGACAAAATTAATGTAAGAATTTCTTTTTTAACTTATATGGGGGGTACAACTATTTTATGCCGTAATAACATTATTGAAGCTTCCCTTACAAGCTTATAAAAATATTTCCAAAATAAATGTTTTCTTTTATAATTATATGAATTTTAAATTATTTCAAAATAGAAATAGATATTTCTCTTAAAAGGGTTTTTATTTCATCTTTTTCAACATCCTTTGAAAAATTTTATGCTTATTTGAAGATGATTTATTATGATACAAAACTTCCATATTGTATCGAAGGTTTTGGGATATGTTAGACTATGGATGTGTTATTTCATACCATTCATTGTTTATGGATAAATTATTGACATTTCGTATGATAGTTTTGATACGAATGTTTATGTTTTGTTAAAACCCTTTCATATGAGTAATGCATTGGACTTAATAGGTGACGGGTGGAGCCCGCTATAGCTCCTCGATGCATCGGTAGGTATCATGAGACAAACTAGTGTCTTGGAACAAGGCCTTGACATAATTTTATTTGTAGTAATGGTACAAGGCCTTGACTATGTGGTTATAAAAGTATGGAATTATCCATTCCATCATTACAAAAGTGGATATTGATATTGTATGTGATTATTTTACTAGAAGAATATCCATGTGAGTATGTAAATGGAATTATTTGATTTTATCTTTTCTATATAATGTTGATAGTTAAGTTTGAAATGATTTTTAGTCTTATACATTTCCTTAAATCTTTATGCTTATTTATGAAAGTTTCCGCTATATTGTTATCCTTACTGAGCATCTGAGCTCACCCCTTTCTATGTTTTATTTTACCAGGAAGTCAAAACATATTTTATGACTGACCTGAAGGGATAGTCTGAGGGGATATGATTGTGGTCTATAGAAAGAATGTTGTTTTAGTTTTTAATTTTATGATGTAATGTAAACCTTATGAATGTATCTAGTTCTTCCAAGGCTATGATACTAATTGGTCTTTTGAGAGATGATCTTTTGTTATCATGACAATGTTATGTAACAATGCACCGACTCTACGTAACTGGGGTCGGGGCATTACATATGTTGAATTAATGGACATATTAAATATCTTATTAATTTTTTTCCTTAACTTTCTCATGAAACATTAAGTTTATTGGGATAAATTTTCATTGGAAATTACATTTCTCTTAAATATCCACATTCCTTTTATCTCTAATATGGTTATTTCCTAAACCATATACAAATATATATATGGTGATTTGATGTGAAATCTAAATTATTGGATAGTAGAATATTAATATTCCATATTATTTACCCAATATAGACACTTTTTTATAAGGAATATTGTTTATGGATTACAATCATCATTAATTATACAAGGAATGCATTAGATAGGCAGTGAAGTGTGGGGACCAATTATAGATATACAAATTATTCAATAATATAAATCATGTGAAAACCTATTTTTAAATGATTATTAATTTTTTTTTGTTTTATACATACTTTTCATATAAACTATCTTGGAAAATGGAAATAATGGGAATAATATCTTTAATTTTAAGATCATTTATTCAATCATTAATTATTTCCTAAATTGTGAATTTTTTATTATTATAGATGATATTAATTAATTGACAGTTCCCATGATTAAATCCAATACATTGTATTTGATTAAATCAATTATGGTTCTAATTATTTACATTTCCATATTGGGTATCACTTATTTATACATGATAACTTATGTTGTATGTAACTCTTATTGAGAATTTTACCTCACAATTTATTTATTTTACATTACCAAGGATATGAAGAAGGATATTAAGTATAATTCCAAGGATGAGAGAATGTAAAATATCCTATCTATTTTATATTTTAAATTTAATATTGGATTCAGGTATTTAGTTCTTTAATACTACTAAACTAAATATTGATATAGGATGATATCTTTTGAATCTTATTAAAATTTATTTATGTTGATACTAGATCTTGGTTACTCATATGATGGATTATACATTGGATATGATTTACCAAATAATTGATGTTTATTTAAAATCCATTTTATTTTTCAATAATTTAAATAAAATTTTATTAATACATCCATCTAATTCGTTTGATTCAAAAGCTACCAAATCTAAAAGGAATTTTGTTGATTGAAACTTTATTTCTTTTGGTTATAATAATACTCTTTTACCATAATTATTCATAACTACAAATATTCTTCCATTTACAATTTAATATTATATTATCTCTTACCATTATAAGGAATACAGAATTTTTATTCCAGATCCCATTCTTCAATGATTTCTTTCTTATAAAAATTTCATATTGTTATGAATGATTCACATCCTCTCATAGAATTATCCACATCCTATATAACTATATTTTCTCATCAAACCAATTCAATACATAGGTTTTGAAAAATTAATTATGAAATATCTCATTTGAGATTAATATTTATGTTATGCTATTTTTAAAATAATATATTATTTCCCCTTTCTATGATATGGGTTTTCAATAAATGTATTTTAAAATATTAAAAAAACTGTCAGGATCGTATGTTTTTATCTTTAACTCCCTATTTTTTAGGATATTATTTATCTCATTTTCATTGATCAATTATTAAATATTCATTCTAAAAAGTAAGTGTATCTACTATAATTTTTGATATATTTCTAACATTTTAATGTATTTATTATTTAGAGTTATTTCAAAAAACGATATTTCAAATTTTTTCTGATTAATTTCTAAAATATTATATTTCTTAAAATTAAATTATAACTTATTCCTTTGAGTAAATGTTTTACAATGTTTTATAAATATTTTTTTAAATCAATTTTCTAATTTATATTACAATTTTGTAATCTCATTAACAGTTATGATTAATTAATTACTATCTGAATTCCAATATGAAATACTAATTTTGGTAATAGATTTTCTTTAATTAAATCTAATCAGTGATTCTAGTTTAAGAAATAAAATTCAAATACGGTGGATTTAAACCACGCTTTTTCCATGTTTTTTTATAATTAGTAATTGATTTTGTGTGGAAAATATCTATACTGTTGATTATTATGAGATGTGTGGGTCCAATATAACCCTCCATACATTGGAAAATTTTATACGTCTCTTTATATAGTAATTGAAAATATATAATAATTATAAATACACTATTTATAACATGTGTGTATGCTTGATCCACTCTTTGAAAGAGGTTTTGATTCCTTATCCATGGTGGGAAATTGATTTTGATACATGGTCTACATTTGCTATGATTTGTTTAATTAATTTTATCTTATATCTTTATGTCATTTGCCTATGTTATGGTCCTTGAATAATATTTATTTAACTCACACTATTATTCCATGGTAGATATTTGAAAACATTATATTAGATATCATTATATTATAAATTATTGAAAATTATATGTATTTCATGCTCATTAAATAATATATTTCACCCATTATCATATATTATCACAAGATTATGATCAAACACATGAGGAAATATTGATATTGTTTCCCAATATGAGATGTGGATATCATCCCTTTCTTCCATTTTAATTCCCAATGTTATGAAAATTAGTATAACATATGATAATTCATGAATATATTCAAATGTGGCAAAATTATAGAGAAATATCTACAACCCCTATAAAATTTGTTTCATTTATAGATAGTTATCAAGGAGACAAATCATACTATTATTTTTTTAAAATAATATTATAGATATAATTTTAACGATGAAAATTGATTTAAAATAATTATATCAATCCCCTAGGTCATAACCCATTCTATTAAATATAGTGTGTGAATTATGTTTTTTTAAGGGGACCTCAGAGTTCAAGTACGGTGTACTTCTCTTTCAATCATAGAAGGTATTAGCTATTTTTAGGATTAATAAAGTTATTTTTTGGGGGATAAATTTTGAAAAACATTATTTCAACAAGAGAACACTTGTAGAAAAGCATAATGACTTGGCTATGAAATAATTTTATATTTTGGATAACTTCTTAAATTTTTGGAAAGGCATTGAATATTTGGTTCTCTTAGAAACTATGTCCTTATAATAATAATGTAACATTGATCATATAATGGTATGGATGAAACAAGGGTTAATCATGATGAATATTGTTTTGAGTATTAACTTTTTATTCACATGATGAATGAATAGTGATACTAAGAATACAAAGATGGATAGATACTCAGGATGGATATTCTTTATCCAACAACATCCTCTTAACGGTCCATTACAAAGGATTCAACTTAATTAGTGTGAGAATAATCATCGTAAAAAAACTAACTAAGAGTAATTTACAGGTAAAAGAACAAAGGACTAATATGATGGTAGTTGATGGTATGTGACAGCCACGTGGCTATCATTAATTTATACTAGGTTTCAGATTTTAATAATTAATAACCTAAAATGTACAAATCACAAAACTGTGCTATAGTATATCAAATGAAATTCCTTGGACAAACCCATAACAGCATATCTAAAGAAAATAATAATTTAAATAACAAATACATAACTATTAGGATGAAAATATAAACAATTATATGTGATTAGGGGGATGTTTTTGTTTTTAGAGAAGTAGGTTGATGAAAAGAGGATAAGATTCTTTAAATGAATTGAATATATAGTTATGAAATAAAAAAATATGTAATAGTAAATAAATAATCATATAGTAATCAAAATTTGGTCATAGAACATACAATGATCATTGAAAAGACACTCTATCATAAACAATCCTTTGTCCATTTTTAGTTACATCATATTATAAATATAATTTTACAAAATACCATAACTAATTATAGGGTTAGAACTAGAATAATGGTCATGGTGGAATGTTAAACACTAGATATCAAAATTAAATAATCTTTATCAATATAGGAAATGGAAAAACATAATGAATGAAATAATTTATTCACACTTCGTAATACTCAATACAATTTTCATTAAAAGGGAATTAAGGAATTGATAAAAAATTGTAACATATTTGAAATCCAAAGTTTAATTGGATTCAAAAATAAAATACCATATAATTTCAATACCGAATCATTGTATATGACCTCAAAAAATATAACTCCTTATTCTTTCCATGAGGGTTAGGAAAATTAAATACCTAATTTACTCATTATGGAATCATTTTCCTCCCCTAGTGGTAGATCCACCAAATCATTCCCTAGTGTAGAACCATGGTCGAAAATTTATTTGGATCATTTATCCTCATGTAGGATCTAATCAGATGTAAAATTTTCCTTAATATCTTTTGAGTTCAGTCTAGGACTTTAAGGGTTGTTTGGGTTGTAGAGGAGATATCTCATTGAATATTATATGAAAGTATAGTTTTTTGTATTTTATCCAACATCTTTTATCATGTGACTTATAGTCCTCTAGATGAAATATATAGTCCCCTTACAAAAGTTTTATCCTTGATAGTAAAACCTATTTTCTCTCCACACTACATATTTTATCACATCCTAAATATTATTCACAATAGGAATCATGTATTTTCATTTTTTAAAAGCCTTTTTTATCTTATTTCTTCAATTTTGGTACCCTAAAATATTGTTTGATCATCCTTTTCCATAAAAATCCATCATATGATTAAAATATCTAATTCTTCAATTTTAAAAAAAAATCCAGATTTTCCAATATTGTTAAAAAATATGAATAATTTTATTAAACATGTTGGATATATGTAATAATTAATTTAATAAATTAAATATATTATAATAATAAAATATATATATGAAATGAAGGTATCAAATCCCCCCACACATCAATTTAGATGTTTCCTAAAGTTTGGAAAGTCATCGTATTATAATGAAAAATCTCAATACCTTGCTTCATCTTCAATTTCAACATAATCAATTAATATAATAGAACATTAAAGTTTTTGATCATCAAATAAAGAAATTCATAAACCCCTCACTTAAAAAAATTAACCTTGTATTCAACCTATTATAATTTTAACCACCCATTCCTTTTAATTCATCTATTTTTTTCAATTAATTATTAATAAAACTTTTATTTGTAATTGTCACACTTAGTTTTTTCTTCCAATATTGGATTTGATTCATTAAAGGATACTATTTTTTCTCTTGGTAACCAGATGTGATGGGACTAAAACTATGAGACAATTTTCAATATATTTTGATCGTATGTCTATTCCTTGGGTTTCCTGTGATTTTATTGAGAACAATGAAAAATATGGATTTAGAAGGGGGTGGTTAACTCCAGGCTCATGGTTAAGGGAAACTGTGAACCATGAGAAAAAAATATTCCATGGTGACATTTTTGGAAAGAAACAAATCCAACAGTTAGTGAATGTTTTTTCATACCATGCAAATAACTATAAAACATGTGCCTAGTGTACAGTGGAAACCGTACGATTGCCACATGGGTTGGAAAACCATAAAGGCTAATAATTTTTCTATTCCAACTCATTAAAATTTGGGTTTTTACCCATTTTTCCTTTTTTTATTTAACCAAAATTCCAGCCCTATATGCCCACTCTGAATATTCATCCATGGGATCCTCTTAAAAGCTCCCTTAGGCTCATTGGGATCCCTTCCATCGGTGGTTTTGGCAAAGAAACACCAATAAATCTCCATGTAAGTGTCTCCTCTATCGACTTCATCCACTTTTCTAGGGTTTATCTTCTTCTTCATTGGGGGTTTTTCTCTAGTAGGTTGGGTGACCTATCCTGGTTTAAATCTTGATTTATGGGGTTCAGTATTGATAGTTTTGGATGGATCATGAATTTTTTGTGTCTTGTGGTGGATTCGTTGTTTCTTTTCAAAAACATTATGAAATTTTATACTCTTAAGGAATGTAATTCCATTCCCTAAAATTATTATATGATTTTAATAGATTTCCTGATTAATTCTATGTTCTCTATGGTTTATTTTTTTGGTGAGAAAAATCTTATACAAGGGTTTAACATGTTTATATTATTTGAATGGATTTTTATACAGGGAAATGGTAATGTTTTAGTGTGTTCCATATATTGGTGCTTCTGAAAATGGTTTTATAATTTGTTTTAAGATTATAGAATATGTTTTCAAAGGTACTTAAGGTGTGAATGAGTTGAAATCAAGATTTTAAAGAAAGATGTAATACATTATCATGTTGTATTTTGTCGAAAACTTTTAATGTGATTTCAGAATTTTTTAAATGAATTGAAGCATGTTTTAAATTTAAATGGGTTTGTGAGAGAGGATTTGAAAGGGTCTCGACCAAAAAAAATGGTAAAAATGACTTTGTTACTTTATAATGCTATTTTGAAAGTGGATTTATAAATACTTAAAGCGATAGAAAATGAACTTGAAAATTGTTATAGTGTGTGTAAAATGGAAAGTGGTTTGGTTTATAGAAATCAATGATTTACCAGTATAATTATAATTCTTCGAAAGTGTATGTGAATGTGTCACTATTTTTAAAATTTGAACATGAATTTGAGAAAATTTGTAATCCTAGGTATATAGGTGGGCTGACTAGATATAGTATGCTAGTGATACAGAAGTTGCTAGTCCTAGTTTCACTTTGCTAGATTGACACTTACAATGATAAGTAGACACTGATGGTTGGGGACCACGATAATTTTGGATAGATTCCTCTCTAGTGTCTCATTCATGAAGATGATGAACATTGTGGTTTCTTTACCACGTTTTTATGAGGTACAAGATTCTAGTGTCTTACATGAGATTGACTACACCTAGGGATTTATTCATGGTTCATGAAAATGTGACATAACAATTACGTGATATGGTGCCATTCATTGACATATGGTGAAACATGGATATATGTTATTTTTTTAAAAATGTTTGTTAAGATATTATTTTCCTAAACATGTTTCATTTATTAGTTTATATCTGAAAATGCTCCCTAGAGAATGGTTATTCACATAAATGATTCACAAAAATGATTCAAAGGATTTTTTATAAATGTGCATATTGATTTTTCTTTTAATGTTTTAGCATGGAATATTTTCTATTGGTTGGTATCAAAAAGAATCTTTTCTCACACTCTATGTACACATACCTATGTTTGTAGATATTGATATGTATGACTTAAGAAACATCATGGTGGGTCATGGAGATGTTGGTGGTTTGGGTTTCTAGTGTTCTGAATGTCTCTTCTATTAGTCGGTGTTTCTTGAGCATGATGTAACTCATGCTTCATGGAGATTTTTGGAATGTGTTATATTTTCTATTCCTTTATAGTATTTCATTTTTTGGTTAAACTTGTAAATATTTGAAACTTGATATTATTTTATATCTTTTGTTTATGGTTATTTATGTATGTATAATATATTTTTGTTGTATGTCTATTCTTATCTAAATGGGTGAAATTGTTCACATAAAATAATTTTGATACCAAGGATCTAGTTTCTAACTAGTGTGGATCTATAATTCACTTATTCCCATTCCATAGTATAGGTTTGGTGCGGTGTTGGATGACACTCCGGCCTAGTTTTTGGAAAAATCGTATCAAAGCCGGGATATGTTTTTTTGGTAACATTATTTGGGGAAGTGATTGGATAGGCCAGAGTTAATATTTTTCAGACACTAGGTTCAGATTATGAGTATGAGTCCTAGCTAGAAGACCTCGTGAGAGGAATCAAGTTTCTAGAGGAAGTTGGGTTTATTTTGGTTTCATGGGTTCTTGATGGTTGTTTTGTGTTTGGAAATGAAAAGATAGTGGGGATAAATGACACAGTGAGGTCATAGGGCCTCAGAATCCATGTGGAGCGAGGGATATGGTCTTGGAATACTATCTGTGATGTTGGTGTCATTGGAGTATTATCACCAACCATATGGGGAAGTCCCTCATAATCACTAGTTTCCTCCTATAAATTGTTTTGTGTCTTCTTTGGTTCTGAATATTTCTTGAAAGACCCTCGGATAAAAATTATGATAACTGTATTTTAAAGAGTTAGTGTCTTGGTTTTTTGAAGATGATAAATGGATTTTTATATTAGTTTTGTATGAAGGTTTAGGAATATATATTTTTATGAAATGAATTTTGAATAAATGGGCATGAGTTCATCGAGATTAAATTTTCATAATCAAAACTTATGGATTTTTGAAATTTTTATTAGTGAAAATATGAACTATTTTAATGTGGGTTTTTGAAATATATACTAAATTTTAATTTTTAAGCTATCAAAATTATTTTGAATAGAATGAGTAGGATTTTTTTGATGAATCCATGTGAATTTGTTTTGGGAAAGATTAAAAAAGATTGATATGTGGAGTTTGAAAATGATTTTATATTAGGAGGTTAGTTAATATTTGAAATGTTTTATGAATTTCTGAGATGGTAGTAAAATTTAGAGGTTGAAAATGTTGGTTGAATATTATATTTCAGAGAGTGTAAAAAAGTTTTGTTTTGAACATTGGTATTTCCATGATTTAACACATTCATGGACGCACGTAGGAATGTGGATGGTTGATGATATATGGTTGTGGGTACTGAGTTTTTCATGAGAATATGCATATGTGAGGCCCCATGGAATACTATTGTTGGGTGTGCTACTCCCAAAATGTATTGTCTTTAAAAAGTGATTTTAATATTAGATGTAATGTTTGTTAATCAGTAGTTTTTTGGTGTGTCTCTTTATGGTTAGATGAATGTTTCTTGTGAGAGTTTTTGAGTTTGATAAATATTTTTGTATTAATGTAGTTTTAATCTTGGGACTTAGTGTTAATTATTTAGTTTATAGATAATGGTTGATGGATTATTTTGAGAATTTTTTTTGGAAGATTTTAATTTTCTCCATGAGTGATCTGTGTTCGGATATGGTGAATTCTTGTTAGTGGATCATCCTTTTTTGAGTTCTTCATCTCATAGTTTCAAATTCCATGACCCACAATGTATCGATGGACATTGCGATGTAGGTATGGGTGGTTTACTGTTAGCGGACCCTCTAGTTGATTAACATGTGGATTTTATTCTCATGTTTTAGTAGTTGAATCATTGGATTTTATGATTGTGTGAATTCTATCGATATACAAGAGTTGACATGGATAGTTGATATTTTTTTTTAGTTTTTTTGGGTTTCCTGAGTCATTAAATGTGACATTCTCCACAATTATGATTATGGCTCCCATCTGGATGTGTTGAAAGGGAATTCCAATGATGTGAGTGGAAGGAGGACTTATGTTGTTGGTTCTAGTAACAATATTAAAATGGCCTTTAGATATTTTGTTTGGTTTCATATAGTCTTGGAATAATTTTGTTCCATCAGTCTGGAAACACTGGGCAGTTTCCTTTATAACTCAAGATGGAAGCATGCTATTATTATGGGGATTCCCAATTTTAGTGTTCTATATTAGGGTGTCCCCTATGGATCATTCTAAATAGTATGAAAAGTGATGATGCATGATAATCCTAAAAGTAGTTGTCTTTTTAGAAGTTCCATTCTAAGGAGAAGTGAGTTACATGGCATGTTCATATCTTTTGGATCATCCTAGGGTTTTCTCTGGTCGCTAATGAAATCAAAGGAAGGTGTTCTGATCACAGATTGTCAGCTTCTTGTTACAATTCATGATGTGGTTAAAAAATCAGGGAAACAACCATAAGCCTCTGAGTGAAGATCTCATGTGGTCAGGAACCCTAGGGGAATGAGGGGCCATGGTATATCTATTATCTCTTGTTGGGGAAATGGAATCATTTTTTTAATGTATAATTTCATTTTGAATGGCCTTATTTTATTTTTGGAAATGAACATAGGGTCCTTCTCCCAATATTATGTATCAGGTGGTTTGGAAGCTCTTCTTTGGTTTGGTGGAGGTGGGGTGGTCTCATGTAATTAAAATTACATTGGTTGAGATTTTTAGATGGGGATCCCTATTTTGTAATCCTTTTGGTGTTGGCCTTTTTGGGTAGTTTTAGTTATATCTCATCTCATGGGTGGGTGTTTACATCGTCTCATTTCACCCCTTCTTGTGGCGAGGGTTTGTTAGCCTATGCGAGGAAATTCTGGGTAAGACCATGTTAGGCTTCTTATATCGGGATAAGCTTGTTGGTTCTAAAATGGGTGGTAGACCCACCACATATCTCATTGTGGTTTCCCCTAGTGTTGGTTGATGTTAATTGGGTTATTATGTTTGTGAGTCCATTTATGGCTCCCGTTCTAATAGTTCTATTCAGTCTCTAGCATTTTCGAGCATTGGTATGTCTCATTCAGAGATGATGGATCATAGTTTTCATTCAAAATAAACACATGCCATTTAGATTTCACCATGTGGTATTGTTTGAAACACGATTATAGATGTTTTGTAAAACCCATTATTCATCCACTTTTTTTATATTTTATAATTTTATATGGAAAGTATATTCTTTTACCCTGAATCTATTTGGATAAGTGTTTTTAGATTCATCTAGTAATGTCAAAAGTGTTCTTTTCTTGAGAGTTTAGATTACACATTATGATAATTCATTTTCTTTTGATCGATCAATTTGAGTTGCTGTGTATTTATTGGGGAAGAAGTTGTCTGGTGGGGAGTCTATTCCGGCCCCCATGTTAAATCTTTTGAATCTTTATCCTGATCATGGTTAACGTATTTTTTTCTCATTTTATGTTTTTTGGGAACCTCCTTGATATGTGGTGGCTAATTTGTTTTGTTTCGAGATGAATCCTTGTTTTGCCTTTCTTGGGGCTAGAAGTGTTGTAATAGGGAGAATTTTCCACCCAGCTTTTTCTCATTCTCTGATCGGGTTCATTTAAGGGTCTCAGTTTTTATCTTTGGAACTAGATGTAATGGGTCATATAATAGGAGGTGTGTTTCTATTTATTTGTGATCATATTTTTATTCATTGGGTTTAATTTGAGATTCCTGAGAAAAATGGAAATTTTGGTTTTTGAAGGGGTGGAACATGACTTGTGCACTGTTCAGGGAAACTATGTGCCATTGCAAGGAAACTGTGTTCCTAAGTGATATTTTTAAATAGAGTCTAATCATATGGTAGGCACATAGTTTTTCAAACAGTGTGACTAACCATGAAACCTATTCCCTGTGGACTGTGGAAACTCCTTGATAGCCACACAATTTTAAAAACAATGCGGTCAAACCATATGGCTTCTCTAGCTCATTAAAATTTGGGTTTTTACCCTTTTTACCTTTGTGGATTTTACTCTAATTCCTCCCCCATCCTCTCCAATTGGTATTTTATACTATGGGATAATCCAAAAAGATATCCTAGTTTCCTTGGGGTTACATCCTTTGGTAGTTTTGGCATGGAAACTCTAACTAATCACCATTTTAGTGTCTCCTCTCTCATTTTCAACGTCTTTTATATTGTTTCTCCAGTTCTTCTATGGGGTTCCTTATCCACTTGGTTTGGTTACCTATCTTGGGTTGGATATTTATTTTTATTGCTCACTCTTGACGGTTTTGGTCAGATTGTTCCATTCCAGGGTTTTGGGGTGGTTCATTTTCTGTTTCAAAAAATTTTAGATGTTTATACATGTGCGATAGAGCATTCCATTACCTAACACTATAGACTGATTTAAATATGTTTTATTAGTTAACTATATTTTCCCTAAGATGTAATTTTTTTTGCGAAAAATGTTTTGGAAGGGATTGACCAGATTATGTGATGGAGATTGAGTTATATAAAGGGAAATGGTTATGTTTTAGTGTGTACCTTATGGTGGTGATTCTTGAAATTGTTTTATGATTTTTTCAAATGTTGAAAAATGTTTTTTCAATGTATCTTAAGGTGAGAATTATTTAAATGCAGGTTTTTGGAGGAAAATGGGACACTTTCTAATGTGGTCATTTGATGTTCACTTTAATGTTAGTTGTGAATTATGTATATTAAGGGAAGTGTTTTTTTGAATTGAAATTGGATTCTGTGTGTGGATTTGAAAGGGGGTCAACACATGAAATTTGTTAAAATATTTATGTTTCATTATTTCATATTTTAAAACGGGGTTTTATGAATTTTTTAATTGGTGTAAAATTTACACAAAATTTATTTTAGAGTTTGTAAAATGGACAGTGGTTTGGTTTTTGGATAATCAAGATTTCATTGTAAATTTTTAATCCCTGTAATTTTTATGTGATAGTGGTGGTATGTGTGACATGTGAACAAGAATCTTAGAACAAATGTAATACTAGGTATCTTGGTGGGCTGACAGGATATATTACGCCAGTGATACAGAAGTGCAAAGTCTTGGTTTCACATAGTGTGATTGATTCTTACAATACTAATGAAATATAGATGGTTCTACACCTGTAAATTTATTGATATATTCTTAAATAGTGAATGTAAAAGAGGATTATGATTAGTGGGGTTAATATACCACATATCCCTGAGGTATGAGGATCTAGTTTCTCACTATATCAAGACTACCCCTATGTATTTAATTGTGGTTATAAATAAAGTTACAAAAAAATACATGACATTGTTCCATCTTTCAGCATATGGTGGACCTTGAGTATATTTTATTTTTTAAACTTGTCTGTTAAGAAAATTTTTTATTTGATTCATTATATTTATATATGTATCTAAGAAAATGGTATATTGAGAATTTTTTTCCATAAAAATGATTCATAAAAATTATTCAAAGTATTTTTTACTAATGGGCATGTTTATTTGTATTTCAATGTTTTCTCATAGAATATTTAATTTTGGGGGGAATATTATTGGGATTGGTCCCACACCCTATATACACTTTTGGGTGTATATAGACCTTGTTGTGTATGAATAAGGTAATGTTATGGTGATTTGTGGAGATGTCAGTGGTTCAAGTTGTTAGTATTCTACATGTTACAGGTATTGGTGGTTGTGGACTGTGGGTGATGTCCCTCATGGTACACAATTTTTTGGAAATGTTTATATTTTCCTTTCCTTCATAGTAATTTTGTTTTTGGTTAAACTTTTAAAGTGTTTCATATGGAAATTAGTGTACCTTGTTTGGTTATAGTCATTCATGTGTGTCTTGTTTATTATTGTTGGTTATTTATGCTTATCTAAATGGGTTAAATATTTCTCAAAGAATAATTTCGACATCCAGACACTTGTTTACAACCCATGGTGATTTGGAATTACATTTTGTCCAATTGGGTGCTCTCCATCCTGGATCATGATAGTAATTTACCCCACATTAAAATTTTCCACTCATTATCAAGGTACAACTGAAAATTCAGTTCATCACATGCATTAAAAAATATTACTTACTATCTTCATTCTATACATCTAGAATCTCCACCTAGTTATTTAAATTATCATATTTTATCAGTGGGGAATTTATTATGGTTCAAATTTAAAAACTCTATTGGGTATGCGGGTAATGGTGTGAATAATAATAATTCTCAAAATGGAGGTTTGACTCCAAATCATAATGAATAATACAAAATATATAAGAAAACTAAAAATATACAATTAAAGAGGTCATATCTCTATCCCCTAAAAAAAGATCAATGTTGACTAAATAAACATGATATAATAATAAATTAAATACCCTCTCTTTCTCTTTATCTATTATATTGTTTTTCTTTTTATTTTATTTTTTTCAAAATTTATTATTAATACAAATTAAACATCCAACACAGAACAACATATGACCAAAAGTTTATCATTTTAGAAATGGTTACTTTTTATCCTCTTAAGACAACAAAATTATTATAGTATGTGATGTAAATAGTACATTATAATGTTTAACACTTGTAATTTTATAAAATCATATGGAAACACCGAGAAATATATCTATAATATAGTACATCCCTATTATAGGGAAAACCGCAACCCCACACATATTTTTTAAATATCATTGATGACATTAACAGAATGATAAAAATGGATATAATAACTTTGTAACATATATTATTTCAATATAAGGGAAATCATGGAATATATATTATTAATAATGATTAATGATGGGTTGGACTATGGATTCAGGGATTAAAAAATAAGACTCACTAAACAAAAAATGTGTTTTTTTAGTCATATACTGTTTATTGTGAAAATAATATTCTAGAAGAAAACATAGCGTTGTATCTTAAGAAATATTGAAATGAGTGAAATAAGAAATATTGGGTTCAAAAATTTCTCATGATTGTGAAAAATCGTAGGGAAAATCATTCTAGGAAATGCATACAAAAATAAAAAATTAATTAATATATTATAAATTCTATTCATGGATAAATAACAGAATATTTTAATTTTATAAAACTAACATGCTCCCCTAAATCACGATTTTATAAATTAAAAACCAAATTATTATCTCCAAAAAATTTCTCCGCATATTTATCCATAAAATTTGTTAAGAAGAAAATTAAAAACATATAATTACAAGTATCCTAACTTGTATATGTTTCTTAGTTAAACGTTATAAAAGAAATATTCATATAAGTTATATAATAGGTGGTTCATATTTTAAAACATTAACAACAAGAAATACAATTGATAATTATATAATTGAAACCCTACACCCATTTTAATTGATTATTCTTAATTGGGATTCATAGGATATGTTTAAACTATATTCATGATGTAAATCTTTCATAAGGCTTGAATTTTTATTAGATCATGATGTGAATTAGAGTAATGATGTGATCTTTTTATGTAACTTCTCATCATTCTTCCAAATAATTTCATATTAGTTATTATGTTACAAACCAAAAAATAAATATGAAATATTTAATATACAATTCTGTTCAATATTATCAAAAATATAATAGAAATTGAAATTCAATCCTAATATAAAATCAAATATAAAATCAAATAATGTGATAATACTCAGGTTACAATTCAAAATCTTCTCCCCTTTCAATTCCATTTAGATCAAGGACACCTTGGATAGCTAATTGGATTTTGATATATATATAACCATATCATGCTGACCTGATTCATACTTTGAAATCTATACAACTCAACAAATATACTCCATAATGAATTCAGTGTGAAAGTCACATAGGGGTATAAATTCGTAGATCGTTTAAATATTTTTAAAATGAATTCAGCATTCTTCTAGATATGGTAAAATTCATCTACATTAAATGTTAGATGCAATTGTTTCATATTTTTAATGTTTTTTCAAGTTCCACAAACAAATTTGTTTCTTCCACTATAACTTTTATATATTAAGTCATGATGGATTCAAGTTCTTCTTTTTTATATGGTTGTGAAATAATATCATAATGATGTTTTATAAATACCATCATTGATATAATTTCTATTTTTATCATTTTATTCTTCATCCATCAATTTATACCATATATTTTCATTGATTCGATGAAAAAATCAGCAGCCAAAACCACTTCTTCGGATATTTTTAATCTTTTTGCTATATATTTCTTAATTGGGTGTTGGGAAACTAATGTTTTGAAGCCACATTTTCTACTTCTTCGTCATATTCAAAAACTAAAACCTAAAATTCATCATGAGTATGATCAAGTGGTCTTCAGATGTATTACTTACCTCCACTTCATTTTAATTTCTTCTTTTCTCATAATACACCTCTTTGAAATTCATCTCCAGACATTGGGGTATTTCATCTTCACATATTGGGTATGGTTGTAGGTTCTCAATGAAATTATTCTTTATAATTTTGTTTTATTAGAGTTTTTCTTATTATTCATCATTCCTTGTAGCCCTTCCTTCATAATGAAGTATATCAAAAAATAGTAAAACGTGATAATAAATTAAAAAAACACCTATGATAAAATAATGAAAAATAAAAAATAATATAAGTATTATCTTAAATTATTTATCCAATATATTCTCTAATATTATCCTTATCAATGAGGTCATGAACGTTATGGCCTCATGGATTTCATTAACTTGATCATAATGAAATAATTCCATATTTTTAGAAGAGAAAAGAACAAATCAAAAAACTATAGGATAGTGTAGAAAATGAATTTATGAGGTTAAACTGATACAGATAAGGTTATGTAAAATTTTAATTTAATTATTAATGGACATTATATTTTACAAAAAAAATCTAAAACTAATTTTTGGGGAACTGTGGTGATGATGGTTTTGGAGAAGTGGATTAAAAAAATAGGAAAAGAATTTCATATAAAATGAAATAGGGTTCATGGAATAACATGGTATTAAATAATTAATTATCAATCATCTGACCATACTAATATGTCCATAGAACATCCAATGAAAATTCAAAACACACTCCATCCTAGACTATACATTTCTCATTATTAGAAACATCTAATTATGAATACATGGATATCCCAAAAACACAACAATGACGGCAGCGGCCGCCATGCCGGATCCTCCCCCCTTGGTGGGGGAGGGGGAATCATCGTCACATGCGAGATCAAGGCCCTTCCAGCAATTTTCCAACCCGGATTTTCTCTCACCCTTTCTGAAAGCAATGCTAAACCCTAAGGTTGCAGATATAATCGACGAGGCTTCGAATCTTCACCTTTCCACTTCTGAATTTTCTGAAGGTGCAGGTTTATTAAACCTCACTCTAGTGGATTGATTCAATCAAAAGAGGCCCTCGGTTGTTGCCTTCGACTGGTTCGTCTTTGGGTCATGGGATCTCCAGGAAAGAGCGGTGGTAGGCCTGCAGGATAGCAATCATATCATGAGTCGGTTCAAGACAGTGGAAGATCTGGTCCAAGCATGGTCGAGATCCCCTTGTGCCTTCAATGGATCTCGTTTCCTTCTACTTCGGTGGTCCTTTGAGCTTCACATGAACCGCGACTCACCTTCCATGGCAGTTTGGGTACATTTTCCTAAGCTTCCATTACCGTTTCAAAATCCCTTGATAATTCGTGTGTTAGGGAATTTGGTTGGTCGTTTTCTTTGTTCTGATAGCCGAACGGAGGATGTTTTCCACACAGTTAATCCTCGGGTTTGTGTGGAGGTTGATGCTTCTCGTATCTCATTTTATTTTGTCTGGATTACGATTGGAGAGGAATACCGTTGCAAGAAAAGGGTTATCTTTGAGAACTGGACCAATTAATGTGGCTCTTGCAAGAGGATGGGCCATTCAGTTGAGTTATTTCGAGGTGGTTATCCAGCACAATTGAGGGAGGAGCACTGTATTAAAGGCACTCTTGTGATCTCAGGTGTTGATGTGAGAAGCAAAACCATGGGGGATGATTTGGAGACGGACAAGGACAATAATCTTGCAGGACTTAGTGTAAGAGGGAAGGTCTCATGTGAGTCTGGTTTGGCTGTGGAGAGTAAAACTACACGGCCTAGCAGGGATTCTTTGCAGGATGTTATAAATCCTCCTGGGGTAATGGTAGAGTTGAGTTCAGAGCAGGCTGGGGTTGAAATTTCCTCAAACACAGAAGAAGTGGTTGTCATGACTGGTGAATGGAATATTTCAGGTTTGGATCCTTTGACTACTCCTTTAATTTCATTAGGTAACAGGTTTAATGGACTGCTTGAGGATCTGTTGGCTGAAGAAATGGAGGTGGAGGATACTGTAGGGATGAGGGATGAGGTGGTGGTCTTGGAGAATCAACAGACTGATGTCTTGGGAATTGAACAGGCTAGGAAGGGTAGGGAGCTGGAGGCGGTTCAACCAGGGGAGGAATTGGGGCAGAATCATGTTGTCCTGAACATACACAGTATGGACAGGAGCGGCTCTCTGGTGACAGGTGCAGACCATAGGTCAGGAAATTCCCATGCAAGTGGTTTAGGGACGGAGGCACAACTCACGGTTGTGGAGAATATTCCTATGGAGGAGGTGTGTCTCCATTTGAGTGATAATAGAATGCCAGATCAAAGGAGGGACTACAATGATGAACAATTCAGTGTGGGAAAGGAAAATTATTAGGGGAAGAAGATCCTGAGTACTCTGGCTGGCCGGTCCTTCTATGAGATTGTTCAACAGGGGATTCAGAAAGAAACTGCAGGGGAAGGACTGTTGACTGCAACTGCAACTAGGAGATTAAAAAAGGATTACTCCTATCTCCCACGACCAATGCGGACCAGGTCTGCTTCAAAAAAGAATAACCAGGTTGTTCTGTCAGTCAAGAAGGGCAGCAGGTCTAAGAAGACATCACCAGACATGGCTTCCCTGGAGAAACTTAGAAATCGTGATCAAAGTGTGAGTTTTTGGAGAAGCCCAGAGTGGGAATCAGCCATTGGGGAAGAGAAATCCATTTTGGGTTGCGGTGACGACTATGGGTATTTCAATGTTTAAAATTGCGTATTTCAGTTTCCTCTTTGTATTGTTTTGCTGGACCTTGTTTGTTGGGCACCAGACACCTCTATGCCAGCAATTTTAAAAAAGAAATTTTTTTTGCAGGATACCCCAAACCATGTGTAATTATTGTTCAAGAACTAATCCAATTGTCACAGTGTGTGTCTAAAAAGTATAACTCATATTTAAATTGAGTAAATTTGAGAAAATTGAAATTGTTCTTAAATAATGATAGAATGAAATTATTGACCGTTTCAAATATGATTTACAAATTTCATGCAAAGAATATCTATGGAAAATATATCAGTTAAGGAACAAATGTGAAATCCCAACATGGATTGAATTCTAAAATAAAATTCCTTATATAGCAAACCAAATTTCATCATGCATGCCAGAAAACAAAATATATCTCCTCATGTAGAAATAAGGGTGCATGAAAATACAATCCATAATCCAATCATTATGTAAAAATAAGTCTTCTCACAGTGGTAGAACCTCTATGTCATTCCCTTATATTAAATATTCGCCATCAATTTATAGGGATTAGGGAGACTGGGGTTAGATTTAATTATCCCTAAATGATTCATTAATATCTTCTTCAGCCATATATGGACTTTAACGGTAATTTAGGTTATAATGTAGATGCATTGTTGAATGTTTTTTCAAAACCTATATTTTTTGGGTATGTCCTCTATCTTTTATGGAATAACATTTATGGTCACACTATGAAATTTACGAGGCCCCTCTAAACCTATTTTTCTAACTTTACATCGAATTTATTATTCACATTATGTATTTATTTCCCATCATAAACATTATTCACAATTTGAATCGTCTCATTCTATCCCAATACGATCTGTTTCATCATGGTTATTAAATATTAATCCCCAGGTTGCTCATTTGATCATCCTTTGACGTGTAAATCCTTCTATTTATGAAAATAACAATCAATTTTTCTAATTTTTTACATTTTCCATAAATTTTCCATCCTTCCAAATCTGAACAATTTTATTAAAAATATGATAATGATATATTCATTTAATTCATAAAATCAATTTATTTGAAATCAAAAAAATATTCATGAAATGTATTTATGAATATGTCATTTTGAGGTTTTAATTTTCATGTAATTAGCTTACTGTTTTTCATTTATGATGTTGTTTTTTAATCACCCATTATGATGCTTTTGGATTTAGTAATGGTTTTAGTCTAGAGGAATAGAGTTAACAATTAATGTATTGAAAATGATGTAATTTTCATAATGAGTATTTAAATTGGATATGATACAATCATGAAAAAATGTTGTTATGGTCACCAAAGTATAATGATATCATCTAATTGTATGATAACATTAATAATCAAAAAACTTCTTTATGATCGTTAATGTGTTGAAAATGATGTTATTTTCATAATGACGCAATTTCATAGATGATAAGGCTATGGGAATTTTTATTCAAAATGTATTCAATATCCAATGTGTCACAAATGTGGGAGAATGTGTAGAAGGAATATCATAAAGGAATGACTAAATGGTTTACGTGTTGAAGGGTTGGAAATTATGTTGGGAAATGTCAAAAAGATATTAAGATTCAAATAAATGAAATGAATAAGAATATCTAATTCTTCATTTTTGATGTTTTTTTGAAAGTATGAAAATCAATAATCTATCTTCTATGACAATAATGATAATATCCCTTTTCAAACTCCAAACACATTGGAAGCGGGATGTACATATGCTATAAAAAATGTGAAAGTGGACTGTGACAATTAAGGTATACTTATACTCTAGACATTAGTCTTGGATATCATATTTGAGTATTATTATTGGAATCATATTATATATAAAAATATTGGTGAAATAAATAAATTACCACCCCAATTATTTGATTATTAATGATATCGTCTAATTGTATGATTATTCAATCCCAGTTTGATGTTTTTCAAAAAAAATTCTTGGAAATATTATTAAGATCAATATAATATGATTTATGATATTGTTTATCCTCATAAATATTATAATAAATTGCATAAAAAGGGAGATCAAATTTCATATGACAAATCAGTATATTAACACAAATCATTGTAAGGAAGACCAGTACCTCATTAAGAACTATATCCCATTATTTAGGTCAATGATGGGTATTTAGTCCAAGTTTATTGATATATTCTTCATATAAAACCATGATTATTATTAAATAATATATAATTTTCACTAAATTAACCATGTAAATTAGGTTGATACTAGAATAAAAATTGAATCTTGTATCACCTCTATCTAATAGATACCCCTAAATATGATTGTAAGTGAGTGATAAATCAAATTGTAACGAGTTTATTTTATTAGGGGTGTATAATATAATGCAATTTTTTTTCAATATATATTTTTCATAAAATAATCTATTAAATATATTTACACATAAAGAAAAGTAAACTAAAATTAAATTGTTTCAATTTAGATTAAATTTGTAGATTATAATATTCTTATTACATTAGTGAGTATAAAAGTAACCATTTTAGAAAATCTGGGGCGAAAAGGTTAGGGAATGTCATCTGGTAGTAGAAGTCTCCAATATAAATCTCATATTTTTTAGAATATAAATGAGGTAGCTTCAATAGGGGTTTCCCAAGACAATTATCAAACAGAAATTCTACAATTATTATATGAGTGAGGTCCCATGCAAGAGAATTTCACACTCATCGAAATTTATAAGGGATCCATGGTTGGGGAATCGGAACTTGAGACAGTTAGTAGATCATAAATTGTTCATAAATCTAATAAAGTGATTTTTAGGATATGTAACTAAATTTAGAATGATAAAACATGTAATTGATAATTTATTTTAAATGTTTCACATCTGTTTTTTTCAATAAAAATAAATTTTATACATTAATACATTAATGAAATCAATTTTTAAATTGTATGTTAATTATCTTTATTTAATGATACTAAATAATATATATATATTTTTTATATGATCAAATAAAAATAATAATTAACGAATTTGATTTTGTGGTGTTGTGTTTTAGGAACAAATTAGTTAGATTTTCAAATTTTAAATTCTTTAACTGTTGGTGGCTTCAACCAATAGTGGCATGGTGGTTCATGAAATATTTATGGTGATTTTGAATTTCAAATCTATTTTTGGTCGCCTATTTTTGGATGGTGGTCATTGATGATATTTATTTTCTTGTTATTTTTAGTTTTAATTTTATCTCATTGGTTTCTCACATTGGAAATCATTTTTAGGCTTTTCACTTAACCTCATTTTTTTTATAAAATGCCAAAAATCCGAATATGGAGAACATTTTTTTAGTTGAATAGTGTTAAATATAATATTAATTATTACCCTATATTTTATTAATTTATGAAAAATAAAATATAGTATAAAAAATGATAAAATAAATTTAATGAAAATAATTATTTACAGAGTGATTTTATTCATTTATAAGTATTTATATAAAATAGAAAATATATTCCTTAAATTATTTATAATAAAGAAAATGTATTATAATAAAATATTTTTTTTAGTATTATAATATAAAATATCTTTCCACTTGGATCATTTAGGATTTAAATTTTTATTAATTTTTCTTAAAATTAATTTTTTACAAATATCCCAATCAATTATAATACATCAAAAAATAATGATAATTGTTTTGTACACATGATATTTTGCTTCAAAATTATATTTTTCAAAAAAAAAAGAGTTTGTAGCCATTGTGTTCTAAAATAGTAAAATAACTTTTTCATGCATATATAATTTATTCATGATTATATATATTTTATATTTGGAATCATTTGGTATAAAGTATGTAACATGACCGATTTTATATTCTCAAATGTATAGTAATTAATTAAAATGTTAATGAATTAATTAATAAATATAAGATGATAAATGATTGATATTTTATGAAACAAAATTATAAAAGGTTATAAAATGATTAAAAGGTACTCTTTTATTTATTAGATACCATAACTCATCCAACACTCCCTCATTTCTCACATTGAATTGACATTCTGTGTGAAACATGTTCTCTCTTCATATTAAAATGTAATATTTAAAAAAAGTATTATTCTTCACATATAAAAGAAGATCACATCTGCCTAATTTATACACTCAATATAATGAATTAGCTTGACAAAAACACTTTAGTTTTATTTCTTATATTATCTCTTTATAACCTTGAAGACTTAATATTTCCCAAAAACCATGCTATGGAGCCTTGCATTGTAACCAATGGGAGATCATCAAATGGGAGATGTAATGTTCTCAACTGAGCAATTAAAATTCATTTATTACATTAACAAAATCAAACCAGTTCTACACATTTTATTATTATTAAATAAGTATTAATAATATTATGAAATTTTATAATACTAGTATAATATCAATTTTCTACATTCCACCAATACAATTCAAAAAACATTGACAGTTTCATGTGTACGTACGAACATTGTCTCTATGACTGATGGGCTTTATTAATCATCAACATCAGACATGATTTTTTCTAAGATTATAGATATAATAATAATAATATATTTATACATTTAATAAGATTATTTAACTATAAACCATTCATTATCATCCTCCCAATTTATGGAAAATTAACATGTTACCCTTGAGTATGTGCAAACAACCGTCTGCTGGAATGTCATATATTTTGATTTTCTCTAAAATATTTTCTTATACATTCAAATCTATTATAACATGATTCATTATAATTACTCTAAATATAATCATTATCTTTATATAATGATAATATTACTCAAAAGTAATCATTCTCTTTAACAAACTAACCCATTGATTGTATATTATTCTTTTTTTGAATTATCTTACACACTAACATAAAGTTTTTTTGTAAAATTAATTCATGAATGAATAAAGAAACCTATTTAATAATGATACTATAAAATATTATGTAAATAATATTTTTTGGGTTATACAATGTCAATTGGAATATTTAACCTATTATAAAGAACATTGGTTAAAATTTTCATTCCAAGTCTATCATTGAATTCATCATCTTGATTTATCAATAAAATACGTATAAATTTTTATTAAAAAATTTATAAATAATTATAATGAGTATATTTTAATACAATTAATGAACTCACCAGGATAAAGATTTAATAATTAAAAACAATTCACACCACCATTATAAAACTACATCTAAAAAATTAATTGAAAAAATTTCATCTGATGATACAAATAAAATATAAAAAATTAATATTTTGTAATAAATTTTTATAAATAAATAATATAATATATTATTTCTATTAATTAGGTCATAAAATACATTATTAGGATAGTTATTTTTTAAATGGAGGATCTAGCCTCTGTTAACTGAGTATAAATACAATGTACATGATTTTCCATCTCAAATTAACTTGATTGAGATATAAATCAAATTCACTTCTTGTTTCCATTTTATGGTTTATATATTGGAGATTTTCCATTTATAATAAATTTTCATTAACCCTAATGGATTTAAAAATCTACCACATTTTCTTCCATTCATGGGTTTTCAATTCAAATTATATCAAAGATGTATGAGTTCTTGTTTACTAAATTTTCTTTTACTGAGTTTTGATTGTTAATCATTAAATTTATTCATCTATGTTTAGTATTTTCTATCATATGATTATAATATTTTGATAAATACATGTAATTCCACTTTACTCCAAAAATTATTTTAAATTAAATGGGATTATGTGGAGGCAAGGCTCTAAGACGAAATGTAATTCTGAGGCCTAGAGTGGCCGAAATGTTTTCTGAACTATTTTGAAGGATCATTAAATAAACATGCGAGCCAGTTTTCATATTTTAAACTGGTTCCTAGATCAAAAATATGAGAGAACCATTGAACTAAGAGCACCAAGATTCATCTTGAAGATGCCTAACATTGGCTAGCGCATGCCAATAGTGGAATGTAGTTTATGAATATAAATAAAATAATTGATTAATAATTTTTTTTATTTTGAAATACTTTTAACTCCTAAACGATAACATGGATTAGAAATATGAGAGTAGCATTGAGATCATGAGTGCATGCTTACCTTAGGTAGTGCTTAACCTTAATCAGTGCTGGTTGAGGGTAAAAGATTGTTTTTGGAATTTTAGAAGAAAAATAAAATAACCTAAAAAGTTATTTTATGTGTTTTGTTAGTCATTAAGTAGTGGCATGTCAGTGCTGCGATGCAGCAACAATGTGATACTAAATCTAATTATTAAATCTCTTTAACTAATATCATTATTGAACCTCATTAATAAGTCTCTGTAACTACACTACAATGCAAAACAATAGAAACACAGAATCACATTTCATCAATTACTAGCCTTACAGGCAATATAGAATTATTGTCACAATCTTGGAATTTCAATGAGGATTTGGTGGGTGGAGATAATGAATGAAAACACATTATTTCACCCATATAAGGATTGATAGTAATAGTAAGCGATGGATCAAGAACAAGGAATAGGGGTGCACAATCTCGTTCTGTCTTGACTGATTATCTGATCCCAAGTTGGGGTTTAATTATAAGTTAATTTCATTTATTCCACATTTTTAGTTTTGATTGATGAACGAGGTTCAACCCATGAATAGTTCACCCCCCGTTTTATCACCTATTTCGTTGGGTATGATTTCAGATATGTGGATTGGGATAATCCACATTGGAAACTTAATCTCCCCATACCTTGTTTCAAAACTCTAACGTTGAAGAATTGGGCCGACACGAACAAGGTCATGATTTCTCCTTCTTTGGGAGTTCATGTTTTAATCATGAAGAAACCAAAAATAAATCGAAATGAGAACACAATGTCATTGTAGGTATGGAAGTTACCCTAGTAATCTGAGGGTGAAGATGGATTGAAAATCAGACCAACAGAGGGGACCCGGTGGCCCATGGAAGACAATGCGTATTACTGGAGGCAGTTACCGCATGCTGGAGGTGTTCCACGGAGGCAGCCTAGGTCGCGACCTCTTTCCACAATGGTGGGGTGTGGTTGCGCCACCTGGCACTGCATCAATGGAGAGGACCACATACATTTTCTATGGTGAGCAAGTAGCAAGCGGTCTGCATGGGTCTGCATGTGAGCAGGAGGCAGCTGACCTCAGCTAGCCATAGGGCAGCATGAACTAGGCTTTTCGGTGGCCTAGTTAGGAGGACATCAAGCCGGCCTATGTGGGATAGGCCATTGTAACAAAACTAGGATGCTAGGCGACTCGTGTTGGGGAATAACAGGCCTGCAAAATCGCAGGATTGACAGTATGAAACCGGGTCACTGGAGGACCCATCTGGCTAGACCAACAGTTGAACCGGGCCAGGACCGACATCACCAATTGGGCTTTGACTAGTGGCCATGATGGATCAATTTGGACTAGATAAACAAGGTTGGGTAGGGTTGCTATAATTGGGTTGGATCATGTGGGACCCCCAGACCGAGTTTCTTGGGTCGGTCTAACCATGTTAGGTTTGGCCCATACACAATCGACAACTGTTTACTAAAATGCTAGTATCTTTCAAATCAGACATCTCATTGATTCACCATCTATTGAATTGGGACCCTTGTGATAAGATGTTCCTTTGTAAAAACTCTATCTGAGATTCCATGAAAATAGATATATGATCGATGGCTTGAGGAGTGGATTATCCTAGAATCAAGCGCACTGGAGAGTGAGAATCCTATGGTTGGCTATGACATGAAGATTATAAAGGGTATACAAAAATTATTCAGAAGAATAGGATACCTAAGTGGGTCAGCAGTCGAGCATACCTCAATGGTTCACGATAAAAGCATACCTCATTGGATCAGTAGATGGACATACCTGAGTGGTTTGAAATATGGTCATACCCTTGTGGTTTAGCGGACAAGCGTACCTCAGTGGTTTAGCAGATTAGTTTACCATTTTGGTTAAGCAGACGAGCTTACCGTAGTGGTTATTAAGATGAGCATACCTATGTGGTGCAAAAAACAGTTTACCATAGTGTTTATACAAATGAGTGGACCTTAGTGGTCTAGCAGTTGAGTGTACCTTAGTTGTTTAGTAGATGGGCAGACATCAGTGGTCTTGTAGACGTACAGATCTTAGTGGTCTGACAGTAGAGCGAGAAAACCATAGTGGCTCATTAGGGATGTGTCCCTCAATATTATAAGAGTATTTATCTCTAAAACTAAATAGTACTTTCTATACATTGATTTATAACTTTTGTGAGCTATCATTGATTGGTTTTTATGATATGTGATCATGTTGTGTTGTCCTGCTTTGTGGACTTTCCTTTGTGGTTTTGGGTCTCTACTGAGTATTTTTTTACTCACTGCGACATGGTATTTTCCAACACATGTCATGTCTCGTGTACTTGATCTATGCAAAAATGAATTCCTTTGGTGTTCAGGACTATGTCAGACTTAGTGAGACGGGGCGAACATGCATACTACTAAGACTACAAGCAATTACCCTCTACCTTCCCATCATGTTGGGTTCTAAGAGGATGGATCATGGTATTTGTACTTTACTTTGTGGTTTTGGGAATATATTTTCGCCCCATTGTACATTCAATTTGTATTTTACTCCATATAGCTGTCTCAGTGAATGTTTTGGTTTACATTGTGTTTACATTCCGGAGATTGAGCATTGTGTGTGTGAATAGGTTTAAAGTAAAATGCCTTCCATTTTTTGGATATTAATATTCATTGCTACTAGCTAGCCACTAGCATATGGATTGTGGCTATAGGGTAGTCATGGTATGCGATATGGGGGATGGGTCATGAAAAATTAGTATCAGAGAAGGTCAATTCTACTAGAAGAATTATGAGTCTGTAAATTTTGATGGGGAAATAGTATAATGAGTTTTGAGATAGGATTTCAATCCATAGAGTCTAATATTAGTGTGTAAGATGATGTATCCCAACACCACGTCCCTGAATTCTATTTTTCAACCCAGTACATGAAAACACTATTTTCATTCATCATTAGATGTGTTTCTTAGGATCTTTCTAAGTCAGAGTCAGCTAACCAGGTATAATCTATTGACTATTGTTCATATTGATCTCTTACAGGATGCCTCCACACATCCATCCATCCATGATTGTAGTGCGTGATGATGTGGATGGCCCATCATGTGAAACAGATTCATTACAATTGTATTTTCCTAGGAAATTACGTTTTGTATGGTATCCAAGTGATACCACTTCCTATTGGTCAACAATTACTAATTGCGCTACCGTTTTTGGAGGTGTGTATGATCGGTGAATTACAAGATTTACAACTATAGATCCCTCCTAGGTTCAGGGAAGAGTGAAATCCTCAGGTCATTGAGGATTGGATGGAGGTAGTGACATGTGTCTTCCACTTAGTGAGGATTCCACATGACAAGATGGTATTTCTTGCAGTGATCCTTCGATAGGGATCAACAGGGAGATGGTGGGGTTTGACCATCCAGACACACTATGAGGTGACCCTCACTGAGTCGAACTTAGAGTGAATTTTGATAGGGGAGTTCTTACTTGCGAAATTGTGCTCAGTGTTTATACAAGAGTTTCTTCACATACATTACAGTATCATTATAGTGGATGAGTACTCAATGAGGCTCACAGACATCTCGTGTTACACTACGGTTATGGTGTGGGACCCTTTATTCAGGGTCCAAACCATTGAACAGGTACTCCAATGGGAGATCAAGGCATTGATGATTTCCCTCAGAATCTCTATGCTTGACGGGGTATTGGAGATAGATCTACTAGTATAGAGCTTCCTCAGTGTGTAGGAACTAACGGTGGGAACTACCAGCTGCCAAAGGGTGGATGAGCCTTTTGGGGTAAGTAGCAGATAGATGACGGAGAGGCACAGGTGGTATAACTCATTCAGAGTAAATCATTCCAAAGGATGTTTCAGGACTACATCCTCATAGATTGGTATAAATCTAAATTGATTTGTACCTTAAGAAGACACTGATATCTACCACTGCAAATTTGATGGCTACCACAGATATCTGGGATCTTAGGATATAGTTAGAGGACTTATAGAGTTTGGGGCTCGTAAGGCCCAGTATTTCCCAAGGGGAATCCCAAGTATTATTTTCTAAGATGGTATACAAAAGTGTAAGGTTATGCATGGAATTTCTTCACCTGAACTAATTAACTATGAAGAATAAGTATCCTCTATATAATATTGATGACAAATTCGATCATCAGAAGCGGTTGACGTGATTCTCAAAGATATACCTCAAATCTGGCTATCACCAACTTCTTGTATGATATGAGGACATCTCGAAGACATTTTTCTGATGTCTCTAAGGCCACTACAAGCACTTAGTGATGTCGTTTAGTGTGAATAAAACCTCAAAAATGTTCATTGGAATCATTAATAGGATTTTACAGCCATACATACACTAGTTTGTAGTGGTCTTCATTGAGGATATAATAGTGTATTCAACATCTGAGGAGGAACACATGATACACCTGAGGATGGTTATAGACACATTCCAAGAGCACCAAAATTATATAAATCTCTCAAACATTGATTTCTGGATACAAAAGGTCCATTTCTTAGGATTTCTTCTCAGAGGATGGAGTTATGGTGGATCCAGTGAAGATCAAAGTGGTTCTTTCCTAGGAGTCTCCCAAGAGTGTTACCGAGGTGAGATGTTTCCTTGGGTGGGCTAGGTACTATCAAAGTTTTTTAACCAATGATTCTAGAGTGGAAGAACCTATAATGTCATTGAAGAAGAAGGGTAAACCCTTCCCATGGATAAAAGGATTCCAGGAGAGATTTAAGCAGCTGAGGAAGAGCTTTACGAGTGCTCATATTTTGAGGATTCTAGAGGAGGGAACTGACTACGTTGTGTACTTTGATACATTGGGAACTAGGATTGGATGTTTCTTATTATAGGGGAAAGAAGTGATTGATTACGACTCACAAAAATTGAGACTGCAGGAGTAGAACTATGTAACTCATGACCTGGAGTTAATAGTGGTAGTCTTCACACTAAATATTTGTTGACGCAACCTTATGGGTGAATGATTCATCATTTACTATAACCAAAAGTTTCTCAAGTATATATTTTCTCAAAATAATCTAAATCTATGATTGAGATATTGTTTATAGTTCCTCTAGGACTATGACTTTGAGATAGTCTATACTCTTTGGAAAGGGATTGTGGGGGAAGATTCTCTTGAAAAGATATTGTGTTCACATAGACTATAAGAGGCATCATAGTAGTTGGAATCACTTACGATATACTTTTTTGGCAGTGATTTGGAATCTTTTCATCAATCGAGGGTAGTTGCCCCTCCATTGTTACAGCGAGCCAGAGAGGAATAACTCAAAGAAGCCATCTGCGAGACTACACATGCTGGGATGTCCATAGGGCAAGCCCTTGATGGGTATTCCAAAGGTGGGAAGAACATCATCCTATTCAAAGAACACACCATTATACCAGTGGAATTACGAGAGGAAGTATTAAGGGACATCCATACATCTCCTTTAGTGGCGCATGTAGGTGTGGCAATGATGTACCAGAACCTCCAACATCTGTTTTAGTGGTCGAGGATGAAGAAGGTAGTGGAAGAGTTTGGCTCTAAATGCCTCACCTGTTAGCAAGTTAAGGAGATGAATCCAGTTCCAGAAGGTTTTCCACCACCACAAAGTGTACTAGAGTGGATGTGGGAGCAGATATCAATTGAAATAATTTGGGGATTACCACATATGTCGTGGGGGAACAATACCATCTGGGTGATCGTAGAACAACTCACCATTCCATCCCACATCCTATCCATTAGAGAATATTGTTCAGTAGAGATCATGGGATGACTCTATGTGTAGGAGAAAATTTAATTCCATGAACTCTCATCTATGATAGTATCATATCGTGATGCATGCTTCATAACCCAATTGTGGAAGGGATTTCAAGTAGCGTTTTGGACTCATCTGTGCTTTAGCATAGTCTTTCACCCACAAATGGATGGTTTGAAGGAGCAACCCATACAGACCTTAGAAGAAATTCATTGTGCTTGCGTTCTTGATTATGGTTGTAGTTGGGAGGACCACCTACCAATAGTGGAATATTCATATAACTAGAAATACCACTCCACAGTCTGTATGGAACCATTTAAGGCATTTTCTGAATGAGTATGATGGTCCCTTTTAATCTGGGAAAACCTAGGGGAGTTAACACTCATGGATCTAGAGATGGTATATGCTACCACTGATAAGGTGATGGTCACCCAAGAGGGGATGAAGACTACACATCGCCAATATAAGTCATATGCAGATTGGTGATGGAGACCCTTGTTGTTCGAATATGGGGACCACATATTCCTAATGATATATACATGATGAGGGATATAAATGTTTGGTTGGTGTAGTAAGTTATCTTTGAGGTTCATCAAACCATTCCTAATACCACGCAGAGTGGGAGAGATAGTGTACCGCTAGGGATTACCACTATAGTTAGAGATAGTGCACAATGTATTCCATGTATCACAGCTGAGGATGTACATGCATGATCCTTCTAACATTATCAGCCATGATGAGATGGAGATTGATGACAAGGTGGCATTGGTGGAGTACTCGGTGGAGTTAGACGATAGACATGAGAGGAACCTTCATGGAAGGTCAATTACTTTGGTTTATGTTCATTGGTAGCCTGAGAATCTATAGGTGATCATGAGAGAGCAAGAGGGTCAGATTCATTCTCAGCACCACCATTTGTTTTATTATCCATTGTTTTGGCTTACGAGGATGTAAATAAATAATGGGGGAGTAATGTAATACTCCAGAATTCCATGTAATTTTTTATAAATTTAAATGGAATTATTTCGAGACCAGTCTCTGAGACGGAACGTAATTTCAAGGCCAGGAGTGGCTTGAAGATATTTTTGAACTATTATAAGGTTCATTTAATAAACATGCTCGTGGGTTTTTCTAACTTATAAATCGATGCCTGGATCAATAATCTGAGGGAATTTTTAAACACATTGCAACTAGATTTTCCAAAAAAGGGCATAACATTGGCTGGCATGGGCCAACAGCGTGATGTAGTTTTTGGAAAAAATTAAAAATCATTATGTTACCATAATTTTATATCCAAATCCTTCTAAGACCAAAATGGTAACTCAGATTGGAAATCCAAGAGTATCATTGATATCGTGATGGAGTGCTTTCCATAGTTTAATAATATCCTCAATCAGTGTAGGTCAAGTGAAAAAGTTAATTTTTAGACTTTTTAGATGAAAAATAAAATAACATAAAATGTTATTTTTTTTTTCATTGTTATGAAGTGGCACATCAGGACTTTGGTGAAACGATGAGGTGATTATAAATATCATTAATGAATAAAATTAATGAAACTCATTAATGAGTTTCTGTAATGATCCTACAATGTAGTGTAACAAAAACAATGATTCACATTCCATCAATTAATATCCTAAAAAACAATGCAGAATTGTTGGAATAATCCTGTAATTTCTCTACGGATTTGGTGGGGGGGTGATGACTGAAATGACGAATGACGAACTCACATTCTTACTTCCATCAAAGGATTAATATAAATGGTGGGTGGTGGATCATGAATGAATAAAGGAGGTTCACAATATCATTCTTCACCAACCCACAATGTTATCCCAAGTAGGGGTTTAATTCTATGTGAATTTATTTTGATCCCCATTATTGGTTTTGAGCAAGGAATGTGGGTCAACCCACAAACAGGTAACCCGTGGATCAATAGACAATATAGGAGGGTTTGATCTCAGGGTTTCAGATCAAGATAATATATGTTAGAAACATTATATCCTCATCAATTATTTCAAAATGTTAACACAGAGGAATCAGTCTAACCATAACAATGCCCCGATATCTACGTTGTTCTGCATTTGTGTGTTATTCATGAAGGAACCCCCAGATCAACAACAATGCGACCTTAAGCCTGTAGTAGATATTGTGATGACACAAGAAATCTGAATGCTTAGATAGTTCCAAAATCAAACCATGGGAGTAGACATATTGGCATGTGGATGAAATTGTTGGCGTCGTAGTGCTGGTGGCGGTGCTGAAAATCAGTGGGGGTGGATTGTGTCGGCGGCCACATGTGTGTGGTGGTGTGACGATGTATTGGAGTTCAGGGCCCCTGTTGGCAATAGTGCCGTGTGGGGGTGCTTTTTAGTAATTGAGTAGGAGGAGTGGCCCACAACATGTGTGGTAGGATATCAATGTGGGACCACATGCAGAAGAAAAAACATAACTTTAGATAGCCTCATGGCGATGCCACTTGGGTGCTGCATTACCAGAGAGGCCTTCTGATGCCAGTCGTGGCGTGTAGATGGAACACGGTCCACTCAGGATCGCATGCAGGTAAGAGGTGGTCAGCCTCTATTGGCAACGAGGTGTTGTGAATCGGGCCATTGGGATGCCTTGGATGGAGGAGATCCATCCCGCCCATGCGGTAATGATCTTCAGAACAAAACCAATCCACTAGGAATCTTGGGATGGGGAATAATCAGCCTGCTAAATCGTGGGTCGGGTTGGATGAAACTTGGTCACTAGGTGATCAAGTGTGTTGGAACCACGAACGGTCTGGGCAGAGTCCATCAAGGACCAATGTTCCTGGCCTAGTGACTAGGCCAGATCGAGCCGGCTAAAATCCAAATGGGTCCCTATGGGTCGTCAATGTTAGTTCGGGTCATGTGGGACCCCCATACAGGGTTGGTCAGGTCGGGCAGACCAAGTCAAACTGGGCCCGAACACAACTAGGAAAATTTAACTAAAAACACCAATAATTTTCAGACTGGGTGTCCAATTGACGCACCATTAATGAAATTGGGACTCTTATGTTAAGTTTTTTCTTTCAAAATACTCTATGTGTGATTTCGTGACATTAGTGATATGAAAAAAGGAATAAGGAGTGGTTTATCCTAGAATTAGGCGCACTAGAGAGTATAAATTCAATAGCAGGATGGGACATGAAGGTTATGACGAGCGTACATCAGTGTTTTAGCAGGCGAGCGTACATGATTGGTTTAATAGAAGAATGTACGTCAGTGTTTCAATATACGAGAGTAACTTAGTGGTTTAGTTGATGAGCGTACCTCCTTGGCTTAGAATCCATGAATACCTGAGTGGTTCCTCAGATTAGTGTACCTCTATGGTTCAATAGATGAGCATTCCTCAGTGGTTCAATAGACATTCCTAGCTCAGTGGTTCAATAGAAGAGTTTGAATCTTTGGTTCAACAAATGAGTGTATCTAAATGGTTCAATAGAATAGTATACCATTGTGGCTCTAAAAATGAGGGAACCACAATTTTCCAGCAGAGGAGCATACCTCAGTGGTTCAGCAGAATTGCATAAATCAGTGGTCCAGTAGACGACCATACATCAATGGTCCAATAGATGAGTGGACCTCATTGGTCTAGCAGATGAGGGAGCAGACCTCATTGGCTCATCATGGATGAGGCCCTCAATAGTATAAGAAGAATCATCTCTATGAGAGATAATCATGCATTCTATACATTGAGTTATACCTGGTGTGAGCTTTCATTGTTGTGTGTTTTTTATTTATGACCTTGTTATGTGGTCATTCTTTGTGTTCATTCTTTTTTTGTGTGAGGTCCCTACTAAGTATTATGTCACACACCCTAGTGTGGGAAATGCCCACATGTGTCGTGTCTCGCGTAGGAGATCAACACTTCGATAGAGACCTTGGTGTTCCAGAACTTGGTGGTGCTCAATGAGATGGGATGGACATGTGTACTATTATGACTTATGGTAGTTATGCTCCACATACCCTTCAGGTATGGTCTCGAGCAGATGGTCTGTGGAAATTGAACTTTATTTATGGTTTTGGGATTTTATTTTTACCCTTGTGTACTTTCAGTTGTTACTATACTCTCTGTAGTTGTCTTAGTAACAGTTGTGGTTTACACGGTGTTTACTTTCAACAGTTTGATCTTTGTTTGTATGTATGGGTTTGAAGGAAAATTCCTTCCCTTTTAAGGTATGCCTATTTGGTGATAGTCGCCCTCACCTTTCCTCTAGAAGGCAGTCTTGGGGTAGTCACGACACAAGCCCTAGGGGATAGATCATGACAATATTATTATTTTCATAGAGTATACTATTTTTTTAGTATTAAAAAATTCAAATTCATTTAATTCAAATATTACTAAATCTATACAGATTTTTTTAACTCAATATCTATTTTATAGATTTATAATGTTACTTCTTGAACATCATTCTTCTAAGTCAAAAATATTCTTCCACTTCCTATATCATATGATACTACCACTTCTCCCTCAGTGGAAGGTGATATATATAATTCGAATCATCTTATTTGATGAATTTATTTCTTATAAAATTATGACATTGTTTATAATTTTTCAAGTAAGACATCGATATTTTGTGAAATATATTTTCAAATATATTTAATATTACTCATATTTATTCATAAACACACATCAAAGATATTATTCAATTACATGAATTCCTAATTATAATTTTTATTAATGAAATAATGAATTTGGTGTTTTTTATAGTCAACTCTGAGTGTATCTTGTATTACATACAACATTGAGTGTAATGTGTGATAGACGCATAACTGAGTTTAAAAAATTGATTACATACTATTAAAATATTACTATTTAATATGATAGTCATCATCCAGTTATTGGAATGAAGGATATGAATATGATTAACTATATTAGGAAAATATATTTTTTACAAATTTATCTAAAATAAATTCTTTAGTGACTAATTAATTTAAAATAAAAATATTAAAGATTTTAAAATAAATGATTTTTTTGAAAATATATATTATGCACAAAAACATGTAATTTATAAATAAACAAAATTAGTATTTTTTTTAGATTTTAATAAATTTTATATTTAATATAATATTTCACAATCATATTTTATTTTTTATAGAGAGGAGATAAGAATAAAATATAATATATGCTTAAAAAAATTATTTACCTAAAAAGACGTTTTTCCACATTTTATGAACATATTTTGAAAAGCACTTTTTGAAATACTTTTTAAGAATAGTTGAAAAATATATATAAATATTGAAATAATCATTCCAAAATTATGTTACGGTAATGTTTTTAAAATTTTCTGCTAAAATAAATTTTTGATTGAAATTGAAAAATACTATTTTTATTAAGAATTATAATCTTTTTTGATGCTTTTAAAAATATCCAATTGTTTTAAAATTGGATTAAAAGTAACATATATTAAATTAGATATCTATTATTCCAATTTTGGTCATTCGAATTTATTTTAAATTTAAATAAGATATTAAATCATTCTCATCTTATGATAACTTTCACTTCAAAAACATGTTTTATTATTTAATATAGAAGTTTAATTTAAATAAATCAATGCTCTTTTATTAGTTGAACATTGAAAAAATAGATTAAATATTATGAATTTAGAATAATTTATATTATCAGTTAAGGTTAAATTTTTTGTTTACTATAATCATCTTTAAAATTATATTTATTTACAATGGTTGAAGTAAAAATTGGACTATTGGGGGCAAACTAAAATTATTAAAGGTAAAAATGAACAATAAATTACCAATAAAAATTATAGGTCCATTTATATATAATAAGTCATTTGGTATAAATAATGGAAAATTATTAATCATTGTACATGTTAATGATTGAGGTTTTACCTTTTTTATTTCAAAAATTAATATTTTTCCACTCACCCAACTTATAAAATGTAATTTCTCAATTATCCTATTAATACAGACAAAACCCATTGTTTTGGTATATAATAATCCAAATACCTTCAATAATTCTCTTAACACATTTTATAAGAGTTTTTTCTCATATATCAATCCTATGATGCCTTTTGTTAAAAAAATATTTTCTCTAAGGAGGAGGTAACATCTATAGGGAAGCGTTTTATATCATTTCTTCTTCCACAACTAAAAAAGATTATTAAACAATGATGATAATAAAGCCTCATTATCTTCCATATAATTACATGGTATTATGTTAATGTAATTAATATATCCATCTCTCCATCCATCAAATTTGATATAAAATAATAAGTCATGTAGATAGGGACAACCACCTTATAAACTAATGTTATTTTTTTCCATCACCACCTCTCATAGTTTGATGTAATGGTTTGAATAATGTTTATATATTATATTTATAATATTTTTATAAATTTATAATTATAATACCATATATAAATTCATACCTCCAAACCCGATCAAAAATAATAACATCGCTTGTGTGTATGGTAGACTACCACATCACGACCCTAGGTGATGTGTTTTTATTATCTATTTTAATTGGATGTTAATTAAGATAGGTTAAATAAATATATATGATATAGGTAAAATATATATATGAACTTAATTATGATATCACATATACCACTTTTCCTTCCATTCTATGGGAATAAGATAATGTCGATCGTGTGTACGTCAGAATACCATCTCCACGATAGTTGTATTTAATTATATGTCTCTAAATTATATGTTTTACTATAAATACATATATAATAAATATATATAATATTTATATCCAATTAAAATTTTAGATATCATTGAACTGTGATCAAATTAATAGGAAAAAATAAATAATAAATGAATTCATTAGAAAAAATAATAGAATTGTTGACGGAAATGTGACATTAACACATAATTATTTATAAAAAGGTAATAATGGGTTCTATGTAAATAATTTATGATATTAAATATATAATTATGGTTATTCAATATATGTATGATAAAAATATCATAATTATTCATGGCGTTTAAAAATGTATGAAGGATGTAGAGTGTTATGTTATGCGATTACCATCTCACTTTTAACTTATGTGTGACACATACTATATTCACCACATATTTATTTAAAGTTATGTATATAATACCCATGAATGTAATTTATGATTCTTATAGTGATAACTTATTGATCATTTTTGTTGTATTTTTTTCACATTATGTCAATATGTTTATGAAGTGGTGATGTTTGGGGAATTGTTATTGATTCGTCTAATAACATTTGTTGCCACCCATGGAAAATTATTATTGGTATGATAATTATGATGATTTAATATGAAAATATTCTATTTATATGAAATTATTTCATAAGGACACATTATATACACCCACTGTAGAAGATTTAATGAAATATGAATTAGGAATTAAAAGTGTATTTAGTTTTTGTTTTAAAAGGATTTAAATTTATTTTTGTATAGAACTTATGTAAATATTTTGATGTGGCCTTTATTAAAAAATTAATCCAGTACCTAAAAGACACTATTTGACATCCCTCAAATAAATTTATGGGGATCCAGGGGTAAACCCTAAGGGAAGACCTGTTAAAGGTTGTAGGAAAGGTGAATTGTTTTGAAGAGGTGCATGCCCGAATGAATATGTATAAACTAGGGAAAAAGGATAGAATATATGGTGGGGAGAATAGTGCACCCATATAATTGGTACAGGGTGGTACCAAGATAGGGGAAGATAATTTGGGATAGATAGTAGTAGGGAATTATTGATAAACCACAACTACTCTTAATGCAGGTTTTGATTTGGGATGAATGTATGTGGGTACTGTTCACCCACTGATTCAAAACACGGAAAAAACATGAGGCATTTGATCTATTACCCTACTTAAAATTATATCCATCTGAAATCATAGAATATATTCACCTTACTCCCATTTAATAATACTTAAGGGTCAAGCACTCCGTGTATTAGGGTCTATTGTTCAAGCTCCCACGTAGTTGACTACCATACAAGGGATATAAAAATTCTTAGAATGGTCAAAAAATTTGAAAAATTATTTTTCTTAACAATGAAATTCTTCACAATGATGAGTAATTTGTGTAGAATAAATCTGTGTGGATGAAGAAGTAATCCCTATTAGAGAATAATTTATGGTGAATAAAAATATTGTGGGAATCCGAACATGACATCCTTTTCAGATGATATTCTTTATGATGAATCTCTTTTAAGAACAATGATTTTCAGTGAAGTTCCATAAAGAGTTCCATTTTTCATGGATAAAGCTCCATGAAATTTATTTCATCATTGAGAAACATCATATATGGTGTTACATCATGATAATGGTTTATGGATGAAGTATGGTTCATAGATGAAGCTTTGTGGAAAGGTATTATGTGGATGAAATTCCTCATGGATGTAGTGTGATTTGAAGAGACATTATGTTCTTTGTGAATGTAAATATTTTTCACCACTAGTATGCATTATTTGAGAATTTATACAATTGTTCATGTATTGTAGATGTTATATTATTTTATAATTTTATGAAGATAATAAGTGTTTTCTGTACATTAGTTCATGGATGAGGTGTTGCAAGGTAGCTCTACAGTCTCTAACAAGCCACATTATAGTTATATACAAGATGTATGTGTAATCATGTGATAACCACATCAAATAACAATGGGATATATGATTATAAATTTCATGTTTCCTCCCATCTGATTGATGTTTCATATACCAGTGGAATATTTTTAGAATCACAGAGAGCAGTGATTAGTTGATATTATGTTCAATAGATATATATATTTATTATAATTTATCAATCATTGATTTGAGATGTTTCTCACACAAAATTGAATATAATATTAGATAATATGAATTGGTACATATGAATAAAGAATTAATTTAATGAAGAAGTGAATTTTTTTACAGACAATTTGATGAAAAAAATGGATGATATTCTATAATTATTTCGTAAACATAGAGAAAATTTGGCATATTATTTTAGAAGCATATAATTTGTATGTCAAGAGTTTTAATATTTGAATAAGAATCTATTTAGTGTAATTATTTAGATTTTTAGAGTATTATATTTTATAAATCTTAAAGTCTTGAAAGAATGATCTTTATTTGTTGTTACTGAACAAGTAAATATTTAGAAGTGGTATTTCTTCTCTTATTGTGTAACAATATTTAGGACAATTCATTATGAAACTATTATTCTAGTGGGGATCTTGAAATCACATTGGGTGTCTATGCTAGAGATGAAATGTTGTTCATAAACTCTTATTATTGTAGTGGAGAATTTATAATTGGGGAGTTTAACCATTCACAATAAGGGGTAGGCTTGTTTTAAGGATACCATTTAAAAATATTTGGTACATGTACCATTTATTTTAATACATTCATAAGTGGAAGAGATATTATAAGGGTTGATCATGTCCTTATAAGTCAACACAGGCTAATTTCAATAATGTAAAATTAAAAAAAAATCTCCACATATTAGACCCCCTTATTTGTGGTGAAACTCATCCTGGGAACATCAACTAGATTCATAGAGCTGAGTTTCCTCTGTCAGCATCCACTATGTATTTGAGATGGATATTAATAATTATAATAATAGTAGTGGTTTTCTAACTTTTTATGTAAATTACTATCATAGTTGGATGACTTATAGTTTCTCTATCAAATATCTCTTGGAATTTAAGTTGAAGATGCAGTTATGGTTGGGTTCCCACCTATTTCTTATGAAGTCCTTTTGAATTTTACAAAGAATAGATATATGTATGTTGATAGAAATTCTGAAAATCCATTTTATGCTTAAATCAAAGAAAATTATATAATGGTTATATAAATAAAAAATTCAAAATAAATTTGGGATAAATTAGAATGTCGTAATAGAGGAAGTTTGAATGTCAATGATGCCAATTTAAAAATTTTGGGAAGAAAATTGGAAGATAACAAGATGGTTTGAGAACAAAATATTGATATATTTTTCACATCTGTAAATGAAATTATCATTAATATCAAGGGTTTTGGTGAAAATATAGAAAATTAAACTTTTCTCAAAAAATTAATGTGAAATATTATTGAAAGGATGGATATTAAAGTATTAGTTTTGGAAGATAGATATGATCATACTCTTGGAAAATTACAAAACATACTCATTTAATATTAAATGTAAATATCCTAGTATTTAAATAGAATATAGAAGATGATATGTCCATCAATTACATGAGAATAGAACAAATCATATATGATGAAATATCAGATTCAAGTGAATATGATATTGATAGCGAAGTTGACGATTTCAATAGTATTCATTTATCTTTTGTAAAAAGGATTCAATAAGGAAATTTTTATGGGTAAAATTATATTACCATATTGATTCTACAATTATAATGACATTGGACATTTTTATATAAATTATTGTTAAAATAAGTCTATTGAACCTAAGACAGATGATGAAAACCCACAGAAAAAGAAATTGTGGAAGGGATCAAAAGGGGAAAAATATTTTAAGGAAGAAAGATTTTTTATAAAAAGGGTAATGTTGGTGAGAAATGATGATAAAGATAACTCTTCTATAGGAACTTTATATGTAGATGAATCTAATTCTATGGATCATGTTGAAAATGGTCTTGAAAATTTAGAATGTGAAGATGTTTAAATTCAAGTTAAAAAGCTAAAGAACATATTAAAAAATGAATTAGAAACTTTTATTAAGAAAATAAAAAATATCAAGAAGGTGAAAATACTTATATTTATAGAAAAATAAAATTTAACTGAGAAAAAGAATGGGTGTTCAACGAAATAAATTATTTAAATTGAATAAATCGAATGATATAAACTAAAAGTGGTGTAGAAAAGATGTTAAAGGGGCCTGACGAAATAATCTCACATAAGGAAGTAAAACAGTAAAAGGACTAGTGTAATTTTCATGAAGTTCAAAATGTCTTGAAAAAGATCAAAGAATATACCAACAGTCCTATTTAAATCAAAGAATAATCATCATCATATGTTGAATAACGGGGTTCAAAGAAGCAGGATATTTTTTCACTCTATGAATCTAAAAATGAATATGTTATCTCAGACAATGTTGGTACAAAAATAAATTATAGATAAATATGAAACATGATGTAAACTCAGAAATTACCTTTTAATTCTTCCTGAAGTGTTTTCCATACTGAACAGAAACAATATAAGATTATAGAAAGACACCATAAACAGTCTCTAATGCAAGGCTATTATGAGTTGGAAAGATCATGATTCGGAGAACACTACTCATGTGGTGAAGTGTTTTGGAACCTATATTATTTATGTTGGTATAACATTTACATAACAGAGATGAGAAATGAACCAAGGGGGATATTTTTTGAAAAAAGAAGCAAAATTTAAAAATTTAAAAATTATTTTTCAAGAATTCATTATATATTCCAACCCATAATAGATATGACTATTTAAAAACATTATGTGGAACAAGTGATTGACAATGTGACACTACTAAATGGTGAAAGATTATTCCCCCATGTAAAACATCAAAAATTATGAAGGGTAATAGAGTTCTAAAAAAATGAATAAAAATAATGTGTTTATGAATTTTCATTGAAGGCTATTAGAAAAACCATTTTAGGGATTCTTGATAGTGGATGTTCATCACACATTACTCATAATGAAAAAAAAAATACTTTGATACATTGAAAATATTGAATGATGTGTAGTAACATTCCAAAATATTTTTCCACTAAAAATAAGGTGCATTAGAAAAGAAATGATTGAATTGGAAAATATAAAGTCTAATAAAGTGTAATTTTTAGAAGAGATAAAGCAAAATTTGTTTTTTTTGTAGACCAAAATAATGATGGAGGACATGTGGTATTTCCAAAAAATAACTCAAGTACTATAAAAAGAGAAAAGTATGGAAGAATTATCAATCATTGGAAAAAGTATTAATGGTAACCAATTTAAAATTATTCATTCTATCAATTCTTATTATTTTTGTAACAAGGATGAAAACAACCTCTTGCATAGAAGTCTTGGCCATTTTTTCGAAGTCAAATTAATAAAATTTTGGAGGATAATACTATTATATGATTTCCTAAGTCTAAATGAGGAATATATGAAATCTGTAAGACCTTCAAAATAGGGGAAATGGATAAAATTTGCAAAAAATGGTGGATATTCTATCTCTTAGGCCTCTTTAACTAATTCATATTAATTACATGGACCAATAAGACAAAATCTTATAAGTTTTTATCTATATGTTATTATATTTATTAATGATTACATATGAAAGGTCAATTTCATTTTTATCATGCACTAGTCATAGGAAACAATAATGTTCAAAAAAAATAGACTGAAATAAAAGAAATAAATGGGTCTCTATATCAAAATTTTGAGATAATATAATAGGACTCATTTTACATATGATTATTTGTAATATTATCTTTTAAAAAATTTAATCAAGAATCAACACAAAATTCCATATAATCTACAGAAAAATGAGGTAGCTGAATGAAAGAACATAAGCATAATTGATATTGATTTTTTTTTTCAAAACCAAACACATTAAACTATTTATAGAGAGAAGAAGTATATAACTCCAAACATATAATGAAATTATATCTAACAAGTCTAGAATCAAAATAGAAAATATTTGAATTTTGGTATAAAAAAATACAACTACTAAATAAATTAGTGTTTTTGTAAGACCATGTATTATAAAAATCATGATCACTGATCTAGGAAAATTTATATAAAAAGCATAGGAAGTAGTGTTCATGGGATACCTATATAATACTAACGAAAAATGATGATAGAATGGATGGATGAAAATGATAGTTAACTATAGTTATGTCAAAATTATTGAAAACCTAATCATATTATATATCATAGTTGATATAGATATAGAAGATTCAGTAAAAAATGGTATATAAATGTAATATATGAATAATAATGTTGATGAGAAAGGGACAAACAATTCTAATATTGATTCTTATTATACTATTGATTAATATAAATTTATTAAAAATAAGGGAAGTTTGTACAAAAAATTGGAAAAAAACATGTGAATATTGAATATATAATTGGAAATCAAGAGGATTCAGTTAAAACAAGAAAAAGATAGAGATTTTAATATCATGGTGAACGTATTTATCAATTTTAACCCCATATTGTGTTAGAATCAATTGATCATTAAGAATGGATTAAAATAAATGAACGAGGATACAGATAAAATTGAGAAGAACTACACTTGCGATCTTGTATCAGACATAATTTTTTTCTCGAATGTGGATTTTCAGAAATAATTTAAATTCTAATGGTGAAGTCTCAAGAAACAAATCTATCATAGCACATAAAGGATATTCTAAAATTGAAGGAATTGACATTGGAAAACTTTTCACCAATGGGAGGACGAGAAACCATTAGAGTATTCATGGTAGTTGCAACAAACAAAAATTATAAATTCTATCAAATGAATGTTAAATATACCTTTATAAATGGTAATTTTAAAATATAGGTATATATTAAACAATAAATATGGGTTTGTTTTAGATAATGATGGTAGTTGGGTATGTTGGTTGAGAAGGGATTTGTATAGTTTTGAACATTCCCCTAGAGATTGGTATTCCAAATTATATGGTTCTATATGTAATATGATATTTGTCAAAGGTAAATTTGATAGTAACCACTATGTAACATATATGACTACTAGAACTATAATTTTCATTGTGTATTAGATATAAATTATGTTTTTTTGTGATAAAAAAGGAATATGTGAAAAAATCAATGAGAAAAGAATTAAAATTTTGAGATGTCCATGATGGGTTGAATAACATATTTTTTGTGATTTCATGTTGACCTGAATCCAAATTCTGTATTTCTATCACATGATAACCAATCTATGAAATTACTAAAAAATAATAAATGGAAAATGAAAAAAAGTTTGAACAACCATTTTAGTTGGAACAATATTATGTGGGGATGAAGCTAGAATCAATTTGAGTGGGAGATAATTCAGAAGAATAATTGGTATTCTACTTTATCTCACATCAACAAGGCATGATGTATCTTTTTAAATGAATCTAGGTTCCTAATTTCTGAATAATTGAAATGATCCTAACTTATTTGTAGAAAAATGAATATCAATATATATAAAAGGAACTTTGAACAATGGTATGTTATACAGAGACAATGTATATTTTCATCTAGATATATATAGATTGGGTAGGTGACTATACTGATAGGTGATCAATATGTTGGGGGAACATCTTTCTAGGAGAAGGTTGTATTAGTTGGTATAGAAAGAAAAATATTTAAGTAACTCTTAGCATGATTGAGACTAAATATATTTTAGTTTGCCATACATGTGTAAAAATTATCTCGATGAAGGTATATATCATATATTTTAATATTGGAACTGAGACACTACTTAAAATTTCATGTGGTAATCAATAGGAAATTGGATTATCTACAAATATTGAAAAAAATTCATGATCTAAGAATATTGGTATTTGGTTTAATTTTCATTGAAATGTGGAATGTGGAGATATTAAGATTGAATACATTTTTACAAAAAAAAAATATGTTGTAGATATTTTTACCAAAGCAATGTCAAAAGATTGTTTTTTTGAGTTAAGGATGAAACTTCATGTTCATGTCTTTTCTGTTACATTATTTTTTTCATGTGGAACCGATTAATTCCCTATTATTTTATGTGACATATGCTAATATAATATGGAATTTATGTATAAATGTTGAACATCATAGATTGCAATTAATTTCATCATGGTGAACGTGGACGCATCTCTTGAGTGGCGAGAATTAATACAGTTTGAGTAAGACAATCACACTCCAATCTCAATACAAATTGTAGTTATCTAAATGGATAAATCTTTTAATGAAAATAAAGAGAAGAGATTTAATTATTTTTGTACAAATAAACATTATAATATATTTTTCAAGTGTGTGAAAGATATTTCATTTCCTCTGAGACTTTCAGAGCATGATTTCACATGCCTAAATATTTGAATGACTACTAAGATACCCTATGTTATATATCTCTTGTTCTCAACACGAGGTCACCCCACATAATTTTATAGGGGATTGAATAATGTCTATTTTCAAGAAATAATGTGATAAAATTATTTTAAAATAATGATAGGTGAAATTTTTAAGAATACTGATGAGTTATGAAGACCCCACATACAATTTTCAATTTACTATCATTGTAATGAAGTTAATAAACAATTAGATTAACTTTTAACAAGATATATGTGATGATCTATATGAAGAGATACTCACAAAAAATACAAAGGGGGTATTTTTGAACATTTTTATTGCATTTTCCCCCATAATGTGTCAATATTTGTATAATATGGTGATGCTTTGGGAATTATTATATATTCGTATAATTTAATTAGATGTCACTCTTGGAAATTTAAATATGATATTAAATTTTTTATGATTGAATGTTATAATATTAAATTTTTAAAACATGTTTTACAGAAAAAAAAATGTTTATATCATGTATAAAAGATTTGAAGGATGAAAAACTAGGATTGATAGTGGAATGGGTTTTTCATTTAAATGGTTTTAATTTTTTTTCACGCATATATTATGTAAGTATTTCCTTGTTCCTTATAAAAAAGTTAATATAGAACCTACCTGACACAATATGGTATAACCATCAACCATATTTAGGGGAACCTAAGGTTTAACCCCCTTAAGAAGGCATGTTAAAGTTAGAATGTAGGGAGGGAGAGTCATGCAGATGATCACACATGAAGGAACATGGAATGACTGGTCTAGAAGGCCACAAATAATTGTTGGTGTAAGAGGATGCTTGAAGAAACAATATAGGGTGGTATTGAGAGAGGGGACAATGAATTTTAGATGTTTAGAGGTAGGGACTGATTGATAATTTGAGCCCCCTCCTTATACAGGTTTTTATGTGGGATGATAGTATATTTATACTATTCACTCACCGATTAAAAAAATGTAAAATCATGAGGTGTTTAATCTATTTAGTCATATCAAATTCAAGTCATCTGATTTCATGGGATATATTCACCTTCATCCTGTAAGAAATTCCTTCATGGTTGAGCAACCCACATGTGAGGATTCCTCATATCGATCTCCAATGAGATTTTCTACAACACATGGGATTCAAAAATTATTTGTAATTTTGGGAATATTGATGAAGCAAAAATTTTATGAACAAATTAAATGCTACATGGTGAAGAGTTCATTATAGAAAATAAAACCTCATGGAAAAAGAAGTTATCGCCATGTTGAAATCCATCGCTTTGAATAAACATATCATATGCATCCAAAAAATAAATCTTATATAGATGATGTTATTCACAATGATGTTCCATAAGGGAAAATAGTTCACATTGAATTTTCTTCATTAGATTCTATTCATTGGGAATGAAGCCAAATAAGGTGCAGTTCATGGTTTTAGTACTTGTTGGATGGTCTGGTTTCATGATAATGGATGATAATGATGTATGGTTCACAGAACATGTTTTAAAAAAAATTATATCATGGATGAAATGAATTGTGGATATAGTGTTCTTTGAGGACATATTGAGTTCATGGTGAATGTAAATAATGATTCCAAATAGTATGTTCCCTTTGAGAATGCATGCGGCAGTTCATGTCTTGTGGATTTTAGTTAATTCTATAATTTCTTCCAATGAAGAATTATTTTTTATAGAATAGTTTTTTATTCCAATTTTTTTTATTATATTCATAACATCTTTTTTATTCATTAATATGGGAAAAATTCAAAAATTCTAAATTGGTAAATGTTTGATATTAAAAACTGGATATTTAGTAGGATTGACTGTGATTATGAATTCAATAATAAATTATTATGATATATATATCATATATGTCAAGATTTTTATCCCATTGGTTATTTATATAGAAGACATGTTTTCCCTTAATTTTTATATCATTACACACTAATTTTTTCAAAATAATTTTTTAAGAAAATTATTATTTATCTATCCCTTCGATTGAAAATAAAATTTCATCCAAAATCATATTTTCTACAAAAATTAAAATTTTGTTTCAAATAATTGAAATTTTTTATGAATGAAAAATATACATATAATTGACAATTTTATGAAAATGGTTTGAGAATAATAATAAAGTATACTTCAAAAAAGTACATGTTTTTATTTGACTAAAAATGTGAAAATAATATATGTTTTATAAAGTACTAAATGAAAGATATTTCCACTATCAAGCCCATTATTTTCATTGAATATTTAGTTATATTTATAAAATTCTATTTTCAATTAAATGTTTTTTAAAAATGTTATAATTTCTTAAAAGGGTTTCTCAATATGAACATTTTATTTTCCTCAAGAAACGATCCATGTAATTTTTCAAAATAAATAACCATCTATGATGTATTCCATTAATTTAACTTATAATTTACTAGGTATATTATCCAAGAAAACCATTCTTGTCCTTTCCCTGAATGGTTTATGTTTATGATTAATTTTTTTATGAAACATATCTATCATCCACATGTTATACCATAATAAAATTCAAATGAAACCAGTTTATTTTTCCAAAATTTATAATATGATGAAATATTGAAATGACCATGATACCTATTTCTTTTCCACTGGTTATGTTATAAGAAGATATTTATAAAAATCATTTCATTTCATTGGTTCTGATATGATTAAGGTTTATAATCTTACAGAAGATATATGTATAATTTTTATAATGTGAAGGTAGTTATGTTTTGACTAAGCATGGTGGTTAGGTTAAAAACCATATTGATGGGTCCAATATATCCCTAGAATACATTTGGTAAATATTGTTTTTTCGTGGGATAAACAGTACTAGAATGGGTAGTGATCCCAATTTTGTATGGGAATCTATCCACAATGATAGTATTGGGAGGGAACCTTCACTACAAAAATGATTTGGTGAGTGAACCAATTCCACTATGATGGTCTTGTAAATTCCCCTTGAACTACTAAGGTAGTGATATTCCATGTCTATGTGTATACAAATATTCTATGTCTTATAGAAATGATATAATCTCTTGGATCATGTTGTTTGATACAATTATGAATTATGATTTATGAGATACCATGATTTTTTCCATGAGTCATGTTTATGATGTATGATATGTTCGGTATGGTTTACAAATATTATCTCACGTTATCATACCCATATACACATATTATATTGATGTGTCCCTTATTTACTCTTACTGAGCATTTAAGGACACCCATTATTTTGTTTTGTTTTTCTAGGTTATGAATAATGTTTTAATTATTGAATGTATATAAAAAGTAATAAATTGGAATATATTTATGGTAATAATTGAAGATATTTCAAAATATAAAATGATTTTATTCCATGTATACAAATGTATTAAATAATTTTGATCTTCAAGAGTGATTCTGTATAATGTAATGAATATTAATCTAAAAGATAAAATCTCTAGGTATGAATTGATTTGGTCTCTATAGGTCCCATCCTCTCCAAAAAATATATTTCTAATAAATATTAATATTTTCATGTATCCCTAATGTTGTAAATTATATTTGGGATCCTAGTTATGTTTTTACTATAGTGACTATCATATTTATCTTCTATAGTTTTCAAATTAATATCAAATTAGCCCATTTCAGAATTTTGGATTCTAATTAATAATTATTAAATTATTAAAATGGTTTTACATTCATTATCATCTGTTTTATGTTTGACTCCCTAGTTTCTCAAGGTATTATGCAATTATTTTTCATCGCTCCATTATTAAAGAATACATTAAAATATTAAAATAATTCACATCAACTTTTTACACCTTCCTAGATTTATAAGGTATTAATTATGGTCATTTAATTCAAAAAAGTGTATTTTAAAAATATCATATTTCCAAATTTCTGAAAATTGTTATTTTTTAAGCCAATGCCTGAAATATTATTTTATGATAATATTATAAAATATCCTATAAATATTTATTTATGTTTTACTTCGATTCTCTATTGATGTCATGGTAATTTAAATCCATTGGAGTTGTGATCCAAGAATTACCCACTAAATAAAATTATTAAACACTCGTTTTGGTTAATTTTATTTTTTTAACAATAAATCAAAATTAAAATTTAATTTTTTATGAAAACATTTGGGTTTGATGACTAAAATTCATTTTATCTCTATAGGTTCATAATGGTATGATTAATGATTCATTTAATGAGGTGAATTGTTTTTGAAGATTATTATGTGATGATATAGTCCAATATAACCCTCCCAACGTATTTGGTAAATAATTACATATTATGATATAATTATGGTACGTGTATTCAGATAGTAAATTTACTATGAAATATAGGTTGTGATTCCTGATTCACTATGGGAAATATATTGTTATTCCATATCCACTATTTTTTTGTTCCAGTTTATAATTTTCTGAAATAATTATATGATATATACATATATTATTCTCTATAGATCATGTTTATTTATTTATTACTCTTATTCCATTGTACATGTGTCGCCATTATAGATTAATTGACCTTCTATTGTCCTTTTCAAATGTATTTTTCAGAAATAAAGTTAATAACATATTTCTCCCATATCAAATATTAATATAATATTATGGTCTAACAATTAAGGTCATGTGGACCAGTTTCCCCTTTCTAAGAATATGACCTCTCCCCATTACGTTTCTTATATTCCCCTAGTTATTAATATGAGTATAAATTTTTAGAAATCTAGCAGTCTTTCTAGAAGGCCTTAATTATGGATAAATTTTCACAATTCTAATAATAGTACATCATTATGTAGCAATTTATATTAATAAAATATCTATCCTATTATCAATTATATAAATGATAAAAAATAAAGATTTGAATAGATAGGTTCTTAAAACATGGTATTAATGCATATGCATAAACTGTGTGTTCTTAGGACAAGATACATGGTTTCAGGTTTGGAGTTCCCCTTTTAGTAACACCAAAATGTATAGTTATTTTTTATGAATAGTTTAGTTATTTTTTAGGATATGAATTTTTTTATAACATAATCGTAACAATCCAATACGAATGTTTTAGGATAAGAATAATTTTAAAACTCTACTGAATGTGTCCTTGGTAGAACTAAGAGTGAATTTAGTCAAAAATAAATATTAACTAATATGATGGTGAGAAAGAGTGTGATATTTTACAGTTAAACATGAAATATTATTATCATATATAATTATATTACAAAGTTAATTTTTCATCATAGATAATAACACTTTTGTGTTCAGTAATTAATGAAGTTGAAGGTAAGATAATTTTTAATAGATGTGATGGAAGAAAGTAGTAATTTATTAATGGAGGATAGAATGGTATATAATTTGGTCAATTGAAACAATTTTTTATGATCACCCAACAATAAAAATTTTTTATTTAAAAAGTAGACTTTTTGAACATTTAAATTTACCAATGAAGAGAATTATGGAGTTTTATAAAATATCAGATGATAATGATGATTAAGAAAATAATATTCAACATCCAACATTTGAAAAATTTGGGAAGAAGCACCGAAGGGAATGTATCAATGAAATAAGTTAATGTATTAACTGTTGAGGTGTTGACTATGAGGAAATTAATTATCAAAAACGAAAAATAATCCATCTAAATTAAAAATAATAATCTCAATTGATATACATTTCATGAGTTAGTGCATTATGTGACTTGATTCACATACCCAAGGGTTAACATGTATAATTGACAAATTCATTATCATTTAAAAAAGTTATAAGGATGGGTATATTCAATGAAAATTAAAAAACCTAGTTATTATTCTTAATCCACAGTGGAAAATATGATGTGATAACTAATCTCATATGAGAAATACAATGTGATTCTTGATCTATAATGTTATGATTCATATGATAATTTATGCCACTTTTCTATATTATATTCCCAATTTAGATATGTTGAACATGTTCATTAATTACACAATATTATTCCATTTAACATGCTTGAAAATTTGAGGTTACATGTACATATATTATTATTTATAAATTTTTTTAATTCCATAGTCTTTTAATAAGATACATTCCCTATACTCCGGTGTTCTCAAAATATTATGATATAACACTTGAAGACATGCAGATAAGTTTTCCCTTAATAAGAATTTGGACTCACCCCTTCCTTTGTATTATATTTCCTGGGTTATGAATATATGTATGACTTATGAGAAGAAAACAAGGGTGTATATTATTGATCAATTAATGGTAAATTATTGCATGTGTTTTAAATTATAATTATAATTTAGATGGTTTCTTATAAAATTATTCATTCAGTAATAGGTATTTTTAAATCATTTATGATATGTGCTGTCTATATTACCAAAAAAAGCAAAAAATTCATTTTATTTTAATATCTTCTCACTTGGTATTAAATCCTATGTGTAAATTATGTTTTTTAGAACCAGGTATTGGAGTTCATGTCGGGGTTGCCAAAATTGTTATACTCAATATATATAGATTATGAAAACTGTATCTAGAATCATTATTAAATATAAATGTATAACTAATTTTAATGATAACTCATATTCTATTTCTACTTATATGAATTCGTTATGATTTTTCAAAAATTAAAATATTGATATTTTATTTCAAATTATTTTGGATCATGCAAAAATAGTGAAATATATTTTGAATATGTCACTGTTGATATTCAATTTGATAAAATCATCCATAAACCCTTAGATATAGATAAGATTAATGAAATTTAGTTTAATAATTTTATGTTGGGTTTTTTATATTAATCTCTCTTTCATTACATTCATATCCATTGATATTTTATACATATACATAAATTCAGGTTTACTAGAATATGATATAAATTTTTTTACCTTATTATTCATTAAATATCATTATATATTTCCCAATGTGTCATATTTTATATGTATAATTATATGTTTTTAAATTTTGTATATAGTATATGTTCTCATATTTTTATATTTTATTTATTTTAATTCTACAAAATAAAAATAGATATTTGATAAAATGATAATGAAATAAATGTGAATATTTGATATTTTAAATAACATTTATTTCTGTTAATTTTCTAGATACATGAGTTTAGAAGGTGATATATATTTTTAAATAATTATATTTTCTCAATTTATTGATTCAATTAATTTAAATTTTTTTTTAGATAAAAATATATTAAAAATATTTATTTTTTATTTCTATATAATTTTAGTTTTTCATTACAAAATGTTGTATAATATGAAAAACAATTATTATAAAAATAAAATAAATGGTATATTATTCAGTGGATCATTTCCACAGAATTAATTTATATATGATTGTTTAAAAGTATAATACTAAAAATTATTTTCATATTATTTTAATATATAAATTACTTATTTTCATATTCATTTTAATTCTCTCTAACATGTGTTTGGAAAATTATTATACCCATGGAATACTTATAATAGAAAATTTTTATTGATTTTTATTAGAGTTTATTCATTGATTTTTTTTATTTTTCATTTTCTTTAATTGGACATTATATTTATCATGTAACATATGATTTGATTTTGAAGAAAAATTCACAATAGAATGAGATGAAGAACAACTCATATACCAAAATATTTGAATTGTTTTTATACATGTCAAATTATATTTAGAAAAATCTATTGATGCATAAAAATATTCAAAATACTCTTATATGATATATAATATATTTTCGTAATGATATGGAAAAGTTACATATATTGAATCAAATTGATATATATATATATATATATATATCATAAAATCACCAATACATAGATTGGTGTGTTTGTAGAATGACTCATACCTAGTATGATTCATACTCAATATGATTTTTATTATAGAGGCTTACAACTTTAATTAAATATTATTTATTTTCATATCTTATTTTTTTTACAAAAAAATATTTTATTATTAAAAATATTTTATATCATATTAAAATATGTATTTTATACAAAAGGTTATATAATAATTAAATAAACATCCTAAAAAAACTATATTATATCTTATATACACAACATTATATCATAATAATATTTATGTTTTTATATATTTCATTTTTATATTTTGTAATATCATATATATTATAGAGTGTAGGATACTTATAAGTATTATTATTTTTAATAAAAGTTTAATTTCTTAACCTTTTCATTTTTAGTGCTCATTTATATTTGTTTTATAAAAATATATTTGTTGCGTATTTAATATTATAAATAATTATGATATATATTCTATATAAAATTATATTTATCTTTTGAATTTATTTTAATGGAACAAAATGTATTGTATTAATAGAGTATTGAAATTATTATGATTTATTATTATGGACGAAATTTCTGAAATCCATGCAATCTGTTTTTGAAGATATTAATGAAAAATATAGTATGTCCTTATCTCAAAGATGATATTATTTAATTGATTTAACTATTTATTTAATGAGGTTTATTAGAGATATAATTATGATAATACTTCTGTGTAATAATTTAATAATTATTTTTAAAATTTATAACCATTTGAACTAATATATAGTTATTACAGATAATATATAATAGTAACCTGAGCTATATACAGCTGACAATATTGATACTAGTACAAAAATACACCATGAAATATAAGAATGAACATTCAATTAAATTTATAAATAATTCCATATTTCTCATATTCTTAATCTATATTCTATTTTATGAATTTTCCTTCAAAATTAATTTCTCTTCATATTTAGGCTATCCCTCTACAAAAATTATAAATTGTAATGGGTTATGATTCCATTTCTAAATGTGAAATATATATTTTTTGGTACACCCTTGACTAATTTTTTTATTTTAATTGGTTTTTAACTCCCATTTAATTTTTTTATTTTTAGAACATACCATACCACTCAAGGAGTATATTCGTTTTAAATATAAGATGAAGTATTTCACTGATCCTAAGTACCATTAAAATAGCTTTCCACAAATTTTATTTTCTTCTGCATGTGAATGTTAATAAGTATATTAATTTGTTTGTTTGTTTTTTTCAAACTAATCAATTACCACATTCTATATCATAGTCCATTATTTTTTTATTTAAAAAATGAATAACGTTATATGTCTCACCCATAAGCTGTTAAAGTGAAAAATGAAGGCCCAAAATATATCCTCTATAGTCTTAATCATTATCAATGTGTCTCCAACTAAATGTGGGTAAAATAAAATACTTGGGTATAAGTATAGTAAAATATAAAAGAAGAAACATTGATGTAATATCAATTTAGGCCTTATATCATTCTCATAAATAACAAATTTAGGAAGTCCATGAACCTCAAAAATTAATTTTCATATATAATACTACCAAGAAATCCATCAAATTATGTTACCATATTTGAATGAAATATCCACATATTTTATCTTTTAATTAACCACATAGATGCAAAAATAGTCTATAGGAACAAAGGGAACCACAATAATTATATCCACAAATATAAAATTCCATTTTCACTAAGGAATAGTTAACATATGTAACAGCGTCAATAAAAAAAGTATTTTAAACATTACTAGTTGACATATTATGATTTTTTCTAAAAACAACACATATACATATCTTTGAACCTGGTTACCTAAATCAATTTTTTATAGAAATATTAATTATAATTATTCCAATATATAATAATAATATAAAACAATGGAATATGTTCATTAGATTATCATGTATATCATACACAACAAAAGTTATTCATTTTAAGAAAAATCATAGCAATTCAAATTTGTAATACTCATTCGACGATTCCCCATTAGCCACAATAATTCTAGATACAAATATATAATTATCACCTAATTTATAATAAACCACTTACTTATCCAATAATTAATATATATATTTATTATATTTTAAAGATCTACCTTCCTTCATAGTTTAAATTAACAGAACTATTATAAATGTTACATCATTTTAGATAAATAATACACATTTCTCACAACAATACATGCCCCTGAACAAAAAAGGATTATTGTGTTTTAAAAAAATAAATATAACAAAACATATTTCTTGGAAGACCATTAACATCTATAATAAACATTAATCCCAAATAATACCCATATAGACTTATGGTACCTAATACCCTCCATCATTATCTTGGGAAATGGGAATATCAGAAGTGGTGAGATAAAATTCTTAATAACGATAGGAAAGGGAGCCATCTATTCAATGAACTTAACTAAAAAAATAAATTCATAATGGTATGATAATATAATCACGGTACAAGAAATTCATACCAAGATATAATAAATCTCAAGTCATGAGACGTGGCCTGAAGAATTTCATAACATAAGACATAAGTTATGAGAATGTGGAACATAAAACAATCATATTACATGAGAGCATAACACTGGATAAAAAATATGATACTTGAATGTTTCATAATCATAATAACAGAAATAAGATATCCAGGACAGACACCATGAAATTTATCACATCACATGTTAAGTCAACCCACCAAATCAGTCATCACATAGTAGTCGTGGGCTACCAACCTGTGCGCCTTCTTTCACTTGGGATAAACATTCATTTTCCCTATAGGTATTTGGATAACCACCCACAATACCATTGATTCCCTAATAGAAAAACTAACTAAATATATTGGTGTATATTAATTTAATAAACTCAAAAATAATAATAAAACATTTTTATATATTCCAATTTTGATACAATAATGTAATATTTATTCATAGCATAATTAATCATTAGGACAGAAATGAAACTCTTAAAATTATAACTAAATAATAATAATAATAAGGCATATAGAAATTAGTATGGTTCCATAATAGTATATCCCCGGTGAATATTAATAGTCCTTAAATAATGTAAACATAGTTGAAAATCTCTTTTATAACAACATGTATGACACTCTTTCAAAATTAAGAGGAGATATATTTTTCATTTTTTAAATTCTGAAAATAAATTTGATAGAAAATGGGAGTAATATTTTCGTTGAAATCTATTTGAATTGGAAATAAATATATATAACGATGGAAATAAATAATTGTACGAAAATCCCTTCATGTAATATAATTTATAAGAGAAGATTATTTTTATTAATTTTTATAAATAGGAAAGTTATTTATATAAAAATTATTTTAAAACATCTATTAAAAAAATTATTTATCATTTTCATTCAATATAAAATAAATTTTCCAAGAAAATATATAGACAATAAATACATAAATAAAATATTTTTTTAAAACATGGATGTGGTGGAATGATGTTTCTTATAAATAATTGAAATATGGGTATATTTTAAAAAAACTATTTTTTATCATTTGAGTACCTAAAAGAAGAAAAGGGCTTGTAATAACCGAAAAAAATAAAAAATATATATTGTAGAATAAAGTAAATGTTTTTTTATAATGGAAAAAGCATAAAATATCCATCAATGGAGATTGAAACTTAATCAATCCCGATAAAAATGGTATTGTAAAATAAACCCTTACCTCAGGTCGTACCTTTATTTGTACATGATATTAGCCTCATATATAATTATTATATTTTCATTTTATTTTTATATGATAGTTATTGGGAAAATTATCTAAATTATATCATTAAATTATAATTTTTTTCTTCTAATTTAATAACATATCTTCATTAAAATTAACGTTCATGGTATAAACTATTCTTTTTCTTTTCATTTTTTCAGAATAAATTTTCCAGACATTTTCACATCAGTAATAATTTATCAATCATTATAATTAACAGAACACTTTTTCAAGTATAATATTATTCACTATATATAATTAAATATATATTCATATAAATCAATGAGGAAAAATGAATTAAATCACTACATGGGCACTGTAGTTTGTACGTATACGAAAGGGATGTATTCATTTGTCAAAAAATACAATATAACAAATGTAAAAAATAATATCTCATTATTGAATCATAATAACACCATAAATATCATATATATTAATTGAAAAAATATTTATTATATTCAATGTTAATCATAAAAAATTGAATCACATCACTTCATGGACGTGGTATTAGAAATATATGAATGAGTGACATTGTCATTTTTTAAAGGACTCATGGTTAAGAATGGACATGATATTTTATATTTAAATATTCATAATTATTTGATAGACATATTATGTATCTATTTAACACATATATATTACCATACATGAGAGAGGGTGATGAAAAATAAAATAAATCACATCAATGAGATGATAGTTTATATTTATGAAAGATCATTGTTTTTATATTCTATTATATTAAAAGGATATAAAAATAGTAATACCATTAAAATTGATATTTAAATATTGTAGTTATAATTATTTAATCATTTTAGTGTTGTTATATATTATTGTTAGGAGTTTGAGAAGTATTTTAACCTGAAATATATTTATAATGACAATTACATATTCTTCTAGTATATTCTTTTGGATTACACCATATGAATTCGTAAGAAGGACATTTTATGACCCCAAAGCTTATTTATAATGGTGAGAATATTCGAGAAGTTATTTTAGTAGTGATGTGAGGAGCTAGGGTTTTAAAATAGTGTGGATAATGTGAAGTGGTGGATATATTTAAAAATTGAGGTGGGTGAAAACCCAATAAATACATGATAATTTAATATATAATGTTTGAATTAATCCAGTAAAGTGGACCCCAAATTTAATAGATTCGATGATAATTAGAGTAAGAAATAAATATAGTAATCCAAATATATTTAAAATTGTTTCTTTATATTTTAATCATTATCTCTTATGTAACCCATCTTTTAACTCTATTACTGGTACTGTTGTAAAATTACTTCCAACATTTTAAATATTCACGATTGATAAAATTTATGATTACCCTATTACTGAATATTAGTTTTTATTATTCCAAAAAACATTATCCAATAATCAAGATTCATTTCCATTAAGTATGTGATGTTAATTATAATATTTGTGCACAAGATGCTTAAAACACACTCTATAGAAAACAATAATTTTTAAGCATCAAAATGAAATTTCCTATTCAATTTCAATTAAAACCCATTAGATTAATGTTATAATATTTGACTGAATATACTTACCACAAGTTTATTTAAAATAATTCTTCTATTGTTATAATTTCAGTTTAAAAATATAATATATATTGTCTATAATAAAAACATTTTGAAAATATATTTTCTATTAAAATTCATATAAATTTTTCCACATTTATATCTAATTAATAATAAAGGTATAATATAATTTTCCATTGTTTATGTATATTATATATATATATTTCATCATTCTTCCATAATTCTTAATACATTTTATTTAAAGAAAAATAAAATATATATAGGAAATACAACTCATTAAAAATTATTTTTAATATAATTTATTCTAATTAATAAAATTTGAGAACATTTTTCTAAAGCATTAATAAATACATTTTTATAATGTGAAAGAATTTATAGAAATATTTTGTAATGTGTTCACTCCACTTCATACATGAAATATTAATTTCTAGGACATAATAATAACTTTCAATATAAAATATCATTTTTCAAATAAGCTCTCTTGTTTATGTAATGAAATAATTTTAACAAAAAAAATTTATTTAAAGGAAAATATATATTCAATAATATTTATAACATAAACATTTCCCACCGTGTAATAATTTCACCCTTTAAAGTCATTTACTCCATTGATAAGGACTATTATTACAAAATATATCCCCAGGTTCCCACATATCTTCTTCAAACATATGGTTTCAACAATGACCCTTTACAATATGGGTGGTCTAATTTCATATAACATTATATCAAATGTAATGAATATTTATTGTTTTATCCTGATAATAATGACAATTATATAGTGTTTTATCGTATAATATCAGAACATGTGATGGATCATTTTTTTCCATCTTTAACAGATATACATGGAAGACATCAAAATATTTGGATAGGATTAGTGAAAGGGTCAATATATTAGCCACTTCCTCGATGTGATATAGTATCACAAGTTGACGGGTAAATCAAGGGCATAAAATTGGCTTATTTTGATATCAAATGACGTTATTGTATATATATATATTCAATAAAATACATTATCACCAACATTATACTCAAGATATCAATAGTGGTTGAAATTATAAATTTTCTACCAATTGTGATCTTCCCTGATATCCTAGTAAACAGCTCTAAACATATATTTTATTTCAAAAGGAATCCCAAGACCCAATATCACTCATTCCCCAACAGCATCCCACCTTTTTGGAGTTAAACAACTCATTTAATAGTGAAATTAAATAGAATCCATTTAAATTATCCATAGAAGGATATTATAGTATAAGAGTTAAACTAGTTGAAGGGGTTGATCCCAACAACCCTTTAAATCCATAGAATAATCACTCATAATATAATATATCCATTGAATGGACATTTCAAACTGACAAAATTTATAAAGATAATATTCAATGCTAATTGTCAAATCTATATTAAATTATTATAGAATAATTCTCTATATCATTGTTTTAAACCTAATATGTCAATCATAAACAATTGAGAGTGGTTATCTTCTCACCCCTACCACATAATTAATATATATCTTAGAATATTTATCATGTGTGAAAAGTTTTTTGATAGTAAGGATGTGAGTTGGCATCTTATGGTGTTCTATTGCAACCCAAATGGTATTTTGAACCTAATGTGTCTTCGAGAGTCCTACAATGAAATCCATGGTGATTTATTCTCATGTAATTATATATTCTTGATTATTTAATGACCCACTTTGACATTTAATAATTATCACTAAATTTTCAAAAATCCTAGTACGGTCATGCATGGTTCAAAATATATCTCATAGTGATGTCATATTGGAAATAGTTATTATGGTATCTGTAGAGACCCAATCATGACGTACATGGACATTAAATTACTTTTGTTGAATAATTAATACATAATAAGAACCAACACTCAAGGACTGTAATAGTTTAGTGTCTTTTAAAACTCGGAACATAATCTTATAATCATGGTGAAAGATCTTCAACATCTACTGTAAAGATCCTCCCATTTTGTTTTATTACCTAAAACATTTCATTAAATAATGGGGAAAAGAAAAAATATAAAGGTTGAACTCAAATGATCAGTAAGGGTAAGCATGGATAAAATAAAACAAATCATACAATTTAAACTTAAAAAACATGAACAAAAAGTATACACATCAAAATCTCGGGAAATAAATCATAGTAGTACATAAGGCAGAGATCATAAAGGAACATTAATCATGATAAAATATCATGGGAATAAAACTTGTAATTGGGGAAAACTATTAAGCACATGATATTATTTCCATAGTAGCCAAGGAATTGCTTCCAAAACCATCATAGTGGACAATGTCCCTTACTAAATCGAGTTCACTCCTCATTCCGGTCCTGTATCACTGAACCAAACTATCTTATTATCCCAACCATGTCTATCTCATGAGATATAAATCATTACCCAATGAATTGGGGGGAGATATAGGTCCCAACCATCTAATAATTAAATCATTCTTACTTTTGCCACAAAATAAACATAAAACATTCATCATAACCCGAAGAATATAATGGGCTTCATAAACATCATCACAACATCACATAATCCATATAAAATAAATGGATATCATTTAATCATAAGAAAAATCACACCATGTAAATAATAGGGGCATTATACTTGAAACATAAACATGATAAATAATTTCATATTGGGTGGAAAATAGTTTTGATAAAACACTTGAAATGAATTCTTCAGTAAAATATCATTTTTTCTTCAAAATCATTTTCTTTTTACAAAATGCCACAGAATTTTAAAAGAAAAGGATTTTATTAAAAATAACCATGAAAACTTGTATAGTAAGATTCATGAAAATAAGGCATTATAAAACCATAAAAATCAGTTCATACTGTATAAGTTAAAAAACATTCTCCTCATATTTTTAACGGAAGAGTCAAAATGTACCACGTATGTTAAACAATATCAAGATTCCTTCCAAAACACAAAGTAAAAGTCAAGAGGGCTAAAAATGACATTAAAAATACATGGACGATTATTAATCCCTTTATAGAATCATTTTTATGGACATGGATGAAAAATTAAACCCCAGTAAATACTTACGAATAAACAATCTCAGATAAGAACGAGATTGGAATAATTATCCCTTACCTTAGGTCCAATTTCTTCTGTAAGTGTCAAAAAATCCTATATAGTGGGCTTAAAAATATTATTAACTTTTAATATGACCATAATAATATTTATTATATCATATATGATTCACTTATTACTTTATATTACCTGTTCTTTCCTCAATTCCATGTTAAAGCATCGTTTTCGGTAAAATCGTTTCATTTATCGTATGTGTTTAGACTTTTTGTTCTTCATATTATTATTACTTATATAATGATTTAATTACGTCCATAATGTAAAAAATTATTTAAATGTCTTACATATTCAATATATATATATAGGTAAATTAAATGAAACACACCGTTCATGGAGACGGTAGGTCATGCGTACGCTTGAACACTGTTTTCCATTTCTTATTGACTTGAATCGAAGTAAGTAGATGAAATATATATATATATATATATATACATAAATAAATTAGAATTATTATGTAATATATAGAATTATTATTCATTATATATACTTTATAATCATTCTTGATTGGTTAACATTGAGAATGAATCTCATCGCGTCGGGAGACGGTAATCCTTACGTACGCATGAGTGATGACATCATTCACATAATTATTTAATGGAATTGGAGTGGATGATATAATATCTCAGAATTAGTATGATGTTATAATAAATATATATAGTAATTCTTTACACCATTATACCCATCCAAGTAAGGTGGTGGTGGAAAAATTGATTACACCACAGTATGGAGACAGTATTCCATACATACGCACGCGCGGTGATTTCATTTTTCACAGGATGGATAGAAGGTGAAATGGGGTTGTTTCATGTATATAAAGACATATCAGTATATTAGTGATACTTATTTTATTACTTTATAATGAAACAACTAAAGAAGAATAAGTTGAAAATTGAATAAACTTGAATGAATCGGTAGAAGAGATTACCTCTTCTTCAACGCACCTCTTTTAAGTTTCCTCTTAAGGTACTAGAGATGGTCTTTTGAGAAGACCATAAACTCAATAATATAACTAGAGAGGTTTAGATTATAAATTTTCATGTTTTTTCTGATCTTGAAGGCTCAAAATTTAGTGAAGAGGAGAGGGAAGGAGGTTCCCTTATATAGGAGATGCGAGTTGCACTTTTGGAAACTTTAAAAATAATAATTAATAATAAAATGAAACCCAACATAAAAACCTCAAAAAATAACTCAATTCGAATATGTGATGAGATAGGGATTAATCTCACCAACCAATTAAATTTAGACATGTTTTATGTTTATTTTAAACCTTATCATCTTTATTTTTCATTATTTAATCTATTTAATTTTATTTTTGGTAATAAAATTCTAAATTTTCAATTGTAATAAATACTTAATTAAATGTTGTCAATTTCCCATAATTAGATACTTTATAACTTTTTAGACCATATAATTTTCATGTTTTATCTTTTAAATATTTCTGCGATTTTTAAATAATTTAATAATATGTTATGTGTATAAAATATCAATAGCGTCAATTTTGACACTATTCATTATTTGAATTTAAATAAAACCCACACAGAAGATATGTTCGAAAAAAATATATAATAGATTCCTAACATTTCATATTCTTGAAAAAATTTCACAGGGCATATTAATTTGTTCATATATTATTTATTTTAATATTTTTAACACCATTTATTTGGTATATCTCTTAATAAAATAATTACTACAACATTTTTTATAATTATTTAATATACTTATTTTTTGCATAAAAATTAAAAATAAAATCCTATGATAATGATAAATATAATAACTTTATCATAATATTTTTTCTCGAATTTATCATCTTAAAATCAGAACATTTAAATTTTTATATTTATTAAATTATGAAGGTGACATCATTGACATCATTTAAAATTAAATAATATAAATGTCCTAATCGGTTTTTTAAGGCACACAATGGTTCAAAAATTGACCCTTGGATGATTAGGGTATAAATATAATCTACCAATACTGCTTGTTCATGTTTCTGGTCTTTGGATAGGTATAGTTATTTTAATAAAAACTATATTATTGATTTTTAACTAAAAAAATAATTTCTACATCATTAATGTATAAGCTATTATTGTAAATAAATATTTCTTAAAAATTACAAATAAATTTCCATGATAAAGATAAAAATTTCATATTTCAAATGAGTATTTATAATAAATTTTATATTTTTTATAACCTTATATTAAAAATAATCTAATTATTAAATTTTGAGTGAGACATATTTCACTTTCCTTTAAATAAAATAAATAAAATATCTTAATAAAATACAAGTGGGTTCAATTATATTGAATTTCGACCCAAGTATGATATAGGGAAATAAATAATCATCCTATTATATTAAGATAATATTTAGGGTAATTTTATAATATTATATTTACCTTTAATTACCATATTTACCTTTAATAATGGTACATAAAATTTACCGTAGATACCATTCATAATGCCTAAAAATAATAAGTAGTGTAATAACATAATTTAGACCGACTGATTAAAAATATGGAATCCATTTTTCGAAATTCAAAACAAAAAAGTTGCAGTAGTAAGTATAAAGTTAATCTCGCTGTTGAGAAAATGGATTTTAAAAGATAAAACGTTGCAAAAGATGGAAATGGTTTTACTTATGAATTATGTGTAAAATTAATGCTAATGGATTACATTATATTAAATGGTAAAGATATATTCGATTTATACTTTAAAAAAATTCAATATTATAATTTAACCATATAAATTATCTCGATGAATAATGTTGTTTTAATTTAAAATTTAGCGTATTTTCACTATTTTTCAAAAAATGAATATTATCAGAAAAATATAAAAAAGATAACCAAAGTAAATTTTTATATACTGATTAAAAAGAAGAATTTTATTTTGTAAAATTGAACTTATAAACATTTCAAAAGCTAAATTTAATGTGGGTGCACTGTCAAAAGATGGCAAAACTGTATTTTCTAAAAAATACTTATTTTACTCGAAATATTTATTTTGTTCTCATACCATGTTCTATAAAATGTGTAAGATGAATTGTAATTTCATAAAATTAAAAATTTAGTTACTACAGTTCATAACGTCTAATTCATAATAATATTATAACAATATATCATTGTTTAGGGAAACTCAGTATTACGTAAAACACACCCTATTGAGGAAGGTTGCTCTTGCATGCAACAAAAGCCAAGAATAGTGTTTGTGTCTAATATAAGATAATACAGTGTTGTGTATAGAACAAGCTAATTTTGGTGTGGTGTACAATACAAGACATCAATGAAATTAAAATAATATTTTTTATAAAATCTCAGGGTGTTGAATTCTACCCTCCTTAAAATGAATTTCACCCTCGAAATTCATCGGGGTTATAAATGGTTTACTACTTGAAAGTTTCATAAATCAAAACCCACATCGTAGAAAAGAATTTCAAAACATAACATTAAAAACTAAGTTATGAAATGTAATGGTTACCCAAATTAACTAATCACTGGTTTTCTACATAGGAGAACATAGGTGAAAATATGGATATAAAAGACAAATCTAGCCATCAAGTTCTGATGGAGAGTGGTAGAGAACATGGATATAAAAAATCCAACAATCACAAAGCCATAAATTTGTGATGATATAAGGTACCATCTGATTCATTAGATATGAGGTCAACAGGGCAACATTTTTGGTTTCCATGATCATTTCCCTAAAGTTGAAAAAATTGGAATTAGAAGAAATACTTTCTTGATTTTGGTACAATCTCACCATTGGTCGTTCCTTGAACAATTTACACTTCATCTCTTAATGAAATGAAGTTGAATTTGTCATTCGTGAAGTGTTATTAGATCATGCGATAGAATGATAGGTCATTCCACTTGTCTCAAACAAAAATTTAGAAGAAGTTATTAAATATACACAAGTCCATCTATATTGAGATTAATCATAAATGGTTCCTAAAATGGACTTATACTTCATATATTATACCACTTAATAAATTAAAACTAGTTTATACTAACTAGGGACATCATATAGGCTAGTGTTATGTGATAAAGGCGTGTCACACATCGGTTGTGGGTTCTATTCCCACAGCCTTGTCCGACACGATGGGTTATCGCTCATCCTATGGGTTTTTATTTTTCTAAAACTATGCTATTATAACATTCAAAAAATAATATCAAAAAACAAGTTCTATCCTTAAATAATAGTATCTAATGTCCAACATAATATATTCCAATTTGTAGGCTTATCCAAAATACATATGTCTAATATAATAGTATAAAGAAAATGATTACTTGAAAGGTCACAAATCAAGCACGTGAATACCATCATTTATCTCCCATATATCATAAGATATATCTTGTTGATCACATTTCAAACATGTGAATACCTTAATCATATATTTTCCTGAGACATGTATAACCATATAATCTTTTTGAAAACATGAATGATCCAGAATTTCTATATACTCAAACCATGATATCACTTTATCCTTATATTAGTCATAATCTCATTAATATTATAAAACATTTCATTATCTCCTTATCCCTTCATTATGCGCATATCATTTTCTTTACAAAAATATCTGAATAACCTTTCATGTTTACCAGTACCATTCCTCATATATTCTCAAAAAACATAAGTAAAAACAATAGTGTAACAATCCTTAGATGTATCATTATTGTAGAGTACCATGAAATTACTTATATAACATTACTCTTGATACACATGAAATCATTCCACTACCTTCTTAAACCATTGACCGACCTTCATCATTGTATTCCTCAACACTTCTTTCATCTCATATACCATTTTTAGTCTCTTCATCGTCATCAACATAAATACGACCCATAAGACCATGCTGATTCTCTTCATGGGATTTTCCCTTAGGGAATTGGTTTGAATAATGCCCGTATGTTTCACATTTAAAATATTTAACAATTGTTGATGGCTTATCTATACCATTATCCTTGTCCATGGTGTTAACTGAACCTTTTACATTACAATTACTGGCTTTGTGTCCTTCTTTTCGACACCAAAAGAATCTTCCAGTTCCTTTGAATCATTCTCCTTGATGCCTCTCCCATAGGATTTACACGAGGGAAATTGAATATTATTTCCTCTGTGGACATCATGAAACTACATCTTTCTCTTATTAGCCGAGTAAAGAAACTTACCGAAGTTGATATTATTGATCATATTATGAGATTTATGATTAGGAATAATAATGATGTTTCACCTTCCCAATCCCATTTCATTTGGATTCTTTGGAAGAATATCATTCCATTTTCCATAATATTCTCCATTAAAATGAATATTCCTCTTTTCCAGCCATTTTCTAAAACCCAAAAATAATAGTGTGAGAGGAAAAAATCATGCTAGGGAAACAACTTAATAAAGGGTATTACTTTCAGTCTCTAAAATCATAGGTTTAATCCTAGGTTATTCATGAATGTTATCAAAATTCTATGACTATAACCTATACTTATACATACCCTTAGGGACATCCCTTGACATACCTTAGAAATACCTATAGGGATCTCTCTAAAGTTTTCGCATCCTATTTTCCAAAGTTAAATAAACCATTCCTCTGATACCAATTATAGAGACCCATACATGACGTACAAGAAAATTACATTACTTTTGAAGAAAAATTAATACATAACAAAGACCAACACTCAAGTACTGTAATATTTTAGTGTATTTGGAAACATGGATCATAATCTTTTAATCACGGTGAAAGATCTTTATCATCTCCAATAAAGATATTTCCCTTTTGTTTTCTAACCTAAAACCTTTCTTTAAATCCTGGGGAAAAGAAAACATATAAAGGGTGATCTCAAATGCTCAGTAAGGGTAAGAATGGAGAAAATAAAATAAATAATATACATTTGAACTTAAAAAAACATGAAGATAATGCTTAAACATTAAAATATTGAGAAATAAATCATGGAAATACATAAGACATAGATCATAAAAGAACATTAATCATGAAAAAATAAAAATGGAATAAAACATGTAATAGTGGGAAACCATTTATCACATGATATGATTTTCATAGTAGCTAAGGCATTTCTACCAAGACCATCATAGTGGACAAAGTTCCTTACTGAATCGAGTTCACTCCTCGTTCCAGTCCTGTATCACTGAACCAGATTAACTTTACATTCTAGCCATGTCTATCTCAAAAGATATAAATCTTTACCCAATGCATAAAAAGAGATATAGGTTCCACACATCTCATAATGAAATCATTCTTACTTGTGCACAAAATAAACATAAAATATTCATCATAACCTAAAGAATCTAATGGGTTTCATAAACATCATCCTATCATCACATAATATATATAAAAAAATTGGATATCATTTCATAATAAGAAAAATCACACCATGTAAATAATAGAGACATTATACATGAAACATAATCATGCTAAATAACTTCATCTTATATGGAATGGAGTTTTGATAAAACACTTGAAATGAATCTTGAGGAAAATAACCTTTCTTCTTGAAAATAATTTTCTTTTCACAAAATGCCACAAAATTTTAAAAGAAAAATATTTTATAAAAAATAACCATGAAAACTTGTAGTGTAATGTTCATCAAAATAAGGCGTTATAAAACCATAAAAATCCATTCATTCCGTATATGTTAAAAAACATTATCGTAGTACTTTTAATAAAAAAGTCAAAAAGTACCATGTATAGTAAACAAAAGCATTATTATTTACATAACACAAAGTAAATGTAAAGGGGGATAAAAATGATTGTAAACATACATGGAAGAATATTAAACGCTTTATGAAAATAGTTTTATGTACATGGATGAAAAATATAACCACAGTAAATAGTTATGAAAAAACAATCTCAGATAAGAACGAGATTGGAATAATTATCCCTTACCATAGGTCCAATTCCGTCCATACGTGTCCAAAAATCTGTTATAGTGGGTTTAAAAATATTATTAACTTGTAATAGAACCATAATAATATTTATGATATCATATATTATTCACTTATGACTTTATATTACCCTTTATTTTTTAAATTCAATGTTAAAGAAGCGTTTTCGGTAAAATCATTTCATTTATCATACTTGTTTGGAGTTGTTGTTCTTCATATTATTATTACTTATAACATTATTTACTTACTTCTAGAATGTAACACATGATTTATTTATCTTATATATTCAGTATATATATATATATATTATATAGATAAATGAAATTAAACACACCGTTCTTGGTGACGGTAGGCCGTAAGTACACATGAATGTTGTTTTCCTTTCCTTATTGACTTGAATAGAAGTTAGTAGATGACATATATATATATATATGTACATAAATCCAGTAGCATAATTATGTTATATATACCATTATTAATCATTATATATACTTTATAATCATTATATAATGGTTAACATGGAGAATGAATCTCATCGCGTCGTGGAGACGGTAATCCGTACGTATGCACGAGATATGATATCATTCCCATAATTATTGAATGGAATTGAAGTGGATTATATAATATCACAGAATCCTTATGATGTTATAATAACCATATATAGTTATTATTTACACTATTATACCCATCCAAGTAAGGTGGCGGTGGAAAAACGGATTACACCACAGCGTGGAAACGGTATTCCGTACGTAGGCACGCACGGTGATTTTATTTTCCGTAGGATGGATATAAGGTGAAATGGTGTTGTTTCATATTTATAATAACATATCAGTATATTTTTGATACTGATTTTATTACTTTATTATGAAACAACTAAATATGAAAAAGTTGAAGAAGAAATAAACTTGAATGAATCAGTAGAAGAGATTATCTATTCTTCGACGAACCTCTTTTAAGCTTCCTCTTAAGGCACTAGAGTTGTTCTTTTGATAAGACCAGAACATCTATAATATAACTAGAGATGTTTAAAAGAGAAATTGGCAGGGGTTGGCCGATCTTGAGGGCTCAAAATTGAGTGAAGATGAGAGGGTAGGAGGTTCCCTTATATAGGAGAGGAGAGGGGAACTTTTGGAAACCATAAAAATATTAATTAATAATAAAATAAAACCCCACATAAAAACCTAAAAAAATGACACAATTCAAATATGAGTGTAATAGTGTATTAATACCATCAACCAATAAAATTTAGACATGTTTTAAGTTTATTTTAAACCTTTCAACTTGTTTTATCATTATTTAATAAATTAAATTTTATTTGTGGTATTAAAATTCTAAATTCTAAATTGTTATAAATACATACATAAAAGTTTTAAATTTCCCATAATTGGATATTTTATATCCTTTTAGACCATTTAATTTTAAATTTGTAGTTTTTAAATATTTTTGTGATTTTTAAATATTTTAATAATATGTTATTTTTATAAAATATCAATAGTGTCAATTTTGACACTATTTATTATTTGAATTTAAATAAAAACCACATAGAAGACATGTTCAAAAATATATATATAATATATTCTAAACATGTCATATGAATCAAAAAAAAATCATGGGGAACATTAATTTTTTCATATATTATTTATTTTAATAACTTTAAAACCATTTATTAGTTATATCTCTTAATAAAATAATGACTATAAAATTTTTGTATAATTTTTTGATATAACTAGTTTTAGCATAAAAATTAAAAATAATATACTATGATGATGATAAATATAATACTTTCCATAATATTATTTCTACATGAATTTATCATCTGAAAATCACAGCATTTAAATTGTTATATTTATTAAATTATGAAGGTGACATCTTTGACATCATTTAAAATTAAATAATATAAATGTCCTAATATGTTTTATAAGGCTCCAAATGGTCCAATAATATATACATGGATGATTAGGGTAAAGATGTAATCTAAATATAATGGTTGGTCATGATTATGGTCCTTTTGATAGGTATTGTTATTTTAATAAAAACTATATTATTGATTTTTCACAAAATAGATAATTTCTATATCATTAATGTATAGGCTATTTAGTAAAATAATATTTCATAAAAATTAAAAATAAATTTCCATGATAAAGAAACCCATTTTATCTTTCAAATGATTATTTATAATAGAATTTATATTCTGTATAACCTTATATTAAAAATATTTTAATTATTAAAGTTTGAATGAGTCATATTTCACTTTCCTTTAAATAAAATAAATAAAAAGTCATTATCAAATACATGTCGGTTCAATTTGATTCCATTTATACCCCAGTATGATTTAGGAAAAAATATAATCATCCAATAATATTAATAAAATTTTTAGGGTAATGTTTTAATATTATATTTACCCTTAATTACCAGATTTACCTTTAACTATGGTAAATAAAATTTACCATAGTTACTATTCATAATGCCTAAAAACAGAAAGTACCTTATTAACATAACTTGGACGTACTTCGTCCAAATATGGAATCCATTTTTCCAAATTCAAAACACAAAATTTGTATTATTTAATTTAAAATAAATCCAACTGTTGAGAAATCAGATTTTAAAAGTTAAAACGTTGCAAAATATTGAAATATTTTTACTTATGAATTCAGTGTAAAATTAATGATAATGACTTAAATTATATTAAATGTAAAAAATATATTCAATTTATACTTTAAAACCATGAAATATTAGAATTTGACAATAAAAATTATCTCGATGAAAAAAGTTGTTTTTAATTAAAATTAAGCTTATTTTTACTATTCATCAAAATATGAAACTTATCAGAAAAATATAAAAAATTTATCCAAAGTAAATTTTTATATCCAGATTCAAAAGATAAATTTTATTTTGTCCTATTTAACTTATAAATATGTCAAAAACTAAATTTAATATGGGTGCGCCATCAAAAGTTGGCAAAACTGCATTTTCAGAAAAATACTTATTTTACCCAAACTATTTATTTTGTTCTCATACCATGTTCTATAAAATGTTTAAGATGAATTATAATTTCATAAAATTCAAAATTTAGTTAATACTACTCATAATGGCTAGTTCATAATAATATTATAACAATATATCGTTGTTTTGTGAAACATAGTATTGCGTACAACACACGCTATTGAGGAAGGTTGCTCTAGCATGCAACACAAGCCAAGAATAGTGTTTGCGTATAATATAATCTAATACAGTGTTACATATAGCACAAGATAATTTTGGATTAGCATAAAACACAAGACATCAATGAAATTAAAAAAAATATTTTTCATAAAATCTACGGGTGTTACAGTATCTATAAATCATTTTAATTCTAGGATGAATAGTGACAGTTGATTTACTTTAATCATAAAATATATACTTTATCGATTCTAGTAAAAACAAGAAACATAATTTTTTCATGAATCTAATCATTAAATAATAGTCATGTTTGGAGTCTAGGATAATCATTACCTTATTTTGGTATCTACAAATTTATATTTTTCTTCTCTTTATGAGAATATATAATTGAATGAAAAATTTTTATTTATGAAATAGTGGTTGGGTTGGATGTGGAAATGGACTTTAGAATAGAATTTTAATCATTTTAGGGTCCATAAAGAATAATTTTTTATTATTAATATGGCTTGGATAGTGTCTAAAGGATGATAATGTAGGTAAAAGGTGTAAAAACAAAATATTACATGGTATGTATCTTTTTAAATAAATATAATTACTTACTTTACATGAAATAATGAGTGTGAGCACAATATGATATATCAAAAAAGCCATTTAAATTGTGATTATTAATATTAATAACCAAATTCTGAAATTTATCCATCATATTTCTCATAATAAAACCCATTTTTAATTTAGAATATCAAAATTATCGTAGGCTGAGTTTTTGGTATTATTCTCAAAAGGATTACTTTTTAATGAATAAGGAAAAATACTGCATGGTTTTTAAAAATTTATTCCTTCATTTAAATATTTATTTAAATTTAAATTTATTTTCATATCACAGTAGATAAATAACATATATATTAATCCAATGTAGGTCAATAGAATAATTTTTATAATATACATTGATATATAAATTTATTAAACTTTGGAATGTCTCTTTTACTCTCCTTCTTACCACATTTTCAAGATTAGTGTCAAACATAATGTTTCCCATTTTTTTGAATTGAATTTAGAAATAAAAAAATACATGGTTATAATTATTATGAAATTTTTTGTCTAATAAGAACAATTAAATTTTTCGTGAATAGTAACTTTAATAAAATTCAACGGTTAATGGTTAATTGAGAAATGAATGTAAAAATAATATAATATTATCATAAAGATAACCTAACTCATGCACTAATATTATTCTATGAGTGGAATTCAACAAAAATATACCTTAGGTATAAATTATGATCATTTGTAAACCACATGTGTATAAATATAATTTTATCATATTTTATTTAATAATATGTTAAAAATGTCATACAAATAATTTCAATAATTAAAGAATTTTTAATCTAGGGAAACACATAATATAAATTTGAATAAAATATTAATTTTTAATATAATGAATTTATATTCATCATTATAATTTATTTTTAATTTCTTGAGATGGAAAATTAAAATTTTATCCTTTTACAGTGATATTGCAATAATTGTTGAATTAAAAAAATATAAAATAAATGATATAAAGAATAAATATAAATATAATTTTACATAATTTATAAACTAAATAATTTTATATATAAATTAGAAATGTTATATATATATTTAAAGTGTTAGTTTTAAATTATCATGGGGTTATGATATTTAAAAAAATAAATAATAAATAGTATCAGAATTGACATAAATGATATTTCAAAATAAATTATATTATATTAAATGATATAAATTTCACAAAAACATTATAGGTTTTCCAAATAACTATAATAAGGTTAAATATGTCATAACTTATCTAGTTGGGGTCCATTTTACATTTTATTGTTACTATATTGAACCTAAATATTTAAGATCCATGTTGTCGCGGAAAGAGTTAAAGGGTTTAACTAAGGGTTAAATCCAAAAGATAAGGTTAATTTTGTTACCTAAACTTATCAAAAAATAATTTTATGAGATTATTAAATCCCATAATCATACTTATATTATAAATAAATTAGATTTGAGTTATTTCAAATTTAAAATCAATTTATATTGATTTAATATTAAAAAGGATTCTAAGAGTGCCCCTCCCATCGCCTATAAAAAGGATCATCACTCCATAATTCCTCACAACACGTTGAATATTATAGCTCAAGACACCCATACTAAATTATCATATAAAAAATATTATTTTACATTTTGAGGTCTTGGTATTCCAAAAAGTCCATTCATAGTCTCTTTAAGAGGAAATACAGATGAAGTCCACTAAAGAAGTGGTAAATGTTTTTTTAAAATCCATTCAATTCTATTTATTCTTATACTTAAACTTTCTATATTGATTCCATAATTATGTAATAAATATAGTGTCATAAATATAAAAATATGTTTTTTATGATTATGGGACAACCATATTCTTCTTTTCATCGATCTTATACAAAAAAATATCTGCATGTCTACGTACATACGACTTATCGTCTCCACATTGTGGTGTAATATTTTTTTCATAAATATGTTATTTGGATTGGTATAATAATTAATAAAATTGATATTAATAATTAATATTAAATTATAATGATTTTTATAATTAATATACCATCTCGTTCCATACCATGTAAACATTAAAGGAATGATATTGTTGTTCATGCGTACATAAAACCTACCGTCTTTATGACACAATGAGATTCATTATCCACATTAACCATTGAATTATTATTATAAAATTTATATGATGGGTAAATATAATATTTATGAACATTATATCATTATATATATGACTAAAATGTATCCTATACATTATTAACATGACTTACATGGATAAACATGCATAGGAAAACGAAGCAATTAACAACCGAAACAATTGTAATATAGAAATATTATCACAAAATGATTTAATATGATAATATGTTATATAAAAAATATGTACATGGTGCTAGAATAAATTAATAAAAGTATTTAAACATTATAATGGAGGTAACAAACACTATAATGAAGTAATGTACAAGGTAATGGTTAATTCCTAGTTTCATTATTATCTAAAGTTGTTTAGACGTAAGTATATAATTGGGAATATTTATCATCCATGTAAATGTTTCTTAAAAATATATTTTCATATATTATTACTATTTCTTAAATAAATCTTAATTTCATTTTTACCATTTTTTACTTTTTATATAATGATTTTAAAGGAATATTTCCATCATTTTCCAAATGAGGTACTTTATGATCTTTTCAGAAAAACAAGGAAGGGATGTAATTTTTTAACATATATGACTTGAGAAAGGATTATGTTACAATGTTACAATATTATTTTACACCAAAAAAATTTCTTTAAAAATTACATTACACTAAAAATAATATCTATAGAAAATTGTCTATTTCTCTCAATAATTTTTTAATGATTTTATAAGATTATTTTCATATATTTAAACATCCTCTATCAGGATTCGTGTTTAATTAAGGTTGATTTTGGGTAAATTTTTTTGATTGTCGTAGTTATTATATTTTTTATTTTGGATTTTCTATTTTGATACCATTCTTAATTTATGGTTAATTTATTAACATTTCATATGCTTGTTTGATTATGAATGTTTATGTTTGTTATATTTGTCCCCATTGATATGAGGAATGCATTGGACATAGTGAGTAATGTGTTAGGGAATGGATAATGAAAACCATTGGTGTTGGGGATCAATTAATGAAATCTGTATGGGTTAGGGACTGATTATTGAAATTCACTTTATTCATCAATATTTATCATGAGGCTAACTATTTGGGTTTTAACTGATGTAATACCCGTAACTTTGGTCTTATCATGAGGCCTTGATTGTATAGTTATCATTTCCAATATTATATATTCATCATTATGAGACTATTTATTGATCATTCATGTGATTATTAATCTATTAAAATACCCATGTGAATGGTTAATTGGAATTATTTTATTTATTCTTTCCAAATTATGTTCAATATTATCTTTAAATGTCTTGTGTTTTAGTTTTATACCTTGATATAATGGTATATCATTATTTATTATATCTTTCTCTATATTGTCTACCCATATAGATCATATGAGTTCACCCATTTCTTATGTATCATTTTTATGATGATATAAATTGGTATATTATGACTAACCTGCAAGGAAAATATAAGGGATATGAAGGATTTCAAAAAAGTTACTATGTTGTTTTTCATTTCATGATGTAATGTAAAACATAAGTTTTTATCTTGTTTTTTAAAAAATAATAATTGTTTTGGTTCTTCCATATTCATTTCCTTGTATAATGTACCAATTTAATAAATTCCAGCAACCCATTTTTTCTAATTAATGCTTTGATTTGTCACCTATAAGGTACATTTCATCTCGATCAAATAAAGTAATTCTAATGGTGTTTCACTACTACTTCCTTCATAGAGGTTGTATTTGATAGTTTGATGACCAGACATCATGTACATGTCATTTTCAATCTAAACATTTAGATTTTGATTCAAATATCATATTACATTACCCTCAATCCCCTATTAGTATAATTTATTAACATATCATATTTGTATTGGAAAACGTTTTTTAATAAATTCAATTGGGGAATGAATTGGGAAACCAATTCATGTTAGATATTTTCGTAAAACAATAATAAGTTACTAACTCTATGTAACTGGGACAAGGGCCATTATTTTTTATATTAATGGGAATTTAGCACGAACTTTGGAAAAAAGATTTACACAATGTAGATTAGGGAACATAACCATGCTATATAATTTCAGGATAAGAATTGAATAATATCCTACAATATTGGTAATGTTGATATATTTTGGGTATTCCTAGAAAATACATTGGTGTCTAGATTATACAAATCAATATGTTCTTGTAATGATTTACCTATAAGTAATAACTCACCAAAGGTGATTTGATTATGAGTTAGGATAACCTGGTACATGACAATGGGCCTTACTACACATGTGGTTTTACACTGTCATGAGATATGCTTACGATCATTCATATTTTCTTTGAAAACCACAAGAAAGGATTTACAATTAAATATGAACCCAATTAAACCCTTTTTAAGAGATTATATATTTATAAATTTTTCAATTTATGTTATGTACTTTATTAACTTCTAAATAAGCAATATGATTCATAACCAGCTCTATTTTAATCCATTGATTAGAAATGGATCCCAGTGGATGGAACAGAACTGTAACAATGCACATGATCCATGTATGGACTGTACTCACATACAAGATAATAATTTTTAAGATAGTGAAACAACTAGTGATGAACAAATTAAAACTATACTAGGATAGGTGACTTGGGTTATGAAAAGTAACATTACCCATATGGATCACCCAGATCTATAATGAGGAGGAAAAATGTTATAACACATCATGAGATAGACACCTCCAAAATTCAATGGGACTATAATTCCTTTTGAATTTGATCAATGGATAATTTTTTAAGAGAATATATTTCTTTATTTGGGATGTAATGAAAGGGATGTGGTTTTCATGGAAATTTTTAATCATTCAGTAGATAGAGATCAATGGTGGTCATTGATTCAAAACATGAAGGATGATAAAGAAAAAGAAAACATGTAATACATTTAATTTAATGAAAGTTTCCTAGAAAAATAGTTTTTTTGTGAATAGTGAGAAGATATATAAAATAGTTTTTTAATTATGAGGAAAAATGAGGATGAGAATGTTGAAAAGGATGAATCTAACTTCACAAATTTAGCTGGGCATGCTCCAGCCTACATACATGACCCAATAAATAAATTTGTCCAATTATTTTATGGGTTAAAACCATTCTTCTGATAGGAATTTGGCACAAAACATTAACATAATACAAATACATCATCTCATATGATATCTAGAAAGAAAAGTAATTCTCTATGTCTTATAACATTAAAAGAAAAAAAGAGATGATGTGGGAAACTGAAACCTCTAGAAAAAGAAGTAAGGGGAAGAAAAGAAAATTTTACTTTACAACCTGCATTAATTGTAAAAAGAAACACCCTATTACTTTCCTAAATGGAATAATTTTTTTTTCCAAGTGTGGTGAAACATTCCCCCAATATCATCATTGTATGGGAAAAAAAGAATCCATCAATGATAAACTTTAAAATTTAAATAAAATGGAACATTAAGAAAATTTAGTATTAATCATCATGAAAATTTTCCAAATATGGAAATGGGATAAACGCCAAGCTTATGCAATCCCAACTACTAAAGTGGAACTTCCTAGTGATGTGGTGGAAGGTATATTAGTTGCCTCCTAAAACTTATCAAATGATTTATATGATACAAGATGATTAAATTATTTTATATCATTCCAATTTTCTAATAATATTGCACGTTTTCATTTTGATTTAACAATGGAGTTTCCCATCCAAACACCTAAGAAAAGTGTCATTGCAATAATGAAATGTCTGTTAATTAACATTATGTAACATTAATGTACATTAGTTAAAGACCTTTTCATCATCCGTACGATTGAATTCAATATAATCCATGATATAGATTAGATTTAAAATATGATACAATAATTTATTTAAACCAGAATTAAATTATGATCTAGAATGATTTAGGAGAGTCCCTTGTCTTTAATGTATAAACATCATTAACTGATTCTTATCAAAATCCAACCTCAATAGATTTAGAAAATGATATTGTTGGTTAGTAAGGGAAAATAACATCTAGGGATGAAGAAGGTATTCTTCAAATTGAGGATATACCTATTATAAAAGAATACATTTATGTTTTTACAAATGATTTATAAAGACACCCCCTAAGCATAAGGTTTTGTTTTCTAATGATTTAATCTCTGATGGAAGACCAATGTCTGAACCACCCTATAGAATGTATATAGTAGAATTAGTAGAGTCAAAGAAATAACTTGAAGATTTGGGTAAAAAGGAATTTATTCTCCCTAGTTTTTCTCTATGGGGAGTCCATGTTCACTTCTTCAAAAAGAAAGATGGAACCATGAGGCTATGTATTGATTATAGGGACATCAATGCTATTTCAATAAAGAACATGTATAATCTACCTCATAATGGTGATTTATTTGATCAACTTACTAGAGGTCAATTCGTCTAGAATATTGACCTTCGTTATGGATATCATCAATTTTGAGTAAAGAAGGATGGCATTCCAGGGGAAACTTTTCGAATGAGGTATGGACATTATGAATTAATAGTGGCACCATTTGGATTGACTAATGAACCCTTAGATTTCATGGATCACATGAAAAGTGTGTTCAATGAATATATTGATGATTTATTGTGGTATTCATTAATAATGTTTTGATATATTATAAAATTTATGAAGGCCATTATAATCACCTTTAACCCATTATTGTGACTCTCAGAAGGAAATAATTTTATCATGAATTTAGAAAGTGTAAATTATGGCTTTTGTAAATTTCTTTGCTGGGTCATATTGTTTCCATGGATGGAATCTATGTTGATCATACAAAGATAATGGAAATCAAGGAGTCTCCAATAATAATGAGATTATCTTAGCTGCACAATTTTATTTGTTTATCTGGTTGTTATCATCATTTTGCCCATTATTTTTACCAATTGGACAATTTGTTAACCAATATCACATATAAAGGGGATAAATTCATTTTTAAAAAGAGTTTGATGAATTATTTGAATAATTTCATAGAATATTATTCAGTGAACCTTTCTTAAATCTTCTATCTTGAAATAAGGGGTTTTTTATTTAAAGTGATGATATAAGGAGAGGAATTCATTGTGTCTTGAGATAGAATGATAGTGTTATTTGATATGCATAAAGGAAATTAGAAAATGATGAAAAAACTATAAAACTCATGATATTCAGTAAGAGATATTAGTCACTCCTATGAAAATATAAAGACAATATTTCTAAGTAGAATGATGTGAGTTATATACTGATCACAAGAGTTTGAAATATATTTTCCCATCGAACGAACTCAATATGAGACAGATGAGATGGCTTGAGGTACTCAACGATTTTGATTTTATAATACACTACCAAACAGGGGGTGAATAATGTGGTGGATGATTTTAGCAAGAATGAAATTGGAGTTCTTATATAAATGAGAGTTGGAAGGGATCCTATGTTTGTGGATATAGTAAATTTGGATGTGGGAATCATTAGGGAAGGTGAAGCATCACTTCTTTTTAAATATAGTTTCCAAACAATATTTATTGTAAAGGATAAAAATTTCTTAGACAAACTATGAGGGTTCTTAAAATAAAATTTATGCTGTGAATGATGGAAGATTGATTGACTTCATATATGTAGATGGAATTATGAAATTCGGAAGAGGTATTATGTTCCCTCTATACCTATGCTAAAATGGTAATTATTGGATGATTCTCATAGCCCATATTTTACAATACACCCTGGTGTCACTATGAATTTTTGAGATTTGAAGGAACATTATTTGTTGTATAACAAGAACAATGAGATTACTGATTATGTGTCGCGATGTTCAGTTCGTCATTAAGTGAAGGCGGGAACAAAACATCCTAGAGGAGCTATGAAACCTCTTCTTATACCTGTGGATAGATGGGATGATATTATGATGGATTTTGACATAGGGATACTAATAAATCCTAGATGAAATGAGGTGATATGGTTTTTTGTTGATCGTCTTACCAAATTATCATATTTTATGTCTATAAGAGAAGATTTTCCACTTGAATGTTTAGAAATTATTTATATAAATTATTTTATAAGACTTCATGGGGTACTTATATCAATTTATTTTGATTTTGATCCCCATATCCCATTAAAATTATGGAAGTGACTTTTGAAGGCTCTGGATACTGAATTTTTTTGGGCAATAACTACTACCCTCAAATTAATGGAAAATTAGAAAGTACTGTTAAAACAATAGAAGACATGTTGTGATCATTCCCACTTGAATTTCAAGGTATATGGGATTCATATTTACCATTATTGTAATTTTCTTAAAACAATAGCTTCTAATTGTGTATTCTGATGGCAGTATATGAAGTATTATATGAAAAGATATATCATACACCAACATGATGGGATGATGTTGGTGAAAGAAAACTCATAGCCACAGAACATATTGACAAAAACAGAAAAGGTTATGATTATTAAAACCCATATCAAAGATGATCATTGTAAAAAGAAGATATATGCGAATAACTGAAAGAAGGATTGGAAATCTTAGGTGAGAGATCATGATTTCATGAAGGTATCTCCATATTTAGGTGTTGTAATATTTGGTAATAAGGTTAAATCAAGTCCCTTGTACTTCAAAACATTTCAAAATCAAGGTCTAATTGGAGAAATATATTACCATTTATAAATTCCACCAATTACTTACAAATTCATGATGGGTTCCACATATTAGTATTAATGAAATACATGCTAGACCCAATACATTTACTCACCTTGGATGTAATTTAACCAAAAGATGATCTAATATATTGTGAAGATCATATAAATATTATTGTCACTAGAGAACATGTTTTGAGGAGTCATACTACTCAACTGGTAATGGTACGTAGGGGAAACTGGGAAATTGATGAGGAGATATGGGAACCCATGGAATTTATAATTAAGAACCACCTGATTCATTCTATGATGTGTTATTCATGAAATTTTTATGATGAATTTTTGAATTAGGGAATAATTTAGTACCAAAAGATTCCTTTGTACATTTCTTTTTAAATAAATTCATTCATGTAACACTGAGTTCAAGCGCACCAAGATCTATCAAAAATTTCATTTAAAAAGAATTAATGAAAATAATTATCTTCATTATGAAGTTAATAAATTTTATTTTCCTAAATAGAATTAATTTTGGAATTTAGAATATCAAAATTTTCTTAGGCTAATTTTTTGGTATTTTTGAGAAACGATAAAATTTTTGATGAATAGTAAAAAACACGACATGTTTGTTAAAAAACATTTTCATTTAAAAAATTATTTTACTTAAAATTTATTTTAATTTTATAATAGATAAATATAGTTTATATTTAATCAATTTAGGTAATTGGAATAATTTTTATAGTAGAATTAGATGTAAAAATTTATAGAACTTTTGAATATCTCTTTTACCCTCCTTCTCACCAAATCTATGGGATATGCATTAAACATAATTTTCCCATTTCTAGTAATTGAATTTTAAAAAACATATATACAAATATGTAATTATTCTGATATATTTTTTCAATTATGAATAACTAATTTTTTGTTGAACATTAATATTAGTAAATTTTTACAACAGTTAATGGTAAATATGGTAATTAAAGGTACAAATAATATAAAATTATTACAAATTTACAAAAAAACTTGTGCTAATTTAATTGTATTAGTGGGTTTCATCCATAATATACCTCAAGAAAAAAATATTATCTTTTTTGAGCCATATGGATAAGAATAAATTTTTTTTATATTTTATTGAATGAAAAGTTAAAAAAGTAATTTTCATAATCATAATAATAAAATAATTTTTAATATTGGTTTATTAATAAAATAAATTAGATAATATATATTCATCTGAAATATAATAAATTTATCTTCATCATGATAATTAATATTTTTTTCTTAGAGATTAAAAATTTTAATTTAAGGATTTCAAAATGATGATGTAATAATTTCCTAATTAAAAGAATTATCAAATAAATATTATCACTAAAATTAATTAATATAATTTGGCATAATTTATGACATCCGCGAATTTTATTAATATCTTATAGAAGTAATATATATTATAGTTATTGGTTTAATGTTATTAAGTGGTTATGACATTTTGTTAAAAAATAAATAAATTTGTTTATCCAAATTAAAATAAATGATAAATGTCATGACCCGTCCCCTGGGCCCCGTGTCGCAACTAGCCCAAGCCTGCCTTCCATAGGCTAGGGGCAGGGAACTAGAACCAAATGGCCTAATCCCCAAACTTGGAAATACATTTCCTTTATAACCAGTAAACTCATGCAACCAAGCACACAACAAGATACAAACACAAGTAAAGTGTAATAGTAGAAGGAGTTTTTACAGTAAGAAAAAGGGCCAAAATACAAGCCCAACTGGAAAGTATAAGAAAAACGGAATGTACAAGTAAACTAAAATATCTCCTATGAACACCCGCTAGGAATCCTACCTAAAGGGTGGGTACAACTCTCGAACGATCATCCCTACTGTATTCCTCGTCTAATTTCCACCTCTGAGCTACCTTTAGACCTGGTACTCTCGTCCCCAGTCAACATTGTCCATCGTTTGCACCAAACACAATAAGGTTCGGGCGTAGCCCATGCAAGGGTGAGTATAACGATACTCAGTAGGGACCACGAGATCCTTGAAGGTCTTACGAAACCCACAAAAGGATATACCACAAAGCCATAAAACATCTGAAAACCCAACTTATGTATAAGCCCATACATAATGCTAAGTTATCAATAATACCAATCTCATTCTTGCTAAAACACAAGGCCTACCTCTTTGTCCAAATCTCAACATTTCTAAAGGATGGAATAACAAGAATGTAACACTGCAAAGGTATGTATCCCAAAGGTAACGCCACATAGAGAATACCACCAAGGTATCACCATGAATATAAGTTCCACAAAGGCACGCCACACATAAGAATTCCAAAAAGGTATCACCATGAAGGTAATGACTCTGCTCACACCATGTATAACTTATGTACATAATTATAGATTATTAGTCATAGGTTAGATCATCTTATTCTGTTAAGAAGAACTACTGCTGACCCTCACAGAATCGATAGGTAACTAACCCCCGCTAACCCACACGTGATTCGACCAACACATGATTTGTATGTGCTAACCCACATAGGATCGTTGAGCACTGACCCACACTAGAACTTAACAAGACAGGATCTTTATATGCTGACCCACATAGGATCGATGTTCTTTCTTCACGTTACAGTCAGCTACAGGGTTCCCGCACTACACTCTATTGATTCAGTTATATTCTACCCCTTAAGACATAGTTAGATACTCCAACTACCGTGATGTCCCATCAAGAAGTGTGTCAAAGGTCTGTCACATCAAAATGCTCCCAACGCAACCGACGGTGTGTCAATCGGACGCTCAGTCTGTAAGTTATTAGCATTTCCGCTCTGAGGACCCGGTTGGATTCAGGGTTCGATCTAACCCAACCATACTCCATCTTTATCCAAAACACAAGTGGAGAATTGAAAAAGGTCCTTCTAGATCCATGTTTTCCAGCACTGCAGATGGTTCATCAAACAGAAGCGCGTAGCTCTAGATATGGACGAAAGGGAAAAAAGGGGTCGAAGTGGGTTCGGCTTCTGTCCGACCCAGTCGGACCGACCCGACCCGGCACGTAGGGTCCGGCCCGAGCCACAGTTTTTGACCATCCTGCTGGGTCTAGCCCATTATGTAGGTTCCGTCCTGGCCCACGACAGCCTATTGGGCTAATGGTGCGGTGGCCCACGATGTGGTCCGCTGGGTGCCCCCAACTGACCGGATGGCCAGCCGCTCCTCCGCGTGATGCTGTTGCATGCCACACCCTTTTCGGTGGCTGGAAGCAAGCCAACCACCCTACCCTCCCCACCATGGCACATGGTTGTAGTTCTTCTCTGCTGGGCAGCATGGAGGCACGTCGTCGCCCCTTCGCATGGCCGACCGCTACCCATGCTCTGCCGCGGCCAACGGGCCGCGACTCTTCTCCGGCGGCACGGCTGAGCTTCCGCCTTCGTCCGAGCTTGCCAGAGTGTCAGCTTCCATTCTCGAGACCAACCAGTGTCGGTATTTGGCACCAGTTTCCATCCTCATACATCACATTGAAAGCACCAGAAAATCACATGGATTGTGGAGTGGTCGGTCCATGTTCGTTTGGCTCGAACCCTCCATGTTAGAGCAGTAGCAAGAATCTCATGGGGAGATATTCAACATAAATGAAAACTCAATGAATATTATTCCAAATCACACCCCTACATTGATGGTTTTGAAGGAGGAGGTGTGAGGAAGAAGATGAAGTCATTGAATAATGTCAGTGTTTGTCATCTCCACAAGGCACTTCCGATCAGAACATAGGGTTGGTTCCTTGTTCTTCGATTCACAGTTCGGGGTCTCTCTTCACCGCTCATCGGAACCGGCTCCGTCCTCCAAGTGTCAGGCATCGCGACACATTACCGGATCTTCGTCGCTTGGTGAAGTCATTCCAATTCCTCCCCCCAAGCTCCCTATTAATAGGAGAGGGGGAGGGTAAATAATGAATGTGGAATTTATGAAGGAATATTTAATTGGATCCTTCATAAATTCTAATGACGTTGTTACATAGTATTTGATTATCAATCCATATAATTTAAATTTTCTCAATTAAATGAGAGGTTTTACAAGGAACTTCTTTATTTAAAATAGGGATTCTAGTGGTCCCAAACATCATGAATAAAAATGAGGTTACAAGAAAAAAAATTAATTAAAAATGTTAAGTATTTTTTTCTATTATTCCATGAAAAAGTGAAAAGCTTACATCCACCCTTGACCTACTATGTTCGAGATGAAGGACCCCTTATGCTAATACTAGAACTGAAAGTTCAAAAGTTTCCTCATATTTCAATTCCATGAATCAGTTCAAAAGATACAAAATTCTGCTCGCACATTTATTGAACGTGCCTGAAAAAAGTCCAGAAATTCATTCCAAGTACACTAGGCCTCAGAATCACGCACCATCAATTTACATAGACTAGTAAAATTCCTATATATTTAAAAATATCACATGGAATTCCCAAGTCTTTACATTCTCCCCACATCAGGGCTTTGCATCCCTGAAATCCACATCACAAATAATCTTAGAAAACAAGTGGGAGTACTGAGAACGAATTTGAGCCTCCCACTTCCATGTGCACTTTTGGAGGTTTCCATTATGACAATGCATGCACACCAATGGTATAGACCACCCACAAAGTACTCTATCATGTCGATCCTCGATCTCCACAGGAACCTCTATAAACGTCACCCCATCGTCGAGGTCCAGGTTGTCGTGGTTGATGATGTGAGATGGGTCGTGCACGTATCTCCTCAGCCAGGATACATGGAACACGTCATGCACCTGGTGGAACTAAGGTGGAAAAGACAATAGGTAATCTACCTCAACAAATCTGTTGAGGACCTAAAAGGCTCCGATTAACCATGGAGATAACTTGCCTCCTGGAAATATATCATCATTCCTCATTTAGGTGGGGCCCGTAGAATGACATGGTCGCTATCCTCGATCTCCATAGGTCTCGGTATCCTATCGACACAAGACATATTCCTGCTCTGTGCAATCTTCATCTACACATGGATGGTCTACACCTTCTACGTGGTAGCCAGTACCATCACTGGTCCCTTGAGTGGTGACTCCCTAGGGTCAATCCAGTATAAAGGTGATCTTAAAGGTCATCCGTACAGATCCTCGAAAGGTGTCATCCTACTGGTGGAGTGATAGATTTTGTTGTATGAAAACACCAATAAGGGAATGTGATATTCCAGCAACGACTGAAGTCAAGGACACAAGAATGAAACATGTACTCAAGGGTCTGAATTGTATAGACCCGAAGGTTAACGTACATGGAAATTACATTACTTTTGCAGAAAACATAGTAAATAGCAAAAACACACACATAAGGACCGTAATAGTTTAGTGTCTTTGGAAACTAGGAATATAATCTTCTAATCGTGGTGAAAGATCTTCAACATCTCCCATAAAGATCTTCTTTTTTAACCCTAAATCCTTTCTTTATGTCTTGGGGAAAAAAACCTAAAAGGGTGAGCTCAAATGCTCAGTAAGGGTGAACAAAATAAATATCAATCACGTCATATTCATAAGAACATATCTTTTGGAAATCTTAACCTGCAAAAGAGATCATAATTTTATAACATGGGATAAATCATTGTAGTGAAATGTAATCCCAATAATCATAACATAAAACATGAAACATTGTGGAATACACTCATAATCATAGAGAATAATTTCTTATTAGTCAAGACTCATTTCCAAGACTATCTTAGTGTACAATGTCCCTTTCTGAGCCGAGTTCACTCCTCGTTTCAGTCTTGTTTCACTGAACTGGTATAACCTACCGTTCCAACCATGTCTATCTCATGAGATATAAAATCTTTACCCAATGAATTGGAGGGAGATATAGGTCCCACCCATCTCATAATGAAACCATTCTTATGTGTGCCACAAAAATCATAAATCATACATCATTGCATAACCCATGTAATAAAAACGGAATTCTTAAACATCGTGACATCATAAAACAATTCATATAAGATAAAAGATTTCATAAAAAAAATATTTCCATCAAAACATAATCAAATACATGTAATAATAAGGATATAAACAGAACCCTTTTTTATCTTTGCGGGAAAATAATTTTGATAAAACACTTGAACTCCATTCTTGAGGAAAATATCCTTTCTACATCAAAAATACTTTTCCTTTCTTAACATGTCATACCATTTCAAACTCAAAGAAGTTGATTAAAAATAAACATGAAAAATTGTAAATTATGCTTCTTGGAAATAATGTTTTAAAAATCCATTCATGCCCTATAAGTTAAAAAAAATTCTTCTCGTACTTTTGTCGGAAAAGTCAAAAAGTACCTCGTACGAAAAATGACAAAAGATTCCTTTCATATCCTTTACTAAAAACTCACAGAAGGGTAAAATTGGATTTGAAAAATTGTAGGTGGATGGAAATAATATTAAATATTGAGGAAACATGGATGTGGATGATAAAATACACCCCAGTAAATACCGAAGTATAAACAATCTCAGATAAAAATGAGATTGTGATATTTCCCTTACCTTAGGTCCGATTTGCTTCGTATGTGTCTGAACCTCCTGTATAATGATTTAAATAATGTCATAGACTTATTACAGAGTCATACTCATTGTTATTATATCATATATGGTTCACTTATGGATTTATATTACCCATTCTTTTGTAAATTCCATGTTAAATAGAATTTCAGGTAGAATCATTTTATTTGTCATTCGTGTTTTGACTTGTAATTATTCATATGATTACATAGAACATGATTACTTAATTCCAGAATATCAAACATGATTTATATATAATATATATTCATAATATATATATATATATAATAGATCAGTAAATGGAAAAAAATACACCGTTCATGGAGACGGTAGACCATACGTACGCATGTACGCAGTTTTCTTTTCCTTATTGAGTTGACTGGAATTAAGTAGATGAAATATATATATATATATACATAAATCCAGAATCATTATTATGTCATATATTTCATTATTAATTATTATATATACTTTATAATCATTCATGAATGGTTAACGTGGAGAATGAATCTCATCGCATCGTGGAGACGGTAGTCCGGACGTACGCATGATCGATGATATCGTTCTCATGTTCGTGGAATTGTATTGGAGTGTATGTATACTACTTCAGAATCAATAACACTTTACAATAATTATATATAGTTATTATGTACACCATCATACCCATCCAAGTAAGGTGGTGGTGGAAAATAGATTACACCATGGTGTGGAAACGGTATTTCGTACGTACGAACTCGCGGTGATTTCGTTTTCCGTAGGATGGATAGATGGTGAAATAGTGTTGTTTCATACATATAATAACATATCCGTATATGAATGATACTGATTTTATTACTTCATTATGAAAAAACTAAAGAAGAAGAAGTGGAATAAAAAATAAAGATGAAAGAATCGGTAACATGCATTACCTCTTCTTTGAAGCGCCTCTTTGAGACCTCCTTTTGGGGCACTAAAATTGGTCTTTGAGGAAGACCAGAACCTCTAGGATGTTTATAGGGAAGTGTATAAGGGAATTTTTCAGGGGTTGGCTGAGCTTGAAGGCTCAAAGTGGTGTGAGGAAGAGAGGGAGGAGGTGCCCTTTTATAAGGGAGGAGAGGGGAACCTTTGGAATAACTAAAAATATTATTTTATTATAAATCTAAATTCGGTTTTAAATAGCTCCAAATTGATTTATTTCGAATCTAAGGTGGGGATGGGTCGACAACCTCTCATCCAATAGAATTTAGACAAGTTTAGGTTCTTATTTTAACCTTACCATTTAGATTTAACATTAAATTAAATAATTTTACTTTTACCGGGTCTTCTTGTGTTCATATACTATAAGGTTAATAAAGTTACTATAAGCAGCCAAACAGACCCAAAGTTGTTTACTATTAATATATATAACCCTATCTAAGTCATTTGGCCAAACCATTGATTTTTAGGAATAAAATAACAATTACTAATATAATATTTGTTTTAAAAACTATTTTATGTCAATTTTGACACTATTTAGTAATTGATTTTTGTGAAACTCATAACAGAATGATTAGTTCTAAAAAAGTTAATTAAATCAATACTAACATGTCATATTAACGTATAAAATTAGTTTAATTCATAAAAAGTCTCAAATTACATTTATTTTGTTGTTTATAACATCAATTATATCAATATTTCATTAATTAGATAATTACTGCATCATCTTTGTGTCATAAATAAATTAAATTATTTAAAGTCTAAAAATTACAAATAAAATATCATTATGTAGGAAAAAATTTTAGATTTCTAATTAATATTTATATCCGAATTTATCTTATGTATAACCCCATATTAAAAATGATTTACTTATTAAACTTTGATTTTAACTATTTTAAACCTTCTTTAAATAAATTAATAATAAATGTCCTAATCTAATCCAAGTGGGCCTAAATGGTCATATTTTATTCCTAAGGTTGTTTTTGTTCGAATTAAATTTTTCCAATAAAATTAGGACATGTGTTATGATAATAATAATATCATTTTTACCCTTAATTACCCTATTTACTTTTAACCATGGTAAAAAAAGTAAAAAGTTACTATTCACCAAAAATTATTTTCATCTCATTGAACCACATTTTAGTCCTTGATATTAACCGTGTCTCTCGGAGTTTCGAAATTCCACTCACAGTAGCGGTAAAATTATGTTTTATGAAAAATTTAGTTTTTTTAACTACCACTTAGTGGTTTCACTATTCATCAAAAATTGAAAGCTTTCAGAAAAATACCAAAAATTAGGCCTATGCTATATTTGTTATTATGAATTCAAAAATGATGTCTATTTTACCAAATTCAAAACATATCAGTTGCATTAATTAATTTAAAAATTAATTTCCGTCGTCAAAACAAATAGTGTGTTCTAAATAGATAATAACTATCAAAAGGTTGACTGTTGTTTATGTCTGGATTAAATGTGAAATTACATCCAAAAAACAAAAATGTATTAAATTGTAAAAATATATTCTAAATATACTTTGAAACCAATCAAATTAATAATTTGTTACTATTAATTATTTCTATTAAAAAGGTTGTTTTTAATTAAAATTTAGTGATTTTCACTATTCATCAGAAAATGAAAGTTATTCGAAATGTACCTAAATTTCACCCTAAGCTATTTTAGATACTCCGAATCCAGAAATGTAGTCCATTTTGAAAAATAAAAATTACAAAATTTCAAAAAGTGGTTATTACTATTCATAACGGCTAGTTTTAATAATATTTTAATAGCATATCGTTGTTTAGTAAACTCGGTATTGCGTACTACACATGCAATCGAGGAAGGTCACGATTGCGTGTAATGCAAGGAAAGTCAAGGATGCATGTTGTGCAAGATCGTTTTGGTGTAGCGTACAACACAAGACATTAATGAAATTAAAAAGAATATTTTTCATAAAATCTCGGGGTGTTACATTCTACCCCCCTTAAAATGAATTTCGCCCTCAAAATTCGTCGGTGTTATAAATGGTTTACTATTAGAAACTTTCATTAATAGAAACCCACATCGTAAAAAGGAATACCAAAACATGGCTTTAAGAACCAAAGTATGAAATGGAACGGTTATCCAAATTAACTCATCACTGGGTTTCCACGTAAGAGAACATAGGGGAAAATATGGATATGGAAGAAAAATCTAACCATCATGTTCTGATGGAGAGTGGTAGAGAACATGGCTATGAAAAAGCCAACAATCACAAAGCTATTGATTTGTGATTATCTAAGGTACCATCTGATTCATCGGAAATAAGGGAACTAGGACAACATTTTTGGTTTTCAAGATCATTTCCCTAAAGGCGATGAATTAAAAGAAATACTTGCATGATTTTGGTACAATCTCACTGTTGTTTGTGAATTGAACAGTTTCAACTTCATCCCTTAAGGAAATGAAGTTGAATTTATTATTCGTGATGTGTTAGCAGATCATGTGATAGAATGATGGGTTATTCCATCTCTTTCAAACAAAAGGTTAGCAAAAGTTATAAGTCCATCTTATGGTTAGATTAATCGTATATGGTTCCAAAAATGAACTTATACTTCATATATCATACCGCTTAATATAACTAGTTTCTACTAACCAGGGACTTCTTGTAGGCCAGTGGTAGGCGATAAAGGCCAGTCGCACTTCAGTTGTGGGTTTGATTCCCACAGCCTAGTCCGACGCGATGGGCTGTCGCCCATCCTGCAGGTTGTCCTTTTTCTAAAACTGTATTACTATAACATCCCATCAATAATATTGAAAAAACTTCTATCCTTAAACAATACTAACTTATGTCCAACATAATCCATTCCAATCTTTAGGCTTATCCATAATACTACAATCCACTCTCATAATATAGTGAAAACGATTATCAGAGATTTAATACCATCGTTGATCCCCATATATCATGAGATATGTCTTGTTGGTCACATTCCAAACATTCGAAGGCCTTAATCATGTATTCTCTTGAAAAATGAATACCCATTGAACCTTAGTGAAAACATGACTTTAGTTAAAGTTAACACTTTCCACATACCAAAATCCTTAAAATTCTATATACTCAAACCATGATATCACTTAGTCCTTATATCAATCATGAGCTCATGAATACAATCAAACATCTCATTATCTTCTTATCCCTTCATTATGCGCATATCATCTGCTTACCAAAAATATCTCAATCACATTCCATGGTTACTGGTACCATTGAAAACCACAATAGACCAATAAATTTTCCAATATTCCACGATACTATATACAACATTATTTTGGAATCCCATTACATAAACACTTAATCATTCCACCAAATCGTTGTCATATTCAACATCGCCAATAGTGATCGCATGTGACTTCCCTTTGTCCTTTACCTTAAGCGGTTTCTCATGTCGATCATCACTAAACCTTGGATTAGGGAATTTATTAGCATAATGCCCCATTTCCTTGCACTTGAATCATTGAAGTGTAGTAGGTTCATTCTGTGTATCCCTTCCTTTGTTTGCATCATTAGGAATCTTCTTCCCATAATTGCGGCATTCAAATGCCCGATGACCTTCCTTTCCACATTTGAATCATTTACTTGTCCCTTTGAGACAATATCCACCATGATTCTTTCCACACTTTGACCATAAGGAATCATTCATCTTCTTTTCACCATTATTCTAAGATTTCTCCTTGAAATCCATCATTTGTTTCTTGTCAAAACTAAGAGATGGATAAGTAACACCAACTTCCATTTCTACCTTGATAGCACAATGCACAATTTCTTCATAGCTACTGAAGTCTCTTAGTGATAATTCCCCTCGTAGATTTGGTTTTAAGCCACAGAAGAATCGATCAACTTTACATTTAGGTTGGATAATAAATCTAGATGCATACCTTGCAAGCCTTGTAAAATTCACGTCGTATATACCAACAGATTCATCATCCTTTTGATTTAGTTCAAGAAACTCCTTCTCCATCTTTGTTCGAAGAATACGAGGGAAGTACTTATTGAAAAATAAGTCCATGAACTCGTCCCATTCCATGGACTCAATTTCATCTCCTGGCCTCTTATTCTTGATAAGATTCCACCATTGATCAGCATCACCTTCCAAACAATACACTGCTAAGATGACTTTATCATGTTCAGAACATTGAAGAACTGAAAATATCTTTTTAGTAGTACTAAGCCATTGTTCAGCAACAAGTGGATCAGAAGACCCACTGAAAGAAGGTGGACGTTGCCTCATGAAGGACTCAATAGAATATTGTTCCCTTCCCTGCTCATTTGGAAGTCCAGAATGATTCGTAGCTTTTGTAAGTATAGAAATAAGATTTTTCACTCCATCTCCCATAACATATGTTTGTTCAAGAGGACACTCATTGCATTGTCCATGGCATTGATCAACACGGTTCCTTCGGGTTCCAGCCATCATTTAAAACCCAAAAAGAATAGTGTGAGAGGCAAAAATCATAATAAAGGGGGAGTAACTTCAATATCTAACATCATTGGTTTAATCTAATATCGTTACCATAGTTCTAGGATTATATCCTATACGTATACTTATCCTTAGGGACATCCCTAGACATACCTTAGAAATATCTCTAGGGATCTCACTAACGTTTTCGCATCCTAGTTTCCAAAGGTTGACTAAACCTTTCCTCTAATAGCAATTGTAGAGACCCAAAGCTTAACGTACATGGAAATTACATTACTTTTGCGGAATACTTAGTACATAGAAAACACACACAAACAGGGACCGTAATAGTTTAGTGTCTTTGAAACTCGGAATATAATCTTCTAATCTTGGTGAAAGATCTTAAACATCTCCCATAAAGAACTCCTTTTTTAAACCTAAATCATTTCTTTATGTCCTGGGGAAAAGAAAACATAAAAGGTTGAGCTCAAATGCTCAGTAAGGGCAAACAAAAGAAATATCAATCATGTCATATTCATAAGAACATATCTTTTGGAAATCATAACCTGCAAAAGAGATCATAATTTCATAACATGGGATAAATCATAGTAGTGAAAGGTAATCCCAATAATCATAACCTAAAACATGAATCTTTGTGGCATACACACATGATAATATAGAATCAATTCTTATTAGTCAAGACTCATTTCCAAGACTATTTTCGTGGACAAAGTCCCTTTCTGAGTCGAGTTCACTCCTCGTTTCATTCCGGTTTCACTAAACCAGTATAGCCTACCGTTCCAGCCATGTCTATCTCATGAGATATAAAATATTTACCCAATGCATTGGAGAGAGATATAGGTCCCACCAATCTCATAATGAAACCATTCTTATGTGTGCCACAAAAATCATAAATCATACATCATTGCATATCCCATGTAATAAAACCGGAATTATTAAACATCGTGACATCATAAAACAATTCATATAAGATAAAATAAATCATAAAAAAAAATTTCCATCACAAAATAATCAAATCCATGTAATAATAGGGATAGAAACAGAACCCTTTATTATCTTAGTTGGAAAATAATTTTGATAAAACACTTGAACTTCATTCTTGAGGAAAATATACTTTCTACATAAAAAATACTTTTCCTTTATTAACATGTCATAACATTTTAAACTAAAAGAAGTTGATTAAAAATAATCTTGAAAACTTGTAAAGGAAGCTTCTTGGATATAATGTTTTAAAAATACATTCATGCCGTATAAGATAAAAAAACATTCTTCTCGTACTTTTGTCGGAAAAGCAATAAGTACATCGTACGAAAAATGACAAATGATTCCTTTCATATCCTTTACTAAAAACTCACCGAAGGGTAAAATTGGATTTAAACAATTGTATGTGGATGGAAATAATATTACATATTGAGGAAACATGGATGTGTATGATAAAATACACCCCAGTAAATACCAAAGTATAAACAATCTCGGATAAAAATGAGATTGTGATATTTCCTTTACCTTAGGTCCGATTTGCTTCTTATGTGTCTGAACCTCCTCTATAATGACTTAAATAATGTCATTTACTAATTCCAGAATCATACTCATTGTTATGATATCATATATGGTTCACTTATGGCTTAATATTACCCGTTCTTTTGTAAATTCCATGCTAAAGAGCGTTTTTGGTAAAATCATTTCATTTGTCGTCCGTGTTTTGACTTGTAATTATTCATATGATTACTTAGAACATGATTACTTAATTCCAGAATATAAAACATGATTTATATATAATATATATTCATAATATATATATATATTTAATAGATCAGTAAATGGAATGAAATACACCGTTCATGGAGACGGTAGACCGTACGTACGCATGTACGCTGTTTTATTTTCCTTATTGAGTTGAATGGAATTAAGCAGATGACATACATATATATACACATAAATCCAGAATAATTATTATGTCATATATTTCATTATTAATTATTATATATACTTTATAATCATTCATGAATGGTTAACATGGAGAATGATTCTCATCGCGTCGTGGAGACGGTAGTCCGTACGTACGCACGAGCGATGATATCGTCCTCATGATCGTGGAATTGTATTGGAGTGTATGTATACTATTTCAGAATCAATATCACTTTACAATAATCATATATAGTCATTATGTACACCATTATACCCATCCAAGTAAGGTGGTGGTGGAAAATAGATTACACCACGGCGTGGAGACAGTATTCCGTATGTATGCACGCGCGGTGATTTCGTTTTCCATAGGATGGATAGATGGTGAAATAGGGTTGTTTCATACTTATAATAACATATCACTATATGAGTGATACTGATGTTATTACTTCATGATGAAAAAACTAAAGAAGAAGAAGTGGAAAAAGAAATAAAGATGAAAGAATCGGTAACGGGCATTACCTCTTCTTTGAAGCGCCTCTTTGAGACCTCCTTTTAGGGCACTAAAATTGGTCTTTGAGGAAGACCAGAACCTCTAGGATATTTCTAGGGAAGTGGAGAAGGTAATTTGGCAGGGTTTGGCCGAGCATGAAGGCTCAATGTGGTGTGAGGAAGAGAGGGAGTAGGTTCCCTTTTATAAGGGAGGAGAGAGGCACCATTGGAATAACTAAAAATATTATTTTATTATAAATCCAAATTCGGTTTTAAATAGATAAAAATTGATTTATTTCGAAGATAAGGTGGGGATGAGTCTTAATACTCTCATTCAATAAAATTTAGACAAGTTTAGGTTCCTATTTTAACCTTATCATTTAGATTTAACATTAAATTAAATAATTTTACTTTTACCATGTCTTCTTGTGTTCTTATACTATAAGGATAATAAACTTACTATAAGCAGCCAAAGGAACCCCAAGTTGTTTATTATTAATATATATAACCTTATCTAAGTCATTTGGCTGAACCTTAGATTTTTAGAAATAAAATAACAATTACTAATATAATATTTGTTTTAAAAACTATTTTATGTCAATTTTGACACTATTTAGTAATTGATTTTTGTGAAACTCATAACAGAATGATTATTTCTAAAAAAGTTAATTATATCAATACTAACAAGTCATATTAACCTAGAAAATTAGTTTAAGTCATAAAAAGTCTCAAATTATATTTATTGTGGTGTTTATAACATCAATTATGTCCATATTTCATTAATAAGATAATTACTGTATCATCTTTGTGTCATAAATAAATTAAATTCTTTAAGTCTAAAAATTACAAATAAAATATCATTATGTAGGAAATTTTTTTAGATTTGTAATGAATATTTATATGCGAATTTATCTTATGTATAACCCTATATTAAAAATGATTTACTTATTAAACATTGATTTTAACTATTTTAACCATTCTTTAAATACATTAATAATAAATGTCCTAATCTAATCCAAGTGGGCCTAAAAGGTCCTATTTTATTCCTAAGGTTGTTTTTGTTCGAATTAAACTTATCCAATAGAATTAGGACATGTGTTAGGGTAATAATAATATCATTTTTACCCTTAATTACCATATTTAGTTTTAACCGTGGTAAAAAAAGTAAAAAGTTACTATTCACCAAAAATTATTTTCATCTCATTGAACCACAATTTAGTCCTTGATATTAACCGTGACTCTCGAATTTTCGAAATTCCACTCACAGAAGTGGTAAAATTAAGTTTTATGAAAAATTCAGTTTTTTTAACTACCACTTAGTGGTGTCACTATTCATCAAAAATTGAATGTTTTCAGAAAAATATCAAAAATTAGGCCTAAGATATATTTTATATTATGAATTCAAAAATGATGTATATTTTACCAATTTCAAAACATATAATTTTCATTAATTAATATAAAAATTAATTCCCGTCGTCAAAACAAATAGTGTGTTCTTAAGAGATAATAACTATCAAATGATTGACAGTAGTTTATGTCTGGTTTAAATGTGAAATTAAATCCAATAACCAACATTGTATTAAATTGTAGAAATATATTCTAAATATACTTTAAAAACAATCAAATTAATAATTTATCACTATTAATTATTTCTATTAAAAAGGTTGTTTTTAATTAAAAATTAGTAATTTTCACTATTCATCAGAAAATGAAAGTTATCCGAAAAGTACCAAAATTTCACCCTAACCTAATTTCGATATTCCGAATCCAGAAATTAAGTCCATTTTGAAAAAAAATTCAAAATTTCAAAAAGCGGTTATTACTATTCATAACGGCTAGTTTTAATAATATATTAATAGCATATCGTTGTTTAGTGAAACTCAGTATTGCGTACTACACACACTATCGAGGAAGGTCGCGATTGCGTGTAATGCAAGGCAAGTCAAGGATGCGTGTTATGAAAGCTTCTTTTAGTGTAGCGTATAACACAAGACATTAATGAAATTAAAAAGAATATTTTTCATAAAATCTCAGGGTGTTACATGAATGGACTTCTCAGTCTGGCCACCCATTTGAGGATGGAAGGAGGTGCTCAAACGAAGCTGCTTCCGGAAAGCCACATGAAACACCTTCCATATCTGGAAGTGAAAAATGCATCATTATCGGAGACAATCATTGAGGGTACTCCATGTAGCCACACAATCTCATGCACATAGAGGCGTCCTAAGAATTCTACTGAACCATGCTCTCTTATCGGTGGGAACTGGGTTGACTTGATGAGTTGGTCGATGATCACCCAGATAGAATCATTGCCCCTGGATATACGTTGAAGTACAATCACGACTTCCATGGATACCATATCCCACTTCCACTATGGGACCTCTATAGGCTAAACCAAGACTACCGGTACCTGATTCTCTGCCTTCACTTGTTGACAAGTGAGGCACTGAGAGACAAACAATACTACTTCTTTCTTTATTCCGGGCCACTAGTGCTATCGTCGGAGGTCCTAGTACACATTCTCCACTCTTGGATGTACCGCTATAGGGGATGTGTGTATCTCTCTAAAAAAATCTCCCTAAGTGCCACTCGTACCATGGTACATCCTCTAAAGAGGATCACATGCTCCGTAGCTTCACAAAATCAATCAGGTGCCTATCTTGAGGAAATATGAACACATCTAGCCTCGTAGTCAGTGTCCCTGCGATGTGCCTCCCTGATGTGCTATAGAATTGGGGGAGTGAATGTATGAGACTGAAGAGAAGATGCTCAATCTCATTCCAAAAAGGATATCTGCAAAGTGGCCAATTGCTCTATTACCTCACCATGCATCTGTATACCAGATCTCTTGCCGAGTGAATCTGCTACAATGTTCCATTTTCCAAGAGTATAAACTATTGAGAAGTCACAATCCTAGAAAAACTCAATCCCACGTCGTTGTCTAAGGTTCATGTACTTCTAAGAGATGATATACTAGAGATTATTTTGATCAGAGTAGACTGTAAAACACTCACCCACCAAGTAATGTCGCCACATATACTAGGAGAAGACCACTATTGCTAATTCAAGGTCATGGGTAGCGTAGTTCTGCTCATGTTGTCTCATCTGTCGAGAAAAATATGTGTTCACTACTCGCTCCTGCATCAGGACACATAGGAACCCGACCCCTGATGTGTCACAAAAGTCTAAGTAACCAACACCCTCCTCTGGAAGCCTCAATTTGGGGGCACTAGTCATCTTCTTCCTCAGCTCCTAAAAACACCCCTGGCATCTCTTTAACCACATGAAGGGTTTCCCCTTCTTTTTCAATGCTAATAAAGGTTTTGCAACTCCAGAGAAATCTGGCACAAACCTCTGATAGTATCTGGCCAAACCCCGGAAACTCCGTACCTCCGTCACACACCTAGGTGGATCGCATGTATATACCGCCTCAATATTCAAGGGATCCACCGCAACTCCAGTATCTGAGATGAAATGTCCCATAATGTGAACCTCTCGAATCTAGAACTGGAACATCAAGAGCTTAACAAAATGTTGGTGCTCTCAGAGCATGTCTAGAACAATATGAAAATGATAGGCATGCTCCTCCTCAGTAGCTGAGTAGATCAGAATATAATCAATGAAGACCACTGCAAAGCGATCTAGAAATGGAAATAAGATCCAATTAAAAAGACCCATGAACACTAATGTAGTATTGGTCATGTTGAACGGAATGAATAAAACCTCACAATGGCCTTACCGAAATCTAAAAGTCTTCTTTTGCACATCATTGTCTTGTACTCTGAGCTGGTGATAGCCTGATCTATGGTCTATATTTGGGAACCACTATGATTCCTTCAGCTGATCAAAGTGGTCATTAATCCTCAGTAGTGGGTACATGTTCTTCACGGTAACCTGGTTCAGGCACCAATAGTCAACACAAAGCCTCAAGCTCGCATCTTCCTTCATCGAAAACAGAATTGCGACTGCCCAAGGAGAAACACTAGGCGAGATGAACCCCTTTCCCTGTAAGTCCTCAAGTTGTACCTGCAGCTCAAAAATCTCCGCCGGAGACATCTGATCCGATGGGGTGAATATCGGTATCATCTCGAGGTACATGTCAATATCAAATTCCACCTCTCTATGAATAGGTAGACCCAAAACATCATCAAGGAAGACATACGCATACTGATCCACCACTACAGGATAGCTCAGACTCCCCACATTACCCGCTCAAAGGTTAAGGCTAGCTAACTGATGATTGATCGGCTGCACTCTACTCCAGATAAGTCCATCCTGTTCTGCAAAGGATACCGTTTTTCTGGGGAAGGTAAACCAAGTCCCATCTGTCCAGACACACTGCACTTTGCGCCTAATACAATCAATCTGAGCAAGGACAGTTGATAACCTATCAATACCCAAGATGACGTTGTAAGGCCTTAACGCCTATACTAGAAGATCCAAGTCGAAGCTCTTGCCTCCTAGATTAATCTAACACTACCGAAACCAGTGTGTAATTGTCAAATCGTCTCCTATAAGAGTCTTTATCCATAAGGATCGAGCCAACAATTCATTCGGAATCTTTGAGCTCCGAACAAAAGTCATACAAATAAAATAATGACTGGAACCTGTTTGTATAAGTACTGCAGCTAAGGAGGAGTAGACACGGATCGTACCTAGTACAATCTCCGTAGATCCATGGTCGTAGGCCTCAACTGCTAGGAGATGATCTCTCCCCTATCCACATGCTTCTTGTCGTCTGGGTGAACCACCTGGTGGTGGTGGCGGTATCATCTCGACTCGTCGCCCACCGCCAACTACATGGCCACGTCTGCCTGCTCCACGCATACCTCATCCGTCAACACTCTGTCTCTACTTGGGCGGTACTTCGACCGTCTTCTAATCATCTGTACGGTGGGTCGGGAAGTGAGGAGCCATGTGACCCTGCCTACGGCATGTGAAACACTGCTTTCTATTAGCATGACTTTCTCTATCTCTAGTGCCCCGCACAACTGACCCTGAATCCTGCGGTCATCCACCTGTAGGTCCGGTCCTCTTGGACCTCTATGAAATCTGTCTACTTCAAGCTGTAGAAGTCTCCACTACGTGATGCCCAGTGGTGAGTCTCATTGTTGGTGACTGCTCATCAAGAAAACTCTCCACTATGAGGGCTCGTTCTAACACCCCCACCTATGTTGGGATGCTGAGATAAATCATCGAATCCCTAATCTTTTACCTGATTCCCTTCTCAAAGGTCCGAGCCCTGAATAATGGGTCCCACACCATATCAGTGGAGTAGCGTGAGAGGTCGGTGATCCTTGCTAATTACTAAGCCACAATCATGCTGCCCTACTGTAGATGAAGAAGCTCCTATATGCGCACAGAGTGAAAGGTCACTGGAACCAACTCTACCCAAAATAGGCTCTCAAAGTCTACCTAGATAAGTGTCACCTCATCGTGAACATGGAGCATCATGCTCCACCATCTGCCTACTACATCCTGTAGAAGCATGGCGACATGGATCACCGTGAGATCAGCTGGTCTCCCTACGAGTCGAAAGACTCTCACAACGACCTCGAGACAATCCTTAGCCACCTGTGGGTCCGTCTCTCACATAAACCTAGGTGGCCTATGAAGCTCGAACTCATGAAATGTGCTTAAGCAGCGTGTACCATCTACTGTTAGGGATGGTGGCATCGGTGGCCCAATGGGTAATGGTACCTATGGTGGCTCCACTGGTGCCATTACAAGAAGAGGCCGCTGCACTGAGGCCTCATCGCTCGGTAGGATATCAGCATGTTGTATACCTGGAACCATAGCTGGCTATCTAAGTGGAGGAATCCTGAAAAGAAACAGGTGAGCCACAATAAATAAGTTATACATGGTGAGCTGACTAAAAGAGATCACAAAGCTAACATTTCTAAGCTCACACACAATCAGTGTTTTCATACACTAAGTGAGAAATAAGAAGTCAGGGTCCTAGTGTATGGATACATCGGCCGGTGCACCAAAACTGGATTCCCACAACTATTAATCATACTCATAATACTTAAAAATATTTCCATTAAAAAATATCAGCAACCAATATTCTATGGTATAATCGATTTCTCTAATACCAATTTGTCATGACCCATCCCCTGAGGCCCATGCCGTGACTACCCCATGTCTGCCTTCCATTGGGTAGGGGCTGGCGACTAGCATCGAAAGGTGTAATCCCCCAAACCGGGAATGCATTTCTTTTATAATATGTAAATACAAGCATCAAAGCACACAAAAATATATGAACCCATGTAAACTATAATAGTAGAAAGAGTGTGTACAAAAAGAAAATGGGGCCAGAATACAAGCCCAACTGGAAATTACAAGAAAACTGGAATGTTTAATTAAACTGAAACAGCTCCTGTGAACACCCACCAATGATCCTACCTGAAGCATAGGTAGACCTCTTGAATAGTCATCCCTATAGTACGCCTTGTCTAATGTCCACCTCCGAGCTACCTCCAGTCCTAATACAAACATCCCCAATTAGCAATGCATGTCATCTACACCAAACACAATAAGGGGTGGGAATAGACTATGTAGGGGTGAGAATAACTATACTCAATAGGGACCCTGAGACACTCAAATGTCTCACGAAACCAACAAAAAATAAAACACAAATCCTGAAACCATTTGAAAACCCTACTTTGGTATATGACCATACGTATACATAAGTTATCAAGAATACCCATCTCATTCGTGAGGAAACACATGTCCCTACTCTTATACCAAATCTCAGCTGTTCCACAAACGATGGAATACCACGAAGGTAACCCCATAATGGTAAGTACCACAAAGGTAATTCCACACAGAGAATACCACAAAGGTATCACCACATATATAAGTGCCAAAAAGGTAAACCACAGAAAAGAATAACTCAAAGGTATCACCACGAATGTAAAGACCCATCTCACACCTGGTATATGTTATGTATAGAATTACAGATGATTATTTGTAGGCTAGATCATCTTGTTCTATTATGAATCTCTATTGCTGACCCACGCAAGATGGATAAGTAATTGACCGCCACTAACCCACACAGGATTGATAGGTAACTTTCCCCCACTAACCCACATTGGATCTATTCCACACAGGATCATTGAGACTTGACCCACACAATACCTGACCAATATGAAATTGATATATGCTAGCCCACATAGGATGAATGTTCTTTCATCACGTTACATTCAGCTGACGGGTTTCCGCACGGAGCTCGCTTGATTCCGGGAGGTTCCATTCCTCAATCCACATGTCAAAAATACAGCTCCCATGAAGTCCCATGAAAAAGTATCCCAAAGGTTAGTCATATCAAAAGGGACCCAACGCAACCGACTATATGTTAGTCAAACACATGGTCTGTATGTTATTAGCATTTCTGCTCTAAGGGCCCGGTTGGATTCGGGGTTGGATCCAGCCAAGCCATACTCCAACATTTTCTAAAACTTCTGTGGAGTATTACAAAAGGACCATCTTGATCCTAGGATTATAGTGCTATAGAAATTTCAACAATAGGACTCACGTAGCTCTTGATATGGCTGAAAGAGAAAAAAGGGGTTGAAGTTGGTCCGGGTCCAATCCGACAAAGTCGAACCAACCGGACCCGACCCACTAGGTCCGACCTAGCCCGCTGGGTCCGACCGTGCCCACTAGTTCTTCCGCGGCCCATAGGGTCCCACCTGGCCCGCAGTGCGGCAGCCTGTTGGCCTCGCGGTGCAGCAGCTCGTGGTGTGGACCACGCTATGCAGCCCGCTGGGCACCCACGGCAGGCCCGATGGCCGACCGCTCCTTCGCGTGACGCATTCACGCGCCGCCCCATCACTAGCGGTCGACATTGAGTCAGCTGCCCTTCCTTCGCCACTGTGGCACAAGGATGCAGTTCTTCTCCAATGGGCAGGGAGAATGCGGGACGCCGCCCCTTCATGCAGCTGGCACATGCCGACGGCCGCCCTTGCTCTGCCACGGTCGGCCGGAGTTCCAGCCTCCTTTCTCGGGCCTATCAGTGTCGATTTCTGGCACCATTCACCATCCTCCTCCTTCTCTTAGAATGCCCCGATATTCAAAAGGATTCCGGAGTGGATGGGTCATATTTTTTGGCTTTCACCCTCCATGTTTGAATGGTAGCAAGCGGCTCATGGGAAGAGATTCAACATAAAAGAAAAACCAACGAAGATTAATCAAAATCACACCCCTACCTTAAACCAAAGGAGGAGGAATAAGGGAGAACACAAAGTCATTGAAGAATGTCGGTGTTTCTTGTCTCCACAAGGCACTTCCCATTCGGGTTCAGAGTTAGTTCCTTGTTTTTCGATTTGTGGTTCGGCCTCGTTCGTCACCGCTTGCCGGAACTGGCTCCCTCCTCCAAGTGTTGGGTGTCGCGTCACTTTACCAGAGCTTCATTGCTTAGTAAATCCATTCCAATTCCTCCCCCCAAGCTCTATATAAATAATAGGGGGGGGGGGTAAGTAACAATCATAGAATTTATGAAGGTTCATTTAATTGGAACCTTCCTAAATTCCAACGACGTTGTTACATAGTATTTGATAGTGAAGACATTTAATTTATGTTGGTGCAATTAAATCCGAGGATTCATAAGGAAATTCCCCATATAAAAGGGGGTTTTGGGTGGTCCCCACCACCATGAATAAAAATGTGTTTACAATAAAAAAGTAAAATAAAAATGTTAAGTATTTTTATTTTTTTTGTATTCATCCACGAAAAGTGAAAAACTAACTTCCACCCTAGACAAACTACGGTCGAGGTGAAGGTCTCCTTAAGTGAATACTGGTGCTGCGAGTTCAATGGTGTCCTCAAATTTCTATTTTGAGAATTGGTTCAAAAGTTAAAAAAACCTGCTTGTTCGTTTACTAAACGTGGATGAAAATTTTTTAGAAATTCATTCTGGTTACGCCGGGCCTCGGAATCACGCACTGTCAATTTTCGTGGACTCGTAAAGTTCCCATATATTAAAAAAATTCTCTTGGAATTTCCGGGACATTACAATAAATTAATATAAATAATATTTTAATATATTATATAAAAGAAAAAAAATTCCATTAAAATAACTACAATAAGGTTGAATATTTCCAAACCAATCCACGTGGGGTTTATTTTCCATTAAATATTATCAATATTAACCCTAAAGAGTAAAAAACCCATGTTGCCATTTTAAGAGTCAAATTTTTTAACTGAGTTAAAAAAAATTATATGGTTAATTTTTTGACCTATAGAATCACCCAATGTTTCATGGTATGCTTCTCTTTGAATAATACAGCAGTGTGCGTTGTACGCAACACATAGTTCTAGTGCAACTTGACGTAAAAACTAACAATTTAGAAAGCGGATATGAATAATAATAACCACATTTTCATTTTTATATATATCTCATATTATTTTAGTATTCATATTTTTTGTTTCTTATACATAATATAATGACAAATTCTTTTTTTTAGAATAAGGAAGTATTTTTAAAAAATGGAGTATTTTCTACCTTTTAATAGTGAAACCTTTCTAAATCAAATATTTGACACTTTTATATTTTAAATTTTATGACATTAAATTCATCTTTAGATGAAAGATATTAAAATTTAGTTTTGATTAATTTTTGGTGTTTTCCTGAAAACATTCATATTTTGATACATAGTAAAATATAATAAAATTTAATTGAAAACCACATTTTTAATCAAAATAATTTATTTTGGTAAATTATACACTGGAATGGTTTTGAAGTATAATTATATTATATTTTTATAAATTAATCCAATTTTGGTCATTAGAAGTAATTTTACTTTTAAATTGTACAAAAAAACATATCAATCAATTGACAATTTTTTATTCTCAAAAACTTGCATGCTGGTTTTGAATTCAACAATTAATTTTAAATTAATTAATGAGACTAATATGTTTTGAATTTTGAAAAATAAAAATCACATTCAGATTCAGAATATCATAATTAGATAAGGGTGAAGTTATTTTATTTTTACTGAAAAACATCAATTTTTTAATAATTGTGAAAAACCCTACGTTATTGTTTAAAACAGACTTTTATTTAAATAATAATAATTATTATTTAAATTTATTTTAAATTTAAAATTGATTCACAATACCTATATTAGTCCAATTTTATTCATTGGATTTGTTTTATATTATGATTAGATATAAAAAAATTTATTTATGTTTTCAGCATCCTTTACCCACCTTCAAGGCACATTTTCAAATTTGAATAAAATTAATTTTACCGCTTCTATGAATTGAATTTCAAAAATATGAGAGACACAGTTGACATAAGTAAGCTAAATTCGGTTCAATGGGAAAAAAATCATTTTTGGTGTATATTAACTTTTGAATATTATTAACCACTGTTGAAAGTAAAAAAGATAATTAAATGAAAAAATGATATTATAATTACCCTAACACAATTATTAATTGTATTGGATAAGTGTATTTTGACAAAAATCAACCTTAGGAATAAAATATGATCTTTTTTAACAATATGGATTATATTAGGACGTTTAATATTATGTTATTTAATGAAGAATTAAACGTGTTAAATTCAAATTTTTATAATTAATATTTTTTTAATATATGTTTATACAAAAGATAAATTTGACTATAAATATTAATTAGAAAGCTAAAATAATTTCCCACATAATTTTATTTTATATATAATTTTTAGAAATTAAATAATAAAGTTCATTTATTAAACAATGATGATGGAGTAATTACCTTATTAATGAAATATTAAAATGATTGATATAAAAAATATCTAAATAAATGTAAATTGAGACATTTGATGCATTACACTAATTTTATAAGTTAATAAGATGATTTATGGTTGATTAAATAATTTTTTTGAAGTGATAATGTTTTTTGTACATTAAAAAAAATACTAAATAGTTTCTAAATTGTCATAAAAGTGTTTTTAAAACAAATATTATATTATTAAATGATATCATATTTTTAAAAATTTATTGTTTTCCAAAAAATAATAAATAATGACATTTATATCATAAATGAACAACTTGAGGTATCTTGGAATTTTATAGTATGTTTATTAACCATGTAACATAAAAATACAAGGAGACATCTTAAAAGTTAAACTATTTAAATATGAGTTAAAACTAAATGATAAGGGTAAAATGGTGACCTAAACATGTCAAAGACCTGTCAGATGAGATTATTGCGACCATAAACACCTTATCCTTGAATTAAATCCATTTGAAGACATTATAATCCTAAAATAATTTCATTATAAAATAATATGTCAATTTTTTCGTAAAGTAACCCTCACATCTCTAATAAAAAGGTACATCCCTTCTCTCAAAATGACACATCCAAAGGCATTTTTCTCAGACAAAACCTTCTCAAATGTCCTCCCAAATACCCTCACATAAACCTATAGGCCTTACTTTGATCAGAAATCCAACCTCACGATCCCTTTTGATCAAATTAAAAGTAAGAACCATAAGAATTGGTAATAATTTGATCACCTCTTTCAAAGTTTTTTTCTTATTCCACATCCTATTTCATTATTGTTCACATAAAAAAATAATATATCCGGTACCTTATACATAATATTATGTTATTATAAATATTTTAAAACCATATTAATTATTCTATCTATCCTATGAATGACAAAGTCAACGTACATGCGTACGTAGGGCTTACCATCTCCCCGTCATAGTGTTGTTTGTTATTCGACACCTAATTATTTGGATGGGTATAATAATAAGTATAATTAATGTAAATAATAAAATATAAAATGTTAATTATTTTTTCATATTTGATATATCATCCAATTACATATGATTCCACCATCAAAAGAATGATATTGTAGCTCATGTGTACGTATGACATACAGTCTCCATGATGCGATGAGATGTCATTCCCCATAAAAACATTTCAAGACTAATTTTCATTTTATGATTGAAAATAATATTAAGGAACATAATCTCTTTCTGGATAGGAATAAGATACATCCCATCCATAACAAACATGACTTACATAACCAAATTTATCATGGAAAACAAATCAGTTAACACCCGAAACAATAATACTAATGAAATATTATTAACAGAGAAATATTTGAAGATCATATATGATATAATATTTGTGTATTCAGTTCACGAATATTATAATAACAATTATTTAACCATTATACAGGTTGTTAACATACCCTCGAATGACGATCAATACAAGGAAAGGGTTAATTTTACAATCTCTTTATTTATCTGAGGTTGTTTATATGTAAGTTTGTAGTGGGACTTCATTATCATCCGCACTCGTGTTTCTAAAAAATTTATATCAAAATATTTTTACTATTTCTTATAATATGTGTAAAATTCATTTATAACCTTGTTTTACTTTTTATAAAATGTTTTGAAAGAATATTTTCATCGTTTTCCGAAAAAGGTGCATTATGAAATTTTCGACAAATTAAGGTAATAATGTTTTTTAACATATACAGTGGGTGTGGATATTTTCAATAGTTATAACAACTTCCAAACATACCATAAAGTATTATTATAATATTTTCAAAATAATTTTTTTTATAATTACGTGACTAATAAATTATTTTTAAATAGAAAGATATATTTCTCTCAAATAGTTTTGATTTCTTTTATGTCAACATACTTTGATGGATTTTATATTTGTTTGAAGTTGATTTATTATGATAAAATATTCCATATTGTAATTACGTTTTTGTGATATGTTTGAATGTGGAATTGTTATTTTTATACCATTCGTGGTTAGAGTTAACTTCATGACGTTTTGTATGCTTGTTTTAATAAAAAAAAATTATGTTATATTTCAATTGTTTCATATGTGGAATGCATTGGACATAGTAAGTGATGAGGAGAGCCTGATATATCTCCTTGATGAATCGGTAGTCCTCGTGTGACCAACTAGTGTCTTGGAACAAGGTCTTGACAAAATATTATTTGGATTCTTGGCCTGATGCCTTAAATTTGTGGTTATGATGTCCATCATTATGCATTCCATCATTATGAAATTAGATATTGATATCCCATGTGATTATTCAACTAGTGGAATATCCATGTGAATAAGTAAATGTAATTACATGATTTATATTTGCCATTTTAGGATTATGTTAATGTTTAAAAATCTCGTGTTTTAGTCTTCTACATAGCCTTAAATGTTTATTCTTATTTATTTATGTTTCCCCTATATTGTTAACTTTTATGAGAATTTCACCTCACCCCTTTTATTTGTATTATTTTTTATAGGATGTGAAGAATAAAATTATGACTGACCAACAGGGATAGGATAAGAGATATGACTGTGTTATATAAAGACACAATTTTTCATTTTTTAATTCATAATGTAATGTAAAACATATATACGTATCAAGTACTTCCATTGATAGTAAACTAATTGGCCTTTAGGGATATGATTCCTTTTATAATACCAATGTTATATAATAATGCACTGACTTTAGGTAACTGGGGTTGGGGTGTTACAGTTGGTACTAGAGGAAGTATAGTACAACCCTGAGAAACTAGATTTAGAAAAACTATCATTATAGAGCACTTACCTAAGATAGAATTTGTGGATCGGGGTAAAAGAACATCCAAAATTTTTGGTAATGTAGATATTATTTGGGTTTTCCAATAAATACATCCATGTATGGATACAAGCTGGTAGAGGTGGCTCTGGAATAGATGTACCAAGGTGTAAAACCCAAAATCACCACTTTGAGCTACACTTGAATGAGAACTGGTTCACAACAATCAGCCTTGCTGCACTATTGGTTACAACACTCTCTGGGGATATGATTAGGAAAATTTACATTTTCCTTACCAACCATTATGAAGGATTTATGAGTAAATACATTCTCAATGAAAACATTTTTTTTATGAGTGTGGATAATATCCATAAACTGTTCAATTTATGTAAAGTATTTTACAAGATGAGAATTAAGTATTGTGATTCATAAACTAATCCAATGTATGCCATTATTTATAAAAGGCCCTTGTTGGATGGAATAGAAACTGTATCAATGAACTCAATCCATGAATGGATTTCCATCCAAATAAAGATAATTATAGTGGAGATGGTTATTCAACTGTTACTGAATAACTTATAACCATACTGGGGAAACTCACTTAGGTTATGAATAATAACCTTACACATATGGAGAACCCTGATCAACAATATAGAGGATCAATGTTAGAACTTAACATGAGGAAACAATGACCAACATTAAATGGGATTACAAATCCATTTGTAACTAAGCAATGGATAAATTCCTTAGAAAAAATATTTCATGCTTTGGGTCTTAGTGAAAAAGAAAACCTTGTCATGGTAGTTTATCGCATCATGGGATATAAAGATCGATTTTTGTCATTAATTATAAAAAAATATTGATTAAGAAGAATAAAATATATAATGGAGGGAGTTTAATGATGTTTTCATTGAAAAATTCTTTCTTCGTCACCATCAAGTAGATATCGAAATACAATTTCTGAGTCTGTGGAAAAACGGTTATGATAATGTCAAAAATTATGAGGCAAAATTTACAAGTTTGGAAAGTCCTTCCACATATTACAAACATATCCCAAGGAGTATTGTTGATCAATTATTTAATGGGTTAAAACCTTTTCTCCATCGATCATTAGTCACACAATCCTTCTCATCTTACGAATATGTAGTTTCGTTTTCTATCAAGATAGAAAAAGAATTATATAAGTCTTATGACATTAAAATATATCAAGAGAAGAATAGAACAGTAGAGCAAAAGAAAAATAAAGGAAAAAATGGAAATAAGTAATTTCCCTTATGTGATAATTGTGGGGAAAACACCTTGGTACTTGCCTAAAAAGAATGGAATTTTGCTAAAAATGTAGAGAAAATGGTAACTTGGAACGTGATTTCAAGGGAAAGAAAGAAACTATAAATGTTGAATGATACAATTTTTGAGAAATGGGAAATTATGACAATGAATGTACTAAGAACCAAGAAAACTTATCTTATAAAAGGAAAAGGGAGAAAGGCCAAGATTATGTTATTACTACAGTTGAAGTGGAATAATTAATGTATTTGTTTTTTTGGATTAAAGAATTATTTTATTGTTATAAGAAGTATGTATTATATATATCTAAGGATTATATTATAGTAATTTTTGTTTTCATTATGGTGTTAATATGATAACGGTAATCATATTTTCAGTATGTCACAACAAGAGAAACATAACGTTATTTGTGGAATCCGATGATTCATTTTATTTTAGAATTTTGAGTCCTTTTAGAGGATTTTTGGATAGAAGTATTTTGGAAAAATATAATGGTTGTAATGGATTAATTTGGAAATTGGGTACTATTGTTTAATATTAAAATATTTATTAAGATTATTTCTAGATTTTTATTAAAATTAAAACCTAGAGTTCGGGCGATAACTCGTTGCGTCCGGTAAGCCCGCAAGACATGAACCTGCAACCGAAAAGATACATGGTTGTATCACCTACCACTATCCTATGCGAATTCATAGTTTGAGTAGTGTATTTTTTTAAATATTCTTATAGATGACATATAAATTCATTTATTTGGAACCCTATACAATTAGGATAAACAGAATGTTTTTGAGGTCTATTATCTTTTGAAGTGAATGATAAGATTGTGGTAGGATGGAACTCAACATGTCAAGTAATATTTTTTATTATTATATGAAGATATTAATTATTAATGTTTACGGAAAGGATCGTAAAAAATGTTTTATTCGAATACCTTATGATTTGATGAAATGATGATATTTTAATTCATCATATATTTGTGGCTTTGAAGCCCCCAATTTTCCATCCAACTATTTGTGATTGAGGACCTCAATCACTCCCTATAAATATTTACATTTTTCATCTATTTATAAACTCCTCCAATTTTCTCTTTTTGGAAATCCTAATTTGGTGGTGACTTTTTCATTTTCCTTTACATCTTATTAAGTTTAAATTTTGTTAACCCTATTTCCGATATGGGTTTTCCACAAAGTTATTTTTTTGAAGAAAATTTTAAAATTGTGAGGGTGAAATTTATTAAAGGAGGGAATAATGTAACACTACAAGCATCCACGTTGCACTTCTCTTTGAATAATACAATATCGTACGATCTACGCACCATCGAGTACAAGAACGACATGACCTATCAAACTAGCCACCTAAAAAAGGGGTTATGAATAGTAATACCCACATTTTTTATTTTAAATATATACCATATAATTTTAGCATTCATATTTTTTTTATTAGACATAATATAAGGACAAATTCAATTTTTCATATAAAAGAAGTATTTTGAAAAAAATGCATTTTTTCTGCCTTTTAATGGTGAACCCTTTCTAAATCGAATATTTTACACTTTTATATATTCAAATTGATTAGATGAAATTATTTTTTTGAATAGGGACATAAGAATTTAGTTTGGATTAATTTTTGGTGTTTTTAGGATAACTTTCATATTTTTAATAATAGTGAAAGATACTAAATTTTAATTGAAAACTAAGTCTTTAATCAAAATAATTTATATTGTTAAATTATAAATTTTAAAGGTTTTGAAGTATAATTATATTATATTTTATCATTTAATCCAATTTTTTTCTTTAGATTTAATTTTAATTTTAAATTAGACAAAAACACATATCAATCTTTTGATAGTTTTTACTTCTTAAAAACCCACTTTTTTGGTTTGGACAATGGGAATTAAATTTAAATTAATTAATGAGACTTATATGTTTTTAACATGGTAATATAGAAATAATTTTTTGATTCAGAATTTCAAAATTATCTTATGGTGGATTTTTTGTATTTTTCTGAAAACATTCAATTTGCAATGAATAGTGAAAAATGCGTTATTGTTTAAAATTGGCATTTCTTTAAACAATTATTATTTTTACTGAAATTTATTTTAAAGTACAAAATATATACATAATACCTATATTTTTCCAATAGAATTATTAGATATATTATTTAATAAGATTAGATATATAAAATTTTATTGATCCTTTTAACGTCTTTTACCCACCTTCTATGCACATTTTCAAATTTGCATAAAGTGTAATTTTACCACATCATTGAGTTGAATTTCAAAAATCCAAGGGACACAGTTTATATCAATATCTAAACTTTTCTTCAATGGGATAATAATAATGTTTGGTAAATAGTAACTTTTTAATTTTAATTACCATGGTTAAATGTAAATAGGGAAATTAATGGTTAAAATGATATTATAATTCCCCAAATACAAGTCATAATTCCATTGTATAAGTGTATTTTTAACAAAATAATCCTTATGAATAGAATATGATATTTTTTATCCACTTGGATTAGATTAGGACATTTATTATTATTTTATTTAATGAAAAATTAAAATATTTAGGTTAAACATTTCATTAATAAAACATTTTTAATATAAGGGTATACATAAGATACATTCAGGTAAAAATATTCATTAGAAATATGAAAGAATTTCATAAATAATTTTATTTTATTTATAATTTTTTACATTAAATAATTAAATTTATTTATGACACAATGTTGATGCAATAATTACCTTATTAATGAAAGATTAAAATAATTTATATTATGAATATCCAAATAAATGTAAATTGTGACTTTTGATGCATTATAATAATTTTATAGGTAAATATGACATGTTAGGGTTGATTATATAATTTTTTTCGAAGGGATAAACTTGTTATCACTTTATCAAAAAGAAAATACAAAATAGTGTCCAAATTGAAAGAAACATGTTTTTAAAATAAATATTATATTATTAAATGATATAATATTACAAAACTATTAAGGTTCGTCCAAATGACATATATAATGATATATATTTCATTAATGAACCACTTTAGGTTCTCTTGGAATTTTATAGTGAGTATATTAACCATATAATATAAAAATACAAGGATAAAAGGTAAACATTAAATTATTTAACAAAGAGTTAAAACTAAAAGATAAGGCTAAAATGGTGACCTAAACATGACTAAAACCTTTTTTATGAGATGCTCGCGACCCATACCCAACTTATCTAAGATATAAATACATTTTTATCCAGTATAAAACAAAAATAATTTTATTATAAAATATTATTTCAAACTTTTCCAAAAGTTACCCTCACCACTATTATAAAAGCGTACGTCCCTTGCTCTCACAATTACACATCAAAATTCATTTCAATTGCCCAAACCCTGCTTTAATATCTTCCAAAATACCATCACATAAATATAAAGGTGATACTTTGATCCAAAATCAATCCAAATGAGCGCTTTTTATCAAATCAAATGGAAGCACCCGAAGAAGAGATAATAATTTCATCACATATTTAAATGTTTTTCCATCTTCCACTTCCAATTTCATTGTTGTTTCCATAAAAAAAATCATGTAAATTATACATACTATGATGTTATTAAAAATATGGTACATACATATTCATTATTCTATCCAACTTATGATTGAAAAAGTCCCCATACGTGTGTACGTATGGCTTACCTTCTCCACGTCGTGTTATAGTTTGATATTCGATAAATAATTATTTGGGTGGGTATAATAATGAGTATAATTGATTTAAATAATAAAAATAACATGTTAATTATTCTTTATATATGTTATACCATTAAATTACATATGATTCCACCATCAAAAAATGATATTGTCGCTCGTGCATACTTATAGCTTACCGTCTCCATGACGCGATGAGATGTCATTCCCCATAGTAACCATTCAGGAAAAATTTTCATTTTATTATTAAAAATAATGTTTATGAACTTAATATCATTATGGATATGAATAAGTTATATCATATCAATAAAAAACATGACTTACATAGAAAAACATATAAAGGAAAATGAATCAGTTAACACCCAAAACAATAACACTAATGGAATTTTATCAACAAAGCAATATTAGAAGGTCATATATGATATAATATTTGTCTATGGGGTTATTGTATTATATTATAACAATTATCTAAACATTATAAATGAGGTCAAAGTATCCTATAATAAGGATTAATACAAAGAAAGGGATTATTTTACAATCTCTTAATTTATATGAGGGAGTTTATAAGTATCTACTGGGGTTTATTTACCATCCACATTCGTGTTTCATAAAAAATTATTTCAATTTTTATACTATTTCAAAAAAGTTTGGTTAATGTCATCTATACCCCTATTTGAATTTTTATAAAATATTTTGAAACAAATCTTTCTGTCTTTTTCCAAACAATGTACTTTATGAATTTTTCGACGAATTTAGGTAAGAATGTTTTTTAACATATATGTCGGGTGTGTCTATTATCAACTATTATTACAACATTAAACTTCCCTTACAATATTATAATAACTTTTTTGAAATAAATGTTTTATTTTTTATGTATGTGACTTTTAAATTCTTTCAAAATAGAAAGAGAAATTACTCTCAAAAAGTTTTTATTTCATCTATGTCAATATCGTTTGATAGATTTTACACTGGTTTGAAGATGATTTATTATGATACAATATTCCATATTGTATTTTTTGTTTTATTATATGTTGGACTCTGTATGTGTTATTTTTATACCATTCATGGTTTATGGTTAAAGTATTACCATTTAGTATTCTATTTTTAATATGAATGCTTATTTTATGTTTCAACTATTTCATATAAAAAATGCATTGGACATAGTAAGTTACTGGTGGAGCCTGCTATAGCTCTTTGATACATTAGTAGGTCTCCTGAGACAAACTATTGTCTTGGCATAAGACCTTGAAAATGTCTTATTTTTAGTCTTGGCACGTGGCCTTGACTATGGGGTTATGATGTCTGGAAGTATGCATTCTGTCAATATGAAATTAGCAATTGAGATTACATGTGATTATTTGACTAGTATAATATCCATGTGGAAAAGTAAACGGATTTAATTGTTTTATCTTTTCTATATTATTCTGAAGTTTATGTTTAAATGAATTGTGTTTTAGTAAAATACATTTCCATAAATGTTAATGCTTATTTATGAATGTTTCATCTATATTGTTATCCTTACTGAGCATATGAGCTCACCCCTTTATTATGTTTTCTTTTTCCCATGATTTGAAGAAGTAAAAAATGAATGATCTATAGGGATAGGTTAAGGGATATTAGTGTGTTCTATTTAGACACAATGTTACTTTTTTAATCATAATGTAATGTAACAAAATGTATGTATCTAGTACTTTCCAGTCTACTAAACAAATCAGTCTTTCAGGACCTTACTCCTTGAATCATGCCAATGTTATGTAATAATGCACCAAATCTAGTAATTAGGGTCCAGGAGTTACACATATACATGTAAAAAATCATAGTAATAGTCAATTCTGACCCCTAATCTTCTTATCATAAAAATAAATCATTTAAATTATATTTAAAATCAAAAAAATCAATTTTTGTTAATTTAGTATTTTAAAGGATTCTAAAAGTGACCTTCCCCTCTCTTATAAAAAGAAACCTCATTCCTAACAACATCACACCCCCTTTACCCTTATAGATCTCCCAGACCAGGAAATATTATTCTCTAAAAATTATAATATAATGTATGGGATTTTTTTCTTCCAAAAAGTCCTTCCCTAGTGTTCTTATGAGGAATTCCTAAGGATGTCCCCCAAAAAAGAGGTGATTTTTTCACCAATTAAATTCCATTACTTTTCTTCTTAAACGTCCCATTTCAATGATTTTAGAGCATATATTAATAAATCCATTATCATATATATAATTATATTTTATTATGATTATGGATGACAATAATTTTTTTAATCCATCATATGAAAAACAATATCACTTTGTGTGCACTCATACATATTATCATCTATATCGGTCGAAGTATGACAATAAAGTGGGGGTGAATTGAATTCTTATAAAGCTTTTCTGTTAAAAAAATTATTTGAAAGAATAGCCTAATTTAAAAACAAGACAACCGAGTTAAAAAAAGTAGTAAATTTATAACAGTCTGACTATTCAATTAATTTCTCAGAAGATTTATTATTTCTCATTTATTACAATATGAGATATTTATATAACTTTTGAACCGAGTTTACTAATCCAAAATAGTTATAAATACTATCCAATAATAAATCTCAAAGTGAATAATAGTTTTCTAACATATGAGTTAAAATAGAGTAAACTAATTTTGAATACACAACTGATTAAAACTGGATGATTAGTATCAACATGAGATAACTTCCTCTCCACTATGTGGTCACCTAATACAAATAAATATATATATATATATATATATAATTATTTGATCCACACAGTAGATCACAGTTTACATAATAGTATACAAACTATCTACGTCACAAGACATCTACCATAGTTCTATAATTGAACCTTTGATGGATATCAATCCTCTTTTAGTTCACAACTAGCAGGAATGATATTTCATCATGTTTTCTTCAACTTCATCTAGTATCTCTTCTCACATGTTTTTTTCTGTTTTTTTCTTATTCAATACAGCTAGTGTGCCAAGCATTAATTTTAATTTGGGTGTCTTGTGTTGCCGACAGGGATCATATGGTGGTACTTTGTACCTCATACTGTCCACTAGAATTTTCATTAATGTTGTCTACAAAAAGAATTAATTTAATCAGTAGTATTAAAACACTCAAATATAACCGTTAGATATAATTTTAATTAAATGAAACAATAAGTAGTCTTTTGGTGTATCCTCTATCAACGAGTCATTCTATAAGTGAATCCAACAACCTTTGAGTCCTTTTGTTTGTTTCGATGACTCATTCTATTGGGGATTCATTATGTCGGTATCTCCATGCATCAGTGACTCAATGCATCAGTTACTCATTTTGTTCTGTTAGTGAGTATCCTTCTATCTATGTCACTTTTGTACTGTTGGTGGGTCGTATACTGGGGAGTCACTTTTTAATTTATGTGATACATTCCTTTTATCCATGAGAAAATCATTCTATCAATGATACATTTACTCAATCAGTAATACATTTACTCTGTTAGTATCAGTGATTCAGTTTTTGCTTTCGGGGTCACATTTTCTCTGCCGGTGTTAGAGACCTAGTACTTAGACAATTTTTTAGTTTTAACTATCTTATAACATGAATATACAAAAAATTTTGTAAATAGATATTTTATCCTATATAATAATTAAATATATTTAAACTTAAATAAACATGCTTGAAATTATGGGACATGATTTGATAGGATTTTTGATTATTAAAACCATAAAAACTAGGGAGGGGCCAATAATATCCCCCTTTTGATTATAAAAAATCAAAGCATTATATATAAAAATTAGTTGATGAATTATGTAGACATTATAATTGTTTTATCACACTTCATATTTCCATAAAATTATAAATAATGTTCATTCGTAATCCAAGGTAAAAAGGACTATAATGAAAGGTAAAAATAAATAATTCTAAGACCTTTTCTCCCCCATTTGGGATTATCAAAAAGTGTACAGATACAAATGAATAAAATGATAGAATGAAAGAGGTATAAGAGAAATATGGAAAACTAATGATCATTGAATTTTATATTGAATGTATATTAGAGTTTAGTGGAAAACAAAAAAAAATTACAATCAAGAATCCCTGCCAATAAGTGGTCCAAACTAATCATTGGGATTTAGATTTTCCTTTACTTTATCAGAAGAATCAGAGAGAATTTGATATGAAAGAAGTGGTACTCCTTCATGAATAAAAGGTGCAAGGCTAGGGTTGGAGGAGGAATGAGGTAGTGTATGCTCTATGATAATTGGTCCGATTTGTCTCAAAGCCTATCCAATAAACATGGGCATAGGCTAAGGTTGAAAAAAGGTGCCAAGAGAGGATGAAGATGTCAGAGGTAATATGAGATTTGAAATAGCTAGAACACCTATATATAAGCAAAAAACATGCATATATGGATTCAAGAGATTAATTAAATATTTGATAATCTCACCAACATATTCCATAGCCTCCTGAAAATCATCTTTATTCTCTATGAACATATCTAGAGTAAGTGTGATGTCCTTTAGTTTCTTAACATTTTCCTTAAATGCCTGTGTAAATAGAGGAAACATGAGATTCTCCACTAAATTTTTAATGTGAATAATCAATTAGTTTTGTTATAAATCATCTTGATGTAACATTCTAGTTTCTCTGTGATCTAACCATTTACAGTTTCTGCACTCTTGGAGTAGAGCCCAACTCTATCCTGAACATGGCTACTATGTTTTATATGTTTTGAAAGTTTATCTTGATCATTTCCACCTAATAGAGTTTCCAACACTTCTCTAATCACATTCCTTACAACCTCAACATCTGGTGAGTGATATATAGGAGCTTCTAATCTTGATTCCCCTTGTATAATGTCTCACACATCCTATCCCAATAGGGTAAAATCAAGAAAATGAATGTTGGAAATATATCCTCAATTCCTTTGATGATTATTCTAATGGAGGTATAATAATTAGAGGAAAAACTATTAACAGTGGAAACCAATATAGTTAAATCATTTCTTAGCTTTTCATTATCATTCACAATCTCTTCAATGAGTGCAATCAGTCTGGTTTCCAATTGAGTAATAACATTGCAAGAGAGAATATTTTCATCACATTCACACAATATTAACATGAGAATAGGCAATGATAAATTAAAAATAGTGGATCAATATTCTTCATTGATGTTATCAGAATCATATCTGATGACATAGTCACCTGGAATTTTTACTACTGAAGGTGCAGGAGCAGAAGTAGATGCACCTACAAGAAGTGTCTCAGACGGTACAGGCTCCTCCACCACTGGTCTCATTGGAACTAATCTCTCACCTTCATTAATAGAATCAGAAAATTCCAAGCTAATTAAAACATATCTAGGATTCCATTTCCAATAACAAAACAATGTTTCTTTCAAAATAGTGAGCGTGTTATCTATCTATCTTCCATTTTGAGGACCACCCTCAACCTGAGCTCTTCTATCTTGATGCTCCCACTTAATTGGATCACTTCTTACTTGATATACCCCCAGCTTGAGAACTTCATCTAGCACAAACTAAATGAGGAACAATGATTATTTGAACATGTAATTCTCATTGATCTTCAACCACTGCCTCTTCTGCAGTATCAACTACGATAAAAACCTGAGGGTCTATAATGGTTTCTTTATAACATTAATATTTTAATAAATAGTGAATAATACTACATTTTAATTTAAAACAACTTTTTCATCTAAATTATTTATATAGTTAGATTGTCATTTTAATCGTTTTTAAAGTTAAATTGTATTATGTTTGTATCATTCAATAAAATATTGATAATTTTAAGCTATTTTATATTTAAATAGGATTTAAACACTGGTTAATCTTTTTATAGATTTTTCTTTTTAAAAACCCACTTTCTGGTTTTAACAACAGAAATTAATTTTAAATTAATTAATTCAAAATCTATGTTTTGAATTTGGAAAAATTAATTCCGTATTTGGAATCATTAAGTCCAAATTATTTAAACAATTATCTTTTATCATTGTTCATTATTAATAGTAACTTAAACAATACTTTTTATTTACAATTTTTAAGGGGAAATTAGGAAAATAATGGGTAAAATAATATTATAATAATATAAAACTACCCTAACACATGTCCTAATATTATTGGATGAGTCATGGAAGACCAAAATAAATCCTTAGGATGAATATTTGGAATTTTGGAGCAACTTTGGTGTGATAATGACATGTTATAAGAATTAATTTAATGTAAGTACAAATAAAAAATAATGAAGTAACTTTTTATTAAAACAATTTTAGTACAATTTTATATAAATGAGCATGTTGAATATATATAGTCATTATAATTTTAAAAAAATTTAATACATCATGGTTTTTTATTTATAATTTTTAGACATTAAATAAATAAATTTGATTACGATAAGATTTTGATGTGGTGATTACCATATTAATAAAAAAATCAAATACATGATATTATAAATATTTAAATAAATATTATTTTAAATATTTCATTCCATCCACTAATTTTCTTATGACTATGATATTTTAGAGATCATTTGAAACTTTATTTCAAAGGAATCAGGTTTTTATGATTTTAATGTAAATCAATTAATAATAGTGTCAAAATATATATAAAGGTGTTTTTAAAACAAACACTATTTTATTAAATGATATAATAGTTATAAAAATATAATATTAATAAAAATAAATTATATAGGATTAAAATTCCTTTAATTGTCATCATGATGTTTCCTTGGAAATTTATAGTATTAATATTAACCATAATGTATAAAAACAAAAGAATACATGTTAAGGGTTAACTTAGACTACTAAGGGTTAAATCTAAAATACAAGGTTGATTTTATAACCTAATCATGTCTAAAAGATATTGTTTTAGATTATTTCAACCAATTCACATATTATTATCTAAATATATTACTTCATAGATATTGTAATTCTATAAACAATTTATTATAAAATAATATTTCAAGACATTCCCAATCTACCCCTCACCTATCCCATAAAAGGGAACTTCTCCTTATCTTTTATTCACAACACCAACCACTTTGTCTCCAAAAAACCATACCTAGATCACCTCCCATATTCCCCAATGTCATCATATATGCCATAATTTTGGCATAAAACTATCTTATAGAGTCCCTTTGTGCAAATTAAATGGAGACATCCGAAGAAGAGGTAATAGTATTATCACCTCATTCCAATTTAGTTTCTTCTTATACTTCCTATATCTGTAGAGTTTACATACCAAGGTAATAATAAAGGACCATCCATATAATCATATTTTATTATAATCATAGGATAACAATATTAATCAGTTTATCCATCCTATGAATAATAATATCAGCATGCATGCATGCGTTGGGCTTATCGTCTCTACGTCGTCAGGTAATTTTTAATTCAACATTACCATATTTTGATGGCTATAATGATAAGTATAATAGTGATAAATAATTAATATAACATTATTATGATTATTTATAATTAATATTCCTTCTAGTTCTATACCTTTTATAAAATAAAGTAATGATATTGTTGCTCGTCTGTGCGTACGACCTGCTTTCTCCACAATGTGATGAGATTCATTCCCCGCATTAACCATTAAAGAATGATTATAAAATTAATTTAATGATTAAATACATTTTTTATGAACATAATATAATCCTGGATATGAATAAAATATATCCTATTCATAAGAAACATAACTTACATGATGAAACATGAATTAGAAAATGAAGTAGTTAACACCCGTAACATTCGTAATACTGAAATATTATTAACAAAAAGATATGATATTATCATATATGATATAATAAATATGAATATGGTAATTTTATATTTTAATAACATACTAATATTTTTTTAAATGAGTTTGACACACCCTCCACTAGAGGAAATTATAACGTATGGGTCATTTTCATAATCTCTTTGTTATATTAGATTCCTTGTACATAAGTATCCACTGGGACATACTTATCCTCTATATCCTTGTTTATTAAAATGTAATTCAAAATATTTTCAACAATTGTATTAATGGAATTTTACCCATGTTCGACTTTTTACCAATTTTTATAAAGGAATCATCCTATCATCTTCCAAATGAAGTAATTTATAACCTTTTCGAAAAATTAATGTAACAATGATTTTTAACATAAATGGTGAGAGTAGATATTTTCTGCTATTATGCCGCCATACCATTTTGAAACAATTCAACAAGGTAATTTTCAAAATAAATGTCTTATATTAAAATTTCCATGGATTATAAATGATTTAAAGTAAAAAAGGTATATTTCCCTAAATTATTTTTAATGAATTTCTTAACTTATTTTCCTCTCTGTAAAAATCCATTGTTATATTTTATTCTTGTTTGAGGTTGATTAATTATGATACAATATTCCATTTTTTATTGAAGGTTTGATGATATGGTTGACTATGGATGTGCTATTTTAATTCAATTCATGGTTTATGGTGAAATTATTAACAATTAGAATGATATTTCTAATACAAATGGTTATGTTAGGTTTCAAAAATATCTTATGTGGAAAGTACTAGACATAGTAAGTGATAGGTGGGGCCCACTATAGCCTTTCATTACATCGGTAGTTCTCATGAGACAAACTAGTGTCTTGTAAAACCTTAATAGAATATTAGGGTAATGGTATTGGAACGAAGCCTTGACGTAGTGTTTATGATGTCTGACATTATGTGTTCCCTCATTATAAGAGTAGTTATTTATTTTACGTTTTATTATTCACCTAGTAGAATATCTATGTGAATGTTTAAATGGAATTATTTTATTTATTCCTTCCATTTTATATTGATGATAATGTTTTTAAAGGTGTGGGTTTTAGTTTTATACCTGTCATTAAATATTTATGTTTATTTATGATAGCATTCGATATATTGTTTATCCGTTCTGAGCATTTGAGCACACCCCTTTCCTATGTATATTTTCATAGTATTCTATGAAGTTTTTTATTATTGATATTTAAGGTTATTATAGGGTAATAATATGTTATTTGGGACTTGATTCCCAATAATCATTCCAATGTGTTTAAATAATACACCAACTCTGGGTAAATTGTGTTGGGTCGTTACATTTGGTATTAGAGAAAGTTTTGTAACACCCTTGAAAATGGATTTTGAAATCATAGATTAGCGATGATAACCCTAAGATATTCATTGAGGATATGTATATAAGAACCCCCTAGAATTTTGGTAAAGTAGATATTACATGGATTTTTCATAAAATACATCTCTATCTAGATACTACAGTTGGACATGGATCAAATATTTTATGTTTTGAAATTTGAAAAATGGATTAAATATTTTTAGTTATGTGGTTAAAATTATGTAAATTGGTATATTTTATTTTTGGGAATTATGAAAAGTAATTTCAGTAATTATTTTTATTTACCACAATTAAAGAGAAAATTAGGTAAATAATGGTAAAAATAACATTATAATAACACAAAACAACCCTAACACGTTTTCTAATATTATTGTATGAGTCATGGGAGACCAAAACAATCATTAGAACACTTGTTTTGGCATTTTGGAGCCACCTGAGTTTCATAATGACAAGTTATAAAAATTAATTTGAAGTAATGTGAAATATAACATAAATCTGTATCATTTTACCAAAACAATTATAATATAGGGTCATCTAAGTGATATCATTGACTATAAATAGTCATTAAAATGATAAAAATATTTCTTAAATCATGTTTTTTATTTTTTATTTTTATACATTAAATAAATAAATTTATTTATGACATAATGATGATGTAGTGATTACATTATTAATAAAAGAATCAAATAAACTGTATTAATAATATTAAAATGAAAATTATTTGAACTATTCCAGGGCATCAATGAATTTTTTGGATGACTATGACATGTTATGGAAGATTTGACTCTTTTTTTCTAAGGAATCATGTTGCTATTACATTAAAAAAAATTAATAACTAAATTGGGTCTAAATTGACATAAATGAGTTTTTAAAACAATGACTATTTTATTACATGATATAATAGTTATTAAAATTTAATATTCATGAAACATACATAGATAGTGTTAAAAATTAATTAATTATCCACTTGTGGTTCTCTTGGAATTTTATTGTAACTATTTTAACCATATCGTCTAAAAATACAAGAAGATTTGGTTAGAGTTAAAATATTTTACTAAGGGTTAAATCTAAAATATAAGGTTACTTTTATGACCTTTAAATATCTAAAAAATATTGGATAAGAGTGTTTAGACACATAATCATAGTATCCTAGAACAATATCACTTCTTAGATATTATAATTAGAAAATATACTTATACTAAAATAATATTTCAAGACTTTCCTAAATTTCCGCTCAACTCTCCTATAAAATGGAACTTCTCCTTCTGTTTTATTCACTCCTCCAAGCCAATTTAATCGAACAAACCCTACCCAAATCTCATACCAATGTCCCTCACTTCATCATAGAGGCCTCACATTGGGAAGAAAACCACCTTATGGAGTCCTTTTGTTCAAATCAAAATGAGACACCCAAAGAAGAGGTTATCATTTTATCACCTCTTTGAAAGGTCCTTTCATATTATACATCCAATTTCTATGTTGTTTCCATAGGAAAGTAAAAAAATCAGGTATCATCTACATACATAGATGTTATTATAATCCTGATACAACAATATTCTTCATTTTAACTTTCTTATGTATAATAATATCACCATGCATGCATACGTATGGCTTACCGTCTATACGTTGTGGTGTAATTTTTTATTTTGTAATCTATTATTTGGATGGGTATAAGGATTAGTATAATAGATATAAATAATTAATATTTCAGGATTATTATTCATTATAATTAATATTACCAACCATTTCCATACCATTTACCCATTAAATGAATGATATCATCACTCGTGTATACGTAGGACTATCATCTCCACGACACTATGTGATTCATTCTCCACATCAACCATTCAAGAATGATTATAAAATTAATTGGATGAGTTAATATAATATTTAAGAACATAATATTATTTTTAATATGAATAAAATATATCTTATTCATAATAAACATGACTTACACGATGAAACATTCATAGGAAAATGAATCAGTTATCTTCGAAATCAATGGTAATACAAATATATTATTTACAAAATTATATAAGAAGGTAATATATGATATCATAAATATGGATATGGTTATATTATAATTTAATAAAATAATTTAATCATTGTATAGTTTTTTAACACATCATATAATAAAATAAATCAATGTTAAGGGTTATTTTCACAATTTATTTATTATATGAGATTGCTTATACATAGGTATATACATGGACATCCCTATCATCCATGTCCATGTTTATTAAAATGTAATTCAAAATATTATCAACATTTATTTAAAGACATTTTCCCCAATTTTTCTTTTTAAAAATGATTTTAGAGGAATCTTTTTGTCGTTTTACAAATGAGTTTCTTTATAACCTTTTCACTAAATTAAGGAAAGAATGTTTTTTAACATATACTGTGTGAGCAGATATTTTCCACTATTATGTCGCCTTAACATTTTTAAGATTCCCAAAAAATATTACAAGGTTATTTTCTAATGATACTTTTTATTTTTAAAACTACACATCTTATAAATGATTTAATGTAAAAATAGATATTTCCCTCAAATAATTTCAATGAATTTATGAAATTATTTTCATCTATGTGTACATCCATTATTGTATTTTATGTTTCGGTGCAGTTAATTTTTTATGATAAAATATTCTATATTTAATTGAAAACTCCCATGGCTTCTCTCTGACCACACGAAGGGTTTACCCTTCTTCATCAACACTAATTAAGGTTCTACAACTCTAGAGAAATCTAACATGAACCTCTAGTAGTATCCTGCCAAACCTAGGAAACTTCTTACCTCAGTTACACTCATGGGTGGCTAACATGTAAGTACTTCCTCAATCGTCGTTGTATCCACCTCAACTCCAGCCTCTGAGATAACATGTCCTATAAAGTGAACCTCTCGGATTCAGAACGGGCACTTCGAGAGCTATCCATAATGTTGGTGCTCTCAAATCTTGTCATGAATAATCTGCAAATGATAGGCATGCTCCTCCTCAGAAGCTAAGTAAATCAGAATGTCATCAATGAAGACCACCACAAAGAGATCTAGATTTGGCTAGAATATCCTGTTCATGACTCCCATGAACACTACTGTAGTGTTGGTCATGCTAAATGGAAAGAATAAAAACTCATAATGGCCATACCGACATCTGAATGCCGTATTCTACACATCTGTGTATCGTACTCTGAGCCGGTGATAGCCTGACTTGAGTTCTATCTTTTACAACCACCGTGCTCCCTTCAGCTGATCAAAGTGGTCTTTAATCCTCGGGAGTGGGTAATTTTTCTTCACAATCACCTTGTTAAGGCACCGATAGTTGACACAAAGTCTCAATATCACATCTGCCTTCTTGGCTAATAGAAATGCAGTTGCCCAAGGAGAAACACTGGGCCAGATGAACCCCTTTCCTTATAAGTCCTCCTGTTATACCCGCAACTCATGAAGTTCCACAAGAGCCATCTGATACGCTGGTTTAGATATAGGGGCCATCCTAGGGTAAAGTTCAATGTAAAATTCCACCTCTCTATGAATAGGTAGACCTAAAAAATCATCAGGGAAGACATCCGTGTACTGTTCAACCAAAACAGGATAGCTCAGACTCTCCACATCAACCGCTTTGAGGGTATGGCTAGCCATCTGATGGGTGATCGGTTGCACTCTCTTCTAGGTAATTCCACCATATGCTGAAAAGGCTCCCTTAATGCTGGTGAAGGTAAAACTAGACCCATCCATGTGAACACACCACACTTTTCACCTAATACAGTCAATCTAAGCATGAACCGTAGATAACCAGTCCAAACCCTAAATGACATCGTAAGGCCTCGATGCCACTACTAAGAGATAATAGTCAAGGCCCTCGCCTCTAAAGTAATATCACACTACTGGAACCTTTGTGTAACTGTCGAATCCCCTTCGATTGGAGTCTCTAGACTTAAGGATCGAGCCAACAGCTCTGTCGGAATCCTTGAGCTCAGAATGAGGGACGTGAATGTTAAAGAATGACTGGCACCTGTGTCTATAAGTACTTCATTTAAGGTCGAGTAGACATAGATTGTACCTCATATCATCTCCGAAGAACAATGTTCATAGGTCTTTGCTTCCTGAAACTGAGATCGCCCCTATCAACCAGCTCCTTTTGGTTGGGGTGGACCACCTGGTGGTGGTGTTGGTAACAACTCGAATCATCATCCACCGCCAGTAGCATGACCAACTCCTTTGTCACGTCTGCCTGGTCCATGAGGAACTCCTCAATTGAACATATCTCTCTGTGGTCCTCTGACCATCTACTGATCATCCATATGGCGGGTCGGGAAGTCACGAGCCATGTGACCCATCCCGTCGCAAGTGAAACACCGTCGGCTCCTCACACGACTGGACTATCTCTATTTCCCCGCACAGCCGACATTGAATCCTGCAGTCGTCCACATGTAGGTCATGTTCTCTTGGGCCTATGTGACATCTATCTTTTTCCAGTTGCATATGTCTTTGCTACGTGATTCCCGGTGGTGGGTCTTACCGCTGGTGACAGCTCAGCATGAAAACTCACAACAAAGAGGGCTCTCTCTAACACCCCAGCCTATGTCGGGATGCTGAGAGAAATCATCAAAGTACTAATCTCCATCCTGATTCCCTGCTCGATGGTTCAGGCCCTGAAGAATGGGTCCTGAACCATATCAGTTGAGTAGCGTGAGAGGTCAGTGAACCTCACTGAGTATTGAGCCACAATCATGCTTCCCTATTACAGATGAAGAAGCTCCTATATGTGCATTGTGTAAAGGGTTGCTGGAACAAAATCTTCCAGAAATAGGCTCTCAAAGTCTTCCAGAAAAGTTTCACCTTATTGGGAACCTAGAGCATCATGCGCCACCATTTGCCTAATACATCCTATATAAGACTAGCAGCAATGAGAACTATTAGATCATCCAGTGTCCCTACCTATCGGAAGACTCTCACCACAAAATCCTGCCAATCCTCAACCTTCTGTGGGTCTGTCTCTCCCCTGAGCCTAGGTGGCCTCTGTCACCGGAACTCATGCAATGTGATTAAGCTGCATATACCATATACTACTGGGGCTAGTGGCATCAGTGGCCCAATGGGTAATGGTACCACTGGTGCCTCTGTTGGTGCCTCTACTAGAAGAAGGACCTGCATCGAGGCATCGTCGATCAGTGGGCTATCAGCGCATACTATACCTGATACCATAACTGGCTCTCTACAAGGAGGCATTCTAAAAAGAAACAGGTGTGCCATAGTCAATAAGTTATTCCAGGTGAGCTAACTCAAAGAGTTCACAAATAAATCTTTTCTATGAACACACGCAATTGGTGTTTTCATGAACTATGTCAAACATTAGAAGTCATGGTCCTCGTGTATGGATACGCCAGCCACCGCACCAACACTAGATTCCCTAAAATGTTAACCATACTTATAACACATAACACTATTTCTATTAAAAAATATCAGAGTCCAATATTGTACTATATAATTGACGCCTCTCATACAAATTTGTCACGACCCGTCTCTCGGGGCCCATACCCTGACTACCCAAATCCCGCCTTCCATTGGCCAATGTTATGTGACTGTCACCGAAAGGCGTAATAACCAAAATTGGGATGAAATTTCCCTTATAACCTATAAACACATGAATCAAAGCACATAGAATGATACAAACACAATTAAATAGTAACAGTAGAAGGAGTGTGTACAGTAAGAAAAAGGGGCCAGAATACAAGCCCAGTTGAAAAGAACAAGAAAACTGGAAAGTACAAGTAAATTTAAACAGATACTATGAACACCCAGAAAGGATCCTAATAGAATTGTATGTATATATTTTGAATGGTCGTCCATGTGGTATGTCTCGTCTAATGTCCACCTCCGAGATACCTCCAGTCCTGGTACTCTCATCCCATGTCAGCGTTGTCCTTCGTCTGCACCAAATACAATAAGGTGTGGGCGTAGCCATACAGGGGTGAGTATAACGATAATGAGTTGGGACCCCAAGACCCTAGAAGGCCTCACAAATCACAAAAAGGATTAACCAAAAATTCTTAAAACATCTGACAACCCTACTCAGGTATATGCCTATACGTATACCTAAGTTATCAAGAATACCCATCTCTTTAATGAGGAAACACATGGCCCAACTCATAGCCTAATGTCCAACCATTCTACAAAGGATAGAATACCATGAAGGTAACACGACAAAGGTAAGTACCACAAAGGTAAAACCACACAGAGAATACCAAAAAGGAATCACCATGAAGGTAGGTACCTTAAAGGTACGCCACACAGAAGAATACCAATAATATTTCACCACAAAGGTAAAGCATCAGCTCACACTTGGTATAACTTATGTACAGAAGTATAGATGATTAGTCTTTGGCTAGATTATCTTAATCTGTTAAGAAGCACTACTTTTGACCCACATAGGATCAATAGGTAACTAACCCCCAGTGACCGACATAGGATCTGACCAACATCGGATCAATAGGTAACTAACCCCCATTGACCCACACAAGATCTGTCAGTGCTGGCCCACACAGGATCATTGAGTGCTGACCCACAGAGGATCTGACCCACACAATATTTCTATATGCTAACCCACACAGGGTCGATGTTCTTTCTTCACGTTATAGCCAGCTGAAGGGTTCTTGCACTAAGCTTGAATGATTCTTGGAGGGTCCACTTTTCAAGCCATAGGTCGATACTCCAATTTCCATGAAGTCCCCTGAAGAAGTATCCCAACGGTCCTTCACAGATAAAGGGACCCAACACAACCGAATGTGCATAAATTAGGTGTCAGGTCTGTATGTTATTAGTGTTTCCGCTCCGAGGGCCCGGTTGGATTCAGGGTTCAATCCAACCTAGCCATTCACAAACTTTATCAAAAACCCATGTGGAGTATGCCAAAAGGAACGTCCAAGTCCAATTCTTTTGGTGCCGTAGATGGTTCTTTAAATGGATTCCCATACCACATTATAGGGATAAAAGATAAAAAATGGGTCGAATTTGGTTTGGGTTCGTTCCAACCCAGTCGGACCGAAACGACATGTCCAGGTGGGTTTGACCCGGCCTGCTGGGTCTGGCCAATCTAGTAGGGTCTGGCCTATCCCAAGGTGTGGCGGCCTATGATGGATTGCAGGGCTCACAGGGTAGTGACCCACGGTGCGGTTCCCGCTAGGCAGTCCGCTGGGCACCCCTAGCTAGCTAGATTGCCGGCCGCTCCTCCAAGCGACACAGTTGCGCATCATGCCATCGTCTGCAGCCTGCAGCGAGTTGGCTACCCTTACCTCAATGCAGCGACATAATTTCGCGGTTCTTCTCTACTGGGCGGTGCGGAGGTGTGCCGCAGCTGAATGACGACTGCCGAAATTGCTCCGCCGTGTCCAGCTAGAGTGCCCACCGACATTTCGAAGCCCCACTGGTGTCGGTCACTGGAAATGGTCGCCATCCTCCTCCATCGCATAGATAGCCCAGAAATTTACAAGGATTGTAGAGTGGTCTATCCATGTTTGTTTGGCCTTCACGCTCCAAATTAGAGTGGTAGAAAGCGGCTCATTGGGAGAGATTCAACGTAAAAGAAAAATCAACGATGATTAATCAAAATCACACCCCTACCTTGAATATTCTAAAGGTGGTGGCATGGGGAAGATGACGAAGTCATTGAAGAACATCAGCGTTCGTCATCTCCACTAGGCGCTTCCGATTCAGGCTCGGGGTTGGTTCCTCATTCTTCGATTCGTGGTTTTGGGTCACTCATCACCGCTCATAGGAACTGGCTCCGTCCTCCATTTGTCGAGCATCACATCACTTTACCAGATCTTCGTTGCTTGGTGAAGCCATTCCAATTACTCCTCCCAAGCTCCATATAAATAGGATAGGGGGAGGGTATGTAACGATCATGGAATTTATGAAGGTTTATTTAAAAGGTACAATTATAAATTCCAACAATGTTGTTACTTAGCATTTGATAGTCAAGCCATTTAATTTTCAAAGGCGCAATTGAAGGGGAGGTTCCCCAAGGGACATCCTCATATTAAAGAGGGGTTCGGGTGCTCCCCACAACTATGAATGAAAATGAGGTTACAGAAAATAAATAAATAAAAATTGTTAAGTAATTTTTTTTATTCTTCCAAGAAAAAGTAAAAAACTAACTTCCTCTCTCAACCTACTACAGTCAAGGTGAAGGCCTCTTTAAGAGTATATTGACACTACGATTTCAATGGTGTCCTCATAATTTAATTTCAAGAACCGGTTCAAATGTTACAAAAACCTACCCACACATTTACTAAATGTGCCTGAATAAAGTTCAGAAATTCATTCCAGGTACACTAGGCCTCAGAATCATGCGCCGTCAATATTTGAAAACTCGTAAAATTCCCATATATTAAAAACATTCACATGGAATTTCCAGTTCTTTACAATAAATTAAAATAAATAATATTTTATTAAATGAGATAAAATTTTAAAAAATAAATATTCCATCAAAATAACTACAATAAGGTTAAATATGTCAAAACTGATCCACTTGGGGTCTATTTTCCATTAAATAGTAACTATATTAACCCTAAATATTAAAAACTCCATGTTGTCAAGGTAAGAGTTAAATTTTTTAACTAAGGGTTAAATTGGAACGATACAGTTAATTTTTTTCCTATTGTATCAACCCAAGCTTCCTTAGTATGCTTCTCTTTGAATAATACAGTAGCATGTGATGTATGCAACACTAAGTTCAAGCGCAACATGACCTATCAAACTAACCATTTAAAAACTGGTTATGAATAGTAATAACCAAATTTTAAATTTTATATATATCTCATATAATTATAACATTTATATTTTGTGTTTCATAAACATAATATAAGGAAAAATTCAATTTATCAGATAAAAGAAGTATTTTTAAAAAAATGCAGTATTTTATACCTTTTTTTAAAGACCCTAAATTCCAATGGAATTTTTTTTAAATACTTGGGAATATTATGAGTCCGCAGTTTCTGGCAGCACTTGAATCTGAGGCCCGGTGTTCCCAAAATCAATTTATGAAGTTTTGTTCAGGTAAGTTTAGTAAACATATGAGTGGGATTTTATATCTTTTGAACCAGTGTTCAGAATTGAAATATGAGGGCTCTGTTGAACTCGGAGCATCGATGACTTCGTAGTGAGACCTTCACCATAGTTGCGTTCGAATGAGAATGTGAGTTAGTTTTTGGGGGTTTTTAATTAAATTAAATATAAATAAGGTGTGCTTATTTTTATTTGAGATGGTAAAACCCTCCAAAGGGAGGTTAGAGGTGGGGACCACCCACACATAACCTTTCTTGGTAGGATATTATTTGTTTGGGCCCACCTGATTTTTTAACCTCTCTTGTAATCAAAGGTGTGGGGCCCACACGATCTCTAACCCCCTTGTAACTCACCATAAAGTAATGGAAACCCTTAAAATTCATCACCTTCCTTCCCTCATTAAAGTTAAAAATCCACAGGAATTAATTAATGGTTCATTAATTAATTTTTTGAATTATTTTTAATTCATTCCAACAATAAAATAATATGCAAATCTATTATTTTATTTTATTGGAACATTCATCTGGTGGAGCCTTAGAGAAATTGGGAGAACCATTCTTGAAACAAAGAACATGAAAAATGAAAAGAACGCGAAGAAAATCGTCTAAAATATTCTTCCTTATTCAATTGAATTAAAGGAAGGAGCCAACATTGAAGAATGCCGAAGACGTTTCTTCCTCGGTCACCTACCACTGACTCTTCCCGAAGATGAAGAATCGACGCTGCCATCCCGTGACTTTGCCAACGATCAGAGACAAGCGAGGTAGGGGATTTGAGTTAATTTTATATACGTGTATAAACTTCCGTTATTCATCATTTGAATTTCTGGAATATGGTTCTCTATGACGAGGAGGGATCAGACTGCACTAACAAGGACTGATCCTCGACTTTTGTTTACTTTTGGTTGATGTTGACAGAGGTGGTACATGCGGTGACCGGTAACGAGCCAGCCACGAGGAAGCCGGCGGCGCAAGGAATTTGGGTTTCTATAAGGGTGCCGCACCACTATTCCATGTAAAGTATTGATCCGTGGCCAGGCGGTCCATGCCGGTGCTGGAGGGGCATTTTGTCATCGTACCGCGTAGGGAGGACGGGATGAGGTGAGGAGGGCCGCAGCGGTCAGATGATGGGCGTGGCACCGTTGCGCCACACAGAAGAGTGGGAGGACGCAGATATGGCATGCCATGGTGGAGAAGATGGGCGCGACACCGTCACATCGTGTTGGAGAAGGACTGAGGCCTTAGGCCGTAGTGGACAGGGGAGGACTGCTGGTTGAGCCGGCCGTCGGTGCACGCTGCAGGCAGGACCCCTCAAGTCTTGCGGGATTCACTAAACCGATGCCTAGTGAATGTTCCTTCAGAAAGGAAGGGGCGAATCACCCCCCTCTTCCTTCCACGTAGTGGAAAGTCGGGCCCCACGGCTCGCCGGCATGCGGCCCGCCCACCGTGCCACCCGGCAAGCCGGCACGTGGCCTCCCCTCCAGGGCCCGCGGCCCGCCGGCTGGGCCGCCCCCAAGGGTTGGGCCGCACATTCTGTTCATGCCGCACCTTTGGGTTGGGCCGCACCATCATACCGGGACGGACTCATGGACTGGGTTGGACCCTAGTACAGACCTGGGTTAGGTCGGGTCAGTCTGACTAGGTGGGACAGGACCCGGACCCGTCAGACCCGAATACACTTATTCTCCCAAAACTCGTTCTACGGGCCTCCGTTTGACAAACCGTCAGTGGCATCGATATTCATGGAATTAATCTTTCCCTTTTATAATACCCCATGGTAGTTCAGGTTATAGTTGAGATACAGTATGGTTGGTTTATACACGAAACGAACTGGGCCCCCGAGAGTAAAAGGCTAATAACTCCCAGATCGGGCGTCCAATTGACGCAACATATATTGCGTTGAAACTCCTATGATGTGCCAGGCATTTGAGATACATATACATGAGACTTCACGATAGTTGGATTTTTTTCTAGTATCTCGGGAAGTGGATCCTTCCTGTGATGAGCAGACAGAGTGCGAAGAACTAGTAGCTGACAGACCTGACGACTGCTTGACTGATTCGGCTATCCCAGTGGGGAGCACCTGGTAGGTCACGACAAAACCATGGCGGAGGAGCGCCTGGTATTTGGCCGCAGACCCATGGTACTCGACCAGAGGAGTATATCTACAGGCTATTAGGTGGAGCGCCCAATATTGGATGGCAAACCAATAATGGAGGAGCGCCTGGTAGTTGGCAGTAGACCTACGGTACTCAACAAGAGGAGTACCTCAGCAGTCTAAGGATAGTGAGAAGTGACTTGGTGCCATGATAGTCCCACTGGTTTTGGCAAAGGATGAGTTTTCCAGCAGCTGTGGCTTCGATAATGAAAATCATGGTGTGATCTGAGTCAATAACCTTTGTGTTTTCCTCATTATTTAGAAGGGTTACTTGATAACATAGTTATATGTATGGGCATATAACAAATTGACGGTTATCCATTGAATCATACATTGTGGATTATCGTTGTTGAATTTTGTGAGACTGTGAGGGTCTCGGGGTCCCTACTGAGTATCGTTACACAGACCATTGTATGAGCTATGCCTGCACCTCGTTGTGTTGGATGCAGATGAGAGACAGTGCTGACTGAGGCAGAGTGTACGAGGATTTGACGCTACCCAGAGGTGGGCCTCATGATGATATGGTACCTAGAGGATATGGATGGATGTGGAGCACTGAGGAGGCTATAGGTACTTACCCTTCAGGTAGGATCCATGGTGGACGATCTAGGAGCTTCTAGGCACCTTACAGCTATTTGTCTTTTAGTTGTACCTATTTTTCCTTTTCCTTCTACTTTACTATTGGGATTATATTTCCTTCCCCTTTTACATTCCATCACCCCTTCTGTATTTATTATTGTTTAGATCTTTTATTCCAGTTGTGTACTCTGATTTTGTTTGTTTACTTTTTATAAATGAAATGCCTTCCCAGCTTTGGGATTTAAACCGTTGGTGCTTATCGCTAGCCCCAGGCCTATAGAAGGCGGGCTTTGGGTAGTCATGACACGGGTCCTGAGGATTGGTCATGACAAATTGGTATCAGAGGAGACGGTTGTACCGCAGAACGTAGGACATTGATATTTCTTTTCTGTGAAGAAAAAGTGTTAAGGGTAACAAGTGTTGTTTTCAGTTTAGGTAGTCCAGTGTTGGTGCGACGGCCTACGTATTCGTACAATAGGACCCTAACTTTTGATTTCTGAATCAGCGCATGAAATAACTGATTGTGTGTGTGTTTCAAATGTTTCTCTTTAAGTCAGCTAAACTTGTCTAGATCACCAGGTATAATCATTTGACTGTGTTGCACCTATTTATTTCAGGATGCCTCCCCGTGGACGACCAGTTTGAGGCCCTAGAGTTGTACGCATTGACAGCCAACTAAGCGATGAGGCCTTAGTGTAGTGCCACTTTCCAGTTGAGGCACTAGCAGAGGGACTAGTGGTACCACCACCTATTGGGCCACTGATGCCCATAGCCCCAGCAGCAGATGATGCACACCGCTTGAGCGCGCTGTGTGAGTTCCAGCGCCAAAGGCCACATAGGTTCCGGGGAGAGACAGACCCACAGGCGGCTGAGGATTGGATGGAGGCTGTGGTGAGACTCTTTAGGCTAGTAGGTACACAAGAAGACTTCATGGTGATCCTTTCTACCAGCCTCCTTCAAGAAGCATCAGGATGATGGTGGAGCCAGATACATCAGGTCCATGATGAGGCAGCACTACTCTAGATAGTCTTCGAGAGCCTGTTCCGAGGGGAGTCTGTTCCAATGACCCTACGAGCAGTGTGAATACAAGAGCTACTTCATCTGCAGCAGACCAACATGATAGTAGCACAGTTTTTATTGAGGTCCATCGACCTCTCGCGATACTCCACATATATGGTAAGATACCCATTCTTCATGGCCCTGAAATTCGAGCACAGACTCAGGTGAGATATCAGAGCCTCGATGATCTCCATAAGTATCCCAATATATGCGGGGGTGTTAGAGAGAGCCCTCCTTGTAGAGAGTTTCCTTTCTGAGCTGTCACCAACAGCGAGACCTACTACTAGTCGACACGCAGTGGAGTCTTCTGCAGCAGTATGTAGATAGATGATATAGAGGACCAAGTGGACCAGAACTACAGGTGGTCAACCACATGATTCATGATCGGATGTGTGAGGCACCTGGAGTGGAGAAAGATCCATACATGCCAGGAGCGGATAGTTTTACTCATGCAGTGGGTTGGGTCACATGGAACGTGACTGTCTGACCCACTATACAGATGATCAGAAGTCAGTTAAAGGACCTCCTATGCAGAGGAAGAGATTCAACCGTGGCGGTCCGCAGGGCACTGGCAGACGTGGTAGAGGAGCTGGTCGAGAAACTAGCAGTAGACGATGTTTCAAGGTGTTACCACCACCACCACCACCAGGAGGACCACCCTGACCGCAGGGAGCCAGCAGAGAGGGGAGAGCATTGCTTCAGGCAGTTGAGGAATACGACCATGGAACTCCAAAGATGATTCGAGGTACTATCTGTGTGTACTCTACCTTTTCTTTAGTTCTTATAAACATAGGTTCCAGCCACTCTTTCATTGCAACTGCCCCCATTCGGAGCTTAGAGATTCTGACGGAGCAGTTGGCTCAATCTTTACAGCTAGAAACTCTTACCGGAGCAGTACCGGAGCAGACTAGATGATTACGCACTAGTTCCAGTAGTGTGAGATTACTCTAGGATGTGAGAGATTCGGATAGGATCTCCTTGTAGTGGTTCTGAGGCCTTACGTCATCATCTTGGGTATGGACTAGTTATCTAAAGTTAATGATCAAATCGACTATCTATGGCACAAAGTGCGGTGTGTCCGCACTGATGGGACCAGGTTCACCTTCACCAGTGACAAGGGAACCTTGAAAGTGCAGGATAGACTTAATCGTTGCAGGGTGCAGCCGATCAGTCACCAATTGGATTGCTTACCCTCAGAGCATTAGATGTGGAGTTTCCAACTAATCTAATAGTGGTGGACCAGTACGCAGATGTTTTCCCCAATGATATTCATAGATTACCTCCTCGTAGAGATGTGGACTTCTACATCAATCTTTACCCGAGGACAACATCGATATCTACACCATCATATCTTATGGATCCCTCTATGCTCCGTGAGCTAAGGGTACAAATTGAGGACTTGCAGGGGAAGGGATTCATCCACCCTAGTGTTTCTCCCTAGGCATCCCTGATTCTGTTCGCCAAGAAGGTGGATGAGAGCTTGAGGATTTGTGTCAACTAACTTTGCCTGAACCAAGTGACCGTGAAGAACAAGTACCCACATCCAAGGATTGGCGACCTCGTTGATCAGCTCAAGGGAGGACGATGGTTCTCAAAGATAGACCTCCAATCAGGATATCACCAACTAAGTGTTCGAGACAAGGATATGAAGAAGACGACCTTCAGGTGTCGGTATGGCCACTATGAGTTCTTGGTTATACCCTTCGGCATAACCAATGCTCTAGTAGTATTCATGAGTCTCAGGAATAGGATCTTCTAGCCTTACCTCGATTGCTTTGTCATAGACTTCATCGACAACATACTAACATACTTGACTAATGAGGAGGATCGTGCCTACCATTTGCAGGCAGCACTGGACACACTCTGAGAGCACCAGCTTTATGGTAAGCCCTTGAAGTGCTAGTTTTTTATTCCAGAGGTTCTATTTCTGGGGAATGTCACCTCAGAGTCTAGAGTTGTAGTGGATCCAGCGATGATTGAGGTGGTACTTTCTTGGGAGCCACACAGGAGTGTGACGGAGGTACAGAGTTTCCTGAGTTTGGTTGGATATTATCATAGATTCATTCTAGATTTTTCCAGAGTTACTGCACCACTTTCAACCTTGACAATGAAGGGGAAACCATTCATGTGGTCGTAGAGATGCCAGTAGAGATTTCAAGAGCTAAGGCAGAGGCTGACTAGTGCCCCCATCTTGAGTCTTACATAGTAAGGCATAGGGTACGTAGTCTACTGCGACACATTAGGGACCAGACATGGGTGTGTCTTGATGCAGGAGTGAGCTATGATCATGTATTTTTCTCGGTAGTTGAGATAGAATGAGCAGAACTACACTACCCATGACCTGGAGTTAGCAGCAGTGGTCTTTTCCTTGAATATGTGGTTGCACTATCAGATGGGCGAACATTATAGAATGTACTCTGATCACAAGAGTCTCAGTTATATATTCTCTTAGAAGGACATGAACCTGTGACAGTGGCATTGGATAGATTTCCTCCAGGACTATGACTTCAAGATATTCTATACTCCGGGGATGGGGAACATTGTTGTGGATTATCTGAGTAGGAGATCTGGAATTCAGATTCCTGGAGAGGCGACAGAGCAGCTAGTTACCTTACATATATCCTTTGAGGATAGGGATGGAGCAACCTAACATCAGTCTCTTACAGTAACACCTCCACTTCTTCAGCGATTCAGGGAGGCACAACATGGAGATGTTGACTGTGAGTTGCGACGTGATCATATATACAAAGGGCAGGTACCTGATGGAATTTTATGAAGGTGGGGAGCATGTAATCCTCTTTAGAGGACGTACCCTGTTTCTAGTTTCACTTAGGAACGATGTGTTGAGGGATTTCCACACTTCCCCTCTAGCGGTATATCGAGGGGTGGTGAAGATGTTCTATGACATTCAATGACAAGATTGGTGGCCAGGTATGAAGAATGAAGTAGTGGAGTTAGTCCCATGGTGCCTCACTTGTCAGCAAATGAAGGTAGAGCACCAGGTACCAGTAGGCATGTTTTATCCCTTAGAAGTCCCATAGTGGAAGTGGGATGGTATATCCATGGACATCGTGATGGGTCTTCAACATATATTCATGATTCATGACTCGATATGGGTGATCATTGACCGACTCAACATGTATGCCCAATTCCTATCGATCACAGGGCAGGGACCAATAAAGTGCTTGGGATGCCTCTACATGTAGGCGATTGTGCGTTTAATTGGAGTGAATTCATCAATTGTCTCCAAAAAAGATGCACAGTTTACATCCCGTCTATGGAAGGGGTTGCAGTAGGCTTTTGGGATGCAACTACATCTGAGCACCACCTTCCATCCCCACACAGATGTTCAGACCGAGAGGACCATTCAGACCATCGAGGACATACTTCATGCATGTGTCCTTGACTTCGGCCGCAAATAGGAGGATCACATCTCTTTGGAGGAGTTTTCATACAACAATAGTTATCACTCACCATAGTTATGTCACCTTTTGAGGCCTTGTATGGTCATCCTTGCAGATCGCCACTATGCTGGACAGACCTAGGGGAGTCAGTACTAGTGGGACCAGAGATGGTACGGGCTACCACTGAGAAGGTTCAGGTCATCCAGGAGCGTATGAAGACTGCACAGAGCAGGCAGAAGTCGTATGCTGATAGGATACAGAGACCTCTGGAGTTCGAGTATGGAGAGCATGTCTTCCGACGGGTCTCACCTCAATGAGGTCTATGAAGATTTGGCCAATGTGGCAAGTTATCTATGCGGTTCATAGGAACTTTCCAGGTCCTCAGTAGAGTAGGTGAGGTGGCTTACCACTTATCTCTTCAACCTCAGTTGCATTTGGTTCACGATGACTTCCACGTATCTCAGTTGATGTGATATGTGCATGACCCATCCCACATCATCGATCACGGGGAGTTGGACATCGATGACGGGGCGACATTCCTGGAGGTCCTAGTGGATATCGAGGATTTATTGGAGCGGGTACTGCATGGATGGTAGATACCTCTAGTGTGTGTTCACTGGCATCATGGGATCCTCGAAGAGAGCAATTTAGAGAGGGAGGCTTAGGTGCATGCTCAGTACCCCCTTTTGTTCCCGTAGATCAAGTTATAGCTTACAGGGACGTAAATCCCTAAGGTGGGGAGAATTTATAGACCTCGAATTCCTACATAATTTTTTTAAAATACATGGAAAGTTTATGAGTCCGCCATTTCTGACGGCGCATGATTTTGAGGCCCGGAGTGCCCAGAATCAATTTCTGACACATTTCTGGGTATGTTCAGTTAACGTATGAGCGAGATTTTATATATTTTGCACCAGTGCTCGGAATTGAAATCTGATGTCTTCGTTGAAATTGCGGAGTCTGTTATTTCTTAGTGAGACCTTCACCACAGTTGTGTTCTAAAAAGAATGGACGTTAGTTTTCGGGGGTTTTCAATTAAATTAAATAAAAATAATGTGTACTTATTTTTATTTTAGATGGTTAAAACCTCCAAAGGGAGGTTATAGGTGGGGCCCACCCACACATAACCTCCATTGGGAGGATATTATTTGGTGGGGCCCAACGAAATTTTTAACCTCTCTTGCAATCAAAGGGGTGGGTCCCACACGAGCATTAACCCCCTTGTAACTCACCATAAAGTGGGGGAAACCATTGAAATTAATCACCTTCCTTCCCTCATTAAAGTTCCAACTATACATGAATTAGTTAATGGTTCATTAATTAATTTTTTTAATTATTTTGAATTCATGCCAATAATAAAATAATAAGCAAATCTATTATTTTAATTTGTTGTCACATTCATCTAGTGGAGCCTTGGAGAAATTGGGAGAACCATTCTTCCAATGAAGAACATAAAGAACATGAAGAATTCATAGAATGTCATTGAAAATATTATTCATTATTCAACCGAATCAAATGAAGGTGCCAACCGCGAAGAACGCCGGCGATGCTTCTTCCTCAGTCTCTTATCCCGGACTCTTACCGACATCGACGAATCAATGCCTTCATACTGCGACTTCATCAACGATCAATGAAAAGAGAGGTAGGGGGATTTGAGTTAATTTTACATATGAGTATAAACCTCCATTATTTATCATTCAAATTCCTAGATTATGGTTCACTGTGACGAGGAGGGATCAAACCGCATGGACACGGTCCGACCATCCCCTTTTGTTTATTCTTTTTTTGATGGCGACGGGGGTGGTACACACGACGACCGGCAATGAGCTGGCCCTGAAGTAGCCAGCGGCGCAGGGTCGCCGGGTCGCCATAAGGGTGTGACACCACTGTGCCTCATAGAGAATCGAGCCGCGACCAGGAGGACCGGGATGATTGGACGATGATCGCGGCGCCGTCGCGCCATGCGGTAGAGTGGGAGGCTTCTTCTAGGGCAGGCCGCGGTGGAGAAGATGGGTGTAGCACTATCGCTCCACGCCTGAGAATGACCATGAACTTAGGCTGAGGTGGACATGGGAGGGTGGCTGGCTGAGCCGGCTGCTGGTGCGTGATGTAGGTGGGACCACTTGGGTCCCTTGTATTCACTGAACCGACGCCTAGTGGTAGTTCCTTCAAAAACAAGCCCCCCCAATGACGTGGAAAGCCGGGCCACGCGGTTAGGTAGCTGGGCCACATGACCTGCCGGTCGGGCCTCATGGCCAGCTCGCATGCAGCCTGCCAGCCGGGCTTCCCCCATGGGTTGGGCCACACCTTCAGGTTGGGCCGCCCCTTTGGGTCGGGTCGTGCCTTCGGGTCGGGCCCCCCTTCGGGCCGGGCCGCGCCTTCGGGCTGGGTCATCCCTTCAGGCTGGTCCGCCCCTTTAGAACCGATCAAACTGAGCGACCGAGTCTGACCCTGGGCCAGACCCAGGTCAGGTAGGGTTGGTCTGACTGGGTCAGACTGCACCCAAACCTGTCAGACCTGAATACACCTATTCGCCCCTAACTCAGGCTAGAGGCGTTTGTTTGAAGAACCGTCAGCGGTGCCGATATTCATGAAACGAAGGTGTCCTTTTTCAGAAAACCCCATAGGAGTTTGAGGTATACTTGAGATATGATCATGGTTGTTCATACACGAAACAAACTGGTCCCCTGAGACTAAAAGTCTAATAACTCACAGACCGGACGTCCTATTGACGCACCATCTGTTGCGTTGATACCCCTATGATGTGGCAGACCTTTGAGATACTTCTACCTAAGACTTCACAATAGTTGGAGTTTTTTCTAGTAGCTTGGGAATTTGATCCTTCCAGTGACGAGCGAACATAGTGTGGAGACCTCGTAGCTGACAGACCTGATGACTTCTTGGCCGATTCGACCATCCCAGTGGGGAGCACCTGGTAGTTGGCGGCAGACCCTTGCCAGAGGAGCTCCATGAATTTCGCGGCAGAACCAGGGTACTCAATAGGAGGAGTACCTATGCATGCTATTAGGGGGAGTTCCTGGTAATTGGCAACAGACCCATAGTAGAGGAGCTCCTGGTAGTTGGTAGCAGACCCATGTTACTCGATAGGAGGTGTACCTCAGTAGTCCAAGGTTACTGAGAAGCGCCTTGGTGTCACGACTGGCCCATTGTTCTCGACAGAGGAGGAGTTCTCCAGTAGCCGTAGTTTCGATAATGAAAATCATGGTTTGAGCAGATTCAATGACCTTTGTGTTTTACTCATGATTGGGATGGGTTACTAGATAAATTAGGTATATCTATTTTCATATACCTAAGTAATGGTTATCCATTAAATCATACTTTGTGGTTTATCCTTGATGGATTTTGTGAGACCTTGGGGGTCTCAGGGTCCCTAATGAGTATCATTATACTCACCCCTACACGAGCTATGTTCGCACCTCATTGTGTTGGATGCAGACAATGGACCGTTCTAACCGAGTCAGAGTGTATGAGGACTGGACGATACCTGGAGGTGGACCTCATAACGAGATGGTACCTGGAGGAGATGGACGAATGTGGAGTGCCAAGGATGCTATCTGTACCTACCCATTAGGTAGGATCCTTGTTGGACGATGCAGGAGATTCTAGTCACCTTCCAGCTATTTGTCTTTTAGTAGTACCTCTTTTTTCCCTTGTACTTTACTATTGGGCTTGTATTTCCAGCCACTTTTACTTTCTAGCACCCCTCCTATATTCAGTATTGTTTAGTGATTTGATTCAATTTGTGTACTCTGATTGGGTGTGTTTAATTTTTATAAAGGAAATGCCTTCCCAGCTTTGGGATTTATGTCTTTGATGCTAGCCGCCATCACCTGACCTATGGAAGGAAGTCTTGCGGTAGTCATAGCATGGGTCCCGAGGACTGGTCGTGACATTTTAATGGGAACACTTTCTAAATAAAATATCTGACACTTTTATATATTCAATTTTATGAAATTGAATTCATTTTTAGATGCAGGACATAATAATTTTGTTTGGATTAATTTTTGGTGTTTTACTGATAAAATTCATATTTTGATAAATAGTGAATGATGCAAAATTTTAATTGAAAAAAACATTTTTAATCAAAATAATTTATATTGTTAAATTATACATTTGAATGGTTTTGAAGTGTTATTTTATTATATTTTTGTAATTTAATCCAATTTAGGTCATTGGATGTAATTTTACATTTAAATTGGACATAAACACATAACAATCATTTGATAGTTTTTAATTCACAAAAACATGTTTTCTAGTTTTGAATTGAGGAATTAGTTTTAAATTAATTATTGAAACTTCTATGTTTTGATATTGATAAAATAGAAATTAGTTTTTGATTCAAAATATCATAATTAGCTTAAGGTGATGTTTTTTTTAATTTTTTAAAAACAATCAATTTTTTATTAATTGTGAAAAACGCAGCATTATTGTTTAAAAAATAATTTTATTAAATTAATAATTATTATTATTTATATTTATTTTAAATTCCATATTGATACATAATACCTATATTAGTCAAATTTAATCCATTGGATTCATTTTATAATATGTTTTGATATATAGAACTTTATTGAACTTTTTAACATATTCTACCCACCTTCTAGGCACATTTTTAAATTTTCATAAAATGTAATATTACCGCTTCTATGATTTTAATTTCAAATATATGAGAGAAATTATTGATATAAGAACGTTAAATGTGGTTCAATGAGAAAAAAATATTTTTTGGTGAATATTAACTTTGATATTTTTTTTACCACGGTTAAAAGTAAAAAAGGGTAATTAAATGTAAAAATGATATTATAATTACCCTAAGACATGTCCTAATTATATTGGATAAGTGTATTTCGACCAAAATCCACTCTAAGAATAAAATTCTATCTTTTTTTGATCCACATGGACTAGATTTGGACATTTGTTGTTATATTATTTAAAGAGGAATTAAGAGTATTAAATTCAAATTTTCATTATTAAAACATTTTTAATATATGTTTTTACATAAGATTAATTCGACTATAAATTTTATTTTTGAAGCTAACATTATTTCCAACATAATTGTATTAGATATATAATTTTTAGACATTAAATAATTAAATTTATTTATGAAACAATAATGATGAATTAATTACAGTATTAATGAAAGATTAAAATAATTAATATTATAAATATCCAAATAAATGAAAATTGATTCTTTTGATGCATTACAATAGTTTTATAAGTTAATTAGACATGTTAGGGTTGATCAAATAAATTTTCTTCTAAGTGATAATGTTTTTATGACATTTACAAAAAGAAAATACCAAATAGTGTCAAAATTGACATATTATAGTTTTTAAATAAAATAATATATTATTAAATGATATCATATTCCTAAAAATCTAATGTTTTCCCAAAACACATATATACTGAAACATATATCAATAAGGAACCACTTTTGGCCTCTTGTAATTTTATAGTATGTTCATTAACCATATAATATAAAAATACAATAAGACATCTTAAACATTGAACTATTTAACTATGAGTTAAAACTAAAAGAGAAGGATATAATGGTGACCTAAACATTTCAAAAACCTATTGGTGGTGATTATTTTGGCCATCCCCACCATATCCTTATAATAAATAAGTTTTAATCCACTATAAACCTAAAATTATTTCATTATAAAATAATATTTCAATCTTTTCCTAAAGTGACCCTCATATATCAAATAAAAAGGTACTTCTCCTTCTCTGAAAATAACACATCAAAATCCATTTGGCTCGGCCACACCCTGCTCAAATGCCTTCCCAACTACCATCACATCAACATAGATTCCATAATTTGATATGAAATCCTACCTCAGGAGCCCTTTTGATCAAATTAAAAAGATGCACTTGAAGAAGTGTTAATAATTTCATCACCTCTTTCAAAGTTATTTTCTTCTCCCACTTCCTCTTTCTTTTTTTCCATAAGAAATAATTACTCAAGTAAAACATACATACTATGATGTTATAATAATTATTTTACAACCATATTCATTTTTCTATCTATCCAATGAATGATAATGTCATCATACATGCATACATAGGGCTTACCATCTCCACATCGTGGTGTAGTTTTTTATTCAACAAATAATTATTTGGATGGGTATAATAATGAGTATAATTAATATAAATAATAAATATAACATGTTAATGATTTTTTATATGTGATGTATCATCCAATTACACATGATTGGACCATTAAAAAATGATATTGTCACTCATGCATTCGTAAAGGTTACCGTCTCCACGACGCGATGAGTTGTCATTCCCCATTGTAAACATTAAAGAATAATTTTCATTTTATGACTAAAAATAATATTAAGTAACTTAATATCATTATATATAGGAATAAGATACACCCTATCCATAACAAACATGACATACATAACAAAATATATAAAGGGAAACGAATCATTCAACACCCAATATAGTAATACTAATGAAATATTATTAACAATGAAAAATTTTAAGATCATATATGATATCATATTTGTCTATATGGTTCATGAATAAAATAATACCAATTATTCAACCATTATACAGGATGTTAACATACCCTCTACTGAGGAATAATACTAGGTAAGTGTTAGTTTTAACATCTCTTTTTTTTATTTGAGGTTGTTTATACATAAGTATCTAGCGGGGATTCATTATCATCCACATCTGTGTTTCTTAAAAATGTATTTAAAAACATTTTTAATATTTATTATAATATTGGTTAAAGTCATTTATACACTTTTTTATTTTTATAAAATGTTTTTAAATTAATATTTTTGTCATTTTCCAAACAAGGTATTTTATGGCCTTTTTCGACGAATTAAGGTAAGAATGTTTTTTAACATATATGGGGGGTGAATCTATTTTCCACAGCTATAAAACCTTCAAAAGGTCCCATAAAATATTATTAGAAAATTTTCTAAATAATTTTTTTCTTTTATAATTATGTGACATTTAATTTTTTTTAAATATAAATAGATATCTCTCTCCAATAGTTTTGATTTGATCTATGTCCACATCCTTTGATATATTTTACACTTGTATGAAGTTGATTTATATTGATATAATATTCCATATTTTATTGATGTTTTTGTTATATTTTTGAATGTTGATGTGTTATTTTTATTCCATTCATGGTTTATAGTTGAATTCTTAACAATTTTAATGCTAGTTTTAAAAAAAATGTTTATGTTATGTTTCAATCATTTCATATGAGGATTGAATTGGACTTAGTAAGTGAAGGGCGGACCCTGTTATAGATCCTCGATGAATCGGTAGGTCTCATGTGACCAACTAGTGTCTTGGCACTAGGACTTGAAAATTTTTTATTTGGATTCTTGGTATGACTCATTAAATATGTGGTTATGATATCCAACAATATGCATTCCATCATTATGAAATTAGCTATTGATATCACATGTGATTATTCGACTAGTAGAATATCAATGTGAATATGTAAATGGGATTACATGATTTATATTTTCCATGTAATGATTATGTTTATCTTTAAATGGCTTTTGTTTTAGTCTTATACATTGACTAAAATGATAATATTATTTATGAATGTTTCCACTATATTTTTAACCTTACTAAGCATTTGATCTCACCCCTTTCTTTTGTTTTAATTATTATAGGATGTGAAGAAAAAAATTATGGCTGACCTGCAGGGATATGATAAGAGAAATGAATGTGTTCTATAGAGACATAATGTTTCTTTTTTTAATTCCTAATGCAATGTAAAATATGTGTACATATCTTGTACTTCCATGGCTACTAAACTGATTGGTCTTTCGAGACATGATTTCTTGTATCATTCCAATGTTATGTAATAATGCGCTGACTCTGGGTATCTGGGTTTGGGGTGTTACTGTTAGTACCAGAGGATGTTTAGTAAAACCCTTGAAATCTAGATTTTGAAAAACTTTGATTAGAGAGAACTACCATAATATAGTCTTTTCGGATTATTGTAGAAGAACATACAAAAAATTTGGTAATATAGATATTATTTGAGTTCTCTAAGAAATACATCCCTGTCTGTATAAGATCTGGTAGAGGAGGCTCTAGCATAGATGTACTGAGGGGAAAAACAAAAAAGCCCCGCTTTGAGATACACTTGAATGAGAACTGATTCACAACAATGAGTCTTGTTGCACTCTTGGTTACGACACTCTGTGGGGATATGCTTAGGAAAATCTAAATTTTCTTTACAAAACATTATGAAGGATTTATGAGTAAATACCTCCTCTAATAAAACATTTTTTTATGATTATAGATTATATCCCTATATTGTTCAATTTATGTTATGTATTTTACTTGTTTGGAGTTATGTATTGTGATTTACAAACTAATCTAGTGTATTCCATTGTTTAGAAAAGACCCCTACTGGATGGAATGGAAACTGTATCAATGAACGTAATCCATATAGGTATTTCCTTCCTACTCAAGATAACTATAGTGGAGCTGGTGATTCTACTAATACTGAATAACTTACAACCGTACTAGGAAAACACACTTGTGTTATGAATAATAACCTTACCTATATGGAGCACCCTGATCCACAAAACATATGATAAATGTTAGAACTTTTCATAAGGAAACAACGACCAAAATTCAGTGGGACTACCAATCCATATGTAGGTGAGCAATTGATAAGTTACATAGAGAAAATATTTCATGCTATGGGGAGTAGTGAAAGGTTGTCATGGAAGTTTATCACCTTAGGGGAGATGCAGAACAATTGTGGTCATTAATTCTAATAAAAAAGATGGATGAATAAGTATAAAATATGGAATGGAGGGAGTTTAATGATCTTTTATTAGAAAAATATTTTCCTCATGACCATCAAGCTGATATTGAAAGATAATTTCTGAGTTTGAGGAAAAATTATTATGAGAATGTCACAAATTATGAGTCTAACATTACATTGTTAGAAAGGCATGAAAAAAATTACATATTTAACCCAAGGAGTAACATTGATTGATTCTTTAATGGGTTGAAAACTTTTCTCCATCGAGCAATAGTCTCACAATCCTTCACATCATACGAAGATATAGTTTTGTGATCTATAAAGATAGAAATGAAATTTCCAATGTCTTGTGACATTAAATTAAAAAAATAGAAGAATAGAAAAATGGAGTAAGAGATAGATAAACGTAAAAAGGTAAGTCAAGAATTTCCCTTATGAGATAATTTTGGTAAGAAACACCATGAAACTTGCCTAAAAAGATTGGGAGTTTGCAACTAATGTGGAGAAAATGGTCACCAGGCATGTTATTGCAAGGGATAGAAAGAACCAGTCAATGTTGAATGATACTATTTTAGAGAATGGGGCATTATAAAAAATAATATTTTAAGAACCAATAAAACTTATCTTAGATAAGGCATAGGGTGAAAGGCCATGCTTATGCTATTACTATAGTTGAAGTTGAATAATTAATGTATTTGTGTTTCTGGAATCAAGAATTATTTTATGGTTATAAGAATAATGCATTATATATATCTAAGGATTATACTATAGTACTTTTTGTTTTCATTAAGGTTTTAATATGATAAAGATAATAATATTTTTAGTATGTGACTATAAGAGATACATAACATTGTTTGTGGAATCTGATGTCACATTTGATTTTGGAATTTAGATTCCTTTTAGAGAGATTTTAGATAGAATTATTTTATATAACAATAAATTTTGGAATGTATTATGTTGGACATTGGATACTATTTTTTAAGCTTAAAATATTTCATAAGATTATTTTAGGATTGTTATTAATTGGAAAACCTAGAGGTCGGGTGACAACTCATCGTGTCTAGCAAGGTCCTTAGACTATAACCTACAACTAAAGGGAGACAAGGGTGAATCACCTTCAACTATCCTACATGATTTCTAGATTTTTATAATTTATTCTTTTAAACATTCTGATTGATGAATTATAAATTCACTTTTTGGAACCCTTTATGATTTTGATAAATAGAATATTTTTGAGTTCTAATATCTTTTGAAGTGAAAGATGAGTTTCTGGTCGGATAGAACTCAACTTTTCAGGTATTCTTTTTTCTTATTCTATGACGAAATTAAATCTTAATATTTTGGGAAAGGATCGTAAAACAAAAAATGTGTTATCCTAATACGTTATGATTTGTTGAACTGATGATATTTTAAATCATCATATATTTATGTATTCGAGGCCCTTTATTTTCCATCTAACTATTTTTGATTGATGACCTCAGTCATATTCTATAAATATTTACAATTTTTCTCTAATTATAATTTCCACCAATGTTCTCCTTTTAGATATCCTAATTTGGTGGTGACTTTTTCATTTCCCTTTCCCTCTTATTAAGACTAAATTTTATTAACCCTATTTCTGATGTGGATTTTCCACAAAGGTAATATTTTCCAAGAAATATTTCAAATTGAGAGAGTGTGATTTATTAAAGGAGGGAAGAATGTAACACTCTAAGAATCCATGTTTCACTTCTCTTTTAATAATACAATATCGTGCGATGTATGCAACACTGAGTTCAAGAATTGCATGACCTATCAAACAAGCCGTTTAAAAAAGTGGTTAGGAATAGTAGTAACCATATTTTTAATGTTATATAAATCTCATATAATTTTAACATTCATATTTTTTGTTTATTAGACATAATATAAGAAGAAATTCAATCTTACAGATAATAGACGTATTTTTTAAAAAATTTAGATTTTCCACCTTTTAATGGTTAACCCATTCTAAAAACAATATTTTACACTTTTATATATTAAATTTGATTAAATTAAATTAGTTTTTAAAATAGGGACATAATAATTTAGTTTGGATTATTTTTTTTGTTTTTATGATAACTTTCATATATTTATGAATAGTGAATGATAGAAAATATTAATTAAAAACCACTTTTTTAATCAAAATAATTTACATTGGAAAATTATACATTTTAATGGTTTTGAAGTATAATTATATTATATTTTTATCATTTAATCCAATGTTGTTCATATTATGTAATTTTACTTTTAAATTGGACATAAACACATATCAATCTTTTGAGGGTTTTTACTTTTCAAAAAACCGCTTTTTTGGTTTGGACAATGGTATTAATTTTAAATTCATTAATGCCACTTCTATGTTTTTATTTTTGTAATATAGAAATTATTTTTGGATTCATACTATTAAAATTATCTTACTGTGTATTTTATGTATTTTTCTAAAAACGTTCAATTTTTGATTAATAGTGAAAAAATGCATTATTGTTTAAAACTGGAATTTATTAAAATAAATATTATTTTAGTTTAAACATATTTTAAAGTAATATCGGAGAACTAATACCTATATTAGTCCAATATAATTTATTGGTTTCATTTTATAATAATATTAGATATATAAAATTTTATTTAACTTTTTAACGTCTTTTACCCTCCTTCTAAGAACATTTGCAAATTTGCATAAAAGGTAATGTTACCGCTTCTTTGAACTGAATTTCAAAAATCTGAGGGAAAAAGTTGACATCAGTAAATAAATTTTTTTTCAATGGTATCAAAATATTATTTGGTAAATAATAGCTTTTGAATTTTATTTACCATGGTTAAATGTAAATAGGGTTATTATAGGTAAAAATGATATTATAATTCCCCTAATACATGTCCTAATTCCATTATATATGTGTATTTCGACCAAAATAAAACCTATGAATAAAATAAAATCTTTTTTTATCCACTTGGATTAGATTAGCACATTTAATATTATTTTATTTAAGGAAGCATTAAAAGTGTTAAGTTCACATTTTCATAACTAAAACATTTTTTATATAGGGTTATGGATATGATAAATTCAACTAAAAATATTCATTTGAAATATGAAATGACTTAATACTTAATTTTATTTTATTCATAATATTTATGCCTTAAATAATTAAATTTATTTATGACACAATGATGATGCAGTATTTACCTTATTAATAAAAGATTAAAATAACTGATACTATGAATATTCAAATAAATGTAAATTGATACTTTTGATGCATTACAATACTTTTCTATGTTTATATTACATATTATGGTTGATTAAATAATTTTTTCGATGTGATATAATTTTTATGACTTTAAGAAAAACAAAATACCAAATAGTGTCTAAATTTACATAAATGTGTTTTTAAAACAAATATTATTTTATCAAATGATATTATATTCCCAACAATATAAGTTTTAGCAAAAAGACATATATAATGATATATATATCAATAATTAACCACTTGAGGTTCTCATGGCATTTTATAGTAAGTTTATTAACCATTTAATATAAAAATACAAGGATACATGGTTAACATTAAACTATTTAAGTAAGATTTAAAAATAAAAGACTAGGATAAAATGATGACTTAAACTTTTCTAAAACTTATTGGATGAGAGGTTCTCAACCCATACCTACATTATCCTAAATTTAAATCCATTTTTATCCATTAGTAAACAATAATAATTTTATCATAAAATAATATTTCAAACTTTTTTTAAGGTTACACTCACCTCTCTTATAGAAAGGAATGTCCCTTTATATAAAAATGACACCTCAAAAGCCATTTGACTAGGACTAATCCTACACTATTATCTTCCGAACTACCATAAAATCAACTTATAGGCCATAACATGATATAAAATCCTACCGAAATATCCCTTTTGTTCAAATAAAATGGAAGCACCTAAAAAAGAGATAATAATTTCATCACATATTTCAATATTCTTTTCTTCTTCCACTTCCTCTTTATTTGTTGTGTCAATAACATGAAATACTCTAGTACCTTCTATATAATGTGATGTTATTATAAATATGGTACAACCATATTCATTATTCTATCCAACCTATCAATGAAAATGTCCCCATACGTGCGTACATAGGGCTTACCGTCTCCATGTCATGCTGTAGTATGTTATTCGAAAAAATATAATTTAGATGGGTATAATAATGAGTATAATTGATGTAAATAAAAAATATAACATGTCCATTATTTGGTATATATGATATAACATCCCATTACTTATGATTTCTCCATCAAAAAATGATATTGTCGCCATGCGTACGTACGACTTACTGTCTCCATGACGTGATAAGATGTCATTCCCCATCATAACCATTCACGAATAATTTTCATTTTATGAATATAATGTTTAATGAATTAATAAAATTATGGATATAAATAAGTTACATTATATCCATAACAAACACGACTTACATAGTAAAACATATAAATGAAAATGAATTTGTTAACACCCAAAACAAGAATACTAATGCAATTTTATTAATAAAGCAATATTAGAAGATCATATATGATATCAAATTTGTGTATGTGGTTCTTTTATAATATAATCACAATTATCTAAACATTATACTTTTTGTTAATGTATCCAAAACTTATTATGAATAAAAATCTGGGGATTATTTTAAAATATCATTATTTATCTAAGGAAGTTTATAATTAAGTATCTACTAGGGATTATTTACCTTCCACATCCATGTTTCTTAAAAATTTATTTCAAATCATTTTTTCTATTTTATACAATATAGGTTAATTTCATGTATACCCTTGATTGAATTTTTATAAAATATATTGAAAGGAATCATTCTGTCATTTTCCCAACAAGGTACTTTATGACTTTTTCTATGAATTAAGGTAATATTTTTTTAACTTATACGGAGGGTGGGGCTATTTTCAACCGTTATAAAACCTTTGAAGATTCCCATAAAATATTAAAATATTATTTTCAAAATAAATATTTTCTTTTAAAAATATTTTACTTTTATATGATTTCAATATAGAAAGATAAATTTTTCTCAAATTGTTTTTATTTCCACTATTTCAACATCCTTTGATGGATTTTACACTAGTTTGAAGATTAGTTATGATGATACAATATTCCTTATTTTATTGATGGTTTTGTGATATGTTTGATTGTGGATGTGTAATTTTTATACCATTAATGGTTTATGGATAAATTATTACCATTTAGTATGCTATTTTTAATATGAATGTTTTGTTATATTTCAACTATTTAATATGAGGAATGCATTGGGATTATTAAGTGGCAGGTGGAGCCCGCTATAGCTCTTCAATTCATCGGTAGGACTCCTGAGACACACTAGTGTCTTCGAATAAGACCTTGAAAAAATCTTATTTGTAGTATTTCCACGTGGCCTTGACTTTGTGGTTATGATGTCCTAAAGTATGCATTCAATCAATATGAAATTAGCAATTGATATTACTTGTTATTATTTGACTAGTAGAATATCTATGTGAATATGTAAATGGAATTAATTGATTTGTATTTTCCATATTATGTGGATGTTTATGATTAAAAGTCTTGTGTTTTAGTCTTATACGTAGTATTAAATGTTTATGATTATTTAGGAAAGTTTTCTCTATATTTTTATCCTTAATAAGTATCTGAGGAAACCCATTTCTTATGTTTTATTTTTCACAGGATTTTAAGAAGTAAATTATGACTGTCCTGTAGGTATAGGATATGGTATATGAGTGATTTCTCTAGAGACACAATGTTACTTTTTTTAACTCATAATGTAATGTAAAACAAATGTATGTATCTAGTACTTTCATATCTACTAAACAGATCCGTATTTCAGGACATGATTCCTTGAATCATGCCAATGTTATGTAACAATGCACTGACTCTAGGTAACTGGGGTCAGAGCATTACACCTATACATGTAAAAATATCATAGGAAGAGTGGATTATGACACCTAATCTTCTTATCTTAGAAAGAAGTCATTTAAAAGATATTTGAAATCAAAAAATCAATTTATGTTAATTTAGTTTTTTAAAGGATTCCGAGAGTGCCCCTCCCCTCTCATATAAAAATAAACCTCCTTCCTAACAACATCACACCACCTTTATACTTATAGATCTCCCAACCCATGATAAATTATCCTCTAAAATTATTATCTATCTTATGGAATTTTTTAATTCCAAAAAGACCATCCTTAGTGTTCTTATGTGGAAATCCCAAGGATGTCCACCGAAGAAGTGGAAATTTTTTCACCAATTCAATTCCACTACTTTTCTTCTTAAACGTCATATTTCAATGATTTTATATCATAAAGTAAGAAATACATTAACATATATATAATAATATGTTATTAAGATTATGGATGACAATATTTTTCTCTTTATCCTACTTAGGAAAAACAATATCACCATGTGTGCATTCATACATCTTATCATATATATTGGTCAAAGAATGGTACTCCAGAGGGGAGTGAATTTAATTCCTATAAAATATTCTTGTTGAAATCATTATTTGAAATAATATCCCAATTTTAAAACAAGACAACCTAGTTAATAAAAGTAGTAAATTTATAATAGTCTGACTATTCAATTAATTTCTCTGGAGATTTATTATTTCACAGTTATTACAATATGAGATATTTATATAACATTTGAATCTAGTTTTCTAAACCAAAATATATATAATTACTATCCAATAATAAATCTAAAATTGAAGCATAGTTTTATAACATATGGGTTAAAATAGAGTAAACTAAATTCGAAAACATAGTGGATTAAAACCAGCAGATTAGTCTCTAGATGAGATATAGTCCTCTCTAACTGGTGGTCACCTACCAAAAAGAAATATATAAATATATATATATATATATAATGATTTGATCTACACACTAGATCATAGTTTACACAAGAGTATACAAACTATCCAGGTCATAATACCACTACCATAGTTGTACAATTGAATCTTTGATGGACATCAATACTCCTTTAGTTCATAACTAGAAGGAATGATTGTTCATAATGTGTTCTTCAACTTGGTCTAGTATCTCTGGTCATATGTTCTTTTCTGTTGTTCTCTTAGTCTATATAGCTCGTGTGCCAATAATTAATTTTTTTGGCCGTCTTTTGTTGTCCAACAATGTGCATATGATGGTACATCATACCTCATACTGTCCACTATAATTGTCATTAATGTTGTATGAAAAAAGAATTAACTTAATCAGTAGTATTAAAACACTCAAATATGACCGTTAGAGATAATTTTAAATAATTGAAAATTTAAGTAGTCTTTTGGTCGATCCACTATCGGTGAGTCATTTTTTCATTGAATCCAACTACCTTTGATTCCTTTTGTTGGTTTCAGTGACTCATTATATTGGCGAGTCATTATATCGGTATATCCATGCATCATTGACTCAATGCGTTAGTGACTCATTTTGTTCTATCAGTGATTCACCTTCTATAAGTGTCTCTTTTATACTGTTGGTGAGTCATATATTGAGTTGTCAGATTTTATTTTAAGAGAGAAATTCCTTATTTTAGTGAGAAATTCTTTCTATCAATGATACATTTAAAATTTCGGTAAGATATTTACTCTATCGGTATTAGTGATTTAGTTTATTCTTTCTGGGTAACATTTTTTCTTTCAGTGTTAGTGACCTAATACTTAGCCAATTTCTATGTGTTAACTATCTTATAACATGAATACAAAAAAAATGTTTGAAATAGATATTGTATCACATATAATCATAATTAAATATATTTAAACTTAAATAAACATAGTTGAAATGATTGGACATGATTTTACATGATTTGTGATTATTATAATAATAAAAACTAGGGAGGGGCCAACAATCTCCCCTTTTGGTGATAAAAAATAATAGAATTATAAATAAGAATTAGTTGATGAATAATATAGTCATTCTACTTGTTTTATGATATTTCATATTTCCATAATAATTTTAAATAATGATCATACATAATTAGTGGTAAAAAGGAATATAATCAAAGGTAAAAATGAATAATGACAAGCCTTTTTCTCCCCCATTTGGGATTATCAAAAAGTGCACAGATATTAATGTATAAAATGAAATAATGAAAGAGGTTTAAAAGAATGATGGAAAATGAATGATCATTGAATTTAATAATGAATTTATATTACAGTTTAGTGGAAAACAAAAACATTACAACCAATAATCCCTATCAATAAGAGTTCCAAACTAATCCTTGGGAACTATTTTGTCCTTTTCTTTATCAGTAGAATAAGAGAGAATTTTATGTGAAGGAAATGGTACTCCTTCAGGAATAGAAGGTGAAACGCTGGGGATCAAGGAGGAATGAGGTAGTGTATGCTCTATGATAATCGGTCTGATCTGGCTCAAAGCCTATCCAATAAACATGGGCATAGGATGAGGTTGAAAATATGTAACAAGATAGGATGATGTGGTTAGAGGTAATATGAGAGGTGAAGCAGATGGAACAACTATTTCTATTCTCAAAAAAAGAAGATACAACTTCAATAGATTAATTAAATATTTGATAATCTCACCAACAAATCCCATGGCCTTCTCAAAATCGTATTTATTCTGTATAAACATATATAGAGTAGGTGTGATGTCTATTAGTTTCGTATCATGTTCCTTAAATACCTTAGTAACTGGATAAACCATGTGATTCTCTAAAAAATATTTAAATTGAATAATCAACTGGTTTTGGTATAAAAAATCTTGAAGTAATAGTCTACTTTCTCTGTGACTTAACCATTGGTAGTTTTAGCACTATTTGTAGAAGATCATGACTATATCTTGAACATGGTTACAATGTTTCATATGTTATAAAAGTGTATCTTGATCTGTTCCACCCAATAGAGTTTCCAACAAGTCTCTAATCACATTCCTCACTGCCTCAACATCTTGTGAGTGACATACATGAGATTTTAAGCTAGATGCCCCTTCTTCAATGTCTCTAACATCCTATATCAATTGGGTAAAATCAAGAACATGAATTTTGAAAATACATCCTCAATTACTTTTATAATTATGCCCATGTAAGTCCAATAATCAGAAGAAAAATTGTTAAATGTGGAAACCAATACATTCAACTCATCTCTCATCTTCTCATTATCATTCACAATCTCTTCAATGAGTGCAATAATTATGGGTTCCAATTGATCAATAATAGTATAATAGAAAATATTTTCATCACATTAACTCAATTTTAACATGATAAAAGGAAAATAAATTTTCAAAATGGTGGACCAATATTCTTCATTTATACTATCAAAATCATCTCTAGTGACATTGTCACCCGGAATTTGAACTACTGAAGGTGCATGAGTAGAAGTAGATGCACCTACAAGAAGTGTCTTAGACTGTACAGGCTCCTCCACCACTGGTCTCAATGGAACTTCTCTATCAGCTACAACATCTAAATTAGAATATTCCAAGATAACGAAAACAAATCTAGGATTCCTTTTCCATTTAGAAAACAATGTTTCTTCCAAAAGAGTGAGTGTGTTATATATATATCTTCAAGTTTGAGGATCCCCCTAAAATTGAGATATTCTATCTTGATGCTCCCCCTCAATTGGATATCCTCTTACTTGCTACACCCTCTCAGCTTGAGAAATGCTTATAGAACTAACTAACTGAAGCACAATTATTATTTGAACATGGAATTCTCATTGATCTTCATCCACTGCCTCTTCTATAGTATCAACTAATACAGAACCATGACGGTCTATAATGGATTCTTAATAACATTTATATTTTAATAAATAGTTAATAATAATGCATTTTAATTTTAATCTACTTTTCATATAAAATATTTATATAGTTAGGTTATCAGTTTAATTGGTTTTAAAGTTTAATTGTATTATTTTTTTTAACATTTAATAAAATCATGATAATTTTAATCAAATTTACTTTTAAATTAGACTTAAACACATTTTAATCTTTTGATTGTTTTTACTTTTCAAATACCCACTTTCTGGTTTGGACAACGAGAATTAATTTTAAATTAATTAATGAAAAATCTATGTTTTAAATTTGGAAAACATATTTCCCTATTTGGATTCATAAGGTCCAAATTATGTAAACAATTATATTTTATGATTGGTAATTTTTAATAGTAACATCAATAATAAATTTTTTTTCAATTATAAAAGGGGAAATTAGGTAAATAATGGTTAATATAATATTATAATAATATGAAACTACCATAAACATGTCCTAATAATTTTTGATGAGTCATGGGTGACCAAAAAATCTTTTGGATTATTTTTGGGCATTTTGGGGCCACTTTTGTGTTATAATGACATGTTGTAAGAATTAATTTAATGGAAATACAAAAAAAACTGAAACAAGTATCTTTTTACTAAAATAATTATAGTACAAATTTATATAAATAATCACATTGAATTAATATAGTCATTATAATTTTAATAATATTTACTACATCATGGTGTTTTATTTATAATTTTTAGGCTTCAGATAGATAAATTTATTTATGACACAATGTTGATGTGGTGATTACCTTATTAAAAAATATAAAATACATGATATTATAAATATTTAAATAAATATTATTTTAAATGTTTCATGCCTTCCACTAATTTTTTTGATGACTATGACATTTTAGGGATTGTTAAAAACCTTTTTTCAAATTAAATATGTTTTTTATAATTTTAATGAAAATCAATTAATAATAGTGTGAAAATTGACATAAAGACGTTTTTAAAACAAACACTTTTTATTAAATGATATAATTATCATATAAATATAATATTCATACAAATGAATTATATAGTGTTAAAATTAATTTAATGATCTACTTGATGTTCCCTTTACATTTTATATTATCAATATTAACCATATAGTATAAAAACACAGGAATACTTGGTTAGAGTTAACATAGTTTACTAAGGGTTAAATCTAAAATACTGGGTTAATTTTATTACCTAAAAATGTATAAAACCTTATGTTTTAGAGGATTTGAACCCATCTTCAGATTATTATCTAAATATATTACTTCATAGATATTGTAATTCAAAAATAGATTTATTATAAAATAATATTTCAAGACATTCCTAATCTACCCCTCACTTATCCCATAAAAAGAAAACTTCTGCTTACCTTTTATTCACTACACCAACTCCATTGGATCTAGAACACTATACCCAGGATGCCTCCCATATTCCCTAATGTCATCATAAAGGCCATTATTTGTCCATAAACCCATCTTAAAGAGTCATTTTGTTCAAATCAGAAGACGACATCCGAGGAAGAGGTAATCGTTTTATCACCTCATTCAAAGTTCGTTTCTTCATATACTTACTATATCTATATTGATTAGATAAAAAAGTAATAATAAAGTTTCATCCATACAATAGGATGTTATTATAGTCTTTTGTTAACAATATTCATTAGTTTATCCATCCTATGAATAATAATATCACCATGTGTTCATGCGTAGGACTTATCGTCTCCATGTCATCGTGTAATTTTTTATTCCACATTACCTTAGTTTTATGGGTATAATGATGAGTATAATTAGAATAAATAATTAATATTAAATTATTATTATTATTAATAATTAATATTCCTTCCAATTCTATACCTTATAAACATTAATAGAATGATATCGTCGCTCATCTGTACGTATGACATACTATCTACACAACACATTGAGATTCATTCCCCACATTAACCATTCAAGAATGATTATAAAATTAATTTAATGAGTAAATAAATTTTTAATGAACATAATATAATCTTGGATATGAATAAATTATATCATATTCATCAGAAACATAACTTACACGATGAAACATGGATCAGAAAATGAAGCAGTTAATACCTGAAACATTCATAGTACTGAAATATTATTATCAAAAATATATGATATGATCATATATGATATCATAAATATGAATATGGTAATTTTATATTTTAAAAACATACTAAAATTTTTATATATGAGTTTTACACATGCTCTACTAGAGGAAATTACAATGTACGGGTCATTTTCAAAATCTCTTTATTATATTAGATTTCAAATACAGAAGTACCTACTAGAAAATCATTATTCTCCATATCCATGTTTATTAAAATGAAATTGAAAATATTATAAAAAATTATTAAATATCATTTTTACCCATGTTTTACTTTTTACATAATGTTTTGAAAGGGGTCATTCCACCATCTTCCAAATGAGGTACTTTATAACCTTTTCTAAAAATTAAAGAAAGAATGATTTTTAACATATCTGGCGCGAGCGGATATTTTCCTATTTTATGTTGCCTCACAATTTTGATGATTTCATTACAATACTATAAGGTCATTTTAAAAATAATTTTATTATATTAATCTTTTCATGGATTATTAATTATTTTAAGTAAAAAAGGGATATTTCTCTCAATTATTTTTAATGAATTTATTAAATTATTTTCATCTCTGTAAAAATACATTGTATGATTTTATGCCTGTTTGAGTTTGATTAATTATGATACAATAATCCATATTGTATTGAAGTTTTGGTGATATGGTTAACCATGTAAGTGATATTTTAATTCAATTCATGGTATATGGTTGAAGTATTAACAATTTACATGCTAGTTCTAATACAAATGGTTATGTTATGTATCAATATTTTCTTATGTGGAAAGTACTTAACATAGTAAGAGATAAGTGGGACCCACTATAGCATCTCAATACATCTGTAGTTCCCATGAGAAAAACTATTGTCTTGGGATAAGGAATTGATAGAATATTTGTTTATGGTATTGGAACTAGGCCATGACATAGTGGTTATGATTTTCGACATTATGTTTTCCCCTATTATAAGATTAGTTATTGGTTTTACATGTAATTATTCACCTAGTAGAATATCCATGTGAATGATTAAATGGAATTATTTGATTTATTCATTCCATGTTATATTGAAGAAAATGTTTTTAATGGATTGTGTATAAGTTTTATACCTTTTGTTACATGTTTATGCTTATTTGTGATAGCTTTAGATATATTGTTTATCCTTACTAAGCATCTGAGCACACACTTTTCTTATGTTTATTTTCCTAGGATTATAAGAAGAATTTTATGATTTATATTTAAGGTTATTATAGGGGAATAATATGTATTTTGGGACTTGATTCCCTATAACCATGCCAATGTCTTTAAATACTGCACCAGCTCTGGGTAAATTGGGTTGGGGCATTACAGTTGGTATCAGAGAAAGTTTAGTAACACCCTTGAAAATGGATTTAAAAATCATATATTTGGGATGAAAACCCTAAGATAGTCATTTAGGATATGTAAATTTTAACCCCCCCTGTAATATTGGTAAATTATATATTACATGGATAATCCATGAAATACATATCTATTTGGATACTACATTTGTACAAGGTTCTGGCGCAAATGTAACTAGGGGTGAAAACTCAGACAAGGTGTTCTGGCTTGACTCAGGGTAACCTGGTATGTGACAATAGAATCTACTATACACCTACTTTGATAGTACTTAGGGATATTCTTATGATAATTTATATTTTCTTTATAAACCATTATGAAGGAATTATGAGTAAATATTTCCTCAAAGGAACCATATTTATGATTATGGATTAGGTATGAGTAATTTTTTTTAATTATTCTTAAGTATTTTACTAGTTTGGAATTATGAATCTGGATCCGTAATCCAATCCAGTGTATTCCATTGATTAGAAATGGTGCTTAGTGGAAGAAATGGAAATCTTATCAATGCACATAATCCTTGTAAGGATTTACATCTTATAAAAGATATTTATTGTGGTGATGGAAATGCAACTGGTGTTGAACTGCTTATAACTATACTAGGACAACAAACATAGGTTATTAATATCAACCTACCCTTATGAATCACCCTGATCCATGAAAAAGTGGATCACTGTTATACCACTTCATGAGACAACAACCACAAACATTCAATGGGACTACAAATCCATTTGTGGCTGAGAAATGGAATAGTTCTTTATAGAAAATGTTTCTTGCATTGGGATGTAATGAAAGGGAGAAGGTTTTCATAGTATTTTAACATCTTCTAAGATATTCGGATCAATTGTGGTCATTAATTCAAAACAAGAATAATGAATAAGAAGTATAAAATATGGAATGGATTGTGTTTTAAAAAAATTCTTATATAAATACATTCTTCTTGAACAACGAGCTGATATAGAAAGGAAATTTCTTAGTCTAAGGAAAAATGATGATGATAATGTCACAATGTCTTAAGATACCCCCACAAGGTTAGTCAGTCATGCTGAAAATTACATATGTAACACAATAAATATGATTGATAGATTATTTGAAGGGTAAAAACATTCCTCCAATTTGAATTAGTCTCACAATCATTATTATCATACAAAGATATAGTCTCATGTGCTATTAAGATAGAAATGAAATTTCCCAAGTCTTGTGATAATAAATTAAATAATGAGAAGAATATAATGGTGGAGAAATAGGCAAATACTTGGAAAAAGGGAGGAAAGGTTTTTCCCTTATGTGATAATTGTGGGAAGAAACACCCTGGTACTTTCCAGAAAGGAATGTGAGTCTGTTACAAATTTGGAGAAATATGTCTCTAAACTAATTGATTTAAGGGAAATAAAGATGTTGTGAAACTCTATAATTATATAAATAAGGGAAATTGTGAAAATTATTGTCCAAATAGTTAAGAAAATATGGCTGAGAAGAAGAAAATAGATCAAGGTCAAGGTTATGTTGGTACTACGGTCGATGTGGAATAATTAATGTATTTTTGTTTTATGATTAATGAATTATATTCTAGTTATAAGAAGAATGAGAAATATATAAGTATAGTAATGAATTACTTTTCGTTTTAATTAATTTTTTAATATGATTAAGATAATAATTCATTCAGTATGTGAAAATAAGAGAAAATTTTTGTTTTTTGGGAAATATGATGTTACATCTGATTTTGTAAATGTAGAGGCCTTTTAGACAGAGTATGGACAAAAGTATTTTGGATATCTCTAAAAGCTAGAATGTATTATGTTGAACTTTGGATAGTATTATTTAATTTTTCATAATATTATTTCTAGAATGTTAAAAAAATAGACTTTTATAAAAAGGACAACCCACATGTCGGGTAATAAACCGTCGCGTTGGACAAGGTTGCAGGAGTCGAACACACAACTGAAGTGAGACAAGTCTTCATCGACTACCATTGGACTACATTAAGTCACTAGTTTTTTTAACATATCTTTATTTATTTATATGGTATATTTTTATATTTGTAACTTTATATTATTAATATAAGTAGTATATTTTTGAGTTTTATTACCTTTTGAAGATAAAGATGAGTTTGTGGTTAGAAATAGTTAAAGGATGAAACTCTACCAGTCAATTATGTATTCATCCATGTGTTCAAAGTATATTATTTAAATTAATTCTTCAACACTAGGGAAAGGTCCATAAAACCAAATACTTCTTACCATTACTTTATTTAGTGATGAATCAAATATTCCCTTAGATTATCATTGATTTTTAGCTTTTTGGTTGTTACCTTTATAATAATTATGATCTGTATCACAATCCTTCAGGACATGGTTATTACATTTTCATTCATTTCCTTGTTTTACTACATGGAACCCTTGTTTGTGTTGTCTCTCATAACCTTCATACTTCCCATTATTTATCTTAATGTGGATGTTTTATCGACCATTTTTATGATGCTGGATTGTGATAAAATAATTTTGAATAATGAAACCTTAATTATTTATCCGAAATTCGAAATTTTTTAGGATGATTTTATTGACGTTGGTGAGAATGTAACACCCCAATCTTCCATAGTACACTTCTTTTTAAACAATTTAATTACTTGCACTACATGAAACACATATTTCAAGCACAACACGACCTATCAATTTAACCGTTTAAGAATCTGGTATGAATATTATTAAAAAAAATTTGAATTTTATAAATTACATTTAATTTTAATATTTCATATTAGGTGTTTTATTATACATAATATAATAAAAAATTCCATTTTTCAAATTAAATAAGTATTTTTCAGAAAATTTCTCTTACTTCATTTTAAAGGATAACTCTTTTTAAATCCAATAATTGGCACTTTTATATATTCAATATATAAAAATAAAATTCTTCTTTATATGTGGGCCATAAAAATTTATCTTGGATAAGAATTTTTTTTTCTGATAACATTCATATTTAAATGAATAGTGAAAAATATTTTATTTTAAATCTAAACAACTTTTTCATCTAATTTTTTTTATATAGTTGGGTTATCTTTGTATTATGTTTTTATATTTTAATCCAATTTTGATTGTTGGAAAAATTTCACATTTAAATTTTATATAAACACATGTCAATCTTTTGATAGTTTCTACTTGAAAACACACTTTCTTGTTTTGAAAATGAGAATTATTTTTAAATTAATAAATGAAAAATATATGTTTTGAATTTAGAAAAATGGATTACATATTTGTAGTTATACGGTCCAAATTATGTAAATTTGTATATTTTATTTTTGGGTAATATGAATAGTAACATCTATAATTATTTTTATTTACCAAAGTAAAAGATAAAATTTGGTAAATAATGGTCAAAATAATATTATAATAACATAAAACTACCCTAACACGTATTCTAATCTTATTGTATGAGTCAAGGGCGACCAAAACAATTAATAGGCCTATTTTTTTGTCATTTTGGAGCAACCTGGGTTTGATAATGACATGTTATAATTATTAATTTATAGCAATGAGAAATATAACATAAATCTATATCTTTTACCATAAAAAATTATAATATAGGGTCATATAACTAAGATCATTGATTATTAATATTCATTAAAATGATTAAACTTTTTCTTACATCATGTTGTTTTATTTTTAATTTTTCGACATTAAATATATAAATTTAATTATGACCTAATGATGATGAAGTAATTACCTTATTATTAAAAGAATCAAATAAATTATATTATAAATATTAAGATAAAAATTTATTGAACTACATAATGCTATAAATTAATTTTTTGGATGACTATGACATGTTATTGAAGATTTAATGCTTTTTTTCTAAGGAATAATGTTGCTATGACTTTAATAAAAATTAATAACTCAATTGGGTAAAAATTTACATAAATGAGTTTTCAAAACAAACTCTATTTTATTACAAGATATAATAGTCATTAGAATATAATATTTGTAAAATATATTAAGATAGTGTTAAAAAATCATTTATGATCCACTTAAGGTTATCTTGGAATTTCATAGTAACTATATTAACCATATAGTGTAAAAATACAAGAAGACATGGTAAGAGTTAACTTATTTTACTAAGGGTTAAATATAAAAGATATGGTTACTTTTATAAACTAAACATTTATAAAACCTATTGGTTAGGATTATTTAGACACATAATGATATTATCATTTAAATACAACTCTTTTTAGATATTCTAATTAAAAAATATATTATTAATAAAATAATATTTCAAAACATTCATAAATTTCCCCTCACCTCTCCTATAAAATGGAACTTTTCTTTCCCTTTTATTCACACCTCCATGCCCTTTTTCTCTATAAAACCCTACCCAAATCTCCTCCCAACATCCACCACTTAATAAGAGAGGCCACAAATTGGGATTAAAACCATCTTATGGAGTCCTTTTCTGGAAACAAAAATGAGACACCCAAAGAAGAGGTTATCATTTTATCACCTATTTGAAGGATCCTTTCATATTCTACATCCAATATCAATGTTGTTTCCATATAAAAGTAATAAATAATGTATCATGAATTTAATGGGATGTTATTATAATCCTAGTAAAACAATATTCATCTATCTATCTTTCCTATGTATAATAATATCATCATGCATGCGTACATATGGCTTTCCATCTTTACGCTGTGTGTAATTTTTTATTCAACATTAGATTATTTGGAAGTGTATAATGATTGGTATAATAGATATAAATAATGAATATTTCATGATTATGATTCTGTATAATTAATATAACCTCAACTTCCAAACCATTTAACCATTAAATGATTTATATCATCGCTCGTGTGTACGTAGGACTATCATCTCCACGACACTATGTGATTCATTCTACACATTAACCATTCAAGAATGATTATAAAATTAATTGGATGTGTAAATATAATATTTATGAACTTAATATAAATTTTTATATAAATAAAATATATCCTATACATTATAAACATGACTTACATGATGAAACATGAATAGGAAAACAAACCATTTAACACTGAAAACAAAGGTAATACATAAATATTATTTACAAATGATATAAAGGGATAATATATGATATCATAAATATAGATATGGATATTTTATAATTTAATAAAATAATTTAATCAATATATAGTTGTGTAATACATTATATACTAAAAGAAATTACTTGTTAAGGTTTATTTTCAAAATCTCTTTATTATCCAAGATTACTTATACATAGGTATATAAATGGACATCCTTATCATCCATGTCCATCCTAATTAAAATGAAATTAAAAATATTATCAACAATTATTTAATGTCATTTTTACCCATTTTTTAATTTTTAAAAAATGTTTTTAAATGATTCTTTTAGTAATTTTCCAAATTATCTTCTCTATAACCTTTTCGAAAAATTACGAAAAGAATGTTTTTTAACATATACTTTGGGAGTAGCTATTTTCCACTATTATGTCGTCTTAAAATTTTTTAGATTCACATACAATATTACAAGGTTATTTTCTTATAAAATATTTTATTTGAAAAATTATAGGTCTTATAAATGATTTAAAGTGTAATGTGATATTTCCCTTGAATAATTTTAATGAATTTATTAAATTGTTTTCATTTACTTCAACATCCATTGTTGGATTTTATACCTGGGTGAGGTTAATTTGTTATGATAAAATATTCCATATTTAATTGATTTTTTTGTGACATGTTAGACTAGGGATTTTCTATTTTTATGTAATTCATGGTTTATTGTCAAATTATTAGAAGTTTTTACAGTAGTTTTAATATGAATGGTTATGTTATGATTTAACCTTTTTATATTAGTAATTTATTGGAATTAGTAAGTGATGGGTGGGGCTTATAATACCCTATTGATGCATCTTTAGGTTTCATGAGATAAACTACTATCATGTAATAATCCCTTGATATAATAATTGTGTATGTCCTCGACATGAGGCCTTGATACAGTGGTTGTGATGTCCGACATTATGGATTCACACATCATGAGATTTGTTATTGATTTTTAATGTGATTATTTATAAAGTAAAATATCTATGTGAATATTTAATTTGGATTTTTTATTTTTTATTTCCATATTATGCTGATGATAATGTTTGAAAAGGCTTGTGTTTTCTATTTTTACCTTTAATTAAATTTGTATAATTTTTTATTAGACTTATTCTATATTTTTTATCCTTACTGAGCATCTGATATCCTCTCTTTTTTTATGTTTTATTTTACTAGGATGTCATGATGTGTTTTATGATTTATATATAGGGATAAACATTGGTAATATTGGTGTTATAAAATGATTATATATTTTATATTTTATATTATAAATTGTAATATAATTGTCATATATGTAATTTAGTTTCCATGACTGGTTAATTGATCGGTCCTTCTGGTCTTGTTTCCTTATAATCATGACAATGTATTAAAATGATGCACCATATCTGGGTAACTGGGGTTGGGGAATTACGGACTGGTTGGTCCAAAATTTATTTTCCTTGGGATATCAGCAACGTTCAGTTCACTCCTATCATCTATAAGATATCCTTCCTCTCTAGTATGTACAAATTTCTATTCTTCATCCTCATCAACAGAATATTTAGCTTCTTTATCTGGTCCTAGACTATGATCAGCTACATCACTTTGACTAGATGGATGATCATTAGTGTTAAATACTTCATAAATATTATCCTCATCTCCTAACCATTTTCTCTAATATAGATTCCCATGAATGTCCATTCTTTTAAAAACTTCCTTATTCAAACATTTTCCACTGAATGTAGATACAATCTCATCATGATCACCAACACATGATTTCTACATTAAAATTTTAGAAATCATCCTTGGATTGATGAAGGAATTTTGTTACAGTAGGGATTTACCATCTCACTAATGTGAACCATCCAGTATCTGTACATATCAACACTGTTACCATTCTCCATAAAAATATAAAGATAATACATATTGATACATCAAATATGAAAACTCCCATTTCTCAGGAAAAAAATCATGCTGAATAAACATAAACAACATTCTACTCTCACCATCTAACATTGTATCTATTGGTCTTCAATGATCATTATTTTCAGTCAGCTCCTTCAACTTTGTTTCAAGTAAAATGATGCCACTTTTAGGTGCACTACTTCCATATTAGTCCTCAAATATTCCATCATATGGAACCCTGTTGCATTTTTCCCAATGCCTAGAAGAAAAATAAATTATCCTTCCTTTAAGTATAGATTTTATCCAAAATGCCTATCTACCTCCCTGAAGAAATTCAGAATTTTTTTATAACTACATAACATGCTTAAGATAGAATGTCCTTTAATTATTTGAAAACCATTCCAGCAAAAATGGGGTTTTAAATACCATTAATAAGAGAGACTTACTCTCTAACATCTATTTTGAGAAAACATCCATTTCTAGTGTTACTACATAATTCACAAGAGCATAATTGATATGCCGAGATCTGCTCAACTCTCATTATTTCCATTTTACGTGTTGTAACTCGTCTCCATTTCCTTATTAAATTGCATAGTTCACTCTCCCAATTATAATGGATTAGTTTGTAGTTGGGGTTTGGCTTAGTGTTAAGAACCCTATAATACTACATGAAAATTGGGGGTTCAAAACCCATTGGGCGATGGTACTGTAGAAGTATTGTAGCGGTACTATATTAGAGGCGGGACTGTTGATCGATGGGTATTACAGTGGCAGTAGAGCACTATAGTGGAGGCGGTACTGTGCAGGTACTGTAGCAACTACGTTACTTTTCACATAAGGGAAATTGGGCCTACGGGCTGGGCTATGTAATGGACTACAAGCCCACCGGGCCTTTAGGCTATGTAATGGGTCTCCCTCTACCCAGTTAAAAGAGGTATTTTCTTTTCATTATTAATAAAAATGAGGCTTCGGCCCCAACCTTAAAAAAACACAGGTAGACAAAAGGATCTAAAGGTGTGTGCCCAACGTTGGGGTCAGTATAACATGATTGTTGTCATCTTGAAAGCAGTGTCATCATGACATTGGTGTTGGCATAAAAAAGGTGTTGGCTTAGCGTTTGCAGTGAAACACTATGGGCGTTGGTATGAAATTTTCAGTGAGACATCACCTGTCTATTTATCCTAACACTGTGACAACAACACTTGGTATTGACAATGGATTATAAATATATGGTCCTCACAAGTTAATCATCTGTAATTCATGTTTGATACTGTATATTGTTTCACAGTTTAATGTCTTAGTGAATATGTTATCAAGATGATGTTCAGTGCCATTATACTCTATTGTTATATCAACCTTTTTAAAATAATCTATGATAAAGTGATGTATTACATCAGTATGATTTGTTATATATAGAGATAAAATATTATTAGATATGTTAATGGAACTTTTATTATCACTATTCATAGGGACATGTTTAAATTGATATCCATAGTCTAGTGAAGTGTGATTCATATACAAATTATGAGAACAATAACTAGAAGTAAAATGTATTTAGATTTTTTACTAAATAATGCAAATGGATTTGTCTTATTACTACATAATGAAACTATATACTTTCCCAAAAATTGATATGTTTGAGTGGTTCTATTTCTATCAAACTTACAAACACCATAATGTACATCAAAATAAAAAACTAAATCAAAATCTTGTCATCCAAGGTAGAACAATATAATGTTTTTAGTATACATAAGGTATTTGAATGCTCGTTTAATAGTATTTAGAAGATATTCTAAAGGGAAATCATAATAATGGGAACACATACAGATAATAAACATAATGTCAGTATTGCTAACAGTTAAGTAGAGTAAACTCCCAATAATTCCACTGTACGTGGTTTGATCAACAGATTTAACATTTTCTTCAAGATCCAACTTATAGGTGGTTCTCATTAGAGTATTGATACTATTTTCAGCAAAAAATACAATCTTTTTAAAACATCTTTAGTATATTAATTTTTATTTAAGATAATTTCTTTTTAATTTTGAAGGATTTCATATCCATGAAAGAATTTGAGTTCAACTATAAAATTCATTTCACATTCACATTGCATCATTTTTTATAAATAAATACATAAATTATTATTTAAAGATACAAAAATAATATCATAAATATATATTTAAACAACTAAAACATCATTATAAATTCGTTTTATAAAAATAGTAGGATCAGTTATACCTATTGTAAAACCATTGGAAATAGGAAAACTACTTCATTTGTTGTACCAAGCTCTTGGATCTTGCTTTAACCCATATAATGATTTTGTTGATTTAAAAACATGATTGGGAAAATGAGTATTTGTAAAACCATGGTGTTGTTCAATGAAAACATCCTCAACTATATATCTATTTAAGAATAAACTCATAAAATCCATTTGATATAGGATGAAATTATGATGTGATTCACATGGAAGAAAGATTCTATTGGCCTCATGTTTCACAACCATTGAAAAAGTTTCTTAATAGATAATCCATTCTTCTTATATATTTCCTTCTCCAACAAACCTTTATTTATTTTTTACAATATTACCAGTATCATTTACATTATTTAAGAACTTCTAATTAGTTTTTAAAGTTAATATGTATTGGGGATTATCTACATGATTTGAGCTGTTATTTCTTTCAAACTAATTTAATTATTTTAAAAAATATATTTCCAAAAACTAATCATCAATGACATAATTAATGCTTTTAGTTTCAAGTTGTGTCAAAACGTATTCAGGTTCAACCTAGTTTCTCCGATAAGTCATAGTTTATGTCCTTTTATCTAGGTCTCTAACTACTACATCTAAATGATGGTTCTTAAGTGTTATTGCGTGACTAGAAAATAAAGGGGTTGTAATTTTAGCTTCTTCAACAGGTTTGGTTTCATTATGACTAGAGTCTGGAAAACATTCATAGTTGGATGATTTAATTGATTTCATAATAGTTGTGTCAAATTATTTTTCATTTATTTCAAGATTGGACAAATCGTCCTAAATATTTTATAGAGAGATCTTGGGTTTATGTGGGTCAGTTTCATCGAATTTGACATTTGTAGATTCTTCCACACATTTAGTTCTATTATTAAAAACTCCCTATGATTTACTAGAGATTTAATATCTTAGAAATATTCCTTCATCACTTTTGGATGAATTTTTTTTCAAGATTTCATTTTTTATTAAGGATATATACTTTGCAACTATAAACATTTAAGTAATTTACTTTATATTTTATATTATTCTTTAGCTCATATGGGGGTTCTCTTATGAATTGGTCATATTAAGACAATGTTAATTATAAAAAAATTTGTATTGGTTTTTTATTACCAAAAAGAGATAGGTAAGTTATATTCATTAAGTATAATCTGGGTTATATCTTGTGAGGTTAAATTTCATCATTCTACAACACCATTATGTTGGGGTGTCCTAGGAGTATAGAAGTTATGACTATAGCCATTGTTTGAGTATAATGATTCAATCTATTGGTTTTAAAACTCCCATCCATAGTCACATCTTAGGGTATTAATTCATAGACCACATAGGTTTTCTACTTTTCATGAATACTTGATAATATATGAGTAAAATAAACTTTTGTGAGCTATGAAAAAAATCCATGTATATATAGAAAATTTATCTACTAGAATATTAACATGGTGCTACTGATTATGTCAAGAAACCCTAGATGGTCCAAAAAAATCCACGTAAACCAAATCATGATGTTGAGAGATTAATACTTATTTATTTAGAATGAATGATATTTTATAATGTTTACCCTATTGATAAAAATTACGGACTTTTTATTTCCAAATTCATGTTTAGGTAGATCCTAAACTAGTAATTTCATAGAAAACCTTCTAAGAGAATGAATAATACAATGCCTTAATCTCTTATTCTAGATCCAAGACTCTTTTTTTAATGAACATTAGAGGGAAAAATTTTGAGGCACTAAGCAATATATGTTTACATCATACACATTTTTATTTCAAAAGCTAGTAAATACTAATTCTTTTTTAGAATTATAAATATTAAATACCTCATTTTCATATTTAACATTGAAACATTCATCCCACAACTTATAGATACTAAGAATATTTTAATTTAAACCATAAAAAAGTACTTTGGAAATTTAAAATGAATTAGAGCTAACTATTTGGCCAATGGAAATTATTTTGTCTTTAGCAATGTCACCAATAGTGACATTTCCACTACCAATCTTTATCAGATTTGTAAATCCAAAATAATATTATTTCATGTTTCTTGTACATATACTATCCAAGTACCATATACATTAATAATATCTCTTTAAATATATTTCATACAAAATTAGTAAACTAGAGAATATTTTGTTACCCAAATGTTTTTTGGTCCATTAGTATTATTAATAAAAATTTTGGGAATCCAAACTTGTTTCATGGGTTAACTATAAGTAGTCGGAAAGTATTTGAAAAATAAATATTATTTGGTCTAGAAAATCTACAAGTAATAAAAGGTTGTTAACTTTTAGAACTAGAAAAAATATTTCCAGTTCTAAGCATAAAATATATTTTTCTAGATTTGGTTACAAAATGATTTTTAGCAATGTTCCTCTGTCTTGGTCGTCATCGTATACCATTATTATACCTAAGAGAAACTTAATTGTGAAGAATTTTTGTAAGAATACATTTTTAATTGGTAAACCTCTCTAAGTCCCTCTTCAATTTCCAATTAGAAAATTGAGGCTCATTGTTTTTTTAAATAATTGAGTATTTTTTTAATTTCTATAGTATATTCTTATTTAATAGTAGAGGTAAGATCAAGTTGTTTCTTTAATATTTTATTTTTATCCCTTAATTCATAGCATATATTGTATTGGATTTGGAAATATTCATACAATTATTCATTAGTAATATTTTTGGAATCACTTTCATCTCTATAATAATAAATAATTATGTACATGAGACTCAAGGGTAACCTCAAGTGTGTTTTTTCATGAAACACGTGTTTTCCTTGTAACTTTTCACATCATGTGATGATTCTAACTCACTGGATCAATCCTCAGAAGCACTGTAGATGGATTTCATTTTCTTGTTTTATATTTTGTCTTTGTCCTCGTATTTCTTCTTATATATTAACTTAGGATAGTCAGAATTCACATTTACTCTTCTCTTACACTCATAAAGAACTATTTCATTTGAGTTATCTTTCTTTTTCTAATCCTTTTTTATGTTTCCTTTATTATCATATTTACCTTTGTAGATGGGATTCATGAAGAATTTCTTCCTTCTCTAATACATTTTATACCATCTGTTTAATTGATACTGAGGTTCTTCTCCATCTTTCAGGTATACATTTTAGTATCCACATGATTTGTTCTTTGGAAACCATTGACTTCCAAAGAGAGATCATTGTATTGATTGTATGATTGAACATGAGATACATATGAGATATAATTTCATCAGGTTTCATCTTAACGTTATCATATTTATCAGTGTATATATTAAGTATCATTTCTATAACATTTGTGGTTCCTTTGTGTGAAACAACTAAGGTATCCCTAATTTCATAGGTTGTTTTATATGCATAAATCGTATTAAATTTTACACCCCCTAAAGAACAATATAATGTATTCATATCTTTCTAGTTTTTTTATAAGAATACCTTGTGGGGTCATCTGTAGTATTTCAGGCTGTATCAGGAATCCTAAATTCATCTATAATGAAATACCAAATTTCGAACCACATATTTTTTAAATGCCTTTTTCTCTAAATTTTCCACTGAAAATTATTAGTTCTATTGAAAAAGGTAGGTCTATTGGTAGTAGCACATTCTTGTATATTATCTATAATATAGAATAATGAGTAGATTTTTACATAGGTAAAATTCTAGAAGTAATGAAAATTTAGATATCTTTAAAACATAACTAAAATCATAGTTGAAATGATTTGGAAAAGATTTTAACATACTCTAATGCCAAATATGGTTCGGATTAGGATAATCTGTAGGGGTGAATTGGGTTCCTTTAAATCAATTTTTTTAATACTTTAATTGAAAATATCCCACAATTTAAAAACAAGATAACCCAGTTTATCAAAGTTGAAATTTATAATAATCTGACTATTTAATTAATTTCATAGAAGATTGATTATTCCTCATTTTAAAAAATATGAGATATTTATATAACTTTTGAAACTATTTTACTAAACAAAAATAGTTATAAATACTTTCCAATACTCACTATTAAAGTGAATCATGTTTTTTTAGCATACGACATAAAACAGATTCAACTAAATTTGAAAACAGAACAGATTAAAACTAGGGGTTCAGTCTCAAGCTGAGACGTAGTTCTCTCCACTTGGTTATCACCTACCACCAAGGAATAAGTACATATAAAGATTTGATTCACAACCTAGACCTTGGTTTACAAAATATTATACCGATTGTCCAGGCCATAAGACCTTGAACATATTTATACATGGGAACTAAAATAGCTAGTTCACACAAGACATCTACCATACTTCTACATGGGATATAATAGATTTAAAAAATATGACTGTGTGGGGATATCTTGTTTCCTTTATTTCAGTGAAGGAGATAGTGTTTTTTTAATAGACATAGGCATACAATACTCAAAATGTAGTAAAAATACACCCAACAAGGTAGGTAATAAATAGATAGAACATAGAATGATCTATGTGTTGTGAAGTTTAGCTCTGGACTCTTTGGATGTAGAAGATGTAAAGCATGGGTCCTCTTCTAGAAATAGACTCTGTAAACAGAATATCGTGACACATTGTATTATAGTTTTCTAGCAAGATGGGATTCTCCTCTATAGTTTTTGTTCTATACATGGATTATTTATGATTTGATGCATATTAAAATTCCATTAATTTATAGCAAGTTGGAATTAGAGTTATTTATGTGTTCTTCATCCTAGATTAGTATCTCTACTCGTATGTTCTATTATGTAGTTCTCTTCTTCTATAAATCTCATGTTCCAAGAATTAATTTTATTTCTAGTGTCTTGTGTTTGAAGACAAGAAGCATGTTCAAGTACCTTTTAAATCATACTTTCCGCGGACTTGGTCATTATAGTTGTTTGCAGAAATAATTAATATAATCAATAGAAATAAAAAACTTAAATAGGACTATTAGAGATAATTTTTTAAAACAAAATTAAAAAGTCTGTCAGTGACTCCTATATCAGTTAGTAATTCTATCAATGACTCCTTCTATCATGGATTCCTTCTGTCGGTATGAGTGACTCATTCTATAAGAAATTAATTTTGTCAGTATATCAATATGTTAGGGATTCAATACATCAATGGCTCAGTTTGTTCTACTGGTGAATCATTCCTTCTGTCAGTGTCTCATTTGTACAGTTGTTGAGTAATCTATCGGATAGCCAATTTGTACTACTGGTTAGACATTCCTTCTGTCAGTGAGACACTACTTCTGTCAGTGAGACATTTACTCTATTGGTAATACATTTACACTGTCGGTATCGGTGAGTATGTTTGTGTTGTCGGTGTCACATTTTTTCAGTCGGTGACAGTGACTCATACATAGCCTTTTTTGTTTTAACATACTTATAACATGAATATACATTGAATGTGTTGAATAAATTTCCTGTCATAGTTGAACTCCTCATGTTTTAATTCTCAAAAACAATGTTTGGAGAATATTGGACTGCTCATATTCTAATGCTCAAAAATTATGTTTGGAGATTGTTAGACACCCCATGTTTTAATGCCCACAAATCATATTTGGAGATTATAGGACTCCTCATGTTTTAATTCTTACAACTCATGTTTCAAACACAAAGATGGTCATGATTCAAAATCTCACAAATCATGTTTGAATCCTATAAACTATGTTTAATATTATTCTATTATATATCAATATGGTATTGTTTAGACATAATCCATTATGTGAATATTTCTTTTTAAGATAGATTATAGATAGTTGTTTAAGTTTGTGAAACCATTATTTTTTTATTGGTTCCAAATTTTCACAAAGAACCTAACACCGTATTCTTGTTATGGATTCCATATTTTGGAAAATAACATTACATTATTTCATTGCTACATATTCCAAGTCACTGTAATAAGACACCGTTCAGAATATTGACAAAGTAGTGGACATCATTACCTGAGAAACTGTTTATCTAACACTATAGTCTTGCAACTAATTCTAGAATTTACGATGGGCTAGACACCGTAAAAATGATATATGTTACAGATATCAATGAAACTATAGAACCATGATAGTCTCACTATAACTATCTCAACGCGACTGTCTCAACTCGATTGTCATATAGTGACTATCTCACCTTGACTGTCTCACTGAAACTGTGACACCATTCCATTCATTACCATGTCTTTTAAAAAATTAAAATTTAATGTAAAAACATTTTTCTAATAGTTATATATGATTCATTTAATGATACTGATATAATTAATATTCTTTTTTTAGTCCTTTTAAAAGACCGTATGGGGTACGAGGTGTGGAGATAATGCATCTTGTCCATTCCAACACAAGCACCCCAAATACAATTAAATGTGCGGCACTGATGAAAATATTCAAGAAGTGGATTTCATCAAAAGAGAGAAGAACAACCATATATGCAAGACTACCAGATGAAATATTGATTCTTGGTGGCTTAACTACTATTGATTAGAACCTCAAACATCCTTGGAGAAAAAATTGTATAAAGAACAAGATATACAAAGAACATATCACTATACAAAAAAATAGAACACGAGACTCATGAAACTCTATTTTCATAAGAGGAATGACACTTTTCATCATCCGAATAAAAAGAGTATAGAGTTGCATTTCCTAACAACGAGAGCCTTCTAAACACTATATCATCAATTTTTTCTTTGTTGTGTACTGTTTCATTACTTTTCATGTAGTGTGTGTATCAGTATTAAAACACAAACTATGTCCTGCACTAAACAGGAGGATACCATACGTCCTCACTCAAATATCTTTTTACACTTTGTTTCACCCACGTATAATTATGGAATAATTCATGGGTGACCTGGAGAGTAGTTTTCCCATGAAGAATAGTGGAAGACGTCTGGTGACTCGGAATGTCTCATGTACTGTTGTTATCCAAGATCTATGGTGTGGATCAAAGCGTTTCATATATATATATATATATATATATATATTTCATGGTGGAAGGTGATCCCCATGTGGTGTTGAGTAGGTCATGACATGAGACTGTACCACTTGTTTTATCCGATGCGTCATTCAATTTAGTCTTTCTATGTTTTAACTTATATTTCAGAAAAATAAATTTTACTTTAGTAGTTAGTCTTGGTTAGTAGTTATAAAAAAATTCCCTTCTATGTGTAGTGTCAAAAGTTGTATCAACATATCATATTGTTAGAACTGAGAATTAATCAATCTTCTGTGTAACTATTTGAAGAGTCAATCTATTATAATCTTACTACATTAGTTACTTAGAATGTTTTATTTTTTATTGGGGAAATCATTTAAATATACATAATAACATAAAGTTTTCTATGAACTATATTCACCCCCCTCTTGAGCGTCCTAATCCAACCAAAAAATCATAATTAAACATATTTAAACATCAATAAACATGATTGAAATGATCAGACATGATTTTACAATATTTTTTATTATTAAAACCATCAAAACCATAGAGGGGCCAATAGTCTCCACATAGTGTCATAATTCGATTATTATTAATAATTCTTTTGGATGGGTATAATGATGAATATGAAGGATATAAATTATGAATATTTCACTATAAAAATAAAGTATAATTAAAATACTATCCAATTCTACATTATTGAGGTTACGATATCGTCGCTCGTGCATATATACGAACTACCGTCTCCATGATGCGATGAGATTCATTCTCTATTATAACAATTAAAGGAAGACTATTTTTTTGACAAGTAAATATAATATTCATGATCTTAATAACATTTAGTATATAAGTAAAATATGTCATATGCATAATAAACATCAATTACATTACAAAACATGCATATGAAATCGAAGGACATAACACCCGAAACAAAATAAATATTGAAATATTATCAACAAAATGGCATAATAATATCATATATGATGTCATAAATATCAATATGGTACTAATATATTTTATTAATATACATAATCCATTATATAAGAGCTTAACGCATCCCCGACTAAAGGAAAGTACAAGTTAATGGTTAATTTCACAATCTCATTATTATCTGAGGTTGTTTATATATAAAAGTATCTCTTAGGACATATTTATCATAAATTTCCATCTTTTTATAAAAAATTATTTCAAAAAATTATTTCTACACCTTGAAAATTATTTAATTTAATTTTTACACTTTTTTGAATTTTTATAAAATGTTTTAAAAGGAATATTATTGTTATTTTTCAAATGTAGTATTTTAATATATTTTCGATAAAATAAGAAAAGAATGTTCATTTCTAACTAATATGAAATTAATGAACCTTCTTTTATATTATTAGACTTATATTTTTAAGTAAAAATATATCTTTTAAAATGACGTACCATTTTTAAAATAATTTCAATATAAAAATAGAAATTTTTCTAAAGTGGTTTCAAACGATTTTATTATAGTATTTACATTTATGTCAATATCATTTACTAGATTATAAGCTTTATTAAGGTTGATATATTATCAATCATAATTTATTTATGGGTTCAGGATATTTTTGACAATGGATGTGAAGTTTTGATACCATTTGTGGTCTATGGTTAATGTGTTGACATTTTGTATTCAATTTTTTAAATAATTTTTTTATGTTTTTTATGTTGCACCCTTTTTATATGAGGAATGCAGTAGACATAGTATGTGACTGGTTGGGGACTAGATAATGAAATTCCTATGACATATTGACCGGTTAATGAAATCACTATGGGTTGGGGATCGATTAATGATAGCCCCATGATGCATCATTAGTTCTCATGAAACAAAATTCAGTTTCAAATAATGTATTACCCATAAGTATGGCTTATGGAAGATGCCTTCATGGTATGGTTATGATGTCTGGAATTATGAATTACTTCACTATGAGATTAGTTATTGATATTAAATGTTGTTATTCACCTATTAGAAAACTAATAGGAATATTTAAATTTAATCTTTTAATTTATTATTTCCATATTATGGTCAAGATTATGTTTAGAAGGCTTGTGTTTATGTTTTATACATTTCCTTAATTTTTTATTCTTATTTATGATGGCTTCTTCTATATTTTTTACTATTACTAAGAATCAATGCTCACCTCTTTCTTATGATTCATTTTACACTAGGATTTAAAGACTTATATTATGACTAACATGAACTGATAGTCTAAGGGATATGAATTATTTCAAATAAGATAATATCTTTCTTAATTTCATTATGTAATGTAAAACATTAGTTTTTGACTAATTATCTCAAAATTACTAATTAGTTCAGTTCTTCATTATTCATTTACTTGTATAATGTACAAATATAATAAAATAAGGCACTCAATATGGGTAACTTGAGTTGGGGTCCTTACAAAAGAGCAATTTTCTACATCCACCGACTCGTCGAGGGCCCGTAAAGTGTAATTTTTTATACTTTTTGTATCACAAGAACCCTAGTGTCCATGAAATTTCTAGCCTGTGATAAATTTATTGGAGAATAAATTACTTTATATTCCTCATGGATATTGTTTGGTATCCCCTAAAACTGAGTCATATTTTTTCATGTAGTGAAGGGACTCCCACCACCCCTCCTCATTTTACCCCACAACATTTGGGTGGGATTTTGAGGTTTTATCTAGTGATTTTTAGAATGAAAACTAAAAATATAGGTTTATCTAGTTCTTATCATTATCAATGTTGTAAAAACAATCTGATAAAGTCCCCCTTTATAATAACTTTTTAGCACTGATAAAATGGTCTTTTGTTAATTATAAAAATAATTGATAATGGGACCCCATAATAATGAATTTTAAAAAAGAAATAACAATGGGGATCCATTTATAATCACTACTAAAAAGGGATTAAAAATGGATGTATCTATCACTGCTAGTAAAAAATCATTGATAATTGGGCGGGAGGGCTCTAATCAACACATATTTACAAGCACTGATAAAGGTACTCAATTATTAGTGTTGTTTCTAGCACAGATAAATGGTATATTTCATAAAAAAATTTATAATTAAATATAACAAATTAATATATAAATATATTTTTATTGATATAAATATAAACAATATATATATTTTAAATATGTTTTATATAAGGAGAAATATGAATTTACTCTTAAAATATAATATTTTTTTTAAAATGGAATATAAAATAATTACAAATATTATAAATAACTATATTATAATTATTATCAAGTAATAGTTGTTGGAAAATATTTTGATAAAATTAAAATTAAAATAATTAGTTATCATTATAAGATATGTTAGAAATACCACTTGAACTTCAAACAGTCATACCATTTAAGGTTGGTGTATGTTTGGTCTCTAACACATATGAAATTGTATCTTGCGAAGGGATCTACAGAGTGATTACTAGGGGATCCTCAGATCACCCATTTTGAGACCAACAAACTCACATATGTCCCCAAATATTGAGTTTTTTGTTAGGTTATGCCATTTTTTATTATTCTATAGAATTTTATCTTTTTTTATGTTGTTCATATTATGTTATTTCTAGTAGATATTTAATTTATTCCCAATTATTACATTCATATTGATATTATGGTTTTTATTTTTTTTATCATTTTTCATAGTTTAGTTATATTTATAATTAAATATATGTATATTTTCTTATATTTTCTTATAATAAATCACTCTTATAAATAAATATATGAACACATATACATAAAAATGCGTTTATTAATATATAAAATAAATAAATATTATTAATTTGATTTAAAGTAAAAAATTATCCATTTTATTTACCATATACAAATGAATTAATATGTATATATATAACTATACAATTAAGGATTATATATAAAAATGTGTCTGCACTAGTGAAAAAAACAGTTTTTTTGGCAGTTATTTTTTATTTTTTACGTCGTCTTTTGGTAGAAGTTATTACAGGAGATATTAAAAATATTTTTTTTACAGTGGTTATTTTAAAACCAGTGTAAAATCTATTAATCCGAAGCATTTTTTATATCGTTTCATCAAAAACTGACATGGAAAAGCTTCAGAGTCATGATTTGTTATGGTAGTTTTTAAAAAACCGACTTGGTATCTACCTTTTCACATCTATTCTAGAATAAACTTCATAATAAACTGCACCTTCAAAGAGTTTATCATGTTAGTTATGTTCATATCCGACGTTATAAACCAGTCTGCCAAGAGTTATTCACGTCGGTTAAATTGTCACCAATGTGAAAACATATATACTACATCGGTTATTAAATAAACGATGAAAAAACCTATTTCATTCCATTTATTACGTCGGTTATCAAATAAATGATGTAAAAAAAATTTCATTCCATTTATTATGCCAGTTATAAAATAAACGACGTAAAAACTGATTCACATGCATTTGTTACGTCGATTTTCAAATAACTGACATTAAACCCCATAAACATGCATTTTGATGTCGGTTATAAAATAACTGACACGAAAGACAATTTTTTTAATAAAACCGTTCAACCAAAACTATGCCCTTCAAAAGAAAACCCGAAATAGTCCAAAAATATAACTAAACTAGACCTAAACTAAACCAAAGCCCACCCCACTGGAGATCCATCCCACACACCTAGAAACACCCCCCACCCTCATGGATTTCCCCACCCTCCCGGACACCCTCCCACCCACATGGAAAATATGAACTCCCCCCCCCCCCCACTCCCCAGGACTGCCCTCCCACACTTCTGGACACCCTCCCACCCCTATGGGAACCTTGGGCACCCCCACCCCACTAGAAAACCCCACTCCCCTAACCCCCTCCCCCCCCCCACTAGGCACCCCACAACCCTTGACACCCCCTAGATAGCCCCCATCCCACCCCCTCCCCCAACCTTCCTGGATAGCTCCCACCATCCTGGACACCTTCCAACCCCCTAGGACACTTCGAACACCCCCACCCCACTAGAAAACCCTCCCACGCCTCTTGAACCCCCCCCCCCACTGTACACTCGCCACATCTCTAGATACCAATTGGAACCCCCCCCCCCCCACTGTACACTCGCCACATCTCTAGATACCAATTGGAACCCCCCCCCCCCCCACCTCTCCTGGAGAGCCCCCACTCCCCATGATAGCCCTCCACCATCCTGGACACCCTCCCACCCCAATGGACAACCCCCCCCCCCCCCCCACACCCTTGGAAACCCACCAACCCCACTAGACATCCTCTCTCCCACTCTCCTTGACTACCCCAACTCCCCTGGACATCCCTCCTATTTCTGGACACCCTCTCACCCCCATGGACACCCTGGACACCCCCACACCCCAGGATAAACCCCACTCCCTTGGAAACCCCCACCAAACTGGACACCCCCACCCCTGGACACCCCCAAGATAGTCCCCACCTTCGAATATAGCCCCCACCCTCCTAGACACCCTCCCACACCCATGGACAACCCCGACACCACCACCACACTGGACAACCCTCCCACACCCCTGGACCCCCTAGACCCCCCACCCTACCCCACTACACAACCCCACCCCTCTAGGATACCCCCACTCCCCTGGACTGCCCTCGCACCCTCATGGACACCCTTCCACCCCCATGGACACCTAGGATACCCAGGACACCACCACCCCAATGGGAAACCCTCCTACAGACCTCGAAACTCCCCACCCCACTAGACACCCCCACACCCCTGGGTACCCCCTAAACTGCCCCAACCCTCCTGGATAGCCCCCACCCTCCTAGACACCATCCCACCCCCATGGACACCCCAGACACCCCACCCCACTGGACAACCCTCCCACAACCCTAAACCCCCCCCCCCCAACTTGACACCCCCACACCCCTGGATACCCCCTATACACCCCCATATAGACATCCCCCACTCCCCTGGATAGCCCTATACCCTCTTAGACACCCTCCCACCCCCATTGAAACCCTAGACACCTCCCACCTTTATGGAAAACCCATTCACACACCAAGAAACCCCCAGACCCCACTAGATAGCCCCCTCCCCCCCCCCCACACCCATCTTAGACAACCCCCTAATCTCCTAGATAGCCCTCCCACCCTCCTACATCCATAGACACCCTATACACCCCCACTACACGAGACAACCCTCCCACACCTCTAACCCCCCACCAACTTGACCCCCTTACACCCCTAGACAACCACACCCTCCTGGACACCCCCACACAATTCTGGACACCCCCACCCCCATGCACACCCCGGGAACCCCCCACCCCACGTGACAACCCTCCCATACCCCTGAAACCCACACCCCATTAGACATCCCCACACCAACGGATACCACCAGGATATCCCCCACCCCTCATGGAAAACCCCCACTCCCTTAGACAGCCCTCCCACCCCTATGGGCATCCTAGGCATCCCACAACCCATTGTAATTCCCTCCCACACCCCTAGAAACGCCCACCCACTAGACATCCCCACACACCTAGACACCCCCAAGACAACCCCCACACTCCTGGACACACTCCCACCCCCATGGACAACCCGGACACCACCCCACCCCAATGGGAAACCCCCACACACCCCTGAACCCCCCACCCCACTGGACACCCCCACACCCCTGGATACCCCCTGGACAGCCCCCGCGTCCACCCCTCTTGGGCAGGCCCCACTCCCCTGGATAGCTTTTTCACCCTCTTGGACACACTCCCACCCCCATGGATACCCTGGACACTACCCAACCCACTGGAAAAACATCCCACAACCCTAGAGACCCCCCCACTGGACACCCCTACACTCTTGGACACCCATATGATAGCCAACCACCGTTCTGGAGAGCCCCAACCCTCCTGGACACCTTCCAACCCCCATGGGCACCCTGGACCCCCACCCCAATAGAAAACCCTCCCACACCCCTGGAACCCCCCACCCCTCATGTACATCCCCCACTCACCTAGATAGTCCTCCCACCCTCCTAGACACCCTCCCACCCCCATGGACACCCTAGACACCCCCACCCCACTAGGCATCCCTCCCACGCCCATAGAAACCGTCCCACCCCACTGGAACCCTCACCCCACACCCCTAGACACCCCCTAGATAGCCCCCACTCCCTTGGACAGCCGTCACACCCTCCACGACACCCTCCCACCCCTGGAGACCCTGGATACACCCCAAAGACCATAATCCATACTAGAAAAACCATCAGAACTAGAACAAAACAACAATTAGACCATAATTATGCATTCACATACATAACATTCAAAACATACAATTTCAACTAAAAAACCTAATTCCAACCTAAATTACTACCAAATACAAAATTATAATGATAAAAGACAAAATTACATTTTACACTACAAACAAACTAAAATCCAATTAAACCTGTAAAATAATTTGACAATTCCACTGGTAAGTGTTTTAAATATTGAGCACTAAAGTGTTGAAGGTCATCAAATAGCTACAAATTAAAAGGGTATTAGTTAACACGTATAATGAATAAATCAAATTAAATATTATATAATAGTTTAAAAGAAAATATTACCAGGTCAAAGTGCATAAGTGTTTTCGTTGTAATTATTTCATACATAAATCTTAACAAATAATATACACATTCGAAGATGTCTTGTTGTTCATGAAAATCCTATTTAAATTATTGTAAATTCAAAATATTTTTTTTATGTAAAACATCGAAAAGTAAAAATTATAAATGGATATTTACCTTTACATTTTCATATTTGATCTTTTGGCACTCCTTTTCTTTGTGTTTTTTCGTAAGTAGACCCATACCCTATTGGAAAATAAAAAAGGGGAAAATTGAAATTCATTATAATATATAAAAATATTAATAAATTGAAACCTAATTTTCCAATATATTCTTAAAACTTTCCCCCACATCACTATGGACAGAGCATATCCAGTAAAGTGTTTACTCCCTTAGGAAAAAAACACATAACATCCAATGATCATTGATAAAAGAAAATATATTGTTTGTGGGTTTTTTATGATAAAGTATAATGATATATTTTCCAGAGATATGTTTTATACCTCTAAAAATATGGAATCATCCAAAAATGTGTGATAATATTTTGTAAAAATCATTCAGCAATATAAAGCATTCTTTGTTCCTCATCCAATGCATGTTCTTTAGGAGAAATCAAATGCGAGTCCATGAATCCATATACATCTATATGGTCATTCTTCACACACATGTTATAAAGATACCTAATACAAATCAGATATAAGTATACATATTTAGTAAATATAAGGCATGGAAAATGTGTTACGAACTTACATGGAAAAACATTTCACCACATTAATGCCCAACTTATCTCCAGTAAAAAGATCCCTGAAATCATTTTTCAAAATCTCCACATTTATTGCACATCCACAAAAATGAGATTACATTGGAAACTCATAATTATCCACCAAAACATTTGAATATATTGAAAATATTTCAAGACTACTAGAATCTGTCTCTGATGTCATAGCAATTTTTCATTGTTGTTGTCCATACAGAATTTTCTTACCTATGAATTATTCCTGTAAAAATAAATAGAAAATATATATGTTTTCCAATGTTAAAACAATATTAATAATAAAATAAAATAGAAAATAAAACATACATACCTCTATAGTAATGAATCATAGATGTCTGGATGGCCAAATTAAAAAATGGATGATACTATGACAACCTTTCTTCACCTCATTTTTAGGTAATGGTACTCGAGTAGATATATCTATAATATCCTGTACAGTGACCCTATGATGCTATACCTCTAACTTTTTATGATGAACAACATCTCCTATACAATATACCAGCCCATATGCTACCATATGATATTGATGATCATCAAAATACAACTCACAATAAGTTGGAAGCTATGACGAAGGAGTATGATAAAAAATGGGGTCAGCAGGCTGAGCTGGGGTAGTGGGCGGTACTGGATAATGGGAAGGATAAATAATGGGGTCTATATAGGGAGGAGGAGGAGTGGAATCTGTTATCTGAAATTGTTTTTTCATGTATTCAAACATAGACTGTACCAATTCTCTAATCCTTTCCTCCATCATCGCATTAATATATTAAACTTCAGCTTCCAAGGATTTTATTTTTTATAAACAACCTCAATGGAAGAAGTTGAATAATGTGGCAACTCGTTTATTACTGATGCACCCATCAGATATCCTCATACATTACTAGGATGTTTGGGCTTTCACAGTGGTGCCAATAAAATATCTTGCCTACCAGTAGTTGTAAATGCCCCATGTGAGCTCTGCTCTTCAAGAGAATCACATATTAATTAATATAACATCTCCATATTGATTCAAATTTTATAAATAATATAGTTAACATAAATAAATTAAATAAATATCTTACAATCCTCTCAACTATGATTCTCAAATCCTTCAAAGGATATTGTCTTTTTTCCCATCTGAGCTCTCTTCCATTTTTCATGTTTATATAGAGGGGTTGGAGGGGAAAGATCTATAGAGCTTGAAGACTTATCTCTCTATTTTTATAATTTTCCTTCTATCATTTGTTATTTAAATATTTTATACCCTCCTCAAGATAAACTATGATGGTATACATTTTTTTATTGGACCTTCAGATAATATGTCCTTGTTTTCTGTAAATTAAGAATTTAAAATCATTAACAAAACATTTATGAGTTAATTTATATAACAAATATTATAAAAGTTTGCATTTACCATACCAAAAAATGAATCTTTTCTTCTAGTTTCAAAAAATGTTGTCCATGGCTGTTAACCTATGAAAAGTTATATAAGACATGGTTTTTCATGACTACTATGAACAAAAATGAAATCAGATGTGAGGTTTGATTTGAAATGCCACCATTTCCTAGCAGCCATCAATATGAATTTCTTTCTGACTCATACAGTATCAGAAATATCAATTTTTATCTAATAATGAATAGGTAAAACATATTATTCTATAAAAATTCAAAGAAGAGTAAAAAAATAGCAAAAGATCTTACTAAAATCGTCTCCCACAACTGGGATATTGTCACATTCTCAACACTTCTCCAATCATCATACAAAATTCATAATTTTCTTTTACCCGTGTTAATGCAAAACTCTTAAAATCATTTTCATTTAGACCTTATGGAATATCATTCTCATCAAAATCAATGACTATCCTCATGTTCTACATACATGCAAGTGATAATTTTGGTTATCGTGTGCACCCACACTTACCTACTCTTGAACTCTTCTTTATCGTTATGGGAGCACATGAGGATGATTGGGGAACAACAAGAGGATAATGTTAAAGTTCTTCCCTAGAGGTATGATCATTATGCTCATCGCCAAAATAATGTGGTTGATCAAAAAATTGATCTGTCATTATTCTTCAAAGCCAAAAAAACAAATATTAGTTCACAAATATACAAATTCAAATACTAAAATACAAATATAAAAAGAAAATTGAATTTTTAACTAGGTTGCATAATAGTAAACATGGTTATTATGGTTTGAATGTTTAATAATGGTAAAAATAGTAAACATGGTTGTCTAATTGTAATTCAACAAAATCTATAAATACATAAGTTATGTAAAGGTAATCTATGGTGAACTGTGGTAAACATGGTAAATAGGGTAAACCTAGTAAACATGATAAACCTGGTATGCATGGTAAGCATTGTAATCCTAGTAAACATGGTAAAATAATTATAATTCAAAAAAATAATAGATATATAATTTACATAATGGTAAACATAATAAACTAAACTAAAAAAATTAAAATGAACAAAAACATCTACTTATTTGTTTTAATACACATTTCAATAAAGAAACAAATTAAAATATCTAACATTTTATGAAAATATTAAATGAAAACAAGAAATAAACATATGTTACCTATAATAATAAGAATGTAGAAACAGATTATTTTCCCAAATTCCTTCTTTATGATCGTTCATTATGGAAAAAACCATGCCTTCAACATGCTCATCATTATGTTCTTCAAATCTTTGCATGAAAGTAGGGATCTCACATAAATCAGCATCTTTATCAAGTTGATCTATACCGACATATTGTTTTTCCCTTTTAAAACAATAGACCACTGCATATCTGATAAATCAACTACATAGAAAATCTGTTTTACATGTGTTTCCATTATATAAGAATCTATTGTGTCTTCCAATCTATTCGAATTAACAACCTTCATTCCAAATTCATCATGCCTGACACTATTGTTACCGATAAAACATTTGTAGGTAAAAACATATACCTTAATTTTTAAATTAATCAACCTACCATATTTCTTCAATGACATTGAAATATGTAGTTGATGCAGAAATTGGGTATTTGTCTTTACAACATGAAAAATGAATTACTTATACAAACACCAATACATAACTATTCTAAACATCACTTTTATTGTCCTGAGATTTCATATGAAATGTACAACCATTAATTTCATAATCAGACCATGTTATTACATTTAAACATGCACCACCCACTAACCTTCTTAATGTCCTTGATACATCTTATCTTCCAAGCAAAGTCTTTTTAACCCATGAAATAAATGTTTTTTTTCTCATTAAAAATCCTCATTTCTTTCTTCTTTAGATGACTTTGTTTCTACTCATTAATATGAAATGTGATATATGGTTGAGAATAAGCTATGTTATTCAAGATGTATAATTCTAACTTCTTCATTTTTTTAGCTGGCAATGAATTGACTTTCAGGCCACAAATCCACTTTCCCTCATTATTAACTCGTTCGTGGTTAGATGGAGGTAAATCTATGTACTTTGCCTCAACCAATTAGCTCATACCAAACTCCACAACCTCATCAGAAATATACTTTTCAATAATGGAGGCTTCATGTTGATATGGATTCTTTACATACCCCTTCAATATTTTTATATAACATTCCAAAGGATACATCCAACAAAGATATAAAGGTCCACAAAGTCTTACATATCGAACCAGATGAATCATTAAATGACCCATTATATTAAAAAAATATAGAGTAAAATACATTTCTAATTTATAAAGTATAGAAATCCCATCATTTCAAAAAATGTTCAATGACTTCACATCAATCACCCGATTACAAATTGAATTGAAAAAATAACACAACTTCATTATAGTTTTTCTGACACCGATGGGAAATATTCCACACAATGAAACTGGTAGAAGTTGTTGCATCATGGAATAACAATAATTAGATTTCATACCTATCAACTTCAAATACATCAAATAGGAAAAAATATTTACATTTGAAGAATATCCTTGAGGCACTTTGATACCAGGATGACTTTTAAAAATGATAATTTTCTCCCTCGTGGATAATGTATTACATGCCGGGGGAAGAAATGTCCGTCTTCCATTAAGAGTGGGAGATAACTCCAAATGTATTCCCCATGACAGCAAGTCTTATCTGGCATTAAAACCATCTTATGTCTTTCCTCTAATATATATACCAATGTTCTAATGAATTGTCATAGATATTCTTTTCCATGTGCATGACATCAATATTATGTTTCTCTTAATGATATCTCCAATATGGTAGCTCAAAAAATGTTGACCTCTTCTTCTAAATATTTATATCATTACCATAATTCTGTGTCTTTCCCAATGTCACATCAAGGTTTTAGACCCTCTTAGAATACTCATTAGCATATAACGGTTTTGAAAAAATACCAAATTATTTTGAGACATTGAATTCCTTTTTTATTCTTATATAAGACCGATCCATAAGACAAAACTTTTGATGACCCATGTACACCATTTTCCTCCCAAGATTCAATTGACAATATGATGTCTATTGTTCGCAAATTGGACTTTCTTTCTTCCCCTTAACAGTGTATCTAGAAAAATTTCCATATGCTAGGATGTCATTAATAGTGAACATAAGCACTAAATGATATTGAAAATATTAATTTTTTAAAGAATAATACACCATAATACTATCCTCCCATAAAATTTTCAAATCATCAATCATTGGTGACAAGTAAACATCAATATCATTTCCAGGATGCTTCAGACAAGAGATAATTATACTCAACATGACATATTTTCACTTTATAAAAACTTCAGGAGTGACATTGTAAATTACAATTAAAACATGCCATTATCTATGTGTGCTATTAAGGGTTCATTATTTATTCATTCCATCTTTGAAAACCCCTAGTTTGAGAATTCTAATTTCATTTCCAAATGTGGGATACTTCTCATCAATTTTCGTCTATTGTGAACAATTAGCTGGATGACATATTTTTCCATAACATATCCACTCATCATCATGCAATCTTAACCTTTTTGCATCATGTGAATTAGAAAATTAACGTTTCAAATGATGAATTATATGATGATACCAAAATACCATGGAATGGATCTTTATAATATATACATCATCCTGTGATTTTTCTTTAAACTTATAACGTGTTGTCCCACATTTAAGAAATTGTACTAGAAATTCATATTACTTTCTATATATCATACAGTCCTCTGGACGGGCATGTATTTTCTTGTATTTCAAACCCATCGGGCATAATATTTTCTTGTCCTTATAATGAGAATATGGAAGATTGTTTTGTTTTGGAATAATTCCTTTCAATAATTATAGTATCTCTTTAAAACATCTGTCACTCCGTCCATGTTTTTTTTGAATAATAAATCTTAACACCGCTGAAAAAACCATAATATCCATACAACTAGGATACGATGGTTTTCCAACATCATCATATAGACATGCAACTATTGGTTCTATCTCCATTTGTTCTACTACAATATCACTGATCATTTATCCAATTCTATCAGAGTCACCATCTTGAAAATCATCATCATCAGTATATCTGGAAGTCTGTCCAGTTTTATCTTGCCAAATACAAGGGATTTTACTCGCATTAAAACCATGACAAATCAAATGATCCTTGATCTATATAGTTTTTAACTTCTTCATATTCAATCATTTCAGGCATGGATAGAAAAAAATGTCACTGCTTGGAACATTTCGTTTAGAAAATTACAAAAAGTCATAAACACCTTCCTCATATTCATTACTCATTCGATGTACCATAATCTAACTTCGACTCATTATTACCTATAAACAATAGAAAAATTATACATATTGTTAAGATAAGAAAAATATATATTTATATGAAAAATATAATAATATTAATGTATAAAATTTTGAAATAAAAAACAAATCTATTGAAATTTGAAAAAAATAAGACTAAAAATGATTATAAAAGATAATATAGTTAGATATAAATGTTTTAAATTCAACTTGGACCCTTTCTTCTTAATGTACACAAAGAATACATCATGATGCAACTGGATACCAAATTCACCCTTTAGTAAAAATTAAATATGATGTGTACATATTAAAATATGTATACATTCACTACAAAAAATTACAAATATCCCAATGATTTGAAATCATTGGGATGGCCCCTGAAACGGTTGGTATAGAATACCATAACAGGTTCACACACCATTGGCATGACAATCATTGCAATATCCCTATACCAACGATTCTATAGGAACCATTGGTATAGACAACATAATGTTAAAATATTCCTTGTGTTTCAATGAAACCATTGGGAAATATATATACCAAGGGGTTGAAAAAGGGGGGAGGGGTTGTCCAAGGGGGTGGTGGGGGCTGTCCAAGGGGGTAAGGACATTCCAAGGGGGTAGGGGGCCATCCAGGGTGTCCAAGGGGGTAGGGGTGTCCAGGGGATAGGGGTTGTCCCTCTGCATTTTATTTGAATTAAAATATTTCATTTTATGATTGTTCATGATACAGGAAAATAAACATAGTTTTTCAAAAAATAATCCTCATGAAAACATTTAAAACCAAGCATTCAATTTTTCCAAAGGGACACACCACAATTAGGGAGAAAAATCAATGATGACATAATGAGGGAAATGGGTATGCATTATTCATGTAACCATAACATATGAGTCACCTAGTTTATACTATATGAATAAACAAGTTCCAAAGAACATGGTAATACATAGGAGCTTAGGAAAAAATCTAGAACATATTGTAACCTAATCCATCCTTTTGGTGTGCGTGATGTAATCAAACATCCCTAATGCATGAGGGGATCCATCCACAATGTAGAGCGTGTTTATACTAAGGGCCAATTAGCTAAACAATAATCTTAAACTAGTGTATCAAGCATTCTAAAATAATACACTACCAATTCTATGTTACCATGTTATGTCTAAAATGGGACTGATATGAGAAGTATCAAATAATCAACCATATATAATGAATAAGCACACGACACACATAAGAGAAACACCCATAAGATTCACCCAAGAATACCACTCCATGGATTCCTCCTTGCCTTAGGGTCATCAAAACAAAATACAGGTCTCATACCAAGGACATTACCTTTCCTTTTAATAATGATAAGGCAAGAGACACATTCCAAGGAGTATTCTCCAAAGAAAACACACTTTCTGAAAGTTCCATCAGAGCTACACCAATTATTTTTAAAGTAAAAAGTTTTGAAAAGTATCCAAACTCACTATTTATGAATCCATGAAATATTTTAAACACATTTAAAAAGTCATAAAATGAATTGGAAATCATAAACCACTTGTAAGGGCCAACAAGGATTTCAATCAAGCACTTGTTGTGCAGGGAGAAGTAAAATAATTCCACAAAATTTAATTAAATGGGAATAAAACATTATTTAATTCAAGTAATCATTCAAAAAATTATTTATTTTTAACAAGCATCTAATCAAGGTATAAACATCAGGAAATAAATGATTCATAAATTTAAAGTCCAATACATTGGGAACCCAACCACAATCCAAGATTCCATCAATGATGACCAATCAAAATGGATTTAAGACGGTCCAAGTGAGCATGGAATACCCAAAAGAACTGTAAAAAGAAAAAACCATAAATTAAGAAATAAAAAAACAAGAATCCCAGACCATAGGATCCGATAATGAAGAAGAACAATAAAGAAGAAAAAGGAAGAAGGAAGAAGATGGTGAAGAAGGATATTATACAGTAAAATAACCTCCAAACATGTAGAAACAACTGGGAATCATAATTCGAATAAGGTGAGAGGCATGGAGAAGAGGAGGATAATTCTCTTAGGGTTTCATGTTCTAAATGGGGGAGAATGAGGCGTTTTGGTGATTAAATTTGATAGAGAAACTTGAAAAAATACATTTTTAAAGAACTCGGGCACTGCACATGGTTAGGATGCACCCACTAGACACCCCCACCCTTTATATACCCCCACACCCTTGGAAAAACCACTCAACCCCCTGGACACCACCCCCACCCCCTGGACACCACCCCTCACTACCTACTCACATGGACAACCCCACCCCTCTGGACATCCCTCTCCCCCCATGGACACCACCCTTACTCCTGGACACCCCTACGCTATTGGAAAGCCCCATAACACCCTAGACACCACCCCACCCCTACCCCATTGGACACCCCCTATACACCCCACACCCCCTAAACAACCCCACCCCCTGAACTACCCCATCACCCCTGGACACCACCCCCACACCCTAGACACCAAACCCCTTGGAAATCACCCTCACACACCCAGGACACCACCCCACCCCCTTGGACACCCCCTGGACACCACCACCCCCTTGGACAAACCCCACCAATTGGATAGCTCCCCAAACCCTCTGGACAACCCCCTCCCTCTGGAAACCCATACCCCTGGACACCCCATACCCCCTTGGATAGAACACTCACCCACTAGACACCACCCTAACCCCTTGGACACCATCACCCCCGACACCTCCTCCACCCCTACCCCCATGGACACCCCCTGGACACATCCACCCCCTAGAAAACCCCTTCACCCCCTCGACAACCCCAACCCACCCCCTGGACACCACTACCCAATTGGAAACCCCTCACCCCCTAGACACCACCCCAACCCCTTGGGCACCCCCCTAGACACCACCACCCCCTTGGACAGACCCACCCCCAAGACAGCCCCCAACCCTCTAGACAGCCCCACCCACCGGACACCACACCCCCTAGACACCACACCACCCCCTAGACACCACACCCCTTAGATATACCCCACCCCATGGACTCCCCCTCCTACATGCACACCACCCACCCCACCCCATAGACTCCCCCTCCTACATGCACACCACCCACCCCACCCCATTCGAACACCCCTCTACACACGAACACACCTGATAGAACACACCAAAATCATAAACTTGCATGATATCACATACATAGCTTTATTTTACCAGTATAAAATTTATCATGGTATAAATGAATTCTATGATACATACCATGATATCATTAAAAAAGAAAAATAACATCTCAAAAAATTTGTTTGGGGAATCGTAGAAAATAAAAACTGAAACATGGCGATGTGAGGCTTACATGAGTGTTGTGAGTCAACCTGATAGATCTGATGATAATAAATATGAATAATGATGTAGGAAAAATGAGGTTGGAGGTCATGAGTTTGAATAGTCCTTTCCTGGTTTTTCGCATGAGAGAGACGAGTCATCGGTCGCCAGATAAAAGAAAACATAATTTCGGAATACGAGGTTCGACAAATCATATAAAATATTTTTCACTTAATTTATTTACTAACCGATTTGGTAAACTATTTTTTAATGCTTATAAAATTATTTATTTAAAAAATGACGTAGAAAACAATTTATCTCATCAGTTATAAAATAATTGATGTGATAAATTGAGCTTTATCATGTCAGTTCTTTTTATAACCAATGTGATAGATTGCTGATACTAGATTCATCACATTGTTTATTTTATAACTGATATGATAAAGCATTGTGATTCAATATATCACATAGATTATATAATAACCGATGTGATAAATATAATATCCGTTTTTATTACATCGGTTATAAAATAACTGACAAGATAAATTGATTGTCATCGATTAATCACGTCGGTTATTTTATAACCGACTTGATAAAATGATTTTTATAGCTTTTCATAACATTTACATAGAACCGACATGAAAAAAACTGACATGTTAAATGTTTTTTTCACTGGTGCTGTCAATAAACTGACATATATTTTTATGGGTATTCTAATATATGTTAATTAATACATATGATCTAAATCTATGAATACATATATATACTTATAAATATATATACACATTTCTTATATATAATTTTATGTGCATATTATTAAATGGATATATAAATATATTATATTTTAGTATATGTAAATGAATATAATATATAATATATAATATATTTTAATAAATATACATCTGTATATATCACACAAACACACAAAAATATATTTTATATATGTATTTACTTATACTTATATAAAAATATGAATAAAAACTATATATATATATATATTGTAAAATAGATAATATAACATCTTTGTATAGTCATAAATTTGCTTGTGTAATAAAAGGGAGTAAAATGAATCAATTACTGGAACGTGCAGGGGATATAATTTCACAATGTGATGATAAAGGGGGTAGGGGCACTAATAAAGGGGTGGTTGGAAAGTGGGTGAAAAAACTGATAGCAGAAAACATGATAAATAGGGGACTCAAAGAGCATTTAAAACAAAAATATTACCCCTTTATCAGTTCTAAAAAACAAATTTTGATATAGTGTCCCTTTATCAGCACTTTTTTGTGTTGATAAATGCCCCCTTTATCATTTGAAATCAATTATATGATCTTGGCACCCATTATTAGTTCAAAAAATATGATAACAAAGGCACATTTACTAATTATTGTATTTAGCGCTGTTAAGGGGGCCATTATCAACACTTTTTGAGATCACTAGTAAATCATTCCATTTAAAAAAAATTTGCTTGGAAAAAATTTCTAAGTACAAGTGAACGCAATTTAGTGGTGTCATTGAAAGGAAATTTTTTAGAGGTGTATGCAGTCCCTTGTGAGGATGTATTCATTTTCTTCCCTCCAATATTCCATAATATTTTATTCTTATATTTGGTATTTCAATTTAAATTCCATGATACATTGGTTTTATTTAATGATATTGATGATGATTTTATTTATCCCTTATTCATGAGAATATTATATGGTGTTCTTCTAATCTAACTCATTTTTTATGAGTTCTATCAGTTTGTTGATTTTTCTACCTTTATGTATTAAAATTTAAAATATTTAATGATTTAGTGAAAAATCATGTCTAGGATCTAGCCGAAAATGATGTTGGCAGTCCACTTTTGAACTCCCACGGGTTGTTGTTCACATTTATATCATTAAGAAGAATTCAGTTTCTAGAAGTTAAAAAAATTTGATTAAAAATTAAAAATAGATTGTATACATTGGAAAATTGAATTTTATAAAAAATATATAATTACATTTTTATTATAAATAATTAATTTTTATTCTTTCATGCGATATAGGTTATCATTGGGATGATGAGACCATTGAGAGACATGTTGGAGCTATATACCCAAGAAATTTAAACTGGGATTCGATTCTTCATGGGATAGATGGTCTTTGGTACTCACTCTGTTGATTTAAGAAGGTTATTGAGGATCAATATTATGGGATTTAATGCAACCTAACTTACTGAACAACAGGAATATATTTATTATATTTTAAAAATAATTGATTCGTGTAAATAAATTTAATCATCCTAATTGATCATGGAATAACTAATTCAAAATGTATGAAGTGAAAAGGACCTATTTTTCTCTTGTGCACTAGCTTGACTACCTCATCCACAAATGGATAAGGATATAAATTGTTTTAGTATTCCATGTGATATCCAGACCCTTTAATGGTTGTGCCGATATGAAATGGTACATAGTTTAATTTTCATCAAAACTATTGCAGAACTTCTAAAATAAATATATAGAATTGAAATTTTAAGCATAGAGGGACATGATAAAAACGGTGAGATTCTCCATAGAATTCACTAAATGAATAGTTAAATGTCCCAGAACATATTCCATATCTTCAACAATGATAGTGTTGAATGATCTAGATTTCCTTGTGGCCATTTTATATATTTATTTATAGAGAACCCTATGTTACATGATGTTCCTAGAGGTAGAATAATTGTATGTGGTTATATTTGGATTGAGGTCCCTTTTAGGGTTTACCCTTGATTGATTTACTATATGGACATGATGAAGGATTCCAGTAATGTTATGAATCCTAGGGGGCATGGTAGGTACCCCAATACTTGTCAAACCCTATTTAGGGTGGGTGCAGGGGTTTGGATTGTGACGGTGGGATTAAGAATTTAGAAAAAAAATTCTTTCCTTTAATTTAAATATTTTTTTTAAAAAAAACACCATTGTGAGTGGGGTTGAAATTATATTAATTGAAAAAACTCTTGGGGGTGGTATTTATATTATTTTTCACTAAATACACCATAGGGTTGGAATTTTATTAATTTATAAGGAAAACCAATAGGGTCACACTTTTATTATGTATGTATATCACCTATGGGGTTGTTTTATTAACATGATAAAAAAATAGTAAGGGTGGTCCATGGTATAATGGGCTATGAAAAAACATTAATGGGGAGGTCCTTGAAGATTTTAGCTATGAAACCACACTTAATTGGGTATTTGATACTTGTATACTGATTCTCTATCCAAGAGAACTCCTGTAACAGTGATTCGTGATACCAATTTCTATATTATGAAAACTTGGGTTTTTTATTTTGGATGGCATGGCCATCTCAACATGTTCATAGACACCGAGGAACTGGCCAAAAAAATTCTTGGATTATCATGGTCACATAACAAAGGATCGACACTGGTTTAGGATTCCCAGGAAGGAGGGTCACCATGGGAGGAAATAGATTTTGGAAGGGTACTCATGATGTGATAAGATTCATTATATCATCACAATGAATCTTTTATTGATGGTTTTTTTATTTATTAATGTTTAGTAGTTATTTAGTTGTTCGGATGAATTCACATGCACATATCAGAGCATTGATGGTATAGTGCATGATCATATTGGTTATTCTTATTAGTGATTTTTACTCACACCCTACTTAGGACACCATTTCACTTATGTACCCAGTAATTCCTTCCTTTAATTCATAATATGTAGGATATGAAGCTCAAGGTTTTTATCTAGTATGATATCATGGACATGTATCGGGAAGATGTGCTAAGTTAAGGCTTGAGGACAATAATATATATGATTATATATTTATTTTATGTAATTATTTTATAGGAATAATATTACAAAAAATAGAATGATCTATCTTAAATGGGAGAATGATAGTTATATTTTTTATACCGCATTTCATATTTAATTTGTTACTGTTTAGTATTCTATAAATTCATATGGATGTTTACTTTATATTTATATTGTTTGGTTTTTTATTTCACTATCTCATATATAGGTTTAAATGTCATTATAGTATGACCCTTGACCCTTAATACTAGTCAGAAAACATAAGAATATGGGTAGGGGTGTTTATGCTCACATGTTGCAACTAGTCTGGTTGTGGTTCATAGTAACTCATATTAAGAAGTTATAAAATTTTCTTCCAGAAGCTCTCTACTAATCACATAAATTAATATTAGAACATTCTTATAAAAAATATATGTTCGTTACCCATTGATTATTATTTAAAGGTCCATTATATATATTACTTAATTATTGGATCTCTTATAATCATCATCAATGGTATTATTGAATGGTCTTTCTAGCTTATACAATTAGCATCATAGTTCTCCTTATAATTGGAACATTCTCATTTGGAATATATTCTAAAATTTTTATTCAAATATATACATAAATCTTTTATAATCATTATTTATATAACATCATTCACCTGTAGATAATGCCTCAATGTTTTCGATAAAAATATTACCACATCCTACACCAAATATTGAGTCACATAATTTTTCACATTAACCATCAATTTTCAAAAGTTATATGATATCATCAAGTCATCATGATTTTTTTTATCTCAACCTCTTTTTCAATGAATCAATATATATCTAAGACATGTCTCCACTATAGGATGGTGTAAGAAAAACTACTCTAAGTAACCCCATATTAAGAATAAAGTAATTTACCTAAAATTCATTAATCCAAAGGAAATTTTATCTCTTCTATATCAATATATATAATTTATATGATAGATATGAGAAAATTAATAAAATTTATAGGTAATATACAGAAAAAATATTATATTTATTGATCACAGTGGTTGGTCCAAGAAATTGTACAATTATAGTACACATGGTTTGTGTTTGGTAGCCCCTGTTTATATATTTATCTTATGTAATTTTATTGGGTAGAGTTTTTTGAATTTTGGGAGATTTTGGAAGGGGTTTGAGGATGTCTGGTATTATTTTTAAAGGAGCACAATTTGAGAATGATTAGAGAAAACCGTCAATAAACCAAGGTAATTGTACACCATGAGACATTTGGCCTTCACAAAATTTTCACATGGGTCATCTAACTGCATGAGGAGGATGAGAGAAGTTCCCATAAAGGAAGTAGTAGTTGCATAGTAATATCATAATTTTCTAACCGTACGATCTAACCATGTGCTGTAATAAAAATAGTGGTTTTTAAATATGGTCTTGGTTGGGATTTTCTCTAAACCCTCCACTTTCCTCCCTCATGAAACTCAAATGGGATTTTTTGTTCTCTAGGGTTAGTGAGGATCTCCCACTCATCATGGAATTTATTCTAATTGTTTGTTATTTGCATTGTAGGTGATTCTATTCTAATAAGTCTCCACTATTTATTTATTCCTAGTTTTTCTTTTATCGAGTTCTCCCTCTCTCTCAGTTTTCTAGAAATACACCTATTGCATGCAGATATATGTCTATTGTTGACTAATGTTGTGATATTTTGGATTTATGATGATAAAGAAGAGGATCTAAGATGGTTTTGTAAATGCTTTACCTGGATTCGGTGTGCGGTTGGGTGGTGGGTCGATTTCACTAAGACCCTATGTTAGGGGGCATCTCTGTGGAGGCCATTTTTAATAGAATGGGAATCAATTTCTAATATTAATTTGTTTTTCTGAAATTTAATTCTGATTATGATGTTTCATGCTTGATGGAAATTCTTATGGGGATTTTTTCGATTTTTTGGGATAATTTCAGCTATTATAGTGAAATGTTATTTGTTGTCATATTTTAAAATGTTGATTATAAAATTGGTAGCTTGTTTGATTTGTAATTTTTTTTTGGAAATTGATTTCAATAAACGAAATATAATTATTTAATGTCAGATGAAATGAAATAAGTCCTAATGGATTTTCTGGTTGTGAAATAGTTGTTTCTTATTGTTGTGGCTCTAGTTGGTGTATATTATTGTTATTGAATAAATAATTTTATACATATGTTGATTGTGGAGTGAAGTGAGTGGGGAGTAACAATATAAAAAGGGGATAGATAGTGAATGAATGTTCCATCATCAAAGACAAAGGGCAGTGAAGTACCGCTTTGTTTGGAATGGAGTAAATAGACTTGGATGGGAAGTTCTACTGTGATTGATTCACTAGTTTGGTGTGTGAAGCTTATTGGATATGTTTTATTTTTTGTGTTGTTATGAAAGATTAAATTGTTTTGATAAAATTTATTGTAAATGTGTATTAAGTAAGGTTGGTTGTTTTCCACTTCTGTTGTGTGGATTTGGGATAAAAGTGATTTGGTAAGGTTGTGTTTGTCATGATACAAAATGTTTCACTATTTTTTGTTTTATAAAAACTGATTTATGTAAATGTGTTATCGGTTGTATCCTAGTGTCATGTATAAGGATGTAGTTTTGGTAAAACCTACTGAGTATTTGTAATCACCCACTACATTGGATCTTTTTTTTTATTTTACATATGTTGTTTTCCAAGAAAAATTTATTGATAAAGAAACATATTTTTTATAGGTTCATCTTGATTCATGGAGTTCTTGTGGTTCTTTAAAAATAGAGTTTGATGTAGAGCTATGGATTCATGTCATCGTTTATTTAGATTTTTGTTTTGACTTCCGCTTTGTACTCTTATTGTGGTTTAATATGTTTGGTTGTTTTAGTATTTGGATTTTGATAAATTATGAAATATTTTTGACATGCGCTATATTTTTATCTTGGGGTATAAGAATGTTTTTTTGTTTGATTTATTTCTAAGGTAAAATCATTCACTACATTTTCATGATTCCCCTACATTAATTTCAAGACATTGGCACCATGGGAATGTCATCTAAGGCCATGTATCATTTCAACACCTTCTTAAGACCATAAGGAAGGGTCAAGATGTTACAAGTGGTGTCAGTATGTTCAGTCATTGAATTTCAAGTTAAAGAATTTTTTTGGTCCTTTAATATCAGTTATTGGTGTTGGTGTTGACATTTATTCTGGGTCTATTCCTCGAGTAGGTATAGTAAAAATTATTATGTTTTTAGAATAGTAAATTTATAAAGATAAAATGTCATAGCTAACACTTTTATGCTAAACATTGTGTTACCAGGGAATTGGGTACCAAAGTGTTTTTATGACACATATAGTCATTAAAAAATCATTTTCATGGGTATATCCAATTAGATGAGCATGAAATTCATGGTAGAAATGACTTCCCACTAGGATTCTGTATTTCATTTTCAATATGATTTTTTTTCGGTATGAATATATTGATTGGTAAAAAATATATAATTTATTTTCAACTGTGAATGTTTTGAACGTGATTATTAGAGATATTTTGAAGATGGGTCAATTTTCAAAACACGGTGGATTATTCAATAGTTTTGCAATAAGAGAACTGTGAACTTGTGGAAATCCTTGTGGTGATAGTTTCAGTGTAATTGAATTTAAAATTGTAAATTTTATCATACAAAGGTAGTGATACTTATAGTTGTTTTTATGTTGATAGAAATGACACCAAGTAGGTGTTGTAGAGACGAACTAGAGGAGGCTGTTAAAAATGTGGTTGCACCTAATACCTAAGTGAACCAACAACTAGTGCAGAGTATAGTGAAACCTTTCCAAGATGTGGAATGTGCGAATAAACCCGATGATCCAAAGCATGTGGGTCTTGTGGTTCATTTTCAAAATAAGGATCCTCATATTTTTAGGGTTCATTCAGAGCCAAAAATAGAAAAATAATGGTTTAGAAGAATGAAAAATATATTTGAATTCATGGCAACACAAGTATAACTAAAAGGGATATTATTAAGATACATGTTGGAAGATATTTCCCTATAGTGGCGGGAGTTTACAGTCCATGTTGGAATGGACTGAGGCAAGACAAGGGAGGGTTTTGGGGAATTATTTAATAATCCGTTCTACCATTACATGTTCATAATTCATCAAAACATATTTTTTTTATTTAATGAAATAGAACCTCTTGGTAAGAGAATATGCCTCAAGGTTTTGGAACATAGTGTGGTTTTCACCAGAGGTGTTGGGTAGAACATCATTGAAGGAACATATATCCGAAGCTAGGTTGAGTAAGGAAATTTGTTCTAAAATAGTGGTCCAACATATAAGAGATTAAAAAAAATGCTATATACAGTAAAAATAAATGAAAGGGGTATTTTATGGCATACACTTAGGGGATTAATGTTGGTGCCCATCGGAAATGAGAGGAACTCTAACGGTTGATTCAATAGAAAGAGGGATAATTATATTGAGATTGGGAGTATGGATTAGAAACCAATGACATGATCGATGAATCTTACTCTGACACCTCATAGTAATCATGGATGTTTTACGTGTGGTTCTATTGGCCACATCAAGTGGGATTTTACAAAAAAACATTGATAATGTCATTACTATAAGTATATGTGGAATTATTAGTCTTATTATAATAATTCTCTAAGGTAAAGTGTTCATGATACTTCTCAGGGTTTTTAGGTGTCTTAGGCCTCGAAAGGGAGGGGCAACATGATACCCCTCTTCCGCAAAACAATGTTAGTTATGGTTATTCATGAAATATCACGACTCCTCTGTAGGGAAGTAAAGGGAAGAGTGTAGCAAGAAAATAGTTGATTGTTGTTGATCATGTTATGATGGATGATCTATTGGGATCATCCATAGTGCAAGGTATGATTCTTAAAAATTATACCATGATGAAAGCACTATTTGATATAGGTGCTTCATATTGTCTTATTTATTCTCATGTTGTTAGTTTGATGGGTCTAACGGTAGAAATGATTCCTTCAGTATTAAAACATCAAACATCACTAGGACAAAGAATGTGATGATCCTTCGTGTGTAGATAATGCCATATATTTTATGTTTGGGTAGAGTTTATGAGGTATTTTATAGTACTTGAGATTTATTCTTATGATATAATCCTAGAAATGGATTGGTTGGTAATTTTTAAAACCCACATAGATTGTTATTCATGAATGGTCAGTTTCACGATGGTGGGTTTCTTCCAACATAACTTTATAAATGGGAAGAATGAAAAACTAGTTGCAACAGGCTTGATGACACTAAATGTTGGAAAAATATCATATCATTTAACGACATTGTTGTTGGTATCAATGGAAGGAGTTCAACATAACATTTTCCAACTATTTGTTTATCTATTTTTGGATGTTTTTATGAGTAAATATTGGGGTTCCAACCCATGAGAGAATTCGAGTTTATGATTCATCTTCTCTTGGGGACCATTCCTATAACACTTCTACCCTACTTGGTGGTACCAACATAATTGAGCAAATTGAATGTAAATTTGGATGAGTTGGAAAATAAAGGGTTCATCCGACCTAGTATGTGTCTATGGGATGTGCCGATTTTGTTTGTTAAAAATGTATATATAACACTAAGGCTATGTTTCAATTATCATAATCTTAACCAAGTAACTATAAAGAATATATATCCACTTCATCACATTGATTATTTTTTCAATCAGGTAATGGAAGATTAGTGGTTCTCTAGAATTGACTTTTGGTCATGATATTTTAAATTACAGGTGTGGAAGGAATATATTCCAAAAACAACCTTCACGAGTATATATGTCCAGTTAGAGTATGTGGTTATGCCCATTGGGTAGATAAATGAACCATTGGTGTTCATGGGATTGATTAATTGGATAATTCAGAGATATCTGGATTTTTTTAGTGATATTTGTTGAGGATATAATGGTGTATTTTGAGACAGGGGTGGAGCATGAGCAACACTTTGTGAAATAGTTGGGGGTCTTGACATATCATCTGTTATATTCCAAATTTCCAATGTGTGATTTTTGGATACAAGAGGTTAATTTCCCTGTCCATGTTATTTCTGAGATGGGATTTTAGTTGTTCCAAAAATGATAATGTCTCTTATTTGGTGGAAACCACAAAAGAATGTTTTCGAGATACGGAGTATCGTTGTTCTATCTCTCTACTATATGTATTTTTTTCATGAATTATCATTATTGGACTCACCAATGGAATATTTGACTAGGAATAATGTACCATTAAAATGGAATAATCATTGTTAAAAATATTCTACAGTTCATAAGGATCGCCTTACATCAACACCAATGATGATTTTTCCATAACAAGGAAGAAGGAACATGGTTAATTGTGATGCCTCAAGATCAGGGTGGGGTTGTGTCCTCATTCAAAGAGATCATGTGGTTTCAAATGGATGACATCAACTGAGGGTTCATGATATGAACATTCCAACATGTGATTTGGAGTTGGAATCTATGGTTCATGCTTTGAAAATGTGGTTTCATTATCTCTTTGGTGAAAATTTCATGGCATTTACTGATCATAAGAACAAAAATCATTGTTTCTCAAAAATAGAATTGAAAATGAGGCAAAGGAGATGTATGGAGTATCTCTAGATGTTTTATTTTGACTTCATTTATATAATGGGAAAGGGAAATTTGGGGCCAAATTCATTGAGTAGGAAGTCATATGCTCAAGCGGCGGAACATTTATATGATCAGTTGTAGTTGATATCTGTTATACACGACATGCGGTTGGAATTTGAGGACCGAGGCGACAGAAAGGATTTTTTTGTGGTTTTGTTTTTTCTAGACTTTTTGGTTGGGGTAATGAGTCATAGTTGTCTCTTCTATGTGCATGGCGATGAGGTAGAAACTCAAATGTTTGGAGACCATTGAGGGTTGGAAATAGAATGGTAATTCAATTTTGTGTTTTCGGAATTAGATGATTATACTAGTGGCTTATCAGGAGAAAATTATCAATTGTTATCATCATTCAAAATGATATGTACGTATGAGAATTATGAAAATGTATAAGGCATTTAAATCAATGTTTTGTTGGGTCGATATGAAAAAGAAGGTGGCTAATTTTGTATTGAGATGTTTGACTTTTCATCAAGTGAAGGAAGACCAGCAGTAGTAGGAATTCATGTTTCAATATTTACATATCCATATTTCAATGTGGGAGAACATAGCGATGTATTTTTTTAGATCTCCCAATAATGGTAAAAAAGAATGATGTCATATGGGTGATAGTTGATGGTCTCACAATGTTGGCCAATTTCATTCCTATTCATCAATCTCATATGGTGGAGGATAAGTCAAAAATCAATATCCACGAGGTTTTAAAGAGAAATTGTGTTGTAGTATTTATTGTATCCGATAATGACCAATTTTCAACATTACATTACTAGAAATCCTTTCAGAAATCCTTTTGTACATAGTTTACAATGAGCACTGTGTATCATCCTCAAATGGATGGGTAAATTGAGAGAATGATACAAACATTGGAAGATATGTCATGGGATTATGTGATGGATTTTGGTGGTTCTTGGGAGGATAACATGGCATTTTTAGAGTTCTCTTACAATAATTGTTATCCATAATTGATACACATGGATCCGTTCGAAGCATTGTATGAGAATTTGTGTCACTCCCCACATTGTTGGGTTGAAATTTGTGAGACTTTAATAGTCAGTATGAGCCTTTTCCAAGAGACAATGGACATGAGTGATTTTATTAGGAATGTGATATAGATGGTAAAGATTTTTCATAAATCATAGGCTTACCATCATTGATGATTGTTGTCATTCAAGGTGGGTAATCAAGAGTTATTGAGAATATCCCTTAGACATGGTCATCATCGGTTTGGGAATCGGGGTATGTTTTCTCCAATGTATATTGTGCCTTTTGAGATACCTGTACTAGTTGGTATGGTGGATTATTAGTTGGACTTGCCAATATGGCTTACTGTGGTGCATAATGTGTTTCAGGCTTCTCTTTTGAAAATGTATATGCTAGATCATGATCATATAATACGATGGAATCATATTGAGCTAGATCTAGATGCTTCATTGGTCTGCAGGCTGGTGTAGACTGTGGATTTCCAAGGGAATGTATTGGGTGGTAAAATCATTGGTCTAGTTCAACATTTGTCGTAGCACTGTCAGATTTGGGAGGAGACGTGTGAGTGGGAGAAAGAGATGGTCGGGCAGTGGCCTGATCTCTTTTTGAAAAGTGATGGTTCTCTACCTTATAAATATTCAAATTCTAATTGTAGGGAAACTTTAGTACCCCTTGTCAGTGATATGTAACACTTTTTAATTTTTATTTTTATGTAAAGTGTTTGGGTAGACTTTGGTGGAGTTTGGGAGAGTTTGGAAGTGTTTGAGGATGTTTTAGAAACTTTTTAAAGGAGCAAAATATAAGCACGATTTTGGGAAACTATGTAACAACCCAGGTAATCATGCACCACGAGATGGTGGGCCTTTTCATAGTTTGTGCATGGTTTATCTAACCGTGTGAGGAGTCCATGTGAAGTTCCCTTCAAGGAAATTACAGTCGTATGGTTAGCGCAGGGTTTGCCTCATAGTGTGAGCTAACCAAGAGTGGTAATAAAAAATCGGTTTTCTAAGTCCAAGTTTGGTCATGATTTTCTCTAAACCCTCTATTCATCCTCTCAATCAAGCCATGATAGCTATTTTGGGTTATTTAGTGTTATAGGTGTTGTCCTAATCATTCTAGAAACGATTTGAATAGATTTCAATGTGTTGTTAAGGAGATTATCTTATGGTAAGTCTACACTATTGATTCATTCTAGATTTTTCTTAGATCTTGTTCTCCCCTCTTATAATTTTCATGATATACACCTATTTCAGGTAGATCTATGGGTGTTTTTTCCTAAAATGGTGTGATTTGGGCTTTCTGAAGACATGGAAGGGGATCAAAAGAAGTGTTGTATATTTTTTACCCCGATTCAATGTGCGGTTGGGTGGTGGGTCAATTTCACTGAATCCATTAGGTATGTGAATTTTCTCTCAACTCCTTTTTTAGAAATAAAAGCCTTGAATTCAATAAATTGTTTTTTTATTAAAATTAATTTTGGTTAGGATGTGTGAATCTTTATTGAAAATCTCTTTGAGTGGTTTTGTGGAATCTTGGGGAAAATGTGTTATTATGGTGTAATGTTCATTGCTGTGATATTTTATAATTTTGATTTTAAAATTGGTATCCTTTTTTGATTTGTGAAAATGGTTTTTTAAAATTTATTTCAATAAAAGGGGTTTCTTTATTGAATGTGACATGGAATAGAATAAGTCCTAATAGATTGTTTGGTTTTGAAATAGTTTTTTCAGATTGTTGTGGCTCTAGAAGGTGTATATTCTTGTTATTGGATTAATCATTTTATGTATGTTTTGATTGTTGTGTGATGTGGATGAGGAGTACCACCATGGAAACTGGATGGATAGTGTATGGAAGGGTCACCATAAAAGGTAAGTGGGTGTGAAGGATTGCTATGTTTTGACAAGATTAAACTGGCTTGGACAAGAAGTTCCACCATGATTATTACACCAGGTTGTCTGTGTGAAACTTATTATATATGGTTTATTATGCATGTGGATAAGAAAGATGAAATTTTAGAAATAATATGTGATGGAAAAAATGGATAACGGCTTATTTGTTGGTTTTACCTTGTATTGTGTGGAATTTGGTGGAAAGTGTATTGGTATGGGTGTGTGTAACTTGTTGGAAATTGTTGCAAGGAATGATGTTTTATATAAATTTCCTTATATCAATGTGCTAATAGTCTAATCATTGTGTCATATGTAGGAAAATCATTCGTAAAAACCTACATAGTATTTGTACTCACCCCCTACTTTGGAACATTGGTGCTTTTGCAGATAATGTTTTCTGGGCACATGTAAGGGTAAAGAATCTCATTTTACTAGTGGTTCATCTTGATGGTTATATATATTTTTGTGCATGGGGCATGGAGCTTAGTGTGCAGCTATGGTGTCATTTCATGGCTTCTTTGAGTTATTGTTTAGTATTCTTCTTACTGTGATTATTTTATAATATGTTTGGTTATGTTTGTATTATGGTTTTTATATTATTGTGAAACATTGTCGACATGAATATATTTTTTTTTGTGGCATTGGAATATTTGGTTGTTCACTTGATTTATAAGGCAGACTTTTCCCCACTATTTATTGAATCCCTCGGCAAGATTGTTCTGCCTTTGGTTCCGTGGGAACATCACCTAAGGCTAAGTATCATCTCACCTCCTTCTCAATCTTATAACGAAGTGGTGGGATGTTACCAAAATTACCTTTTTCATTGATGTATAAATTGATATACCCTACCTGTATTTATGAGACCATAAAATTAAACATTTAATTGATAGAATTCACATTTTTAAAATATATAATATAATTTCTCATTCCCCTCGACCATAATCATAATCCCTAAATTATATTCATATTCTTCTATTTTATTTGAATATTTAAAAATATTAACAATAAAGGCTATCCAAAACTGATCCTGATAATCACTAAATACATTATTCATTGTAACCATATATTATTGGGGAATTGGTGTCTCCAAGTGGAATTACTATATATTCATTATCAAAACTCCTCATACAAAAGGTAGTCATGGGAACATCATACTTCTTGGACCTCTATTGTGGATATCTGGGATGAAGGCCATTATTTGAAATGTATTGATCTCTACACAATTGATCGAACATTCCATTAATATAGAGGATCGGTACATCATATTGATAATTATCAGGTTATGTTCTTGATTATAAATTTAAGGATGCATTGACCCATCATTTTTCTCTACAAGAAGAACATGTTCACCATATGGTGATGAACTAGGTCTTATAAATACAATTTCTAGGTTTTCCAACAGTTACTTATTCAATTCCATCAAATCAATTATGATTATTCTTAAGGATTCAATGATATTTCTGTATCACCATTTATTAGTTCTATTGAAATATAAAATCAATGATTTATGAGAGACTAGAAAATTATTATAGACATACAATGGAATATTACTTCAGAGTAGGAATATCATCAATATTGAATCCCCCTAACCATTTAAGATAAATACCCTTCAATAATTGGTGTTAATAACCATATAATGATATTAATTTCCATTAAATATTCATGTTTATTAATGAACATATGGACCACAAAATTTTGAATAAAAATTAAATTAAATATTATATTAAAAGTAAAATATTTATAAATTCTATGTATATAGGGGGAATCTATGACTATAATAAAATCAAATTCTTCTACAGGGAGAAGAACAATATTTTAATGAATTAAATTCCCAAAGACATATATATTACAGAATTAATATACTTGATTTGTAATCAACATAACCTTATGATTCTTTACTACAAATTAAACATTTTTCTATTGAGTCTCTGATATGATACTCTTAATAATGTATTTATAAATATATAACTTGATATAAAAATAAAAAATATGAAATTTGATATTCTTGAGAGGATAAAACATCTATATTTCACCAATTCATTCTCATGAACAACATTAGGATTTTTTATTTCATAATCCTTCCCTATATCATTTTTCACAAGTAGTTTTTGAATTCTGTTTTCATTATTATCAATTGGTTTTGTAAACCGATTTTAATAAAATCAATAAAAATTACAATTAAAACATTGGTGTTAGGGTTCTGTTCTTAGTTTATCATTATCTCCAATAATTTACTTGGATAACATCATAAAATCAAATTTTTATTCAACATCTTGATGAAATAATCTAACACACTTGAATAATTTATATGATTATTTGAGATAAATTCCCCCAGGATTATTTTAACATTTTCGAATGATGAAAGATAATATTTTTTCCATCACGTGTTTTATTAATATAATTTCCTCAAAACTTCAATATTTTAATTGTTATCCTCCAAGCCATGAAAAGAAAGAGAGTCTCAAATTTCCATTTCAACCATTAGATAACATCAAAATATTTCTTCGTTACTACTAGATTCTATTATTGAAAATACCTTTTAGAGATGTGGTGATGAACCACTAAACATTTTGTCAATTTATATTTCATGGTCAACGAGAAATCATGAGGCATACCTTTAATGTCTAGTGAAATATTCCTTAAATGAACAAATTGAATCATCATCCTTCAAATTAATATCTTATATTTCCATTTAAAATAATGTGTGATGTCTTCATAGAAATTGTTTAAAAAAATAATTTTTAAACTCTTCCAATGTAATAGTGTGAATATCATCCTCTTGCGGTATATTCTTGATAAAAGTCCTCCATGATTTAGAACCAACCTACAAACACTAAAATAAATTATAATTTAAATGAATAAATAAAAAATAATATATTTTATATTTCATTAAACCATTACAAAATAATATGTGAGTTACAGGAACCACTAATATAAGGACCCATTCTAAAGAATTACTTAATCAAGTTTATGTAGTCTATATTTTTTTATTCATTATAAAATTTCTATAAGTAAATGAATTTCTAGATAAATAGGTAATAACACACCAAAAAAACCATATTTTATAAAGTTGACAATTTTAATCAACATGCATTTTTCTAATAATATAAAAACATTAAAATAAACACTTATTTATTTTAATCAATATTCATCATGAATTTCAACCTGACTTCATTAATTCCCAAACCGATCCTCAAATATGGAAGAAACAATTTTAAAATGTGGGATGAAATTTTTTTTCTGAAAGTGATATACGACTAATAAATCTATTATTCTAGTGATAAGTATGAAAACCCATGATAACACATTTTCATAAAAAATTGATTTTACCTGAAAATATAATCATATTTTTATTACCAAAGATCAGTTATCTTGACTATTTAGAAGACATTATTTCCATTGAAAATCATTAAAAATAATATAAAAGTCATCTAGTTCCTAAAAGAGAACATATTATAGAAGCCTTGTAAATCCTTTACACATCAGAATAATAATATTACAAACTTCAAATATAATTCTTCAAATAACATAATCGTATCCCATTGTATCATAACAATATTTCAGCACATCCATTGTATTGGAAATACTGAGATAACCCATTTCTATATAAGAAATCAAATCACATCATTAATATTGGCCTAACTAGTGAGATAAATGGGGTGTCATCCATTAATAAACAATTTCCATGGACCATATCATGAATAATTACCTTCAAAAACACATTTAAACGCATGTAAAAAATATTTTGGATATAAAAATACTCTTTTTTCATAAAAACCCATTTTTGATACAAAAATACACATAAAAATGAAATTTGATTTTTTCCCTTGATGAAATAATGGAATACTTTAGAGGAATCCAAACATAAAATAATGGTTTGGAAGGTTGGAAAAGGCGTTGCCACTATATACAATAATATTGAACATTTTTTTTGTCTTTTTTCTAAAAAGTAACACATTCACTAAAAATATTACTTTTGAAAACCATTGAATTAATGTAATTAATATAACTAAAATATCATTTTTAATTAATTTATGTATATATAAATTCATAAAAAATTAAAATTAAAATATGGATGTACAATAAAGTGATGTTTTAGTTGAAACACTAGAAGATGAATTTTAAAAGAATATCCCTTTGGGTTCACAATCATCTTTAATAAAAAACATATGAAATTATATACATTCTAAAGTAAATTTTTATTTAATATTTATTTTATTATTTCATTTAAAAACATGTTATGTAAAATTAAATACTCAATTAAATTCACAACAAGCGCTTTGATGACATTTGACTCATATGTTAGAAGTTAATTTTGTTAGTGGACTATGGAAAAATATGTTGTAATTCAATCACCCCCATAGTAATAATCAATAAATAATTATCATTTTTACAGAAAAATTATAATTTTTGAACCAATCATTAATGATGGCTATGAAAATTGATCTATGTTAAAATAATAGAGACCACATGCCATACATATGTTGGAGAAAAAGTTCCATTTTTTAGAAACAAATTTAGAATTGTGGAAAGTATCATTTTTTCTATCCATAATTATCATAATATCATAAATATAGTAATAATTGTTTAATTATATTTATATATATCATCCATGTGTTGTGGTGATTAAAATTAATCAAATCACTTTATGGAGGTGGTTGTCCACATGTACGGATCAACGATGTCATAAGTTTTTAGTGAATGTAATGGTAATAAAATGAACAAAATAAAATGTTCTAAAACTAAAATATATAACATTAATAACATGTATATACCTTAAATTTATCATCATAAAATGTCTTGAGAGATGATGCTGGAAAAAAAATTTCGTCATTTCAGGAGGCGGTAGTCCAACATACACACAAACAATGGTTTCATTTCTCACTTGATAGAAGAAGAGAGTGATATAGGTTATTACAACTACATAAAATCACCTTAGTAAATGGTTTTGGAATTTTTTATTATATAATAATGGATGATGAATGTTTTAATGTGGTGGAAGTAGAAATTAAATTAAAGAATTTGATTTAAATTATACATCTTCTTTAAGAAGCCAAAATTTATTAATAAAAAATCTATAACTAATAAATATTAATCGAAATGAATTCACTTTAAAATTGGGGTAGGGATTCTAGGAATACAATGGTTTCACTATTTGATGACATAAATGGTTTTTGAAGGGTAATGTAAATAGAAAAATAGATGACCTTTTGTTAGATAGAACAAAAGTACTCTAGGAATTAAAAAATATAAATTTAATATAAAATAAATTTCTACTAAAAATGGATCCAAAAATTATTTATCATGAATATAGGATGATTATTTGTCAAACTATTTTCTATAAAAAAAATATAAATTTTTAAATGGTTTTAACTAATATATTTTGTTTTTAACCTATTATAGATTGCCCATGAAAGCAAGGATTGTGAATTTATTTGGGTCAATATTGTTAATATAAATAGAAAAATTATCCATAATTGGTCTATGGTAGATATTATCCGCCATATCCTACTAAATGTTTTAGATATAATATTTTCCAAATTTATATCTTTTTGTTAAAATATTATTTATTATAAAATGTTCATAATGTTATTTTGTAGAACTTTTTAAAAATTGACTAAAATGAAACCATAAAAACAAATAAACATTCAGAAAATATATTTTAAAACATACATAAAATTTTATCTTATTATATTAAAATTTCAGATGACATTAATAATTTTAAACTATAATTATTTTAATTATTTAGTATTATATATTTTATTTTTCAACTAATTTAATAATTATTTCATAATTGTTGTATAAGGATTTAAGATAATTATTTCAATACTAAAAAACAAAAAAATTTGACAATTTTAATTATCATATATGATATTTAAAATTAATATTTATAGCTGAATATATCAATTGGTTATTCCCCCATTAAAAATGTTATTGTTATTAAAACCAGAGTGTGACATTTTTACCATTTCCATACATAAAATATTATAGGGGTCATAACCAAAAAAATGGGTACAAAAGGTCATATAACTTAATTTTCAATTATTGTAGAAAAAATGTAACCATTCAATAAAATTTAACAATTTGTTGGGTTCAATATATAGCATTTATCATTTTATTTTAAACCAATAATTGCAATATTTACCAGTAATAATGGAATCAAAATTACTAAGAACACAATTCATTTTTACTAAACAATGTCAACTATTTAAAAAATATATATCTTCTAAATGAAAACATGGAATTAATTTTTAATAATTTAAAACATATAATTTGTATAATTTAATTTAAAATAAAACTAGAAAAATGTGAAGAAAAACAATTTTTCAAATAAATATTATTTTAGAATATATAATGTTCTCATACTAAATTAAAGTACATAATCCATTAAAAAAATTATATTTTTACATATTTTAAAGAAAAAACACCAATTAAATTTTAAAAGTAATCCAAAATAGTATTCTACATTGTAAATAAATAAAAAATATACTTTCTAATAAAAACTAGTATATTTCAGTATCCATTTAAAAATAAATCTTTAATGAAAATTATAAAAAATTCAACCAAAGATAATTGTGAAATGATGAATTCCAATATGGAATTAATTTTTTTCATATAATTTATCCAAAATAATAAAAATTAATTATAATATTCAATCAAAAAAATAAATTAACTCTATTGTTGAATAAATCATGTTTTGAATGAATAAAATGAATTATTAAAAAATAGAGTTTTTATTTTATAATTTTTAATTAATACATATTAAATGATTAGGACCATTATATATATCTAATTTTAGTATAAACAATTCATTCTGGCCAACATAATGACTTTTTTATAATGGTCATATTTCAATAATAATAATTCATTGTTTCTTTATGATCATTGTTAATTATCTTGTACACCATTAGTCATAGTATTTCATTTTATAATCTATATAAATTACATTATAAAATCAAAACCCTAGGAAATTTATTCCCCACTATATTAAATCAAGATTAAAAAATAAGATGATTGAATTTTTAAAATACCTTCGTCAAAATCTCACATCATAAAAAGGTTTGACAAAATGAACACTTGAAAAGTGGGAGTGGGGAAGTAAAAATGTCATCTAGAATAAAAAATTAATATATATATATAGAAAAACATATGTGGGATACAAAAAAATAGATATAGAAGAATAAAATTATGTTTTATGACTATTAGAGAGTGATAGAGAAAATGGTCATGATAAAGATAACCATAACCAAACTATAAACCATGATTGATTAAAAGACCATTGATTTATCAATAAGAAAATTACACACATAATTTTTTATATCAATATACTTTTCCTATAGTTATTTAATTTATTTATAATCTCTTATAAAAACATAATAAAATATACTTACTTGAAATGAAAAATCTTATCCTCTTCTCAATTTCTTCGACAATCTCATCTCATTCTCTAAACGATGAGTATTAAAGATGAATATTTATTGAATGAAGTAAAAAAATAAATATATTATATTTCAATAAATCAATAGGATAATAAAATATTATTCCTCCAATCATTATAAATTAAAAATATTAATAATGTATAAGAAAGGGGAAAATAATTCCAAAAATGAATAAACCTTAACATGAAGAAATACTACAGTAATCACCAATGTCACAATAATAACCAAAAAAGAGTAACATACATCATTTGATAGAAATATATCCTCAAAATATATAAAAATATTATACACTAATATTAAAACCCAATTATTATAAGGATTTTACGACATATTATACCATGAAAAATTTATCATTCATCTCCAAAAAGTATCAATCAATTTTAAAGCCTCTTCCAAAAAATGTATGTTACATAATCAAATAATTTCTATAATATGATAATATATTATATAAATAAAATAACTCACCAGAAATGTCTATTTATATCATATATACTTCCAATAGATAATTTAATCTTGACTACTTGAATTAAATCCCTTAATATCACATAATGTCAACAAATATTATAGTAATTTCATAAATCATTTGATCACAAATTCACATTTCAATCCTACCATTATGTTAAAAAAAATTCACAAAAACAGCTTAACCATTACCTATGAAAAATTTTATTTCAAAATAAAGTTGTCAAACTTCTCATGGAATCATGAAGTCTTGTGGTAAGAGATTCATCATTTTCTCCCTTCAATTGGTTGTTCAATTCTTGAAACCTTGTCAAATGAAGTGGTTTGTCACCGACCAATGGGTATGATTTTTCTAAAAATATATTAATATTATCCATTCTATATTAAAATATATGTGTAAAAAATCCTTGAAAATAATCATAATATATTCAACATTAATAAAAACTTTATACCTGAAAGGTTATCTCATAATTTTCATTTTGAATTCCCAAAAATGTAATAAACCTTAATTTCCTAAAAATAAAATGAAATATAAACCCTAATGTTTTACCATTACATTAAAATTATTTAAAAAATATTAAATTAGAATTAATGCTCAAATAAAATTTTCACATGGTAAAATTAGTTGTTATATATACATCCGTCATCATTCAAAATACAATAAAACAATCCCAATGTACACCCACCGTCAAATAAGTATTATTTATAATAAACTTATGATACTCTTTAAATATTATATTACTCAATAATCCATTATATATATAAATGTAAATAATTAATATTTATTTATAATCAATACATTTTAGTTTTGACTCTTATTCATTAATACATATTTCCAACCAAAAAATATAAATCATTTTTTATAATTCAACAATGTCAAAACATAATACATACAATAATAAAAATGTTTCTTATGGCATTTTTAGTTTCCTTAACATCAACTATAATGAAATTAGAAAATTATAAACTATTTTATGTTACGTATTATAGATATTATTCCTGATCCTCCCCCATAAGAAATTTATTTTCATAATTTACATTTTCCCAAAATTTAAAACATTAATTTTACAACTTGGGAAAAACTGATTTCTCTATCATGGTGTTTACTAAAGCCTTCCTTTTTCCTTATTAGATTATTGTTATATTAATATCCATTAAAATTTATAAAATATCTCCCTATTAAATAATGATATTTTTCTATGTTATTCATTACATTATCATGACATATAAGACTTTTAATATATTTACCATTATGATCGTTGTTGTCTAAACGTTCTAGGGGCTTCATTTCTCTCTTATTTGATGCATTAGAAAATTCACCAAGGAGAAGTTTATTAATCATTACTACTGATATATAGTTAAGAATAACCACATGATTTCTCAGTACATGTCCATTATATTTAGTTTCTCATTTAGAAATAAAGAACATTTTTTGTCACATCCATTGCTACATTGGCTCATCATGGTTTCATAAATTTATAGTATCAAAAAATATTACCGTAATAATATCAATAATATCATAATAAACAATCATTTTTTAAGGATAAAAACCATGATATAAGTAATAATTTTATCTAAAATTATTCTTGGTAATTGAAAATATTTATGATTCTCCAAAACATTCAAATCATTTAAGTTATAAAAGACAATTAACATTTTCCCTAATATTATCCAATCATCTATAGATATCTAAACATTTATATAATACCTAAAGTAATTACCCGATTAAAAACATTACATAATTATTATTTTTAGATAGTTGTTCATTTTCTATCATTACAAATTATATTTCTGGATTATATTTTTATAAAAAGAATAAAAAAAATACATAATAAAACCATATTTTACGAAGTGGACACATTTTATCAGTATCCATTTTTTCCACAATATAGATTGTTTATACTAAAAGCTGATTTATTTCCATGAGAAATCATCATGAATTTCAGATTTATTATTTAATTATCCATACATATATATAAAACTAATGGAGAAAATTTTAAGAGGCGGAATACATACCAAAAGCGTAATAAAGGATATATGATGAAGAAATGTTTTAGCCTACTGAAAAACATGAAAACCCATTGAAAACCCTTTTCCTAAATGATAATTTTTAGCCAAAAAGGTTTTCATACTTTTTTAAAAAAATTATCATTTATATTAACTTTTGAAGATAAACAATTTCCATCAAAACTCATAAAAATTAATAAAAATTCATCTTGGTTTCTTGGGACACAATCTTATAGTACTCTTTGAGAATCCATAAAAATAGAATAACAATATTGATAATTACATGATATTTTTTTGGATAACATAATAATTACTCATTTCATTGGGATACTATCTAGTTAAACAAATAGTATTAGTTGTATCTAGATCACACTAGTTTATTCGGTCACACACATCATATAATTTATATTAGTATCAACCATAAGTTATAATAGGGCACAACAATGCATAAAAAAAATTCCTCGAATGTATTATGTATAGAAAAATTTAAAAAACCATTTAAACTACTGTGAAACATAAATTAGATATCGAAACACACATGCTTCTTAAAAAAATTCCTGTTCTATGATACCATGAAAAATTGCAATGAGGTATTTTATTAAAGAAAATTTAAAATCATGTAATGGGTAACAAAAATAATATAACAGTTCTAGAAATGGGGAATGCAATTTACACCACATAAATTAAAATAAAATAGTTGATTTTTTATTTTGTAAAAATTGAAAACACTATGTAAAAATATTTATGTTAAAAGGAATTATAAAAAGAAATAAATATATCGTGAATATGAATCATAATTTACATTCATTTTCATCATGAATAAAAAAAATATGTTATAAAATGACATCAGAAGGTTGATTGTGGTCTAAAAAGTCACTATTAAATAATATAAATATTTAAAACAATGAAATTATTTTAATTTTTATAAAATAATTATACTTTTAAAAACAATAATTAATGGTGGTTATGAAAAATTTATAGTTTTATAGTTATATAGATGACCAGCCATGCATACACATGTGTAACGTTTCCATTTTTAATGACCATTATTGATAGAAGGTATGTATAATTTTATCATTCTAGAAAAATAGTCATATCATAAATATCATATTATTTATTTAATTATACTGATATGTATCATCCATATGATTTGGTAAAGAAAACAAATTCAACATAGTTTATGGAATTGGTAATCTACACATACACATGAATGTAATTATCAATTTTTAGGGAATGTAAATGTAAGTATAACAGCAGGTTATTTTTATGAAATACTATATTTAAATATTTTTAATTTTTCAATAACATTCATTTCACATATTCTTGAGTTTAAACAAACAACAAGATGTACTTAGTATAAAATGACCATTTTAACAAAGTATTTATGTTTGTGGGAATATATATAACTAACTTAAAAAAATGTATGGTGAATTCATTTGCTGCAAATTATTTATGAAAAATATAAAAAAGTATATATTTTTATTTTTTAATAAATCAAGATAATTACTATTAATAAACTAAATTATTGAAATATATATGTTGTATATTTAATAAAAAAATTTTATATTTATCCAATTGATATTTTTTCATTGAGGATGAATAAACCCTATTTAATTGAATACATCTTCATTATTAAAAATAATTTATATGGTTAAATTTAGTGTTGAATGGTTTTTAATTACAAATAGAATATATGATTAATATTCAATATAATTTATGATTTTATCATTAATTTTAAATTGAAATAATATGTAAAAACATTTCAATACTTTTCAATATTTTATCTTTTAAAACACATTCTCTCTCTCAAAAAATGGGGGTAATTTTAAATTAATTACTAAAAATTCATTACTTTGAATTTTCAAAAATGGGTTCCATATTTTGAATTAGTAGGTCCAAATTATGTCAATATATTTATTTTATTGTTGGGTATTAGAAATTGTAAATTGAATATATTTTTTAATACTTTAATTGCGTAAACAGTGAAAATATGGATAAGAATACTATAATAATATTACTCTAAAAAATTTCATAATATCATTGTGTAACTCGGTTTTGACATAAATCATCCTTCAACAAAAATGGTGTTCTTTGGAATCCACATGGATGAGATTAAGGCATTTAATGATTTTTATTTAATGAAAAGTCATATATGTCTCACTCAAATTATAATCACAAAATAAAATTGTATATAAGGTTATATATATGTAAATTTTGATTATACATATTAATATGAAATCTAAAATGTTTTTCTTTATCATTATAATTTATATTTATTTTTTAGGGAAAAAATAATTACCTTAAAGACATATAATTTTATGATGTAAATATTAATTATTTGTTGAGAAATAATTAAAACAATTTTTATAGAAATGATAATAAACAAAAAAAAGTCCCAAATAGAAGATCAAATATTATTGGTCGATTATATATCTACCATAACCATCCAAGGGTCTAGTTAGACCATGTGGAGCTATATAGATGAGATTATGACACTTATATTATTTTATTTAGTGTGATGTTAAATTTGACACATTCATAACTTAATAAGTATAACATTTTAAATGTTTGATTTTCTAGAAGATAAATTTTACTAAACAAATTATTATGAAATATAATATATTTAACTTAATCATGGGATTTTATTTTTAATTTTTTTACTTCAAATAAGTAAATTAAATAATTACAGGAAATTGATGTAGTAATTATTTTATTAATAGAGATAACAAATATATGCTATTAAAAATTTTAAATTAAAGAAAATTTTGGGAAATTAATTTGTATAATATTTTTTATATATTACTAAGACATGTTAAAAAAAATAATAAAATAATTGGTTCTAATTTTACATGAAATCTTAATATTTTAAAAATCAATGAATTAAATTGTGTGAAAATTAACATTATTTATTATTTATCAAAATAATGATTAAGTAAATTATTTAAAAAAATATTCAAGTATTAAAAATATAGAATAATAATTATATAGTATAAAATATTGTGATTTATTTAATTATGGTATATTTAACATAAAATGAGTAAATATTTGACACATTTAATATTGAAAAAATTGTTAAAATAGTTTAAAATTAAATAGAATAACAAAGTATTAATTAAAATGATTTGTTTTAAATTGACATAAAAACATATAAAAAATATATTGGTTTATAGGATTACAAACTTAACTCATACCATCATATTAATGGATACTTGTGTGGTGGTTTTTTATGTGGTTTGAGTTTTTAATAAATTAATATTTTTGGATATCCCAAAAATGCCCCTCACCTCAATTAAAAAAGGAAACCTCCTCCCTCAACTATTCAATTCAATTTGAGCCTTCAAGCTCAGACATCCTCTAAAATATTCCCTTATCAACTTCCCAATTTACATTTTAGGTGTCCTTTTTATCTTCAATGACTAGCTCTAGTACTCTTAGAGGAGATTTAGAAGAAGCACGTCGATGAAAAGGTAATCTTCTCTATTGATTCTTTCAAGCTTATTTCTTCTTCTTATAACTCTTAATAAGTTTTATCCTTGTAAAAAAATAAATCACATATCAATTATATTTTTAAAAATCATTACAATTATTATGGATCCACAATATTCCACTTTCATTCCATCCTACAAAAAATGAAATCACTACGTGCATGTGCGTATGACTTACCATCTCCACATCGTGGTGTAATTTGTTTTTCACTACCAACCTACTTGGATAAATATAATGATAGAAATAATAACTATATATAATTATTATATAATGATATTAATTCTAAAATATTATCCACCATTAAATATATTACAATTCATCAATTCTAGAAATGATTTCATCGCTCGTGCATACATAAAACCTACCGTCTTCACAATGTGATGTGATCAATTAAACATGATCTTCATTATAAAATGATTATATAAATCTATATAATTAATAAGTAACATATATATAATGTTAATATGATTTTATAATGATATAACAATTACCTATGAGGGAGAACGAGAACTTATTTGATAAAACATGCATAAGAAAATAAAGTTGTTAATACTATAATAACAAGTAATTAGGAAATATTCTTAGCAAATAGATGATAATACGATAAAATATTCAATCATAAAAATGAATATTATTCTGAAATATGTCATTTATATTATTTAAATCATTATAGAATAGTTTCACATACATACATAGGAAATCAGAGCCAAAAGTCAAGGGATAATATAACAATCTCATTATTATATGATATTGATTATTCATAAGTATTTATTAGCGTATATTTTTCATACACATCCTTGATTCCATAATATGTAATGTTATTTTTATTTTTATACATTTTTGTAAATTCAATTTTACTCATTGGGGATGTTTTATTATAAGGTATGAAAAAAATCATTTGTCATTATTTTATATGAGGAAATTTATGACTTTTCTAACAGAAGTATGGGGAGAATGTTTTTTATATCATATACAACTTGAATGGAATATTACATTTTCATAAATCATTGGTTACATTTATATTTCTCAATATGATATCATGTTTATTTTAAAATTAATTATTCTCTTTTAAAATTGTTTTGAATTTTGAGAAAAGAAAATTTTTTTGATGAAGAAATGATATTTTCCCCAAGAATTAATTTCAAGTGTCCAGTCACAATTATTTTCCAACTAAGAGAGAATTATTTAATAGGGTTATGTTTTAGGGATAATATCCCTATTATTATTAATGTTTTATTATGTTTTTTATTGAATTATTTTTATGAAATCTATTTGTTTTACAAGGATTGTGTTATGATGGATTTATTTTTAAGACACCCATTTTATTCCATGGGATATGTTATGATGAATAATTTATGTTTTTTTTGGAACATATAAGAATGATTTGATTATGATATCGGTGGGACCTATTACACCCTATAATTAATTTGTTAAATACTTATATCTCATCATACAGACGTGGTTGGAACAAACAAATGATCTCAGATCAGTAATACAAGGATGGAATGGGGAGTGAACTTAGTTTAGTAAAACAATTGGTCTGCTATAATGGTATTGGAAATGAGGCTTGACTACTATGAATTTATTTTCTATTCTTATTTTTATTCCAAAAAACATCATGTCATATGTTATGAATTTTGGAATTATGTTCATCGATTAATATAAACTTTCATGATTTATCCCATTGCATGATATCACGATCTTTCATATGTTGGATAAGAATTTAAATTGTTATGTACTTATGTATTATTACTATTATATCATTAAAATATTCCATGTTTACCCTTACTGAGAATCTTATCTCACTCTTTTATATGTTTCTTTTCCCTATGTCATGAAGAAGGTTATTATGTAAGATATGTCAAAAAGCGTTCTATTTATGATGAAATAAGTTGGAGACAATGAACATGTTCTATAAACTATTTGTTTATGTTCCCCAAATTCAAATAACAATACACTTAAATGGCCTTGTTGTTGATTTTTTATATTATTAATGATTATTCATCAACTTTGAATTAATATCAATGTACATAATGTTTGGGTCGTTATAGTTTGTGTTAGAGGAATGGTATAGTTAACTATTTGAAACTAGGATGAGAAAAAATTAGTAATAACCCAAAGGATATGTACAAGTATAGAATACTGTAATAGTGTTTTATAAATGGTCCTAAATAATATATAATAAAAACTAAAGTGTAATAAAATTGAAAATCTTTTCTTGATTAGGTGGTTTTCTCATTATGACTAGTGTTTCTCACAATATGATCATTGGTTTAATTAAATTTCTTGAACAAGAAGGAATCACGTTAATGTTGAATGTGAAGGTAAATACAATATTTTACTCATGAGAAATCTAATTTTATGGGATATGGAAAGTATAATCTTGTAGCTATGCACACACATCTTTCTCACGAAATGAATCATGATATACATCTAAATGAGAAATAAAGGTAACAATTTTCTATTGAGTCCTTCATGAGGAAGAATCCACCATCCATTAGTGGGTCTTCTGATCCATTAGTGGCTGAAAAATGGATCAGTACCACTAATAAGGTATTTTCTATTCACTAATTCTTAGAAAAAGATATATTCATCTTAGAATTATATCATTTTAATGTTGAATCAGATCCATGGATGAAACTTAAAAAGAATACATTTCAAAGAGATGAAATTCAACACATGGAATGGGAAAGCTCATGAACTTATTTTTCGATAAGTAATTTCCTAATATTTGTTACAAAACAAGGAAGAATAAGTTCCTTGAACATATGAAATAGGAATATGAATATGTTGGTATCTTTGAAGCACATTTTCAGGTCATGAAAGGTACGCTTATTGTAGAGACTCATATCTTGACGTACATTGACATTACATTACATTTGTGGAATACTTAGTACATAACAAAAACACACACACAAGGATCGTAATAGTTTAGTGTCTTTGGAAACTAAGAATATAATCTTCTAATCCCGGTGAAAGATCTTCAACATCTTCCATAAAGATCTTCCTTTTTTTTACCTAAAACCTTTACTTATATCCTGGGGAAAATAAAACATAAAAGGGTGAGCTCAAATGCTCATTAAGAGTAAACAAAAGAAATATCAAACACATCATATACATAAGCACATAACTTTTGGAAATCATAACCTACAAAAGAGATCATAATTTCATAACTTGGGGTAAATCATGGCAGTGAAATGTAATCACAATAATCATAACTTAAAACATGAAACTTTGTGGCATTCACACGGAATCATAGAGAATCATTTCTTGTTAGTCGAGACTCATTGCCAAGACTATCTTAGTGGACAAAGTCCCTTTCTGAACCGAGTCACCCACGTTTCAGTCCTGTTTCACTGAACCGGTATAACCTATCGTTCCAGCCATGTCTATCTCATGAGATATAAAATCTTTACCCAATGCATTGGAGGGAGATATAGGTCCCACCCATCTCATAATGATACCATTCTTATGTGTGCCAAAAAATCATAAATCATACATCATTACATAACCCATGTAATAAAAATGGGAATCCTAAACATCATGACATCATAAAACAATTCATATAAGATAAAAGAATTCATAAAAAAATATTTCCATCACAACATAATCAAATCCATGTAATAATAGGGATAGAAACAGAACCCTATATTATCATAGATGGAAAATAATTTTGATAAAACACTTGAACTCCATTCTTGAGGAAAATATCCTTTCTACTTCAAAAACACTTTCCATTATTAACATGTCATACAGTTTTAAACTAAAAGAAGTTGATTAAAAATAAACTTGAAAACTTGTAAAGGAAGCTTCTTGGAAATAATGTTTTCAAAATCCATTAATGCCGTATAAGTTAAAAAAACATTCTTCTCGTACTTTTGTCGGAAAAGTCAAAAAGTACCTCATACGAAAAAAGACAAAAGATTCCTTTCATATCTTTTACAAAAAAAACTCACCGAAGGGTAAAATTGGATATAAACTATTGTATAAGGATATAAATATTACATATTGAAGAAACATGGATGTGGATGATAAAATACACCCCAGTAAATTCCAAAGTATAAACAATCTCGGATAAAAAAGAGATTGTGATATTTCCCTTACCTTAGGTCTGAATTGCTTTGTAAGTGTCCGAACCTCCTGTATAATGATTTAAATAATGTTATTGACTTATTCCAGTCGTCAAAACAAAAGGCGTGTTTTTAAGAGATAATAACTATCAAATGATTGACACTTGTTTATAACTGGTTTAAATGTGAAATTACATCCAATAACCAACATTGTATTAAATTGTAAAAATATATTCTAAATATACTTTAAAACCATTAAAATTAATAATTTATCACTATTAATTATTTCGATTGAAAAAGTTGTTTTTAATTAAAATTTAGTAATTTTCACTATTCATCAAAATATGAAAGTTGTCTAAAAATCACCAAAATTTCAACCTAAGCTAATTTTGATATTCCGAATCCAAAACAGAATTCCATTTTGGAAAATAAAATTTATAAAATTTCAAAAATTGGTTATTCCTATTCATAATGGCTAGTTTTAATAATATTTTAATAGCATATTGTTGTTTAGTGAAACTCGTTATTGCGTACTACACACGCTATCGAGGAAGGTAGTGATTCCGTGTAATGCAAGTCAAATCAAGGATGCGTGTTGTGCAAGTTCCTTTTGGTGTAGCGTACAACACAAGACATTAGTGAAATTAAAAAGAATATTTTTCATAAAATCTTGGGCTGTTAAATTCTACCCCCCTTAAAATGAATTTCGCCCTCGAAATTCGTTGGGGTTATAAATGGTTTACTATTTGAAAGTTTCTTTAATAGAAACCCACATCGTAAAAAGGAATACCAAAACCAATCTTTAAAAACGAAAGTATGAAACGTAATAGTTACCCAAATAAACTAATCACTAGGTTTCCATATAGGTGAAAATATGGATATGGAAGAAAAATCTAACCATCATGTTCTGATGGAGAGTGGTAGAGAACATGTCTATGGAAAAGCCAACAATCACAAATCCATAAATTTGTGATGATCTAAGGTACCATCTGATTCATCAGATATAAGAGCACTAGGACAACATTTTTGGTTTTCAAGATCGTTTCCCTAAAGTTGAAGAATTTGAATTAGAATAAATACTTACTTTATTTTGGTACAATCTCACTGTTATTCGTGCATTGAACAATTTCCCCTTCATCTATTAAATAAATGATGTTGAATTTGTTATTCGTGAAGTGTTAGCAGATCATGTGATAGAATGATGGGTCATTCCATCTGTCTCAAACAAAAGGTTAGCAAAAGTTATTAAATATACATAAGTCATTCTATAGTGAGATTAATCATATATGGTTCCTAAAATGGACTTATACTTCAAATATCATACTGATTAATATAATAAAACTAGTTTCTACTAAAAAGGGACTTTCTGTAGGCCAGTGGTAAGCGATAAAGGCCATTCGCACTTCGGTTGTGGGTTTGATTCCCACAGCCTTGTCCGACGCGATGGGTTGTCGCCCGTCCTGCAGGTTGTCCATTTTCTAAATCTATATTACTATAACATCCCATCAATAATATCGAAAAACGTTTTATCCTAACTTATGTCCAACATACTCCATTATAATCTTTAGGCTTATCTAAAATACTTCGGTCCAAGCTCATAGTATAAATAAAAGGATTACTTGAAATGTCACAGAATAATCACGTGAATGCCATCATTTATCCCCCATATATCATAAGATATATCTTGTTGGTCAAATTACAAACATGTGAATACCTTAATCATGTATTCTCTTGATGAATGAATACCCATTGAACCTTAATAAAAACATGAATGCAGTTAATAGTTAACACTTTTCACATAACAAAATCCCCAAAATTCTATATACCCAAACCATGATATCACTTAGTCCTTATATCAATCATGAGCTCATGAATACAATCAAACATCTCATTATCTTCTTATCCCTTCATTATGATCATATCATCTGTTTACTAAAAATGTCTCAATCACTTTTCATGGATACCGGTACCATAAAATTATTGAAAACCACAATAGACCAAAACATAAATATTCCAATATTCAACGATGCTATATACAACATTATTTTGGAATCCCATTACATAAACACTTAATCATTCCACCACATCATTGTCATATTCAACATCGCCAATAGTGATTTTATGTGACTTCCCTTTGTCCTTTGCCTTAAGTGGTTTCTCATGTTGATCATCACTAACCATTGGATTAGGGCATTTATTAGCATAATTCCCCATTTCCTTGCACTTGAAGCATTGAAGTGTTGGTGGTGCGTTCTCTGCAGTGTTTGCTTTATTCACATCATTAGAAACCCTTTTTCCATTACCTCGACACTCAGCTGCTCGATGACCTTCTTTTCCACACTTAAAACATTTTCTAGTCCCTTTAAGACAATCTCCACCATGCTTCTTTCCACACTTTGAGCATAAGGAAACATTCATCTTCTTTTCACCATTATTCTGAGATTTCTCCTTGAACTCCATCTTTCGTTTCTTGTCAAAACCATGAGATGGATATGTAACACCAACTTCTATTTCTACCTTGATAGCACAACACACAATTTCTTCATAGGTACTGAAGTATCTTATAGCTAATTCCCTTCGATGACTTGGTTTTAAGCCACTGAAAAATCAATCAACTTTACTTTCAGGTTGGATGACAATGCCAGATGCATACCTTGCAAGTCTTGTAAAATTAGCTTCGTATATACCAACAGATTCATCATCCTTTTGCTTTAGTTCAAGAAACTCCTTCTCCATCTTTGTTCAAAGAATACGAGGGAAGTACTTATTGAAAAATAGGTTCTTGAACTCGTCCCATTCCATGGACTCAATTTCATCCCTTTTCATTGTATTCTTAATAAGATTGCACCATTGATCAGCATCACCTTCCAAACGATACACTGCTAAGATGACTTTATCATGTTCGGAACATTGAAGAACTGAAAATATCTTTTCAGTGGTGCTAATCCATTGTTCAGCAACAAGTGGATCAGAAGACCCGCTGAAAGAAGGTGGACGTTGCCTCATGAAGGACTCAATAGAATATTGTTCCCTTCTCTGCTCATTTGGAAGTCCATAATGATTCATAGCTTGTGTAAGTATAGCAATAAGATATTTCACTCCATCTCTCATAACATTTGTTTGTTCAGGAGGACAGTCATTGCATTGTCCCTTGCATTGATCAACATGGTTCCTTCGGGTTCCATCCATCATCTAAAACCCAAAAAGAATAGTGTGAGAGGAAAAAATCATGCTAGGGAAAACAAAATAATAAAGGGGGAGTACCTTCAATATCTAACATATTAGGTTTAATTCTATGATTGTCAGCGTAATTCTAGTACTATAACCTATAGGTATACTTAACCTTAGGGACATCCCTAGACATACCTTAGAAAGATCTCTAGGGATCTCACTAATGTTTTCGCATCCTAGTTTCCAAAGGTTGACTAAACCTTTCCTCTGATACCAACTGTAGAGACCCATATCTTGACGTACATTGACATTACATTACATTTGCGGAATACTTAGTACATAACAAAAACACACACACAAGGATCGTAATAGTTTAGTGTCTTTGGAAACTCGGAATATAATCTTCTAATCCTGGTGAAAGATCTTCAACATCTCGCATAAAGATCTTCCTTTTTTTTACCTAAAACCTTTCTTTATATCCTGGGGAAAAGAAAACATAAAAGGGTGAGCTCAAATGCTCAGTAAGGGTAAACAAAATAAATATCAAACACATCATATACATAAGCACATAACTTTTGGAAATCTTAACCTGCAAAAGAGATCATAATTTCATAACATGGGGTAAATCATGGCAGTGAAATGTAATCACAAAAATTATAACTTAAAACATGAAATTTGTGGCATTCACACATAATCATAGAGAATCATTTCTTGTTAGTCAAGACTCATTGCCAAGACTATCTTAGTGGACAAAGTCCCTTTCTGAACCGAGTCACCCTCGTTTCAGTCCTGTTTCACTGAACCGGTATAACCTACCGTTCCAGCCATGTCTATCTCATGAGATATAAAATCTTTACCCAATGCATTTGAGGGATATATTGGTCCCACTCATCTCATAATGATACCATTCTTATGTGTGCCACAAAATCATAAATCATACATCATTACATAACCCATGTAATAAAAATGGGAATCTTAAACATCATGACATCATAAAACAATTCATATAAGATAAAATAATTAATAAAAAAATATTTCCATCACAACATAATCAAATCCATGTAATAATAGGGATAGAAACAGAACCCTTTATTATCTTAGATGGAAAATAATTTTGATAAAACACTTGAACTCCATTCTTGAGGAAAATATCCTTTCTACTTCAAAAACATTTTCCTTTCTTAACATGTCATACAATTTTAAACTAAAAGAAGTTGATTAAAAATAAACATGAAAACTTGTAAAGGTTGCTTCTTGGAAATAATTTTTTAAAAATCCATTCATGCCGTATAAGTTAAAAAAACATTCTTCTCGTACTTTTGTCAGAAAAGTCAAAAAGTACCTCGTACGAAAAACGAAAAAAGATTCCTTTCATATCTTTTACAAAAAAACTCACCGAAGGGTAAAATTGGATATAAACTATTGTAGAAGGATATAAATATTACATATTGAAGAAACATGTATGTGGATGATAAAATACACCCTAGTAAATTCCAAAGTATAAACAATCTCGGATAAAAATGAGATTGTGATATTTACCTTACCTTAGGTCCGACTTGCTTTGTAAGTGTCCGAACCTCCTGTATAATGCTTTAAATAATGTTATTGACTTATTCAAGAATCATACTTATTTTTATGATATCATATATGGTCATATTCTTAGCTTCTTAGTAGTAATATTTCATTGCTACTTGTTATTCGGGTGTTTCTAACTTTTTGTTCTTATGCGTGTTTTGTCGAATAAATTATTATTCTTCTCTTTAAGTTATAGATACCTCATTTCCAGAATGGTATTAGTGTAATATATATCATATTAATTCATTCAATTCATTTATATAATCATTATGAAATGAAGATCATGTAGAACGAGTCGCATCACATCGTGGAGACGGTATTCCGTACGTACGCACGAGTGATGATATCGTTCCTATGATCGTGGAATTGTATTGGAGTGTATGTATACTATTTCAGAATCAATATCAATTTATAATAGTCATATATAGTCATTATTTACCCCATTATACCCATCCAAGTAAGGTGGTGGTGGAAAATAGATTACACCACGGCGTGGAGACGTTATTCCGTACGTACGCAGGCGCGGTGATTTCTTTTTCCGTAGGATGGATAGATGGTGAAATAGGGTTGTTTCATACTTATAATAACATATAGATATATGAGTGATACTGATGTTATTACTTCATAATGAAACAACTAAAGAAGAAGAAGTGGAAGAAGAAATAAAGATGAAAGAATCGGTAACAGACATTACCTCTTCTTTGAAGTGCTTCTTTGAGACCTTCTTTTAGGGCACTAAAATTGGTCTTTTAGGAAGACCAGAACCTCTAGGATGTTGATAGTGAAGTGGAGAGGAGAATTGGGCAGGGTTTGGCCGATATTTAAGGCTCAAAGTTGTGTGAGGAAGAGAGGGAGGAGGTGCCCTTTTATAAGGGAGGAGAGGGGCACCTTTGGAATAACTAAAAATATTATTTTATTATAAAGTCAGGTTCGGTTTTAAATAGCTAAAAATTGATTTATTTCGAGGATAAGGTGGGGATGGGTCGAAATCCTCTCATCCAATAGAATTTAGACAAGTTTAGGTTCCTATTTGAACTTTATCATTTAGATTTAACATTAAGTTAAATTATATTACTTTTACCGTGTCTTCTTGTGTTCTTACACTATAAGGTTAATAAACTTACTATAAGAAGCCAAAAGAACCCCAAATTGTTCATTATTAGTATATATATAACCTTATCTAAGTCATTTGGCCGAACCGTATATTTTTTGGAATAAAATAACAATTAATAATATAATATATGTTTTAAAAACTATTTTATGTCAATTTTGACACTATTTAGTAATTGATTTTTGTGAAAATTATAACAGAATGATAAGTTCGAAAAAAGTTAATTAAATCAATACTAACATGTCATATTAATCTAGAAAATTAGTGGAATTAATAAAAAGTCTCAAATTATATTTATTTGGATATTTATAGCATCAATTACGTCAATATTTCATTAATAAGATAATTATTGTATCATCGTTGTGTCATAAATAAATTAAATTATTTAATATCTAAAAATTACAAATAAAATACCATTATGTAGGAAAGCGTTTTAGCTTTCTAATTAAAATTAATAGTCGAATTTATCTTATGTATAAACCAATATGAAATTTTTTTTAGTAAATAAAATTTGATTTTAACTATTTTAACCCTTCTTTAAATAAATTAATAATAAATGTCCTAATCTAATCCAAGTGGGCCTAAATGGTCATATTTTATACCTAAGTTTGTTTTCGGTCGAATTACACTTGTCCAATAGAATTAGGACATGTGTTAGGGTAATAATAATATCATTTCTACCCTTAATTACCCTATTTACTTTTAACAGTGGTAAAAAAAGTAAAAAGTTACTATTCACCAAAAAATTATTTTCATCTCATTGAACCACATTTTACATACTAACATCAACCGTGTCTCCCAGATTTTTGAAATTCCACTCACAGAAGAGGTAAAATTATGTTTTATGAAAAATTATGTTTTTTAACTAACACTTAGTGGGTTCACTATTCATAAAAAATTGAATGTTTTCAGAAAAATACCAAAAATTAGGCCTAAGCTATATTTGATATTATGAACTCAAAAATGTTTTCTATTTTACCAAATTCAAAACATATCAGTTGCATTAGTTAATTTAAAAATTAATTCCCGTCGTCAAAACAAAAGGCGTGTTTTTAAGAGATAATAACTATCAAAAGATTGACACTTGTTTATAACTGGTTTAAATGTGAAATTACATCCAATGACCAACATTGTATTATATTGTAAAAATATATTCTAAATATACTTTAAAACCACTAAAATTAATAATTTATCACTATTAATTATTTCGATTGAAAAATTTGTTTTTAATTAAAATTTAGTAATTTTCACTATTCATCAAAATATGAAAGTTATCCGAAAATCACCAAAATTTCACCCTAAGCTAATTTTGATATTCCGAATCCAAAAATGAATTCCACTTTGAAAAATAAAATTTCAAAAATTTCAAAAAGTGGTTATTACGATTCATAACGGCTAGTTTTAATAATATTTTAATAGCATATTGTTGTTTAGTGAAACTCGTTATTGCGTACAACACACGCTATCGAGGAAGGTCGTGATTGCGTGTAATGCAAGGCAAATCAAGGATTTGTGTTGTGCAAGCTCCTTTTGGTGTAGCGTACAACACAAGACATTAGTGAAATTAAAAAGAATATTTTTCATAAAATCTTGGGCTGTTACACTTATGAAATAAATTTCTATCCTATGATTTAAATTTTTCAATTCCATAGTTTCTTAAAACCATGTCTCTAATGAGAATTATCTATAAGGGACTTCAATATCTCGAAATAAATCATTTTATGTTCTCTCAAGGTTGATATAGGTATTGAAGTAACCAATCAGTCCTTTGGGTATGATAAGAAGAGATAAATGGAATTCGAGGGAAAATCTAAAGAGCACACTAAAAAGAAGATGATTTTTCCCTTATACTCAAATAGTGGAATGAAACATGATTGAAATTGTATTAAAGGGTCGAGTAAATTTTTTTTGTGGGGGAAATATGATCATCGAGTAGTTGAATACAGACATGAAGGGACAAAGATTTCTAATGATGAAAATAGAGAAAAAGATATATAGAATATACCTCCTACACTTAAATGTTACAAGTGTAAGTAAGTTAGTAATTATTACAATCAATGCCCTAATCTAAGGGTTATTTATGTCGATCGACATCAGCAAACTATTAAGGCCAATGAAAAAGGAAAGTGACATGTGATTACTATTGGAGATGTGTAGTATGATAATGTTGTGGTGAGAGGTATACTTACCCTCCACTCTAAAGTTGAAAATGTTTTATTTTTTATGTCTCCACCCAATCATTTATTTATGACAAATTTTCTAAGGGTATCACATTATTACTGCAAAAAATTAGATGTTGAGTTAGTCGTGAAACATTTAATGGCACAAAGGCCACACAAAAAATTTATAATTCTTCTATGGTTGATGTTTGTGGGATAGTTCTTCATAAAAATGTTATGATACTTCCTATAGTGGATTTTTATGTCATTTGTGGCATGGATTAGAATTCTATTTATATATGCCATATCGATTGTCATGGAAGGGAAGTCACATTTCACATTCCAAATTAATTTATGACCATCTATCTATGTAAGGATGAATATATCCTTCCACTAGAAATTTTTATCAATATAATGGCTTTTGATCCCTAAAAATGATGTTGATCTATCTTAAATGGTTGTGGAGAAACTCATAATTAAGAATTTTCTCATTGTATGAGTGTTTGATGATGTATTTCATTAATAATAACCACGTCTTCCACCAAATTGTGATGATGAGTTTTTAATATAACTCATACTGGGAGCTATTACTATTTCAGAGACACCTTATAGAATGTACCTAAATGAGTTACAAGATTTGAAGAAGGAACTCCCAGATAATCTTGACAAGGGATTCATACACCCAAGTGAATCAATGTGAAGAGCACATGTTTTATTTGTTAAGAATAAGTATGGATCAATGAGACTCTGCATTGATTTTCCTGAACATAAAAATATCACTATAAAAAACAAATATCATCTTCCCCACACTGATGTCTTATTGAACAACAACGCAGAGCTCAATAATTTTCTTCAATTTATCTTTATTTAGGATATCATTAATTAATGGTAAATATAGATAATATAACAAATATGGAATTTCATACAAGGTATAGACACTTAGAATTTATAGTGAAGCCTTTTGGTATTACTTGTTACCCTACTATATTTATGGATCTAATGAATATAGTCTTTAGATAATATCTTGATTAGTGTGTGGTGGTATTTATATATGATATTATTGTGTATTCCAAGATCAAGAAAGAGCATAAAGATCACTTAGGCATTGAATAGACGACCTAGAGAAATTAAAAGCATTATAAAAAACGTATCAAGTATAAATTTTTGTTTTATAATTTTTCATTTTGTGGGTCACATAATCTCAAGAGAGGGGATATTTGGGGATCAATTAAAAATAGAAGTTATTGAATATTGGAAAAGAAAAAAATGGTAACTAAGATTTGAAGTTTTAATGGTTTTGTTGGATACTGTCGATGTTTTATGAAATATTTTTCATGATTACCTAATTCACTCAAAATTTTGACTTGGAACAGAGTTATGTTTGTATGGATGGAGGAAAGTGAAGTGAATTTCAGAGAGATAAAAAGAAGGATATCTAGTTCACTTGTGCTCACACATCCCTCTAGTGGAGAATGTTTTGTGATATATAGTGATGCTTCCCAGATGGGTATGGGGTGTGTTCTCATAAAAATGATATGGTGAAAGCTTATTCCTCTTGAAAATTAAAAAACCAAGAGTAAAATTTCCCAACAGATGATTTGGAGTCAGTTTTGGTAGTCTTTTCACTAAAGTTATTAATGAATTATCATTATGGTAAAAGGTGTGACATTTATAGTGATCATAAGGGTTTAAATTCATTTTTCACACAAAAATATTTGAATATGTTTCAAAAAAGATTGTTTTAGTTTATTAAAAATCACGAATGCCTAGTATATTACCAACCTGGGAAAGTGAACAAAGTGGTGGATGATTTGAGTTGAAATGAACATTCTATCATATCCTTGTTGAGGATAAAAAAGATCCAATATTTATTGACTTCCAAATAATGTATCTTGAAATTTTAATAGAAGGGGAGAAAAAATATATTTTTCAATTGAAGGTAAAATGATATATATATATGTGATGATTAAAGAGGCAGAGAAGGATGATATAGCACTATAAAAGAAGGTGAGAAATAATCCTTAATTCAACCTTGGTTGTTATGGAATAATACGGTTCATGAATTGAGTATGTATTCCTCCCATACCAAAATTAAATAATGAGATATTAGATGAGGTGAATAGTTCTCCAATCTCTATTCATCTTGGAAGCACAAAGATGTATTAGAGAAAGAAAGCAAATTTCTTGTGGGATTGTATGAAAAGTTATGTTGATGAATATGTCTCTCAGTGCTTTGTTTTTCGATATATTAAGGATTAAAGACATATGTCTTAGAAGGAGTTACAACTATTACCCATACCAGAATGAAAATGGGAAAACATCACTATGTACTTTTTCATCAGACTTCCCCAAAATTCTAAAGTCCATAATGCTATTTGGGTTATAGTTGACCGTCTTACAAAGTCGGTAAACTTCATTTATATTAATGTGGATTTATATCATGATTACATTTCTTACATATATCTAAATGAACTGGTAGGGTTTCATGGAGTTCCACTTTCCATTATATCTGATCAGGATCAAAGGCTTAACATGATGTTTTGGAGAAGTCTTTAGCAGGTTCTAGATACAGAGTAATGTTTCCGCACTACTTATCATCCTCAGACATACGGTCATTCTGATAGAACAATTCAAACTCTAGAAGCCTTGTTTAGAGATTTCTATTTGTTTTTCAAAGGTTATTGGGATAAAAAACAACCTTGGGGGAATTGTTTTACCACAATAGCTTTCAAACCAGTATTTATATGGATATTTATGAATCCCTAATTAGAAAGAAGTGCATAACTCCAACATGCTATGAAAAAGTTCATAAAATAATGATATTAGGACCTGATCTTGTTGATGAAATTGTAGAAAAGGTAGATCAATTCCATACCACATAAGAGAAGATCAGAGTCAATTGAAAAGATATGATAAAAAACAATGAAAAGTCCTAGAGTTTGAAGTTTATGATAATGTGTTTCTAAAAATATATTCATGGAAGAGAGTAATGAGATTTAGAATGATGGGAATGGTGATCTCTAAGTATATCGATCATTTTGAAATTCTGAATCATGTGGGTAAGGTAGCCTACTAATTAGTGCTTCCAGTTAATATCTCTCATGTTCAGGATTAGTTCCATGTATCTCTACAGAGAAATTACATACCATATCCTTCATATGTACTAACATGAGAAGTCATACTATTGGTGAAAGATAATTCTTATAAAGAACAACCTATAATGATTCGGTATTGTAGAAAAAAATTATTTAAAATAAGACCACTAACTTGGTTACAGTTTTGGGGTATAACCACCAATTTAAGAAAGCGACATTAGAAGCTGAGGATGTGATGAGGGAGAGATATTATCTTCTGTTTCTATCTATGTCATGATTTTTGGGATAGAAATTCAGTTTGAGAGGGTAATAATGTAACTCCCAAATGTTATCATGAAATATTTTCGTTAAATTATTTAAATTCCACAATATCATTAATTTCAAAACATATTGAGTTTTAGATACCCATGAGATGACCATAGTATAAAATGACTATCTTATCCAATCTGTTAGGTTAATAATAATAAACATAACTAATATATGAAAATTTTTGGTGAAGTCACTCATTGAAAACTATTTTTTAAAAAATAAAAATCAATTAATTATTTTCAATTATTAATAATTACTATTAATAAAAAAAATAATGAAATATATGTTTTTATAATTAATATTATTTTTAATATTAATCCATTTGGTATTTTTGGTATAGGGGATGAATAAACCTTATTTTATGTATAAAAACTTATATTTCTCAAAAGGAAAATTTTTCAACTTCTTATAGAGAACCCCTTTAAAATTAATATTTTTAAAACTTATTAATTTTTATATGAAAATAAAAAAAATTTCTTTAGATGTATGATAAAAAAATTACATTGGATGAAATTTTAATATCTTTCTAATAACATTTATATTTGAATGAATAGTAAAACTATTATGGATTTTAATTGGAAATAATTTTTTTTTTCGAAATATTTTATATGATTTAATTATATTTTATAATGGTTATAATATATAAAACAATAATTCAATATAATTTATGACATTATCAATAATTTTACATTGAATTTAGATGTAAAAAAATTTCAACCATTTATAATGTTTTTCCTTTTAAAACTCATTCTCTCTTCTAACAATAGGAATAATATAAAATTAATTACTACATATTATGTGAATTAAATTTTGAAAAATTGATTCCATATTTAAAATTAGTATGTCCAAATTATATAAATAAATTAATTTTATTTTTGGGCATTATGAATAGTATGTTCAGTAATTTTTATTGATATAGTAAAAGGGTAAACTATGTAATTATGGGTAAGAATAATATAATAAAATTACTTTAACACTTATTTTAATATCATTGTAAGAGTTATTTTATACCTAAATAATGCCTTGGTCAAAATAGTGTCCTTTGGAAGCCTTTTGGCAGAGATTAAAACATTGATTTATTTTTATTTAATTAAAAGATAAATATCTATAACTCAAATTTTGATAGCTAAAGAAATTTTTAAATGAAGTTATTCAAAAGAGAATTTTTATTATAAATACTCATATTAAGTCTAAAATGTTTTTATTTTTCATTATAATTTATTTTTAATTTTTATAAAATAAATGATTACTTTAAAGACTAATACTTTGATGATGTAAAAATTAATTAATTTTTGAGAAATTAATATTTTTTTACTAAAATGTTAATAACCAATGAAAAACCCAAAAATTTCACCAAATTAAAATTTTCAATTATATATCGACCATAACCATCCAAGGGTCGAGTTATTGACCAGTTGGAAGCCTAGAAAAGATATTATAATACTTATATTATTTTTTTAAATGTGATATTAATGATATCACAACCATAAGTGAATATATATAAGATTTTAAATGTTGGATTTTACAAAAGATAAACTCTAAGAAAAATATTATTCTGAATGATAATAGATTTATATTAATTATATTAAATTATTAATAATTTTTATTCAACATATAATAATATTAAATAATTACAAAAAATTTAGGTAGTAATTATTTTATTAATAGAGATAACATACATTTGTTATTAAACATATAAAAATAAATAATCATTTGGATAATTAAAATTTATAATGAATTTTATAGATTACATTAACCTCTTATTGACACAACAAAATAGTTTGTTTGATGTTAACATTTTTATTTTAATATATATTGAAAATCAATAAATCAAGTAGTGTTAAAATCGACATTATTTTTTATTTATCAAATAATTGTTTTTTTAAATTATTTTCAAATTATAATTTTTTAAAAAGATAATAATAATTATATGGTATAAAACTTTCTAATATCATTTTTTATGGTCTAATGGAATGCATTTAATTAAATATTTTACCCTTTCAATGTTGAAAAAATTGTTCTGCTTGTGAAAAATTAAATAGAATAACATAGTGTTAATTAAAATCACATGGTTTAAATTGACATAAAACAAGTCTAAAATAATTTGTTTTATGATATTACTACCCAATATCATCTAATCTTATAAATTTGGATATTTTTTAGGTTTTTTGTTGGGGTTTTAATTTTTTTTATAAATTAATATTTTTGGAGATCCCTATAATGCTCCTCAACTCAATTATAAAAGAGAACATCTTCTCTCAACTACTTACATCAATTTAAGCCGTTATTCTTTGAAAAAACCTACCATTTTCCCTTAATAAATTAACATGTTACATTATATAGGTTCTGGACTTCTTTAAATACCTACCCTAGTTCTCTAAGAGGATATTTAGAGGAAGCACGTCGAAGAAGAGGTAATCTCTTCTACCGATTCGTTCAAACTTTGTTATTCTTCAACATCCTCTTAATTAGTTGTTTAATTGTTAATTAATAACTTTAGTATTACATATATTATGAGATGTTATTATTATGGAACTACAATATTCCATTTTATATACTTCTAATAAAAAATTAAATCACCATGGATGCGTACACATGACTTACCATCTCCACATTGTGGTGTAATATTTTTTTCACCACTACCTTGATCAGATGCGTATAATGATGGAAATAAAATCTCTATATTGCTATTATAACATTATATTCATTCTTAAATATTATACTAATATAAATTAATACTATTTAGCAAGTATGAGTTTGATATCGTCGCTCATGCGTACGTACGACCTTCCATCTCTACAATGTGATGTGATTCATTCTTCATGATCCTCATTAAATCATGATTATATAAATGTACAGAATGAATAAATATGATATATATAATATCAATATTTTTTTAAGGATACAACTATGACCTATGAGAGATAACCTTATATTATTTGACAAAACCTGCATACGAAACTGAATCTGTTAATACCTGAGTGACATGTAATAATGAATTGTTATTAACAAATGGATAAAAATATGATTATATAGGATAGAATAAATATGAATATAAATCTAAAAGAAGTCAATGAAGTCATCTAAATCATTATAAAAGAGGCATAAAAACATACAATGGAAATCAAACCAATATATTAAGGGTTAATTTTACAATCTCATTGTTATTTGAGGTTGTTTATACACAAGTATTTACTGAGATATATTTATCATTCACATCCATTTTTACTAATTATATAAAACCTTTTCTATTCTTCTTAAATATTTTAAATTCAACTTTACCCATTGGTTATTTTTTATTAAATGGAATGAAATAAATAATTTGGTGTGATTCAATACGAGGTACATTTTTACATTTCTGACAAAAGTATGAGGATACTGTTTTTTAAATTTTATGGAATGAATTGATTTTTAGGTTTTCACAACAAATTATTTCATGGATTCTTCCTATACAGAAATCCATTTTTATTTTAAAATAAAATATATTTTTTAATATTGAGTGGAATTTTTAGCAAATAATTTTTTTTGAACATAAAATGATATTTTCCTTAAGAATTAATTTCAAGTGTCTATTAAAATTTATTTTACATCTAATATGTAATTATTTAATAGGGTTATGTTTTAAGTATATTATCACTACTATTCTTATGGTATTATTATGTTTTTTTATAGAATGATATTTATGAAATCCATTTGTTTTATATGGATTATGTTATGATGGAATGATATTTAAGAAACACATTTTATTCCTTGGGCTATTCAACGATGAATAATTAATGTTTTTGTGTCACACATAAGAATGATTTATTTATTAGATGGGTGGAATCTATATATCACTCCAATGCATTAGGTAAATATGTATATCTCATGAGATAGACAAGGATGGAACAAAAAATGGACAGGGATTAGTAATGTAGGGCTAGAATGATGAGTGAACTCGGTTTAGTAATGCACTTTGGCCGCTATGATGGTCTTGGAAATAAGAATTGACTAATACGAAATGACATTATATTATTATTTTTATTCCACAAAACAACATGTCTTATGTTATGACATTTTGGATGATTTTCTATGATTCTTATAAACATTCATGATTTATCCCATGACATGATATTGTGATCATTCACATGTTGGATAAGAACTTGAAATGTTATGTTCTTATGTATTATTATTATGATATGATTATTATCTTACTTGTTTACCCTAAATGGGATTCTAGTCTCACCCATTCATATGTTTCGTTTCCCCATGTCACGAAGAAGGGTATTAAGTAAGATATGTCAAAACGGGGTGTAGTTATGTTGAAAAAAGTGGGTGACAATGAAGATGTCTTATAAACCCGTTGTTTATGTTTCCCAGTTTCTAAAGGCATTATACATATACAGTCTTTTTTTGTATTTGTTATATTTGGAAATAGATATTATTCAACATTGAATTAATATAAATGTATGTAAATCATGGGCCATTATAGTACAGAAGAAAATGAAAATAGATCTATTCAGAATGATAAATACTCAATAAATATCACATATATATATATATTAAATCCAAAATTATAATCATTTTTTAGATAGGGAAAAGTAAGATGAAATACATATTTTTATGAGGTTGTATCCTACCATACATGAGTGATGGTTTGGATTCCCATTTTATAATAAATGAGATGGATATAAGTTGATCAATCAACATAAAAGAATTCAGTATAAAAATGATATTTTTTGTAATTATATATGTATGGCAGAATAATATTTTAATGAGGTAGAGGAAGACATAAAACTGAAATGTGTGTTTAACATTATACCTCTTCTATGGATGTTCTCCTTTGATTAACTACGTAAGAACTCTGGGGTTTTAAATTTTTCAAAAGAAAAAGCTATATAACAAGGGTTTAAATTATAGTAAGGTATTTTGGTAGTTAATGTATGAAACAATTTATACATGAGGTTTAACATAAATTGAATAATATTCACCCCTTAGGAGAGAGGGAACTAGAACCCATTTAATTTCTCAAAATACTAAATTAATATACATTAATTTTCAATTCTTAATGGATGTAAACTAATTTATTTCAAATATAGTCTGAGTATGGGTCAAAATTTCAAAGTATAAAAAACAAGAATTTTTTAATATTTTTTTATCCTTATAATTTATTTTTAACCCCTAATCACACCCATTCATAATTATCGAGACAATAATGTTTTTACTCATCATTTTTAAAAAAAGTTAATATAAATTGAAAACAGCAACAAAATAGACCGTGGGTGATTTTATAAACTATATCCTGATAACTTAGATAGATACAATATTTTGATAAATTTTATATAATTTAATATGATATTATTTAAAATAATATATCAATAATGTCAATTAGTAGAACTATTCAGTACATTGAATTTAATAATATCATGAAAACACCTAAAACATTTTAACAAATATAATAATACATACATATAAGTTCATTTTAATCAACAAAAAATTTGTACCACATTATTTATCTTTAATTATAATACTTTTTATATATTTAATATCTTTTATTTTATTTTTCCACTAATTTATTGATTATTGTGTCTTCATTGTTTCAGAATTTAAGGTAATTATATTTTTAATAAATATTAAAAATAAATTATAATTATGAATATAATTAATATGTATTTAAATTTAATATTTATAACCATTAACATCCTCTATTTATCCCCAATATTTAAATTATTATAGTTATAAAATTATTGGTTGTGGCATTTTTTCCTTCTTTTACAGAACATATTATAAGTCATAATATCATACCCAAGTGGTAAAAAAGGAAATATATCATAATATTGGATGAGTATGAATAAAATTTTATCATGTTTTTGGGTAAATTTATAGTCTTTATCATTTTATTTTAAAACCATAATTACTTGATTTACCCTTAATCGAAGTAACATAAATTACTAAGATGAATTTTTGTTTTGACTAAAAATAAAATGGTCGTATTTTCCAAATTTGGAAAATATTTTTGAAAATATAGAATCCATTTTTCAATAAATAAAAAGATAATTAATTTTCAAATAAAATAGATTTTTTTTAAAATTGAATTTATCAAAATAATTCCCTTTAAAATGTTATATGTTTTTATAAGTATTTTTATGATAAAATCAATTTATAGAAAAATATAACATTTTAAATAAAAATTTTATAATTTTATACAAAAATAATTCTAATATTAACTCACTAAAAAAAGGAATACCCATTTATATGAAAATATATTTTTGTTGAATAAAATGACATAACTAAAAATCAAGAGTTGGTTTAATGATATCTAATTAATAAATGTTAAATGATTATTACCATTATATATTTCATAATTTGGTGAGTTTTATTCTTTCATGCCAACGTAATGTATATCTTATAATTGTCACTGTTAGAAAATAATAATGCATTCCTCATTTATGCTCGGTGTGGTGAATCTTTTATACTCTTGATAGAAAATTTTATTTTGAAAATATAGCAATTTGAAAACCGATTTAAGGTGGAGATTTCCACATAAAATATTTAGTGGGGAGTTTTTCATTCATATTTTTATTTAAATATTCAACATGATTCAGGCTACTATCTAGTTTTTGAGATAGTTTGGTGAGGATTGATATAATATTCTTCAACATAATAGACATTTCATTTGGTTGGACATGAGTATATGCATTACATTGAACATAAAATTAATTTTTCCTAAGATAATCATGGTTGTATACATTGAAAATAGTATTAGTTTATTTATCAATTATATGTAATACTAATAATAATTTATATTTTTTAAAAATTTATTCCAAATATATAAAATCATATGACACAATATTATGAACCTTCAAAACATTATGTCAATCAATTTTAATATTCACTTAATAAAAAATTATCTTATGTTTTATCCCCTCATTCCAAATCATGGTAAATAATGAAACCCTACTTTGATACCAATTGAGGAAACTTGAGAATAAATTATATATATATTGCATCATATTAGATTAATAATGAACACTACTGACATTATTACACCGCGAAAAACATAATTGATTAATTTCATTTAATAAAATAAACAAAATTTACATATTTCAAAAAATATTATAAAAATATATCATAAATATTCGTCACGTAAGATAAACTTATTTACACATATTATATAATAACATTAATATTAACATGGATAAATATAATCCTAATAAGGGGTGAGAAAAATTTATCAAAAATGATAAGCATGTGAGATATCTGTTTATAGGATAAATGTGAACATATGATGTTTATAACGGTATGAAAACATAATCAAGGTAAATAAAGGACATAACTAAAGTCATAAATATTAATAATTTAATAATAAAAACAATGCTTCAATATAACAAAATACATATGTCCGGATAATATACAACATCAAATAATCACAAGTCATGATATCATAACAAACACATAATATTATAGAACAATAATGTGTTATAAACACAAGTATTGAAATCAGCTATCAAGGGTACCGACCAAACCATTCATCACTTCATATTTCAAGGGTACACAGCATTATTTTTTTCATATATTTTTCTTTGGATAACCACTAATGTACATTATTTGCATTGGCATAAATTCTCATCTACCCTATTTATCTTGGGCTAACCCTATACCTACCCTCTTGATTTAACATAAATTTAAAATTACCTTATTTATATTTTTATATTAGCAACCAATCCATGGGAAAACAAAAACCATTCATATATATATCATAATAACATAAGGTCATTAATAATTTATCATAGAATAATAAACCCCATGGAATGAAACAATTTTCATGAAATCATCCTTAAAAAAATTAAAAAAATATGACATTAACAAAAATTGATTGTATCATTAGAAAATTTCCAAAATTATGTTATATCAATACATAATGGATGTTAACATAATTTACCAAAATCTTTTATAAATATATCTATAATTCCATTTTAAAATCAAGAGAAAAAATTATATTTTTGAATATTTTAAAAATAGAATCTACAAGAGAAAAATTTGAAATATATCTTTATTTTGACACAATTTAAACTTTTAGTGGGAGAAGTATGAAGAATAATCACATGAATCCTTCAAAATTTACTATTTTCCTATATGTAAAAAGGTAAAATTCTTATCACAATTTATTAAAATTAAATTTGATATTTTTTTTAAAAAATATTTATAATATTAATTTTCTTAAATTTTAAGGAAATTAATTAATATAATTAAATGGAATTATTAAATATTTTAGTGATGATAAATATATAAATAAAATGGTTTTTAGTACATGAAGCTGGATGAAAAAAATTCATTAGTAAAATAAATATACCGTTAGATTTCCATAAAAAATTATTTCATATCATTTTGAAATTTAAATATTGGTATTTTTTACTAATACATATAAACATCATAAATTAATATAGGATTATATTCTATACTCGGTTTACAAGAGAATCAATATAAAATTTACATCAATGTACTTTAAAACATAAATAATCCTAATAAATATGATAATGTAATGTGAACCATTAGTTCAAGTCCAAAAATTCTTCATACACGGTTTTAATCTCAAAATTTATATTTTTTACTAGTACTATATTAAAACATATCTTTAGCATAAAATTACTTTATAATTTATCATGGACCATTTATTAAAAATTCATCATTAAAATTAACATTTTTAGTGTTTATTTTTCAATTTCTAACGCATGTTTCAATTTGATGGTTCTAGTCAAAAAATATTAGTCATGGTTGAAATACATATAAAGTCATAATAATGTCTTTATTATCGAATATATCAATTATATAACATTAAATAACTATTAAAATAAATTAGTGGTGAAGTATATCATTTTATAGAGACAACATTATGGACTTTTTCCCGAGTGATGTTTTCATATTCCATATACTAAAAATAAATATATGTTAATAAAAAGATTTAATTATAATAAAATAATAATATCATAAATATAATATATATTAATTAAATTTATCCTTATTTACATCCTTCTTAAGTTGAAATGAATAATTAATCACATGCCTTCATGGAGGTGGCAGTCCACACATACCCTCGAGAGACATTATAATTTTCCAAATAATGGGATGGTAAGAATAGTATGTAATATTTAATATTTGGAGATAAATAAAAATGTTTTAAAAATCATATATATATATATATATTAAGTCAATCTATATTACCATAGAATAAATTTGGTGATTAAAAAAAATATCCCTTCCAGTAGATGGTACTCTATACGTATGCCTGAAGAATATTTTCATTTTCTATTAGATATAAAGGAAACTGAAATGTCAGGTTCCATTAACATGATAGAAATTTAGTATAGTTATTATTATGATTTAAGACTTTTATAATGGTTTTTAATGATTTTAGTTAGGAAAATGATGAAATAAATATGAAATAGATTAGAAAAGATAGTTACCTCATTTTTTGGTATCATCCATTTTCTTGCACATTAATCCTTATCAATTTGAAATTATGGTGAGAGAATAACCAATAGGTCATGTGGACGAATTTTTTGGATTTATTTTGGTTGGTATTGTCTAAAATTCAGTGCTCATGTGTTTTAATATGTGTGAATTGAAGTTTTCAATTGATAAGTGATGTGGTTGGAAAACATATAAATACGTAAAACAAGATAATATAATATATATCATACATTAGAGATGTGGTTAATTTTTTTATATATTTAAATATACTATTATAAAGTTATAAATCCTAAAAAACAATGAACACTTACAAAAAATTTTGTATTATTTTAATCATCATCTCAAAGGTAAACCCCACTTTTAACAACTTTATCCCATTCTGTGGTAAAAAAAACTTCCCATGGTAAAAACTCATTATGAGTAAAAATAAGTAAAACATTACAAATAGTACAATTTTTTTGATTCCAAAAATTTAATACATTTTAAAACATTAAATTCCATGAATTGAAATAAATTAATTCTAATATATGTGCAAAAAAACGTAAAAAAAATTTGGTAAAAAAATTAATTTTTAGGCATAAAAACATTCAATTCTCATACTAATCCTTGTAACTACAATTAGATGAACTTTAATATATTTTATTTAATAAAATTTTCACACCTTTAATGAAAATAATTTATCAATAGTGATTGGTTCATTTTATTATAATTAAATACAATATTCTGAATAAGAATACTTTTTTGAATAAATGATTGTGATTACCATCAAATAAATTTATATACATTTATGACCAACTAATAATCAATATTTAATTGATAATGAAATCATTTATAAACATTATAATTATATTTATTCATTGATTAGTAGTTACAAATATATTTTATTTAGAGAATAAATAATAATATCTAGAAATTATAATTCATAAAAAAATAAGTCTTATAGATTTTATAAATTTTTATAATTTTTCTATACATATTTTTTAAGCGTTAACAAATGCATTTTTATTAAGGAAAACATTTCTCGAGAATAATTTTTATTATGAATAATTTTATTTATACATACTATATTAATTTATTGGTTATAATAGTCACTTTCAATAACATAAAAAAAACCCAATTCATATATGATAGGTGTTTATTGTAGATAAAGCTATAAGACAATTCTAATTTATTAATGAGAAAATATTTTCTAAAACATGGGTTTTTAAACTGAATAATCAAGATCAATATATAAGATGATTAACTTCATTATCATATTTTATCCCCCCATGCCACAAAAATAATATGTTGTTGTGAAATTTATCTTAAAGAATATATAATTATATTAAATGTTTATTTTTACAAGTGATTTAAAAGCCATAGTATTGATGTAATTAATTTGATAAAATCTACAAAAAATTAAATATCCTCTTAAAAATTATACTACTCGCACTTATAGATCATGAAAAACATGAATAGTTCTCTAAATAGTTATTTCATCTAAAACATAAATGAAAATTCCATATCCATGAAATGCATGCCCATGGTAATGTTGTTATACACATTTTGAATAAATTAATACACCCATAGTCTATGAATTATTGAAATAAATAAAGACACAACACATAATTAGAAGTGGGCCAATAAAATAAACTATATTAAAAAATATTTTCCCTAAAAATCACAAAATAAGCACACCGAGCAACATCCTATTGGATGTTTAATAAAGAACTGAAGTTTTACTAAACAAATATAATAATAATAATTCATGGTTAGTGCAATTAATAGAGTCATAATCCTTGATAACTAATCCATGTAATACAAATAATTTTATTATTATAAAAATAATTTTTTTTAATTGAGACATTATTAAATAAACATACAGAAAAAAACATCCTCTATAAATTTCTTGTTCCACTAAAATACCAGTCATTAATATTATTTGAATCCCAATATTATAATTTTAAAATAAAAGTTTAATTTTTATATATTAGTTTATAAATATTTATCACATCATAATGAAAAAATTAATTGATATATATACTCTTCCCCAAATATTGAATATATCATATTTTAATTAATGAAAATGTCAAAAAATAGATTATTTGTTTAGAATACCTAATATTCAATCCCATTAACAATTATTCCGTTTTTAGGCCAATAAAATTTGAAAATACTGAAAACACCCATTAATACGTGAATTGTTTTCAAACCATCTGCATTTCAATTGTTAATTGAAAATATAAAAATTTCAAATTACTCATTAAAAATTAGTATTCACCTTACAATATGTCAATTAGATCATATTTTGGACTCCATATATTTTTATACACATAATTGTTTGTTTGTTTGTAATAAATAATATGGTTCAGAATTTTGAAATCCATTTAATAATAACTATAAAAGTTTTACATTTAGTGGTTCATGATTCATAAAAAAGATTTATATATCATAGTAGTTGATTGAAATTTACCTAATATCATATAGTAGTCCCTTGAAATATAACATGGGTTTGAAATGAAGATTAAATATTTAAGGAGATAATGTTACACAAATAGAATACAAAAAACAACTATATAAAATAACATAATACTTCAAATTGGAATAAAAATTTTAATGACATCAAAAAAATTATATTACATTGAATGATATTATATAATATATTTTTCTTCAGATACATAAGTATCATAGGTAATTATGGTATTCATGATAGAATGTTCTAATTTTGTGTATGATGAAACAACATATATTAGATAATATGATTTGGCACATCATAGATCAGGATTATATAATTTTAAAAAATGAACATTAATAGTAACATATTTAATCATAGAATATAAAATAGATGTGGGAGATATTATGTAGTGTTAAAAGAGTTTATCATTATTAATTTGTAAATCAGTGGTGATGTTTATGTTATTTTAAATCATGGAAAAGAAGCACTATTTATTTCATAAATTTTTATATGATTTATCAAATATTTTATTAATATTATTATCATTGGTTTGAATTTTTTTACCATATATAAATTTCATTTGTTAATACTGCAGGGAAAGAATGATTCTAGGAATGAATATGGTAATCTCATTTCTATAAAATGTTATTTGAAATCATTAATCTACAACCATCACAAATCAACCATGGGTATAATTAAAACAAAATTTATAAGATAATTTAAATATTAGACACTATTTTTTGATGAGTTAGTAATGATAAATATATTTTGGTCCCTTGGGAAAAGGTATTGAACACCACAGGTTTGAAGCTACATGTTATCATGACCAAAAATGGGTTAATTTCATTACAATTGAGAATGAAGTTTTTCCTATGGTAATGGATGATTCACATATAGTGGTATAAGGAAATATTTATATACAATGATGAAATTCTAATGGGATTTTTTACATGATAAAAAAGGTATTTAAATTTAATATAGAATCTAAATTGTGGAAAAGGAAGAATAAGAGTTGGTGGAATTTTAATGGAACTCAGATATAATGATATTCAAGATCTCCCATAAAAATTACCAACATAAAATAGCATTCCTAACTCATGTTACATAATACCATTCATTGTAACAATTGAAATTTAAACCAACAAATTGGTGATAAAAAATGATTGGAAAGGGTAATCATTAGAGACATCTATTATTAGATAAAAAGTGAACATAGGATATCCTTAAGCTTACGATAACATAATCATGGTACAAAATTGTTATTACTCAATTAAAAAACATTTATTCCTCACTCAAAGACTAATGCGTTAACTGAACTTAATTCCTAAGTCATAAGAGTATGTAATATCAAAATAACATAATCCATGACTTTATAAAACTGGAATATGAATATGAAAAAATAATGTGGCATGAAAATAATTATTTAAATATTGTTTTTGGGATACCCTCTAATTCATTCACCAAATCATTTTCAGGGCTACCAACTAAGAAATTTATCACATAGTATGATTTAGATACCCTCCTACGTACCTTATTTCTCCTAATATAAATACCAATATAGCCTATTATCATTGTCTTAACAAACTTTGTACGCTCTGGGCTCATAAGATATATAACATTACTAATATAATTGTAGGTAGATTATGAACCCACCTATTGCTAAAAAATTAACCATTTATATGTATATATAAAATATAAACATAACATCAATAATCATTTAATCATTGAAGAAAAAACACATGGAAATTAAATGGTTTTCATGAAATCATCCATAAAACAACATCATCATATTCCACTAATAAAATTTTATGGTATCAATATATCATATATGTAGTAAAACATACCAATCATTTAAGGATGTTCACATAGTTTGAAACCCTCTAATAAATATTACAAAAATTTATACATTGAAAAATTAGAGAAAACATAATTTTGTTTTGTGGATTCTGATAAAAAAAATATCATAAAAAATTCAATATTATTTTCTTCCTTGAATAATTGAAATATAATAATGGATATGAATGATGATGCAATGACATGATGTCCTAAAAATTTCTTCATGTCATATATGTTAAAAGGTAAAATTATTTTAATAATTTTAATAAATTTTGTTTATAATTTGTAATATTATAATCGAAAAGATTAATTCTAAAAAATTAAGGAAATTAAATGGAATTAAAAAATAATTTTGTTACACATTTTAGTGAATATAGATAAATCCATTAAATAGTTTGGAATGATAAGAACACAGTGGAAAATAATTGTAGTCCAAAATATAAATAAGTTCTGATTAACTTAAATGCATATTTTTTTTTTCATTTTTTGTTCCATTGAGATGGAATATTTTTAACATTAATCAGAATAATTAGAAACTTCGAGATAAGAATAAAATAGATAGTGTTCATAATATAGTCACTTTAAAATTAACATCAATGGAAGATGAAACATAAACAACATTAAAAAAATAGGATTATAACCAAAAACATTAACTCACGTCCTTATTTCCTTCATAAATAATCTTAACCAAAAATATTATAAATTTATACTAGATCCATATTAAAACATATAAACTGTATATAATTCCCTTATAATTTTTTCCAACTAATTTGTTAACAATTCTTCATTAAAATTAATATTTCTAGTGTTAATTGTTCATTTACCCAGCAATGTTTCAGTTCGATGGTTCCAATCATTCTACCATGGTCATGGTTTCAGAATATATAGAATCATTATAATGTATTTATTTTCAAATTTTTTCCATTTTTCAAACATAAAACTATTCATATAAATAGTTTTTGAAGAATTAATTCTATTACACTATAGAGGCTTTATTTATATACAAATGATGGGAGATGTTTAAATTTCCCAATCGATATAAATAATTAATGATAAATAGTAAAATATCATTTTAGAATACTAATAACGTTTTAAATATGTTATATATTTATTATATATGACCTAAATAACATCTATTTTATGTTGAATTGAATAATGAATCACATCCCATTGTAGAGGTGGTAGTCCACATGAATAGATATGCGATGTTATCATTTTCAAAATGTTGGGAGGATTACAATGTGAATATTATTTTATTTTTATAGAAAATTAATACTTTTTAAACATCACATAGATCAATTAAATCGGTTTATATTAATATCTAATAGATTCAGTGGTGTTTAATAAAATACATCACCGAATTCCTAGAGATGGTATTCAGTATGTATACATAAGAGATGTTTTTATTATCTATTCGATATAAATGAGATTTATAATCATATACCTTTAAGAATTAATCTTTTTTGTTTTCTAATTATACAAATTTAATAATGTTATGATGGTTATAGAATATTTTTGGTATATAAATGAAGAATTAAACATTAAATATTTTGTTGATGGAAATTAACTCATATTCAATTTTCAAACACATTAACCCTTATTATTTTTGTACTGTAGTTAAACAATAACCTCTCGGTGTTGGGGATAAATTTTGGGGATGTATTATGGAAATTATTTTCTAAAATTGTGTTCTCATGGGGTGTGCATATTGTAAATAATTAGGTGGCCTTTTATAAGTGAGGTGGGTGGAAAACATTTAAATACATGAAGCATTATTATATACTACATATGATACACTAGTAAAGGTACAAAAATTTGTTAAAAATTAAAATATATTATGTTGAATATCTAGATAACAACAACTAATTAACATTAAAAAATTATTATGTTATTTTAATCCATATTTGTTAGTCAAGTTCCTCTTTTATCTCTTTTAACCATTTTCATTATAACAATATTTTCTCAAGGGTAACTATTTATTATGTATAATTAATAATTAAATAATATTTAATATTATTAGTAATGTTGATTAAAAATATTTAATAAATTTTAAATGATTCAATTCCTTAAAGTCAATGATATTAATTCTAATATTTTTTCACAAAATGTAGAAAATATAATTATTTTAAAACAAATTAGGGGAAAATTTTATTCTCATTCACTTCCATGTAATAAAAATTATTTAAATTTTAATATATTTTACAAAACATATTATCAACATCCTTTGTTAAAATAATTCAACATAATTAATGTATTAAATTTATTAATATAAAATAGATAGTGCGTAATAATTTTTTTTACATATTTTTGTCACTTCCTTAAAATATATTTATATTCACATATGAAAAATTAATAATCAATAAAAAATTGAAATTTCTTCTCCTTTATACACTATAAATATATTTCATCAGTTGTTAGTAGTTAAAAATATATATTATTTAAAATAAATAAATAGTATATATACAATTAAAAAACAATTATGCCTTATATGATTTTGTAATATTTATTAAAAAAATTAGTAATTATTTACAAATAATTAATCTATAAATTTATATTAAAGAATAATATAATGAAAATATTTTAATATTTTGGTACACATTATCAAACATGAAATAAAAAAACTAGGTTATAACAGTAAAATTCAATAATTCAAATAAATCATGATTCATATAAGTTATGTGTTTCATGTATAGAAATATATCAAAAACTTAAAATTTATTATTTGTATAATATATATTATAAAAACATGGTATGTTTAACCACCTATTCAGGATCAACATGTCAGACAATCTACTTCACCATGATTTTTATCATCCCTTTCCTCTAAGACAAAATCAAAATGTGATTTCCATATTGGATAATATACAAATATATTAACCTTTTAAGTGTACATGTGACTTAAATGTCCTAGTACTGTTGGAATTCAATTGATATAATATACCCAAAATATAAATCCCTTTAAAAATTAAAATACATACTCTTGTATCCATTGAAAAAACATAACAAATTCTCTAAATAGGCAATGATGCATAAACATAAATGAAAAACCCACATCCCTGAATATCATTTCATAGGTATATTTGTCAGTCTTAGGAGTAAATAACATTATTGACTAATAGGATATAAATTATCGATAAAAAAATTATTAAAAACCCAAAATTAGTCAGGTATAATTATACGAAACATTATATTTCCTTTTAAAATCACACAATAGGTATAACAGGAACCATCCATTTATAAGCTCAATATCCACCTGTAATTTTTTAAACTAAACATAACTGTGAACTTTCTTGGTAAGGGTAATTTAAGGTGTGAAAATCAAACATAATTAATCCCTCATAATCTATTAATTTGACAATAATATGATTAAATTTTAAACATTCCCAACACTATTGGTCAAATATAGAGAATAAACATCCTGGATCTATGATCAGCCCACTAATATACCCCTTTCTCATACAAATGTCCTTTCAATATTGAATTATAAGAAATAAAATATACATTTTGAAATAAAATTAAAAAAACATGATCACAATATAAATCCACAAAACATTTAATATAATCCATATAACATTCCTCTCATATTGAATGTACCAAATTTCAATCAATGAAATCCACAATATGGTCATTATATGTTTAAAATAAAAAATAATTAATCTCATCATTAATTATAGTCTATTTATATACTTAATAATCACCACAAACTCAAAATAAACAATATAACATTGAAAAAATATTTTGAAAAATATCTTAATATCAATCATATATTGATGATATATAAAAGGAAAATTAATCTTTTAAACATTCGATGCACAATTCAAAAATTTAATGATACCATAAGATAGACTATTTAATTTTTATAACTATATTATATAAGATAGTTTATGAAAAAATAATTTGAGACATAATATTTAGATTAATTTTAAAATGTTTTGTTGTTTTGTAGGAATAAAGAAGGATACATCAACCTATCCTGAATGATATCTGAAGAAAAAATGTTTCTCATGTTACTATGACCTATAATAACAGTGTAAATATCACATTTAGTGACACATGATTCATAAATGGAGATTTATATATCATATTCCTGGAGTAAAATTAATGTAATGACATCTCACAGCTTCTTCACATGTCATATGTTTCTTAAATGATTAATAAAAAATTATTTTTATAAATTGAGATAGTTTGAAAATAAAAACAACTATATAAAATACCAAAATATAACACATATGGAGACTAATTAAAATGAAAAAACTATAACTCATAGAGTGATATTTTATAATTATGGTTTCTTCAGAGCCATAGTAAATGATATGCTATTATTTAATTCATTTTAGATGGTTTTATTTTGTTGTATGATGAAATAACATATGAAATATAAAATGCTTTCACATATCTCAATTCCTAATTATATCCTCTAAAGAATTAGTTACATTAATAGTGACATTGTGTATCAAAGAATATGACATTGATATGGGTGATATCATGGATTTTTATATGAGTGTTCATCATGAATGATTAAATAAATGGAAATTATTTAGTCATGTTGAATCATACAAAGGATTCACTATTTAAATCGAAATTTTTTATATGATTTATCACATATTAGTTATTATTATTTCAATTGGATTATTTGTTTTCAAAATATTTCATTATCATTATTCATTAAGGTGTATTCTGAATGATTCTTGTAATGCAGATGAAAATATCTATTATACAGAAAGTTATTTAATATATTCAATCAAAAAAAATCTTGAATGAACAATGAGTTTAAATAAAACAAAATTTATTGGACAATTTAAAGATGGTACATGATTTTTTTGCAGGTAGTGATGAGAAATGTAATGTGGACCTCCATAAAAATGTATTTAACATCACCAGTTTGAATTCCCAAGTTATTGATACAAATAAATGGGGTAAACATATTAAAAGGAAGATTTGGGTTGGTTCCTATGACGATGGATGCTATACAGATAATGGTAGAAGTATTTATTTATAGACAGTGATGAAATAAAAATGGAATTTTGGAAATTATAAATAATAAATTAGTATTTTATATAGAAAACAATCTTCATAAAAATGGGAGTGAGAGTGTATTGTATTTTAATAGAGGTAAAAGATAATGGCGTCACTTAATGTGTTTGATGATATAAAGGGGACGCGTATACTTAAAAGGAATGAAAGTAGGTAGCATTGAAAAGTAGTTTTCTATTATATTTTAAGAAATGGAAAGAATTTAAATATGTTATAATATAAGGTCTAAAACCTTTCAAATACTTTATTTACAGATGTTTATGTTGTATTTTATAAATAGTTATCCTCTTTTAACCTTTGGTGAACCAGTTTTATCCCTCACTATAGTTATAAATTTTTACTAATTTTATTATTCACTGTGACTAAAAATTAAGTCGACACTACTAACTACTATGAATATTCATAATTAATTACATGGAATCAATTTTAAAACAATAATTTTATAGAAGTGGTAATAATTACATTTAATATGTGTTTTTGAAACACAATGAATGCTATTATTAGAGATATGGTTTTTTAATCTTAAAAATGAAATGATACCAAAACCAAATATAATTGTGATTACTACAGATTTTAATAAATAATATTTAACAAAAGGAATATAATCTTACTATAAAAAATAATGTAGATTGGGGATTTTAAATTACATTATTTAAATAAAATAAAAAATTTTCTTACAAAAAATCAACAATTTTGACTATTTACCAAAAAATAAACTATTTATAAAAAATATTAATAATTATTCGTAATATGATTTTATAAAGTTAAATTAAAATAATTTATTTTCTCAAATTATATTTATAATATTGTGAAATTACAAGTTTAAATAATGTTATATAGTATATTGAAAAACAATATACATTTAAAAATAAAACTATTTCTTTTTTTATGGGTTAATACCATAATATTTTGTATTGTTCTGTTTTTATAAATTTTTTTCAAATTAGTCACCACAAAATGTATAATATTTACATTTTTATGAAATTATTATTCTAAATAAGTGGATATTTAGTTTTTGTTTTTATATATAATTTACAAATTGACCACATTATTTTATAGAAAAAATTAGTTTTAAATGTCAACAATTTATAATCTTATTTTATAAAAATTTATAATTAATTTAGATTTTATTTATTAGTTCACACATTTAATTCCTTTGTAAAGGATTAATTTATTAAAATATAAAACATATTAAAAACGTTTCATCTAAAAATACCTCTCTTCATATTGAATTATTTCACTCATATCATTTTGATAAATAAGTTTCATTAGTTAAAAATAATAATACAAGGTATCTTCAATAATGTATTAATATATTTTTTTAATACAGGTTTACTATAATAATTTCAATATATCGTATGTCATTAGTTATGTGTGTAAAAATATATTTAATATATTATTTAATAAATTTAAATATGTACTAATTTAAAATTATATGTCACTGTCGTGGGTGCTCCCAAATTAAGTGTGATTTCTTGGGTACTTCGATGCAGTAGAGTGGCTGACCAAGGTCGTCTCTTAAAGGAGGATGTAAATTAATACCACTTCATAAAGGTATTCTGAAAATTAAATAAAAGCGAATAAAAAAACAACTGGATGTAATGGGGGGTTCTTTATCATATATAAATCATGAGGAAGTATGCTAGAAGAAGACTGTGTTTTCTGTTTTTAATTTAGAAATAAAGTTCGATTAAAAATATGCAACAAGAAGTTATTTTTCTTAGAAAATATTTTATATGGAATAATCATTCTAACTCTACATATTACTTAATTTATTAATGATTATCATTTAAATGAATATTCACATAATTATTATCCCATAATTTGTTAAATCTCAAACCCTATGTGAATAAAATTTACCACAAAGATGAAGTGATTTTAACCCTAGACTATCTTCAGAACATGGAAATGAAAACCCGTGATTTAATTGTTGTTCAATGGTTAGATTACGGTCAGTGGTAAATTAAGGCACATTTATTATCAAGAAAATGAGGATGAATTTATCTTAGAGATAATATTTAAACCCTACAAATTTATCTTGTGTGGTCTTGTTTTACCAATTAAGATCACACTCTCACAATTTACAAAAACATTGACCTAGCATGTTTTTGGTTCAATTATTCAATTAGTTTCTTACTTTTATTTATCATGATGACTCAATTAGTAGGTTATATTATGTGAGTTAAAATATCTCATTGATTCAAAATAATTAAATGAATAGGTTAAGAGATAGATCGATTACTGAAAAGACTAATCTTTCATGGGTGGTGTAATCATCATAGAAGTGAATTACATTTGCAATAGTTTATAAAGGGTATAACCCAATAACGCTTCAAATCAATAATTCCATCCCAAATAGGAATATAAGTGAAGAAGAAAATTGATAAAAATAAAATAAATGGAAGATAAAATAAGATGTTTATTGAAAGAACAGAAACATCACAATAATGATGAGAAAGTGAAAAGCATTTTGGAGGAGATCATAGCTTGAAAGCTTCCCTCATTTAATGGTTAATTGAAATAGAAAAGAAACTCTTCACCTACGCTCACAATATTATAATGCAAGTCCAAACCCCTCCAAATGATAGAAATACCAATTTATAGAGTTGAGGGGAGGCTACGTTACAAGTGGTTTCAAGTGTGAATGGAAAAATTTGGTAATATATATTAAACCTAATTGCACATCCCATTTGTCCCCAAAAATGTGTGAATCAGCTCTCCTTCCTAGATGATGATTTGTGTGAAAATTAAACCTCTAACTCCACCCCAACATTTTTTATGATCTAATCATGGATGAAGATGTTATATCACAAATATAAAACCCATATCCATTCCGGCGTGTCCAGCCGAACATTGATTTCATGGACCATTTTCACCAACCAAATTCATGATTTAGATCCAATGTCTTAAATGAATGTGGTAGAAAATTATTCAGAAACACATTTTCAAAATATTAAATACAAATAATTACAATAAAATTATATATATTTGAAATACAATAGTGGATTTTTAAAGGGTAAAACAAGAATTTTAATCTAATTTTCAAATGAATGATCTAATCCCAAATATTCCATAAATGAACAGAGTCACCAAAATGTGAGGAAATTATATAATTTATTATCAATAAAATTGTGTTTAATCAACTCCCCCATAGTTACCCTTTTTCTGTCCTGGGGAAAAACTTTTAACATATATTACAAAAAAAATGTGAAAAGTAATCATCATTATCAAAACAAATATTAAAACACATATCCTTGAGATTCAACAATTTTACTCCAAGAAACAAATGATATCATGCCTCATAAAATCCATTCATTCATGGCCTCTATTTATAATATTCAATATATTTACACATTATTTGTCCTCCAATGAACAAAAAACACATACCTGACTAAAAATTTTCTTTTTATTTGATTTTGAAAACAACCGCTTTTTGGATCAGGGGTAACCGGCATGATACAAAATCAGATCATTCCCTATTCAATATTCAAAATTCAAAAACCCATAGAATAGTCCTATCGTTAGCAATCAACATAATCATTTTCATAGTTTTCAATGAAATTCAATCACAACCATCGACGTAGTCAGCAAAATGCCAATTTTTTAGTAGTGAATTTCTCATCCAAACTCATACAAGGGTCACCATAGGATTGATAAATTCCTACATTACCACCCGATGTGATTCAAGGATATATGTTTATTATGAAACATTTTCTGGGTTATTCTGTGTCTTTCTGTTGGTAGGATTTAGATTTGAAAATTTCTGAGGCTGAATGAGAAGGGATTGAGTCTTTTTGAAAAACAAATTGCATTAATCTAATTTTCAATTAAATATGATCTCCTCCTCAATCCCCTTATCATCAATTCAGCTACATTTTCACGAAATGTTATGGAATGTTTACACCATTAATCATTTTAGAAACAAAATGACAATCCATTGAAAAATATTTTTTCATGAATGCTCTAGATAGGCACACATTTCTTACTTTTTAGAAGCCCTAGAGGGGCACAATATCAGTTATCATGAAAGCTCTAGAAAACGAACAAATTTCAATAAAAATTATTTTTTAATAGAAAACACGTCCCTTCATAATTTAATTTTCAACCCAAAGAATCACATAATGTGGTACCACAACACAAAATAGCTCCCCCCACAGTTCATATCAACTAGATTCTACAATTTCATATCAAGAGTTGGTTGGATAGAGAAAATTGGATTGTAATGTGGCTAATGTAACTATATTATTTGGTATTCAAAATCATACAAGGATTAAATTTTCAAGGTAAGACATTATAAAAAAGGATTCACTCAAATAGGGGCTTTAATAAAAAAACAAATGCCTCAATCATTTAAAACATAATTACCTCAAACCCTCACATTTTGACAGGAATAAATCCAATTTTGGTTATATAAATCAATGTTTGGTTCAATCAAGAAATGATGTAAATGTAATGAATATAAAGGGAATGGTTCAAAAGCATCCCCAGAAAGTGATTTCAAATAGAAATACATTGTTATGTGGTAGGGGATTCATTATTCAGAGTACTTTTCATGACATTACTAAATATTTTAATCTTGAATGAAAGTTATTTCCAGTATTCATTTAAGATCAGTTTCAAGGGATAAATTGTTTCACATATTAAAATGGATTTCTAAATGGGGAGGACAATAATTTCATCTCAAAAGATTCAATAACACAGAAAACTTTTAAAAATAAAGGCACAACTTTGAAAATCACACATTTTTTTAAAATGGTTGAAAACTAGGAAAACAATTGAAATTACTAAACTTAAAGGTTCCCTCACCCACACATAAAATATTGAATTGTCCTCAAAGTGAACCCATGAGATGATATATGAAAATGAAATGCATAATTTTAAATAGGACTAATAATATAAAAGTTAAAGGGTGAGAAATATCCTACTATGATCAAGTGATGATGGGGTCATGCATTGTGATGAAATCCACTACATTAGTGGGATGTCTGTCAATGTATTTCGTCAAATGTTTCCCATTGACATTAAATCTCCGTCTAGTATTCTCTTGTGTGATCTTCACTACACAATAATAAAAAACATTTGATAGAATATAAGGACATAACAAATTGGAATGGAACTTACCAAACATCTGATTTAGTTATGAACTATAGGGAAAGACTTTCTATCCAAATTGAAATTCCCTTTTTTAGATCATTTTTTCATGAGCTTCTGTTGATATTTTCTTATAGATCCTTGATTCTCATATGAAGACAATTGAATCTCCTCATGCCCTTGAATTTTTTGAATCATTTTGATTCCATCTTGGGCCAAATCCATGTTGCATTTCTTTACAGCCCAATAAGCCAGATGCTCAACTTCCACAGGGAGATGGCATGCTTTCCCAAAAATAATCTTAAATGGGGACATACTAATGGGTATCCTGTATGCTATCCTATAATCCCAATATTCATCAAACAAGAGCTTTCTACAATCCTTCCTATTCACCTGCACAGTTTTCTATAAAATTTGTTTCAACTCATGGTCTGAAACCTCATCCTAGCCATTTTATAGGGGTGGTATGGTGTGGAAGTTTTATGTGTCATCTCTTACATCTGAATGAGGGAAGCTATATTCTTATTGCATAAGTGTATCCAATTATAACTAATGATAGCCCTTGGAAATCCAAAACTGCAAAAAAATCTATACTTTGGAAAAGTACACTACAATATGAGAATCACCAGTCTTTGGGGCCTTAACCTCCACCCATTTTCTCACATAATAAAAAGAAACTAAAATATAAAAAAACCCAAAGAAACTAGAAAAATGACCCATAAAATTGATTCCCCACACATTAAAAATATCATATAATAATATGGGTTTTTAGGCATCTCATGTTAACTTGAAATGTTTACCATGTGATAGAATCATAAGCACGACTTCAAAAACACATGAGCATCATGGAATAATCTTGGACAATATAATCCACATTATAAAACATTCCTGGTTATCTATTGGGGTCCAAAGTGTCCACCACAAGCAAGTGTATGACATAATTGTAGGAAAAACTCAAACTCATGATCAGGAACACACCTCCTAATAACATGATCACAACACATGTGAAAGAGGTAGGGATCATCATGAACATAATAACAAGACTCACTTTTTAATTGTTTGATGTGAGGTTTCTTTGAATTTTTAGGGATTTCAGATGCAACAACATAGTTCACGAAGTCATCATACATAGGATACGTACCTGAGATGGAATAAATATGTTCATTAGAGAAATTTTTCTAAAGTGGCACTTGGTCCACGGTATCAGCTTCTTGTGTGTGAGTAATCCTACTCATGTGTTCCGCCACCAAGTTTCCCCACCCCTTCATCTCCTTTATCTCAATATCACATTCTCGAGGAAGGATCATCCATTGGAATCTCTAGGTATTGCATCTGGATTCTTCAAGAGGTACTTTAGAGCTACATAGTTAGAAAAAAACTACTTTAGAGCCCAATAAATAAGAAAATAATTTATCTAAAGAAAATTTGACAGCAAGAAACTCCTTTTCGTTGGTTGTGTAGTTTTATTAGGTTGAATCAAGTGTCCTCAATGCATATGAAATCACATGTAAATATCCCTCCAACCTCTAAGATAAGACATCTCCAACTGTGAAGTTGGAGGCATCAAAAATATGTTCATAAGGAAGCTCCCACCACAGAGGATGTATGATAGGTGGAGTGGTCAGAAACTTATTTAGCTCATAAAAGGAAGTCCTGTAACAATCATCAAACACAAAATCATAATTCATTTCAAGTAATCGTGACATAGGAAGAGAAATATTACTAAATATTTGAGGAAGCGGTGATAAAATCATACATTCCCTAGGAAGGATCTAACATCACGCACACCTGAAGGATAAGGTAAGGATGAAATAATATCTACCTTAGATCTATCAACCTATATCCCATGTTTTGACACTACATGCCCAAAGACAATTCTATGCTCTACCATGGAATGACACTTCATGACCAAATTCATCACAATACAATGATTTAATACCTTTCTCAAAATTGATATAGAATTATCAAATGAAGACCCATACACTCTAAAATAATCCATAAGTAATTCGAGGAAGGTCTCAATAAAATCCAAAAAAATACTCATCATTCATCTCTGGAAGGTAACTTGGGCATTGAAAAGACAAAATGGCATCCTTCAGTAGGAAAATTTGCCAAAGGCACAGGTTAATGTAGTCTTCTTCTGATCCTTCAGAGCTATAGGAACTTTAAAATTTCCAAAAAAATCCATTCAATAAACAATAATGCATCTTTCTAGCTAGTCTCTCAATCATTTGATCAATAAATTGGATGGTGAAATGGTCCTTTCAAGAAGAATGATTTAGTTTTCTATAATCAATATGCCCATGCCACCTATTTTCCACCCTCATTGGAACTAACTCAACTTTCTCATTTCTAACAATAGTAATATCACTGTTGTTAGGCACAAACTGAATATGACTCACCCACTGAGAATCTAAAATGGGATAGATTATACCTACCTCAAGAAATTTTTCATCATCTTTTTAACAACCTCCAAAAGTGTTGGATTGAGTCTCCTTTGTGGCCGCCTAACCAATTTAGCCCCATCGTCCAAAATAATCATATGCATGAAAATATAGTGGCTAATACCTAATATGTCAGCCAAGGACCATCTAATGGCCTTAATGTTCTCCCTAATAAGATTCAAAAGTTTTTTTCCATGTTCAAAAGAGATTTTGTTAGCAAATAAAACATGTAATCTTTTACCACTGAACAAGTATGCGTATTTGAGATTATGTGGCAATGGATTGAGTTCCAATATATGAGGTTCTTTATGGATGGATAATTTTAAGGAACTGAAATATGTCCACAATGAACATCAGTATCAGAATATACATCATTAAAATTATAGAATAAAGAATCAAATCCATTAGTATAATCAAATCCCGGGTCATAATCAGAGTTCACATGATCAAAATCAGAATATGAATCCATTTCAAAATAAAATCAGAGTCATGTAAATTATAAACATGTGTGGAAGTACACTTAGGCATCAAACTAGAAAGAATACTCATAACATCCCTAAGAATAGGATAATAAAATTCCATGGGGTTTATATTTTCTTGTTCAAAATGGGAGATACCAAAACAAAATTGGCCTTCTGAGGGGTACTCATGGATTCCATAATATTAAAAATCACAACATCATCTCCAAATTCAATGAAATGTGTTCTCTCATTGAAATTTATGATAGTTTTGCAGTTCTGATTAAGGGTATAACTAAGATAAAGGGAGAATCAGAACACATGCGATCATCCTCCTTGTTAATCACATAGAAGTATACTAGAAAGATCATGACGCTTACACAAGCATGTACATCGTCAAGTACTCCCACTAGATATGTTGTAGCTCTATTTTTCATTTAAACCATTACTATCATCTTCTTCAACTCACCAACCTGTAAATAAAAGAATACAATGTGAAATATCCCATTTATACAATCTCCCAATTCAAAAAGAGTATAATAAAAGTGAAACTCTCCTATGGTGCATGTTATGGTGAATGTCCCCAGATCCTTGTACTTTGTTGACATTACTAGAGTTAGTGTAATGAGTTATGAAAAAGTCATTCCATGATTGATCTCTCATTTCCCTTAATCCCTCTTTTGTTGGTACTGAGTATATTTAGCAATAACTCATACCTTGGGATTTTCTTGATGGATTCAAGTAGATGAATGTTGATCACCACATGCTTTAATGTGTCCAAAACCTCCTTTTTCATTGCATCTTCAACAAAATACATGGTTTTAAAAAACATTTTTGGTATGTGTAGGGGTTTAAGAGCAATATATTAAATCTTTTTCTGACCTTTTTCTTTATCCTTTAGTTTATCTTAAGCTGGTATGGAATGAGACTTCTCTTTAATTGAGGGGAATCTCGGTGAAATGATAGGTGAAGATGTTTCAATTGAATTATTTCCACTTCTAAATGTGATATTACTGAAATTCCACCTTTGGATTTGGAGTAGGTTGGAAGGTAAATTTCTGGAGTTCATGCTCACCAGTTCATAGAGGGATATTACAATCTGGCTCACATGTTTCTTCAACTCCCTCAACATTGAACCTTGACACTTCAATTCATTCTGTTGATTAAGAACAATTATCATCAAAAGGTCATCAGTGCTAGAATCTACCATGGATGGGGTATTCCTTTGTTGTTGGCTTATTGATGTTTTGGCTTCAAATCATATTTGGGGTTACTGGAAACCCTGCTGGTAAGAAGGAGCTTGTTGGATGTTTTGTTGAAAGTGCCCTTTTTTATTCCCGAGATCCATTCCACAAGTACAATTGATACTTCCCCCGTTGTTTGAATGTTGGAGAAAATGAATCAAGCTTTTTTGGGGGATATGGTTGATGTTGTTTCACATATGGTCTCCCAATAAACACTACTGCACAATCTTCTATTTCTTGTAGTTGGTGGAAACAATCATTTGGTGGCTTGTCTCAGTGCAAATGAAAAAATGCCTTGAAGTAGTGGGTTGGGGTGTCCATTGATCTAAATTAATCTTCCTCACTATAGTGGTTAATTATTCCAACATGGTTTTAATTAAATGAGTCTCAACAGAATTTAGGACTTATCAGATGTACACCCCTAGCCTATGGTGTACCAAGATCTCTAAATTGTTGGGAGTTTTGTGCCATATTAACTATTAATGCATGTGCAACTGCTTCTGTTTTGTCAACCAATGATCCTCTAGACACGACAACCAACATGCTCTTCTCCATAGGTGTGATTACTTCATATAAGTATTGGATGAGGGGTTTCACACTAATTTTGTGATGTGGGAAGCTTACACACAACTTCCTGAATCGCTCTAAATACTCATTCATTGACTCCCCTTGTTCTTTCTTGATCTCCAAGATATCATTATGATTGGAAGTTTTCCTTGATGATGGAAAAAATCATTGTAAGGAAAGACATCACAAATAATTCCAATATGTTACATCATCAGGTTATAGATAATACATCCAATTTTTTACAGCATCATCAAGTGAGAATGGGGATGATCTTAGTCCGATTTGATTTTTAGAAAAATTTATTGGTTTTAAGGTAGATCAAACCATATTAAATTATTTTAAATGTTTATTTGGATCCTCACTAGATAATCTATGAAACTTTGGAAGAAGATGAATTAACCTAGATTTTAGTTCAATGTTTGATTCTATAATGGGGTATGCAATAAAATTTTGTTGATTGTTAATATCAGGTGCATCTAATGATAGAATGGTCCTATTAAGTTCATTGTTATTTTCTACAGCAATTGGTTCTTGTTTTATGTTGGACATAGAAGTGTTTCCAATTTCAATGTTATTGGAGTGAAAAATTCTCCAACCTTTGAATGTTGAAGCTTTAAGTAGACTGAGAATGTCTGATTTTAGCTCAAAGGCTACGTTCAATCCCAAGGTGAAGATCTAAGAGATGTTTTGGATTAGCATGTGTCATAAATCAATGAAATATAAAAATAAAATGAATTAAAGTGGACCATCATAAAAATAACATATGTTTGAGTTGTTCTGATAAAAATAAAATAAAAGAGTTAGGGAAAAACATAAGAAATGCGAATGAATAAAGAAAGAGATTAAAATAATTAAATGAAAAATAATATATAAACATATAATTGATTGAATAAATTACTTTCCTCCCCGACAATGACTCAAATTTGAAAGGTTCTATCATGGGTGATCTCAAATGAAGTGTGAGTTCTTGGGTACTTTGGTGCAGCAGAGTGGATGACCAAGGTCGTCTCTCAAAGGAAAAATTATATTGAAACAAATTCATAAAGGTATTCTAAAAATAAAATAAAAGATAATACAAACACAACATGAAAGAATGGGGGATTGTATATTATTTTTATACTAGAAGATGTTTGATGGAAGAAGATTTCATTTTATGTTTTTAATATGGAAATGAAGTTCGATTAAAAAGCCACAACAAGTAGATGTTTTTAGTAAAAAATGTTATAAAAGGCATAATTGATATAAATATACCAAATATATTAATTTATTATTAATTATCATTTAAATCAACATTAACTTAATTATGATCCCTTAATATGTTAAATCCCAAACCAAACACGATTTTTTTTACCATAAATAGGAAGTGAATTTAACCTCAGGCTATCATCAGAACATGCAATCGCAAAACCCTTCTTTGATAGATGTTATAAGGATAGATTATGGTCAGTGGTAAATTATTTCACATTTACTATCTAGAAAATGAGTATGAATTGATCTTAGGTACAATATTTGAACTCTACAAATTTATCCCTCTTGGTCTTGTTTTAAATATTACGATTGCACTCTCAGAATTTACACAAACCTCCACCTCACATGTTTTTGTATCAATTGTTCAATTATTTTCATAGTTTCATTTATCTCGATAAATCAATAAATATATCATATTATGTGTATTATATTTTCTCATTGATTAAAATAATTAAATGAATTTGGCTAAGAGATAAATCGATTACTAAAAATACTACCCATCCCTATGTAGTGTAATCATCATTGAAGCGAATTGCATTGCAACAATTTATAAAGGGTATAACCCAATAATGTGTCTACTCAAGAATTTCAATCCAAAGAGAAATATAAAATAATAATAGAATTGAGAAAAATAAATTAAATAGATGAAAAAATAAGAAGTTTATTTAAATAACAAAAACATTACATCAAAGAAGAGGAAGAGAAGAGCATTTTTGAAGAGATCCAAGCTTGAAATCTTACCTTATGCAATGGTTATTTAAAATATAAAATAACCTCTTAACATCTTCTCCCAATCCTCTAAGGAACGTTAAACCCCATCCAAATGAGAAAAATACCAATTTATAGAGTAGAGGGGAGGCTAGGTTTCAAGTTGATTCTATTGTGAATGGGGAAATTTGGCAAAATATTTTAATACAACTTGCACCACCAATTTAACCACCAAAACGCGTGAATCGGCTCTCCTCCCAGAAGTATGATATGTTAAAAAAGGTAACCTCTATCTCCTATCAAATATTAGGACTAATCCAACCACATATGAAGACATTATAGACCAAATATATTCCCCATGATTATTATGGTGATTCCAACCCATCTTTGACTACATGTCCCATTTTCACCAACCAAATGCATCATTCAGCTTCAATGACTTCAATGAATGTTGTGAAAAATTATATCAGGAAAAAATTTACAAAATAGTCAGTTCAAATAATTCAAATAAAATTATTTATGTTTGAAATACTATAGTAAAATTTTAATGGGTAAAACTAGAATTTTATTAAAATTTTCAAATGAGTGATCTAATCCCAAGTATTACATAAATTAACGTAGTTACCAAAATGTGAGGAACTTAGATATGTTATTATCAATAAAATATTCAATAACACTGTGTTTAATCACTTATGGAGTTATATTCATTCCACGTTACATGAATTTCATCCTTGTAATATCATTTATAACAAAATTATGAAATTATCAAATGGTGTCCATAGGAAATATTTTAATGGGATATTATGGATTTTAATAATATATCAATAACACTATCATATATTTGACTAATAAACATATCATAAATATTTTTTAAATGTATCATTAAAATAATTTAAATTAATTCTTATATTTATACAGATCAATTATGTTTTTCACATAATATATTTGACTTAATCTTGAGATTATGGGATATAAAAAATACATACTTTATTCATTTGAACATCAGCTGTGAATTTTTATTATTTAATTTTACTATTAATTTGAACTTGAAATTATAGTAATAGAAGAGTGAGAGGATTATTGCATACCAGAATGACTATAATCAGTGTTTTAAAGATTAATAATGTAACTACAATTTATCTCACTTATCTAAATAAAAAAAAGTATAAAAATTTAATATATGGATCAATACTAATAAAATAACTAGTGAATAATAAATACATTAATTATTGTATATTTATTATCAGCACCAATAGAAATTTTCTAATTCTTTACCCATTAAATTTATTATAATCATCCCCACAAGTTTAATATATATTGTTTTGTGCATTGTATAATAATTCCATGATACATGATACTAACTAAACACAAATAATCTATATTATATTAAGGTCAATCATACGTATAAAAGACATGTATTGACTATTGAATAATATTTCATTATAAACATTACTATTTAATATATTCAAATCATAATAATAATAACAGTTTGTGTCGTGATTGAAAATTAATTTTTTAGTGTGTCAAGGGAAGATTCAATTTTTTTGTGTAAAAAAGAAAAATATATAAGATAAAGTAGATTTGGAATCAATTAAATCATGATTTTTCATTCATATTACATTCAATCAAAATATAAGTTACATTAACATAAAAAATAGTTATTTTATAAGGTTATACTTTAACTCTAAAACTTATTTGGGGAAAATTATCTTAATGATAAGGGAGTTAATTTTAATAATTCCCTGACTCATTAAAATTGATACAGTAAACTTTTAATGCTTCATTATTTCCCTTTCATTCATGTGACCAATGGAAAATCTCTTAACACATGATGAATATTCCCCTTACATTCTTGATATTATTAAGTTGATTCATTCCCCAATTATTTTTCATTGGTATTTACATCATTCCATTCCATTCACTCATCATGTTTCTTTCTTCCATTCCACTCAGTCATAATCTCATTTTCTTTATTACCTTTAAAATTATATGACCATGATATTTTTTTTCTTATCTCATGGGACATAATATCACATCATCATATAATGAAAACATTTTAGTTAGGTTTACACATTTAAGGCATGGAATACATCCATCAGTGAAATTATAATTTTTTTATGTATTATATACATTGACTATAACATACCTTGATAATATTATTTTTTCATCATAGTTAGAATCAAATTCTTTATACTTATATCATAAATTATAAAAATAATTTCCATATTATCTTGTTGTACTCATGGAAAGTATATCTTGAGGAATATTTAATTAAATATCTTACATTTAATTATCCCTTTCTCCTCTACATTTTTATTTTTAATTACTGGACACCATTGATCAATACCTCCCATTAAGTCATAGACTTTATGCATAATCTTTTATATTATATAAATTATTAAACAAATAAATATCATAAGGATGTACAAGATCCATTATTAATCTACCAAATGATTTATTATAAAAGTAATGGATGTATGTTTATACTATAGGAATAAATAAAAAATTATTGAATCACGTTGTAATTAAATTGGATGGTCTATATACCCAATGTAATCATAATATGAGGTATTATGATCAACTTCAACACCGACCCTATTGACCATTTCATGAGGTAAATTTATATAATTAGTATTGGTGTTGATATGTTCCACATTACATCAACTAGGTGTCTTATATAAACAATTTCAATAAAAATATTTCCTCATATCTATATTACCTCTAAAACAAAGAGACTTTTACTAAATATTTTTTAACGCTTATCATAAATTGAAATTTTATTTATAGGTATTATTAAAACCATATGTGTTATATCATTGAGAATATTTTAAAATTAAAAAATTGAAATCATTGTTAATGGTTCATAAAGAGTCTGTAATTAAACCGTAAAACTTCATACATGGGTGTCTATCATAGTGTGTTGTCTTAGTGATACTCATCATCCATAGAGTGAATATGTAATTGATACTCAATCATTATTTTTCATGGTGTTTAAATTTTTTTGAATATGTGAGAATGTTGCATCCAGATTGCATCATCTAGACATTAATGTAACTTCTATGTATCCAGATATTATCTACCTTAACAAAACATCATTATATTATCATATACATAGAATTATACCTAGAATTCCTCAAAGTATTTTGTTCTTAAATCCATGTTTTCTTGAATTTTTCTCACATGGATAATATTAAACATTACCTAATAAAAACTATTACACCCCAATTCATGTAACCTAGTGATAGTTTTTTTCATTTTTTATATTTTATAAATTCAAGAGATCACATGTACCCAGATTAAATTATTTAAGAGTCTTGGGAGATGAGAGAAATTTATGATTATCATATTACATATGGGAAAATGAAATAGGGAAATAATATATTGAAAAAATTATTAATTATTCTAGTATGCACCTCAATGGAATCATTGATTCCTTCTAGGTATCCTAAGGAATCAAAAACCTAAAAAATTGTGAGAACATATTCATAGTAATTTATATCGTTCAACATAATCTATTATAAAATAAATAATATTATATAAAAAATGCAAAAATAATACTTATAAATAATAGCATAAAAGGATAATATATGAATGGTTCACATGTGAACATATAAAATTGCATCAATAATAATAATAGGTTTCATAATGATAGAATTTTTTTGTAAATAATAATCCTACCTTCAAGGAATCATGCCAAGAAATCATACAAAAATAGGTATGAAATACAACTAATACAAAATATATTTTGACTTATTAGACATATAATTACATTAAGGGGTTATAAATATCCTTTTATATAAATTAAAATGTAATAATTATTCATCATATAAAATAATTAAAAAATTATTCATTACATAATCTATATAAATAATATTATTGAAAAACATGAATATGAATTGTTAATAAATTCCATTGTCATTAATAAGAACAACATGATCATAATACATCTAGAGTAACATATTTAATGGAATCACTATATTATAACCCCAGTAATGAATAAAATCATTAAAGGATATTTACTCAGAGGAACGTAATTTCATAATAACATTCTATCCATTCATTAAAAATGTTAGAAACAATCCTTATCTTTTCATAATATTTTTTAAAAAAAACATTTCAAATACTTTGAAAATTACATTATTTGAAAATAAAAAAAGGAATCATTTAAATGAAGGTAAAATAAAATTAATTATTATCATGGTGGGGAATTTGTTTTTATTTAATGTTTAGAACAAATATTTCTTCCACACTTTTGATAATTAGTAAAAACCACCTCATTCCAAAAACGAATGAATGATTTCATTTAATAAACAGAATGGGATGTTAAATATGTTTAATATTGAAAAAGATGATGATTATTTTCTCATATATAATAATATTCACGTGAGAAATTAAAAATAACAGTCATGGAATACATATTTTAATTACCAAAGCATAATTAAGGTAAGAATTTATTTTTTAAAATAAATTTTGTCTGTATTAAGTGCAAAAAGATGAAAATTAATGAAAAAATGTACTATATTTAGATAAATAAAGGTTAAAAATATATATTACATTTATATAATAAATATATTAAAAATAATCCATGGATATTTGAATATAAACAATTCAAAATAAATTTTCTTCTAGAACAAACCCTTACATCATGTTCAACTTTCCTCACCAGTTCCTTTAAAGTATTGAATAAAAATAAAATTAGTTAAAAATATATACTACAAAAATATTTATAATTAAAATAACATATACGACCCTTATAACATACTATAACAATTTTAGTAATAATTATATTGTAATTTACTATTCCAGGTGATAACAGTCTAATTTTTCATGCATTTTTCAATATGGAAGTTCTAGACTCTATAGTTCAATAAGGTTATAATCCTAGATATAATTTTAATCATTATATATATATATATAATTACATAATATCGCTAGTATTCAATAATACCCAACAATTCATGTCATACACATTATAACACAACTCGTTTAGGTAGTAAAATCAACATTGGGAAGAGCATGCAATAATAAATAAATGATTCAAAACACAGTAATGAATAATTTTGAGTAAAACATATAGTATATTATTCATGTCATGATTAGTATATATATTTATTTTATATAATTTTTGAATATATTTTAGAAGTTGGATATTCAAAATGAAATATTTCGCTTATAAAGATGGCAATCTATACATATACATTAACGAAAGATCCACATCCAAATGAGTAAAAGAAAACAAAAATTGATAATATTTAATCATTATAGAATCCAAATTATAACATAAATATCACATATATTCAGTAAATGAATCACGTTAACACTCCATTTTGGGGAATGATGGAAAATGAATCACATCATTATGTGGGTGAGATAGTCTACACATAGTCATGAGAGAAATACTCATTTTAATAATTATTGAATTGAGGTACAAAATGGGTTTTTAATGATAATACCTATTATATCCATTAATAAAGGTGGTAACTAAATAGATGAACTATTTACCTATTGGGATTTCCAGACACCTTTATAATAACCCATTCTCTCACCACTAGCTACCCATACCCAACTAACATAATCCTCAATGGATCACAATTCCAGCTTTCATTTTATTGATTCAAAAGAAAATACCAGGTCTAAATGATATTTAACGGGATTGAGGGGTGTGATAAAAGTACACTCAGTATGATTCCATCCATGTTATATATAAAAATTTTCTATATAAATAATTATAATGTGGTCTATTTTAACATCATATCTAATGATAATAAGTAGAGATTCTTTTTATCAATAACATGGTAAATAGTCTCTTTTTAGTGAGTTCAAAAAATTGTTAAATATTTTTAATGTATACCTAAACATTTATCAAATAATGTATATCATATCCAAAGTAGTACAAGCCAATGCACAATGGAAAATATTCCATAGTTCATAACAGGTCAGGCTAGCATACAACTTATACTTTAAAAACAACTTGGGTAAACTCAAATACTTTAGACATATTAATAAGGAATAGAGGAACAAACATATGTGTGTAACCCCTTAAAATTTAAATGTCAAGTCCCAAGAAAACTGGCCATGGGAGTAGAGGAAGACCCCTTGAATAAGACCCTTGAAAATAAAAGTAAGGAGGAAAACCCCATGAGTATAAAACCCCTATAAAATAAAGACACAAAATGATAAAATTTACTACCAATTACAATAACATCCATTATTTATTATTTAAGATTGATAAAATATATTTAGAATAAGTATAAGAATAAATTTTCATTGAATGATTTAGAAAATAGGATTACATATTCTTTTAAGAGACTTGTATTGTATTATGAATTACGCATTCATAGGATAGTCTTAGAATAAGAAGAATAGAAAAATAATCAAATGAAGGAATCAAAGACGTTTTTTGGTTAGGTATTTTCCAAGCTATAGTGATCGATTAAAATTAATAATAAAGGTGTGGATGTCCCCTTTCATAGTCAAGGTGAGGGACACACATGGAATTACAAAAAAATTGAAATTTTATAATTTCATTTTCGTGTGAATGTGGAACCAAATTGACATAAAATATAATATAATATGTTTATGTTTATAAGCTATTCAAGAAAATATATTGACAAATGTTTATATGGAATTTATATAATTATCAATGAGTTTATTCCCCCAAAAAACCTGTATAATCCCAAAAAAATGTAATAATGTTTTATTCTTTATATGATTCATTATTTACAAAAAATAATGTTGAACATATCACCTAAATTAAATTATTCTAAATATAAATATGCATCTATTTTTAAAGATGAAATTAAAAAATTATGTAAAATTTTAATTTTATATTTATATGTGAAACAAAACAAACACCATTTTAAAAAAATATTTATTTGAACCATAAAAAACATATACAATACTAAAATTTCATGTCAGTTCCAATTAAATTAATTATTTCATGTCTAATAAATGGGGCAATATTTTAAATTAACAATGAATCCAAAATAAAATTAGAATTTTATATTATTTTATTCAATGATACCAAATGGTAGTGTATTAAATATCATTATTTTACATTATTTACCCATAAATAAACTATTTTTGAAAAATATTATTAATACATCTAACAATAATTTTTTTATGATGAATAAATATTAATTAATTTCAATAAAATTAAACTTATAAATTTATTTATTTATCATTAAAATAATATCATATAATATAAGGAGAAATTTTTTATTTCAAAAAATATATTTCTTTTTTATGAATGAACATGTTTTTTATTCCCATGTTATAAAAATTTTGTAACCAATCACCCATTCATGTAAAATATTTAAATATTTTTTCTTTTTTTCTTTTAATAGTTGTTATTTTATCATTAAAATAATAATCTTAAACATAATTATATATTTCTTTTCTATATAAATTCAACTTCTAAAAAACCAGTGTTATTAATATTTTTTCATATGAATTTTATATTAATTCAGTGTTAATTTGTTACTTCGTAAATTTATTTATATCTAATGGGATATATTAATTAAAATAACAAAAATATTGAAATAAATATCTTTGAAAAACCCCACTTTTTACAATATATAGTATTAATCACATCACATTAAGAATTAAAATTCAAAAATAAAAACAAAATAATAAAATACATGAACTATAATTTATTACTGTCAATTTTTTAAATAGATTTTTATTGTTTAATTTAATTTTTTCTCTCATTTTAGTTTAGTATTTTGGTATATCATGTTATTTGACATAGAATTTAGATAATGGATATAACTACATGAATCATGATGTCTTATATCATATAATCCGATCTATACATTTTCCATGCTCAAAACACTAATTGAGCATATGTGTCATGCCATAAATGATCAATATTTAATTATAACAATTAACAATTAATTATTAAATTTAATACAATGGTTCATAATTTCCAAAAATCCTACTTAGTATCATCATCACATTGAATATATGACAACCCACATGTAAAAATTCCATGACACAACCCCAACACAATCCCTTGAAAAATCACAGACACTTAGTTATTGGTCAGCCAAAAACATTTCTAATTTAGTTGAAAAAACTAGTTATATTATTTTAGTGGAAATCATCAAATTAGAGTTGTGAAATAACTCATATGATCATTAGTTTTATATGAACCTCCATACATTTTATATGTAATGTCAATATTCATCTACTAATGCCTCAACGATCGTGTTGGATTGAAAAAATACATTAGATGAATTCATTGAAAATAATACATTTAGGAATGAAGAAAAAATAGAAGGGGAGGAACAGAATAAAAACCATTCTACAATTCCCAGATCACAAAAAATCAACATTAATGGTGATGGATATGGGTAAAAATTTAGGAGATATAGATTAATGGACTCTTAATGATGCCCATTTCCCCCCTGAAGTCTATGGTGGGGTGGTTAAAAAATTATGCGTCCTACAACACAAATAATGACTATTCAAAAAAACAATTATATCCCGAACCCATTAGTTTCAAGGTATGGGGAAACACAATCACTTGATAGCGGCATGAAAAATAGATACAAGTCATATCACACCTTAAGAAAATCAATACCCCTTCCTCCCAAGATCCCTCTAATAGGTAACCTATTGAGGTTTCACCATTGGGAACCCTTCCATATCAGGCTATAATGTTTCTTTCTTGGCTTCAACACAGTCATCCCTTAAATATATGATTGAACACACACACCATTCTTCCTATATGACTTTTCATCATATGGATACACTAAAACAATCCTTTGTGGGAGGAAACCACACTAAATCACCCCTAACTACATTGTGGTGGCTCAACTTTCAAAATTTCATCTATATAGAAACACATATCCAACTCTTCCTTTTTACCCAAGAACAATATCCACCAACTAGGTGTCACTTCACATCTAAAATAATCCCCTAGGAAGTTCAAATGACTTGATTCCTTGTATAAATCTTAATTAATTAAAGTCCCCTACTAAATATCAAAACATAGTACATCCACCTAGTAGTAATGTCCATGTAATGCTTAGGTCATAACTGATATTTTTTCCTAAAAATAAACAATGGTAATTTTTTCTTATGAAATCAATGTAATAGTTTTTTCTGAAAAGAATAAGAATGAATCCATATATATTGAATTTAAATTCTTGGAAAATGATAGTATAAATGATGAATAGGTGAGTGATACCACTAATATCATGACATTTATTTAATGTAATATTTATAAGGTAAATATAATGATTAAATGAAACCATGATTTATATTATTTTATATTAGGAATCACGGGTCACCATACTGGTGGATTGTAATACCTCGACCCTAGTTAACCAAAATCACTGCATTAATACATAAAATTGGCATTATCACAAGGAAATTATGTCTTGAAAGACCGACCAGTTTTGTATTATTGGAAACATGATTCATACGTAAGTTTATCTTTATAAATTGAAAAGATATAAAATATGAATTTATTCTATTGAAACATCAAAGAATCGAAGATTATGCCTTCAAGTCACTCATAACTAAATTCCTCAAATCCTGGGAAAATTAAACACAAGAAAGGGGTGATCTCAAATGCTCAGTAAGGGTATGAAAAATAGTGGAAGATAACATAAATATTAATCATGGTGAATAATTGAAACCACATGCCTTTACCAATAATGAACATGAATACGTTTATGGATGGAACATGAGATGAGTAAATAGTTCCTTTATAAAACATAATCATGGGTATTCTACTAGTAGAATGACCACATGAACCGTAAATATTATTTTCATAATTAGGGAATGTATAATTCCAGACATTCTAAAACATTTTGTCATGGTCTCGGCAAAGATGTCTAAAAATGGTTAAGGCCTCGCCCAAAACTATATGTCAAAATGGGAAAAGCCTCAGGAAATTACATATCTAGTTGTGTCATGATACCTACCGATGCATCATGGAAAAATATCAGGCTCCACCCGTCAATTACTAAGTCCAATACATTCCTCATATGAAAAGGTTGAAATATAACATAATCCTTCGTATTAAAACTACCATACGAAATATCAATACTTTAACCATAAACCATGAATGGTATATAAATAACATATCCACAGTCAAACATATCACAAAACCTTCAATACAATATGGAATATTTGTATCATAATGAATCGACTTCAAACAAGTATAAAATCCATCAAAGGATGTGTGACATAGATGAAACAAAAACTAACTGAGAGAAATATCTCTTTCTTTTTTGAAATCATTTAAAGTTACATAATTTTAAAATAAACCATTTATTTTTAAAATATTCTTATAAGTTTTTAAGGGAAGATTTGATAATTTTATAACTAAAAAGAATAACCACACCCACCGTATAAGTTAAAAAACATTCTTACCTTAATTTTGTCGAAAAGGTCATAAAGTACCTTGTTTGGAAAACGACTGAAATATTCCTTTCAAAACATATATTTTCAAAAAACGGTATAAATGAATTTTACCAATTGTCTAGTAAATATTAAAAAAAATTTGAAATACATTTTTATGAATCATGTATGTGGATGATAAAGTGGTCACAATAGATACATAAAAACAACCTCGGATAATAAAGAGATTGTAGAATTAATCCTTACCTTGTACTTTTCATTGTTTAAGGGTAGGTTAACCTCCTGTATAATGGTGAAATAATTTTTATTAAATTATTCAAAAACTACATACATTAATATGATATCAAATATGATCTTCTAATATTTTTTTGTCAATAATATTTTAGTATTATCATCGTTTCGTGTGTTTGCTGATTTATTTTCTTTTATATGCTTTGATACATAAGTAATATTTGTTATCGATAGGATGTATCTTATTCATATAGAAAATAATATTAAGTCTTTAAACATTATTTTTAATCGTCAAATTAAAATTATTTTTGAATGGATACGATGGGAAATGAATCTCACTGTGTTTGTAGAGACTGTAATCCGTACGTACGCACAAGCGACAATTTCATTCTTTTGATATTAAAATAATATATCATTGGATGCTATATCATATATAAAGAATAATTATCATGTTATATTATTTATTTACATCAATTATACATCATTATTATACACATCTAAATAATAATGTATTGAATAACAATTACACCACGATGTAGAGATGGTAAGCCATACTTACGGACATATGGTGACATGTCATTCAAAGGACAGACCGAAAAATGAATATGGTTGTACCATATATATAATAACATCACAGTATATATAATTTACTAGAATTATTTTTTATAATGGAAAAAACAAAGAAAGAGGAAGTCGACAAAGAAAGGAACTAGAAATAGTTGATGAAATATTTACCTCTTCTTCAGTTTCTTCCTTTTGATTTGATCAAATGGGCTCTATAGGTTGGATTTATGACTAAAATAATGCATCTAGAATGAAGGGAGGACAGTTGGGGGAGTATTTGGATAGAGGATAGCCCAGAAAAATGGATTTGAATGAGTGAATTATAGATAAGGGGGAGTTTCATTATATAAGAGGGCTGAAGGGCACCTTAAGAAAAGATGTAAATAATATTTTATAATAAAATCATTTTTTGTTTATAATGGATCCAAAATAAATAATTTAAAGTATATGTTTGGAATGGGTCTAAAAACACTCAACAAATATTTTTTAGACAGGTTTGGGTCCCTAAATTAACCTTATCATTTATATTTAACTCTTAGTTAAATAGTTTGACATTTACCATGTCTCTTTGTATTTTTATATAATACGGTTAATAAAAATACTATATACTTCCAAGAGAACCCCAAGTAGTTCATTAATGATACAAATATCATTATATAAGTCTTTTTGTTGAAATTTAGATTTTTAGGAATATAATATCAATTAATAATATAATATTTTTTTAAAAACTCTTTTATGTCAATTTTCACACTATTTGGTATTTTTTTTTCTAAATTCATAACTACCTTATTACATCAAAAAAAATTATTATAACCACCATAAAATGTCATATTAACCTATAAAATTAGTTTAATTCATAAAAAGTCTAAAAATTACATTTATTTGGATATTTATAAAATAAAATATTTTTATATTTCATTAATTAGGTAATTACTGCATCATCATTGTGTCATAAATATATATCATTATTTAATGTCTAAAAATTATAAATAAATTACAATTATGTGGGAAATAATTTTATCTTTCTAATTAATACATATAGTGAAATTTATCTTATGTATAACTCTGTAATAAAAATGGTTTATTTATTAAACTTTCATTTTAACACTTTTAACTTTTCTTTGAATTAAATAATAATAAATGTCCTAATCTAATCCAAGTGGACATAAATGATCATATTTTATTCCTAAGGTTGTTTTTAGACGAATTAAACTTATCCAATAGTATTAGTACCTGTGTTAGGGTAATAATAATATCATTTTTACCGTTAATTACCCTATTTACTTTAAACCGTGGTAAATAAAAATCAAAAGTTACTATTCATCGAAAATTATTTTTATCTTATTGAACCAAATTTTACTTATTGATATCAACCGTGTATCTCGGATTTTTGAAATTCAAATCACAGAAGCGGTAAAATTATGTTTTATTCAAATTTTCAAATGCTTATAAGAGGTAGGTAAAAGAAGGTAAATAGTTTTATAAAATTGTATATATCTAATGTTTTTATAAAATGACTCCAATTAATTGTGTGGAACATATATATGTATTTGTATCTATTTTGATATAAAATAAAATAAAATAACTAATTATTTAAATAAAAAGATGGTTTTAACCAATAACCTAGTGTTTTTCATTATTCATCAAAAAATTGATAGTTTTCAGAAACATACCAAAAATTCACCAAATGCTTATTTTGATATTAAAATTTCAAAAATATAGTATATTTTAGAAAATTTAAATTATATAAATTTCATTTATTAATTTAAAATTAATTACCGTTGTCAAAACCAAAAAGCATATTCTTATGAAATAATAGCCACCAAAATATTGACACTTGTTTTATGTCCAATTTCAAAGTAAAATTACTTCTAATGACCAAACTTGGATTAAAGGGTAAAAATATAATTTAATTATGCTTCCTAAAAATTCAATTGTATAGTTGAACCCTATAAATTATTTTGATTAAAAAATTTGTTTTCAGTTAAAATTTAGTATTTTTCACTATTCACCCAAATATGAAAGTTATCAGAAAAACACCAAAAATTTCTCAAGACTAAATTTTTTATGTCTCAATTCTTTATAGGAAGGTTATTTTGTCAAATATAATATATAAAAGATTCAATTATTGGATTTAAAAGGCTTTTCCATTAAAAGGTGGTAAAAATTCATTTTAAAAAAATACTTCTTTTATCGGAAAAAATTAATTTGTTATTATATTAAGTCTAAAAACTCATAATATTGACTCAAAAATTAAAATTATTATCTAAAATTCAAAATTCAATTAGTACTATTCATAACTGATTTTGAGCAACTAGTTTGGTAAGTCGTGGTGTGATGGAACTCAGTATTGCGTGTATTGCAAGTTATTGTATTACATTGAAGAAATAACGTACTATGAAATAATGGGGTGTTACATTATTCCATCCTTCAATAAATTTCGTCCCCATAATTTGAAATTGTTCTTCGAAAATAAATGGTTAAAAATAGAAAAATACCTTTGTAGAGAACCCACATAGAAAATTGGGTTAATAAAATTTAGTCTTAATAAAAGAGAAAGGGAAATGAAGAATTCACCACCAAATTATGATCTCGATTAAGAGAACATTGGTGGCAATTAGAGACACCTCATTGGAGGAAAAACTAAAATATTTATTGGGTGTGATTGAGGTCATCAATCACAAACATGTTTAAAATTGAGGGGCTCAAAGCCTTCATTCTATGATGATTTAAATATCATCGGCTCAACAAAACATATACAATTAGGTTAAGTCATTTTTGGTTTTAACATCCCTTAACAAAATTTTAAGAATTAATTTCTTAATAGAATAATAGAAAAAAAATATACATATCAAGTAGAGTTCCATCCTTTAACTAATTTCTACCACAAACTCGTTTAATAGTATAAAAGATAATAGAACATAAAAATACACTATTTTTCTTAATCATATATGGTCCCAAAAAATTGAATTTATAATTCATTTATCAGACCGTTTAAAAAATTTAAATTCTACAATTCCTGACATCACGTAGGCCAGTGGTAGGTGATGCAACCTTATCGACCTTCGATTGTGGGTTCAAGTCTCGTGGCCTTTCCAGACGTGACTAGTTGTCACCCGACCTTCAAGTTGCAGTTTTATAAAAAAATACAAAAAAACAATCTTAAAAAATGTTTTTACCTTAATAATAGAATCCAATTCCAAACATAATCCATTCCAACCATTAGTCTTATTCAAAATACTTCTTTCTAAACTCACAGTCCAAAATTTTTAAAGATGAAAAACACAATGAAGATCTTTTTTTCCAAATAATAACATATCAATACCATCATCATGTATTCATTTAAAAGAAGGTAACTCCCTGATTTAACATAAAACCATATTTATTACATTAATTCTCTTTTATTCTTTATATAATACTAGATATATTCCTTATATCCAAAAATTTTGAATACTCCAACAATGATAAAAAAACCATTAATTAGTTCCAAGGTAGTCAATAATATCCAATAGAATTTATCTAAATCAATCATCTCTTTTTAAAAAATAAATAATTCAGTATTAGGACTATTATAAAGTTTTCCCTTTCCTTCAACCATGTATTTACCAAGAACATTAACATGCCATTTAGTCACTTTTCTTGGTACTACTAATCGCAAGTCATTAATGAAATAGTACTGTAGTAAAATCCTTATATACTCTATAGCTCTTATAATATGTAAATCATTAATACAATACTCAAATGAAACCATAGATTAATAACTACATAAGAACTATTAATAATTCCACTTCATCTTTGGTAGTATCCTAACTTGATTATTATCCAATAGAAGCATTTGGGGTATACTCTGATTATATGGACATTGATTCGTGTAGTGTCCCAACTCCTTACAAGTGAAGCATTGTACATTGGAAGAATTTTCTCAGTCTTGCAATCATGTACATTGTGTTCTTTTCCTCCATACTTAAAATGAACTCACATTCCCTTGAAGCATTTACCAAGGTGATTATTTCCACAGTTTTCACATTTGGGAACATCATTCTTTTGCTTATTTCATTTATCCTTCTTTCTCTCTACAATATGTTTCTTCTCTTCCTTCCCTTTAAAGACATATGACTCAAAAAAATCATTACTTATCTTATTTACACCTGATACTAATTCTTCATATGATGATAATACGTGGGAGAGTATTTTATTTCAAAATGATGGCTTAAAAACATGAAAGATATGATCTTTCTTACTATATGGATCATGCGTATTTCTGGAGGTCTCATTCAATCTACTATGAACCATTTCTAAACAATGGCATAAAGTAGATTAGTTTATGAATCGAAATACATAATTCCAAACTTGTATAATACTTAACATAAATTGAGAAGTTTATGGATATAATCTATAATCATAAAAAATATCTTACTTGAGAAAGTATATACTCATAAACCCTTCATAATGGTTTATAAAGAAAATGGAAATTATCCTAAGCATATCTCCCAAGAGTGTCATAACCATGACTGCAGCAAGGTCCATTGTCATGCACCTGTTCCTGTTCGAGTGTTGCTCAATGCGGTGATTTTGGGTTTTACCCCTAGGTACATCTGTGCCAGAGCCGCCACTACCTGCTCGTATCCAGACATGGATGTATTGTTTGGAAAACTCACAAAATCTCAACATTATCAAAATTCTAGGAATTTCTTCTATACAAATCCTCAAAGTCTATCTTATGATAATGTTCTCTAAACCTAGTTTATCAAAATCTATTTTATGAGGACTGTATTAAACTTCCTATGATACCAACTGTAATTCCCCAACCCTAGTTACCTAGAGTCACTACATTATTACATAACATTGTCAAGATCACAAGGAAATCATGTCTCAAATGACCGATCATTTTAGTATTATTAGAACAATATTCATACATAAGTTTAACTTTACAACTTGAAACGAAATACCAGATTAATATATTCCATTAGAAACATCCATGCCTCCTAGATTATGACAACAAGTTACTCATAACTAACTTCTTCATGTCCTGGTAAAATGAAACATATGAAAGGGGTGAGCTCAAATTCTTAGTAAGGGTAAGCAATACAGTATAAGATGACATAAATACTAAGCATGGTGAATAATTGAAACCACATGACTTTACCAATAATAAACATGAAAACTTTTATGGAAGGAATATGAGCTGAGTAAATAATTCCATAATAAAACATAATCATGAGTATTCTACTATTATAATGACCAAATGAACCATTTATATTATTTTCATAGTGAGGGAATGTATAATTTTGGACATTCTGAAAAAGATTGTCAACACCTCGGCCAAGACATCTGAAAATGATTAAGGCCTCAGCCAAAACAATATATCAAAATGGGAAAGGCCTCAGCGAATTCCACATCTAGTTGTCTTATGATTCCTACCGATGCATCGAGGAGCTATAGTGGGATCCACTCGTCACTTACTATGTACAATACATTCATCATATTAAAAGGGTGCAATATAACAAAAACATTCATATTAAAACTAGCATAAAAAATGTCAATAATTTATCCATAAACTAATAATGGTATAAAAATAACACATCCATAGTCAAAAATATCGCAAAACCTTCAATTCAATATGGATTATTTGTATCATAATTAATCGACTTTAGATAAGTATAAAATAAATCAATAGATGATGAGATAGATGAAATTAAAACTATTAAAGAGAAATATCTCATTCATTTTTTAAAATCATTTAAAGTTACATAATTCTAAAGGAAAAAATTTATTTTGAAAATATTATTATAAGCTTGTAAGGGAATATTTTATGATTTCATAATGGCAGAGAATAACTGCACCCGCCGTGTAAGTTAAAAAAACATTATTCCCTTAATTTTGTTGAAAATGTCATAAAGTAACTTGTTTGGAAAAAAACAGAAAGATTCCTTTAAAAAAATATATGTTCAAATAAGGGTATAAATGATTTTAAATCTTTTTCTATTAAATAATAAATTTTTTTTGAAATAAATTTTTAAGAAAAAAGGATGTGGGTGATAAAGAGGTCCCAGTAGATACTTACGTGTAAACAACCTTGGATAATAAAGAAATTGTAGAATTAACCCTTACCTTGTACTTTTCCATGGAGGAGGGTAGGTTAATCTCTTGTATAATGGTGAAATAATTTTTATTAAATTATTCAAGAACTATATACATTAATATTATATCATATGTGATATTCTAATATTTCTTTGTTAATGATATTTTTTTTATTATCGTCGTTTCAGGTGTTAACTGATTCGTTTTCCTTTATATGCCTTGTTACGTAAGTAATGTTTTTTATGGATATTATGTGTATTATTAATATTCAGAATGATATTAAGTCTCCAAAAATTATTTTTAATCATCAAATGAAAATTATTCTTGAATGGATACGGTGAGGAATGAATATCATCGTGTTTGTGGAGATAGTAATCCGTAGGTACACACGAGCGACAATTTCATTCTTTTGATATTAAAATAATATATAATTGGATGGTATATCATATATAATGAATCATTATTATGTTATATTTATTATTTACAACAATTATAAATCATTATTATATCCATCAAAAAATTAATTAATTGAATAACAACTACACCACAATGTGAAGACAGTAAGCTGTACATACACACGTATGGTGACATGTCATTCAAAGTATGGATAGAATAATGAATATGGTTGTACCGTATTTATAATAGCATAAAAATATATAGAAGATACTGGATTTATTATTTTATAATAGAAACACCAAAGACAGAGGAAGTGGAAGAAGAAAGGAACATGAAAGAGGTGATGAAATTTTACTTATTCTTCGGGTTCTTCATTTTGATTTGATAAAAAAGAATCCTTAGGTTTGCTTTATGTCTAAAAGAAACCCTCTAGGATGAATGGATGATAGTTGGGAGGATATGTTGGTAGAGTTTGGCCGAGCCAAATGGATTTGAAGGTGTGAATTAGAGATAAGGGAGAGTTCCCTTTTATAAGAGGGGTGAAAGGCACCTTAGGAAAAGATAGAAATATTATTTTATAATAAGATAATTTTTAGTTTCTAATGGCTCCAAAATGAAAATATTAAATTCTAAGGTGGGTATAGGTCGCAAACCTATCAAAAGAATACATTTTAGACTGGTTTGGGTCACTATATTAACCTTATCTTTTATATTTAACTCTTAGTTAAATAGTGTGACATTTACCGTGTCTCTTTGTATTTTTATATTATATGGTTAATAAACTTACTATATAATTCTAATTGAACCTAAATAGGTTAATTAATGATGAAAATATCATTATATAAGTCTTTTGGCCAAACCATAGATTTTTAAGAATATAATATCAATTAATAATATAATATTTGTTTCAAATACAGTTGTATGTAAATTTTGACACTATTTGGTATTTTGTTTTTTCTAAATTTATAAAATCATTACTACATCGAAAAAAGTTCATCTAAAAAACTATAATATGTCATATTAACCCATAAAATTAGTGTAAATCATTAAAAGTCTAAAATTACATATATTTGATATTTATAATATCAATTATTTTAATATTTCATTAATTAGGTAATTACTACATCATTATTGTGTACTAATTAAATTTAATTATTTAAGGTCAAAAAAATATAAATAAACTACCATTATGTAGGAAATATTTTTATATTTCTAATGAATACTTATAGTCGAATTTATCTTATGTATAACCCCATATTAAAAATGGTTTAGTTATTAAATGTTGATTTTAACACTTTTAACTCTTCTTTGAATTAAATAATAATAAATGTCCTAATCTAATCCAAGGGGACCTAAAGGATCATATTGTATTCCTATGTTTGTATTTGGTCGAATTACACTAATCCAATAGATTTAGGACATGTGTTATGGTAATAATAATATCATTTTTATCTATAATTACCATATAAACTTTTAACTGTGGTAAATAAAAGTCCAAAGTTACTATTCACCAAAAATTATTTTTATCTAATTGAACCACATTATACTTACTAATATCAACCGTGTCTCTTGGATCTTTAAAATTCAATTCCTATAAGCTGTAAAATTATGTTTTATTTAGATTTGCAAATGCTCCTAGGAGGTGGGTAAAGGACGGTAAATAGTTCAATAAAATTTTATATATCTAAACTTATTATAAAATAACTCCAATAAATTAAGTTGAAAATATATATTTATTATGTATCTATTCTGACCTAAAATAAATTAAATTAAAATAACTAATTATTTAAATAAAATTCCTGTTTTAACCAATAACGTAGTGTAATTCACTATTCATAAAAAATTGAATGTTTTCAGAAACATAACAAAAATTCACCCTAAGATTATTTTGTTATAAGAAATTAAAAAATGAAGCCTATTTAACCAAATTTAAAATATATAAATTTCATTTATTAAATTTAAATTAATTCCCACTGTCAAAACCAAAAAGCATATTTTTAAGAAATAATAACTACCAAACGATTGACACTTATTTTATGTCCAATATCAAAATGAAATTACGTCCAATTACCAAAAATTGGATTAAATGGTAAAAATATAATTTAATTATTCCTCCAAACCATTCAAATGTATAGTTGAACATTATAAATTATTTTGATTAAAAAGGATGTTTTCTATTAAAATTTAGTATTTTTCATTTTTTACCCAAATATTAAAGTTATCAGAAAAACACAAAAAATTTATCAAAACTAAATTTTTATGTCCCAATTATAATGAAGAAGTTTATTTTGTCATATTTAATATATAAATGTTTCAAATATTTGATTTGAAAAGGGTTTTCCATTAAAAAGCAGTAAAATTGCATTTTAAAAAATAATACTTCTTTTATCTGAAAAATGATTTTTTTCTTATATTTGGTATAAGAAAATAATAATGTGGATTCTAAAATTATAAGGATTATATAAATTTAAAAGTTCAGTTAATACTATTTGAAACTGCTTTTGAATGGCTATTTTTGTAAGTCGTGGTGCGCTTTAACTCAATGTTACCTGTAGTGCAAGTAATTGAATTACATTGAAGAAATAACATACTATGAAATCATGGGGTGTTACATGGATGGGGTATATTTTACAATAGTATGAGTAAAATTATACTAGTAAACAAAAAATAATATCAATGAGGGAAATTCTATTGAACTGTATAAAGTTATAAAGTAAATTTATAACTAATGTTATGTAATATTAATGAATGTTAAAAATTGGTAGATAAATTAATTTATTAATAGGAAAAAGATTATGATCAATTTTGGTTATTATTAGAATAGAAATTTAATTTGAATAACACATTATAGGTAATATTTGGTTAAAGGAGTGATTAAATTGGAACCTGAACATGAATGATCCGAATAATAATTTGATATATAGGGAGTGTAATTGATGAAATAAAACTAAATTATCCACGAATAAATACATATTACTTAAAGATAACAAGTTACAATGTAACATACTAAGTAAATTAAGAATAAGTTATTTTTAAATTAATTAATATTTTTAATTAAATATTAATTTTACTTTAAAAGGGTTGTTATGTTCGATAGTGTACCCGATATGCAACAACGGGTTTCTTTGGAATCTTACATTGCACACTAATAATATAATATTATTATTTTAAATGGTAGTTAACTCCTAGCCCTTGTATTGCGGTAATGAATGAAACTAACTAAAATATGATTATACATGATTGTTAAATGTATTTACATTATCCAATAAAAAGTTAGAGGCCTAAAATGTGAATGAATCAAATTTTAAGCATAATTTACATTAAAAGGCCGATTTATCACCTTCTAATGGAGAACCCTATTTAAATATAGTTTTGTTCACTTTAATTCATTCTAATTGACCAAATAAAATACTTCTTTAGACTGGGGACATCAAATTTTACTTTGGGTAATTTTTTGGTATTCTTCTGATAAAGTCTATTTTTATTGAATAGTGAAAAATATTGTATTTTAATTCAAAAGTGCCTTTTAATCTAATTTACTTATATGGTTATATTATCTTTTTATGTGGGTTTAAAGTGATATTAAAATATATTTTTACCATTTAATTCAATTTTGGTCATTATAATTAATTTCACTTTGAAATTCGACATTAAAAAGTATCAATCTTTTGATAGTAATTGTTTCTTAAAAACACGCTATTTGTTTTAACAATGGGAATTGATTTTAAAATTAGTTAATGCCACTTCTATGTTTTAAATTCATATAAAATAGACATCATTTTTTAATTCTAAATATCAAATATATCATAGGCTGATGTTTTGGTATTTTTATAAAAACGTCATTTTTTGATGAATAGTAAAACCACTTAGTGGTAGTTAAAAATCTGAGTTTTTCATTTAAATGAAAAATTACCACTTCTGTGAATTGAATTTGAAAAATACAACATACATGGTTGTTATCAAGAAGTAAAAAGTTGTTCATTAAGAGGAAAATAATTTTTTTTCAATAGTAACTTTTATCTTTTATTTACCACGGTTAAATGTAAATAGGGTAATTCAAGGTTTAAAGAATATTATAATAAATCCAAATTACCTTACCATTTGTCCAAAACTTATTGGTTGTGTCATTTACGACCATGGGAATCTTTGGGTCGATTTTGGGACCCCACCAAGCCACTTGGGAGTGATAATGACAATTTAGATTAATTAATTTAATGTAAAGTCATAATTGACATTAACGAAAATATTTTAGTAATTAATTTTTATAAGGTGTTATATATGTCCTATTTTAGACTATAAATATTATTTGGAAATATAAATAGTCTTCCAATATCATGGTATTTTTTTCTATAATTTTTAGACATCATATAAAATAAATTATTTATGACACAATAATGATGCAGTATTTACCTCATTAATAAATCATTTAACTAAATAAGATTATAATGATTAAAATATTATAAAAAACATTTCCAATTCTGATTGGATGATTTTTTTAGACCATGAATCATCTTATATTTGACTATAATGATTTTGGGACCAATAGAAACCGAATATAAGTATATTATAAAATAATAATTTCACATTTTCTAAAGAGTCCCTCCTCTCCCTTAAAAAAGGAGACAACTTCTATCCAATTACATACAACTCTAAAGACATTTAGCTAGTCCAAAATCTACCCAATTCAGATCCCTAAATCATTATACTCCCCCTAGAAGCCTTACCTTAGGCACAAGGCACTTCAAGAAGTCCTTTTGGTTCAAACAAAGAAGTTACCCAAATTAAAGGTAACAGTTTCTCTTAAAAAAATTTCATTTATTTTACTTCTCCAACCCCTAAAAACTTTTTATTTCGTTATTTTGTAACAAAAACAGTATCCAAAATATACTAGGATGTTTTTATAAGAAGGATTCGAATTACACTTACTCACACCTCCATCTAATGGATGAAGAACATAATGTTTCTGTGGATGGAAAACTAACGCCTCACGAAACGATGATTGTTCAATTACATCTTACCACCACTCATGGTGTCCATTATGATGGAACTATATTTATATATGATATATATTATTTTTATTATTGAATTATGATTCTCTACTTCCCAATTATATGAATCTTTTATGGTTTCCATTGTTGGTAAATACGATAATCTCATTTGAGGAAGTGCGGACTACCGCCCCCTTAAAGTGATGTGACTCATTAATGCCTTATATGGGAGGTATAAAGGATAGTGTTAATGATATTATATATGATATCATACGTGAATTATAATATAACTACGTATCATTATGTTTTATTTCCATTAAAATAAGAAATATAAATGAAAGTAGCGTTTATGCGTATGTATGGCTTACCGTCTCCCTGACCGATGCATTTCATTTCATATCTCTAAATGTTATGTAAAATTATAAATACATGTATATACATGATATATATATAATATATATGATATCTAAATCATGAATATCATTTTAGATATAATGGAATATTTATCACATGGACAACTTGTAAATATAAGGTGTTCATTTTTGACTCAAGTGCTAAATATCGACAAAATGAATGTTATTAACTTAAATGATTACATAATGTTTATAACATGGAAATAAGTGATATAAAAAGAATAATAAACTTGAAAAAAGTTCTTAATCAAGTACAAATTAACTTTAGTTTATTATTCAGGATATTAAAGAATTATCGTATCAAGTCAGACACGAGGTAAGGGCCTTCGTATCAACTTCCATTCATTGAGGCATATTTTGTTTTAATACACGAATTTTTTTGTACACTGTATAAACACCCTTGAAATTTCAAAGATAATATTTTACTATGAAGCATTTTACTAAACAATAAAAAAGTAATGCTTCTTTTAAAATAAGTAGTGACAATGACCTTTTCCGCCGCCACAAGTATTATTTGATCTTTAGCTTCCTCAACAAGTCGTAATGTTTTTTTAATGAAAATAAATACCATATACTCTTTTACGTATTATTGGTATTGAAAATGGTTTTGAAAATGTATTTTTTATTTCAATATATTTTAGTGATATATTGTGATTGAAATGTGGAAATTTTTCCTTTCCTTTATATTTTTTGTATGTGATATGATTTTATATTGGTACTTAGAAATTTGATGGATGGTTATGTGATAAACCAAATGATGGGTGGTGCTGTGAATACCAGGATGGGTGGTTACGTTATAATATCCAATGCATTGGGTATAGAAGTTGGTCGTATGGCTACTCCATTTTGTGATATGTTTGGAAGTCGACTGTATGGTTATCCCATTTATGTATGTTTATGTCCCAAGTTACCTTTATATGTTATGTGTTCTTTTTATGGGTCTTCTGGTAATATTTTTGTTACAAAATGGTATGTAATTTTCTTCTATTCGATGAAGAGTATTTACTAATTCATAAAGGTGAAAAGTATTACTTATGTTAAATTATTAATGGTTTACTTGTTTTTTTGAATAACTAACAGTTTTACTTCTTTGTGTATCCCTTATTGAGATTTTTATGCTAATCCCATGTTTTTGAAATGTTCTTCACATGACATAATGTGGAATAGTGTCATGGATGGGATCAAGGAAAGTTCATGATGTCTTAAACATGGAACTAGACATGACTCTTTTTTTCAAGAGTTCATGTTTTGTAAAAAAATTGATACTGGGTGGAAGTGTCTTCATTGTAATATTTGTTGAAATGTAATAGTTATGACCTAATTCACTAAAAATATAAAACGAAAAAGATCCTCAATGTGAATTATTCATTTAATTCAATATTATATAATGTTTAAGGTCGGGTATTTATAGTTGGTATAATAGGTCAGTTTAGATATCTTTAGGTGTTAGGATATTGTTAAATTAATATCCATAAAGTAATTTATGTTAATATTGAAATCATGTAGCATTTACAGATTACCATGTTGCTTCGACTAAGATATTTCGGTGTTCAGAAAGGTTTTCCGTAGACGAAACACGGCACCTATGGTGGGATGACATCAAAAGGAAGAATACTTCCAAATCCGCAACCTGAGATGGTCGGAATCAGAACTGGACAGTTTGTTGCAATGATGGAACAACAGAATCAGGCTATAAATGGTGGGGGTATTCATGCATGAGATCATCCAAATCAACCGTAGAGTAACATGTCAGTAGTGGATCATTTCATGAGGAAATATCCCCCATCATTCAGAGGATCATCTAACCCTGTGCTAGAAGAAGGGTGGATTAAAGCACTGGAAAAGATTTTCAATGTTATGGGATGTTCAGAACATCAAAAGGTTAGTCTCGTTGTTTACCGTTTTGAAGGTGATGCTGATCAGTGGTGTTCGATGGTGAAAAATATTAGGTATAGTGAGGCGATTGATGCTCTTATTTGTGATGAATTCAAATGTATGTTTCTTGAGAAATATTTTCCTAAGGTGGTTCATATTATAATGGAAAAACAATTCTTGTAATTGAGGCTGGAGGATGACTCAGTGGCCGTTTATAAAGCAAACTTCACTCGACTGGCAAGGTATGCACAAAATTTCATCCAAGATTTTGATATTAAGATAAATAGATTTTACTCAAGACTAAATCCACGATATCGAAGAGAATTAGCCTCTGATGAGTTAAAAAGTTATGAAAAATGTGTTTGATGCGCGAGGAAGGTGGAAATGGAGTTTGTCGATGATCACGTTTTCTTTGACAAACAACAAGAATAAGAGGACCAGTTAGAAGGAAAAGGAGAAGAATTCTTCAAAGAAGCCTGGAGGTAAGAAAACTAAATATCCAACTTGTGAGAATTGTGGTAAAATGAATCCTGGAGAATGTTTATCGAAGTCTAGAAAGTGCTTCCGGTGTTGTCACGACCCGTCCTCGGGGCCCGTGCCGTGACTACCCCAAGCCCGCCTTCCATAGGCCAGGGGCTGGCGACTAGCACCAAAGGCGTAAAATCCCGATAACTGGGAAGGCATTGCCTTTATAAAAGAAAACAAGCACCACAGAGTACAAGCGGAAGTAAAAACACTAAGTACAAAAGAAGAACTGAAAAGTAAAAGGGGCCGGAAATACAAGCCCAACTGTAAAGTACAACTCGAAAGGGAAAACAGCGACTGAAAAGTAAATCTGCTACGCTGAGATGTCCACTGGAAATCCCACCTGAAGGGTGGGTACAGATAGCTCCTCTGCTCCTCGGGTCCCGCCGTCTGCTCCGAGTATGTCCTGTCCAGTGGTCTGCCTCCGGGTACCGCCTCGTCGTGTAGTCCACCTCCAGGTACTGTCTAGTCCTCGAACATTCGGCTTCCATCAGCACTGTCCGTCGTCTGCAACCAACACAACGAGGTGCGGGCATAGCCCGTGCAGGGGTGAGTATAACGATACTCAGTAGGGACCCCGAGACCCTCAAGGTCTCACTAAACCAACAAGGATAACCACAAAAAAGATCTCAACAGATAACTTCTACTTAGGTATATGCCCATACATATACCTAAGTTATCGAGTAACCCATCTCAATCATGAGGAAACACAAGAATTGTGAAATCAACGGATAACCACTACCCGGGTATATGCCCATACATATACCAAAGTTAGCAAGTGACCCATCTCAATCATGAGGTAAACACAAGGTCAAAAGTCTCAGCTCAAACCAGGATTTTCATTATCGAAACCGTAACTGCTGAAGAGCTCCGTCTCTAGAGTGTACAGTGGTCCTGTCACGACTCCGAGGCTGCCGCTCACTAACCTAGGACTGCTGAAGTACTCCTCCTGTCGAGTACTGCGGGTTTGCGGCCAACTACCTGGCGCTCCGTCCGCTGAGGGTCTGTCGCCAAATACCGGGCGCTACCCAGATAGCCTACTGAGGTACTCCTCCTGTCGAGAACCGCGGGTCTACTGCCAACTACCAGGCGCTCCGTCCGCCGTGGGTCTGCCGCCAAGTACCGGGCGCTCCGTCCACTGGGCTAGTCGACTCACTCCAAGTCGAGTCGGTCAAGCAGTCGTCAGGTCTCAGCCGGCTACACGGTCTCCGTACTCTGCACGCTCGTCTCCGGGAGGGTCCGCTCCACGAGCTACTGGTCGATACTCCAAGTATCACAAAGTCCCACGAAGAAGTGTCTCAAAGGTCCGTCTCGTCACAGGGGTCTCAACGCAACAGACGGCGCGTCGATCGGACGCCCGGTCTGTGAGTTATTAACCTTTTCGTTCCAGGGGCCCGGTTGGTTTCGAGTGCGAACCAATCCCGGCCATATCTCAACTGTACCCCGAACTCCCATAGGGTATACTCATAGGGACCGTTTCTCATCGTGATCATCAACGCCGCTGACGGCTCGTCAAGCGGACGTCCTGTCTGAAGGATAACAGCTTTTCCGTTCCAGGGGCCCGGTTGGATTTCGGTGCGATCCAACCCGGCCACTATCCAACTGCATCCAAAACTCGGGCGGAGGATGCCAAAAGTTCCGTATCGTCAACAGGAAGTCAAAGCAACAGACGGCGCGTCGATCGGACGCCCGGTCTGAGAGTTATTGGCATATTCGTCTTTCGGGCCCGGTTGGTTTTTAAGGAAAAACCAACCCGACCGTACTCCACCTGCGTCCAAACCTCGGGCGGAGGATGCCAAAAGATCCGTCTCACTAAGAGGAACACAACGCGACTGACGACACGTCAATCGGACGTCCGTAGCTCAAGATATTAGCGTTTCCGCTCCGAAGGCCCGGTTGGTTTCGTGAACGAACCAACCCGGCCGAACTCAAAGTAACCCGAAACCTTGAGTGCGATATACCGAAACGACCGTCTCGATCCGAGGATCGCGTTGCCGCTGACGGTTCGTCATTCGGAGGTCCGAGGCTCAAGTTATGAGCCAAAAACCAAATCAGGTTCGAAACGGGGGGTCCGGGTCCGGGCCGACCCGGCCCGACCCCCCCTGGGCGGCGCGGTGGCCGGCGGCGGCGGCCGGCGGCGGCGGACGGCGGCGGCGCGGTGGCCGGCGGCGGCGCGCGGCGGCGGCGGGCGGCGGCGCGGCGGGCCGCGGTGGCGGCGGCGGCGGACCGCGCTGGCGGCGGCGGCGGGCCGCGCTGGCGGCGACGGGGAGCCGCACGCGGGGGGCTTGATTGCCCCCGCTTTCTCCTGGCGGCGCGGCTTAGCCGCGCCGTTTTAAAAAAAACCGCCCCCCTCACATGAGGGGGGCCTGCTTGAGTGGATCCGAGGGGGCAGCCGGCCCCCTCCCTTCAAAATAAAACCGCCCCCCTCACATGAGGGGGGCCTGCTTATGCGGATCCGAGGGGGCAGCCGGCCCCCTCCCTTTAAATTAAAACCGCCCCCCTCTTTAAGAGGGGGGTTTTGCCAGTTGGCCGGGGAATTAATTCCCCGGTTCCGGCCGGCCAGCCGGCCGGCCGGTTTTTCTCCAACGGGACCGGAAATTTCCGGTCCCCTTCGGCTTCCGACGCCGGCGGCCCGGCCGCCGGTCTTATCTTCTGCCGCGGCCCGGAACCGGCCGCGGTCTCTTCGTCCCGCCGCGGCCCGGAACCGGCCGCGGCGTTCGTCGTCCGGCGCGGTGCGACGGCACTGCGCCCCTTGCCGTGCTTTGATAATCATCCAACGCGGCGCGACGGCGTCGCGTTTCTGTTGTTTCTACCATGGAGCGTGCGACGACATCGCGTAGATATTTGCACGTTCATCCGCGTGGTGTGACAGCACCACGCCACTTGCTTCCTTCCGCAAGATAAAAATCAACATAAACGTTGGAGGGGGGGGTTCGGCCGTGTTCATGCGGTCCGGCCCCCCTCACGTTAAATAAAACTCATCATGAACATTTCAAGCCTCATGTTAGACATGCCAGATCCATGTTCAAGAAATGGAATAATTTAAGAATGAAACAACAATCCCCTACCTCGGGTTTAAGATTCGAAGAAATGATTACGCTCCGCGGAAGACGGCGTCGCGGAGGTCGGGCGTCGCGGTCGACGTTCGTCAAATCCGTTGACGAAGAGTTATGCCTGAAAAGACACGTCGCTCGGATCTTCAATTGCCGACGAAGGAGGTTCGGGGGGAAGAAGAGGTTTGAGGATACCGGGTCGCCGAGTCGATGATCCTTGACGAAGAGTTGTCGTTCTTCGTTGAGGATGAAGACGTTCTTCGTTCTTCGTTGAGTTTGAAGAAGAAGAGGAGAAAAGCTTCCAAAGCTCCCAAGAAATCCTCCCAAGGGTAAAAGAAACTCCTAGAATAATATAAGCTTTAACTTATATTATTTCACAACTTAACCACAAGAATTTCAAAGGTTTGAAATTCAAAATGGATAACTCCAAAATTAACTTACTTATTTAATATACATGAATTGTATAATTAAATATAAGTTAACTTGTCAAGCTATTAAGAGGGAGAGTGGGGAGTTGAAAAGGTGGAGGTTCGTGTGGGCCCCACCACACTTAATCCTCCCAAGGGAGGTTAAGTGGGTGTGGGTCCCACTTCCAACCACCTTTGATAGGATTTAACTTGATGAAATAAAATTGTTCTTCACAATTTTATTTAACTCAATCTAAAAACCCCAAAACGTAACTTTCAACCCACAACAAACGCAACTCCCGAAAAGGTCTCTTTAAGCGAATATCGGCGCTGCGAGTTCATCGGTGCCCTCGGATTTCAATTCCGAGCACCGGATCAAAAGTTAGGAATTCCCGCTCGTTCGTTCACTGAACGTACCCGAGCCAATCTTCGGAAATTAATTCCGGGCACTCCGGGCCTCGGAATCAGGTGCCGTCTGAAACCGCGCTCTTGTAAAATTCTAAAGAAAATTAAGAAAAAATTTCCCTTGAATTTTACGGGTCTTTACATTACTCCCACCTCAGGGCTTTACGTCCCCGTAAAGCTTCAACTCACACTAAAGGGAAATAAAAAAAAAGTACTGAGCACGCAACTGAGTTTTACGCTCCCATATGCTCACTTGAAGATCTCGTGCTACCCGGTGCGACTGAGGTGATAGGGTCAAGCGGTAAACCTCCTCGCCTACCCTGCTGAAGATCAAAAGGGTCCATCGCACTTCGGAGATAACATGCCGCCTCGGCGACATCTCCGAAACCTCATCGGGGTGAGACCGTATAAGAACGTGTTCATCACCCTCGAACTCAAGAGGTTTCCCTTTTTAGAACTGAAACTAAAAACTCCTGCTGCCACAAGGGTAGGGTTGACCAACTCAAGAGTGATCGGTCACACCCTCTTATGCCTGAGTTTAACATGTGCTGCCCAGGGTTTCCTTTTCGCCGACCAAGGAAAACCCATTCCGACGTTTGCCTAAAACAGTCAACCGGGGTATGATTTGTGAATCAAAACCATACCCAGATCAACGTCGTAAGGCCTCTACGCTGCCACCAAGAGATTCCGACCGAAACTCTCGCCTCGAGGTCAAATCACACCGTCGGCGTAAGCGTGATTATCGAGTCTCCTCCCAAAGGTATCTCCAGACGTGAGGGTCAAGTCTACGGCTTACCCAGAACCTCTAGGTCTGGGACATGATTCGTGGAATGGTAGAATGATTGGTTCTTATGTCTATAGATATGGCAGCTCGTAGTAGACATAAATCGTACCCCGAACCATTCTTAGAGTTCTTGGGTCACACTCCTTGACCGAAATGCAGCTATTCTCCTCCCCAACCCTCCTGCTCCCTGAGCCTGACGGGGACTACTAAGTCGGGTGGTCGTAACATGTCGAAATGTACACCACCACATGCTGCTCTCAAAGCTCCGCTTCCACGTCTGCTACCCTGCAGATTCATCTGTCCTTAGTACATCCTCCTCCTGAAACATTTTACACGCCCGAGTCTCTGAGACTGGCGCTAGTTTCCTGCCTTCCACTGCTAACGTTCACAACCACAAAGGTTCTCTCTAGCATCCTAACATAGGTAGGAATGCATAGAGGAAAAGTAAAGGTTCGGATGTCCTTTAGACACACTTCGCTCAGAAGTTCGAGTCTAAAGAACTGATCACAACGTAACCAACGAGTACCAAGATTGATTGGTAAGCCACGTTGAGTGCTCTGCTTCCGACATGTCGTACTGTCGAAGCTGTATTAGCTCCAGAAAACTCACAACCACCTCCTCAAGCCAGTCCTCAGCCGCCTACGAGTCAGGCTCACTTCGAAACTTGAGGGATATCTGATGCTAAAACATATGTAAGGCACTAAGCCTGTGAGTCTCTGCTACCGGTACCGCCGGGTAGTGTCTGCTGACCAACTGGTAGTGACATAGCTGGCGCTCTACCCGTAGGTACTATCCCAGGTATCGGTTCGCGTACCGAAGCCTCATTACTATAAGGACCAACCTCATGGTCACTCACTGGAAACACCAGGAGTTAAGATCATCATCCTTTCTACTAGTATCAAAGCTAGGCGTAGAACTCTAGCAATCGCCTCCATCCAGTCCACTGCTGCCTGGGAAATCTGTCTCGCCTCGAATCCTCAGAGGCCTCTACTGCTGGAACTCGTGCATCGCGCTCTGCTAGCGTGCACCGTCAGCTAGTGGCATCTGCTGCCTAACGGGTGGTGGTGCTGCTGGTACACCACCCGAAGGTGCCAACACTGAAAAAGGGCCCTGCACCGGAGTCTCGCTGCTCGGTGGGCCATTCTGAAAGAAACAACGTAACACGATCATGCGATTATACCTGGTGAGCTGACCTGGTTTGAGCTGTTTTAAGGGGAAAAAACCTTTGAAAACACACACGCAATCAGTGTTTTCGTGCACAAAGTCAGAAATCAGTTGTCAGGGTCCTGGTGTATGGATACGTCGGCCGCCCGCACCAACACTGGACTCCCTGAACTGAAAACCACACTCGGTACTCTCAACACTATTGCTTCACAGAAAGAAACATCAGAGTCATAAGTTCTGCGGTAGAACCGAACTCCTCTGATACCAATTTGTCACGACCCGTCCTCGGGGCCCGTGCCGTGACTACCCCAAGCCCGCCTTCCATAGGCCAGGGGCTGGCGACTAGCACCAAAGGCGTAAAATCCCGATAACTGGGAAGGCATTGCCTTTATAAAAGAAAACAAGCACCACAGAGTACAAGCGGAAGTAAAAACACTAAGTACAAAAGAAGAACTGAAAAGTAAAAAGGGGCCGGAAATACAAGCCCAACTGTAAAGTACAACTCGAAAGGGAAAACAGCGACTGAAAAGTAAATCTGCTACGCTGAGATGTCCACTGGAAATCCCACCTGAAGGGTGGGTACAGATAGCTCCTCTGCTCCTCGGGTCCCGCCGTCTGCTCCGAGTATGTCCTGTCCAGTGGTCTGCCTCCGGGTACCGCCTCGTCGTGTAGTCCACCTCCAGGTACTGTCTAGTCCTCGAACATTCGGCTTCCATCAGCACTGTCCGTCGTCTGCAACCAACACAACGAGGTGCGGGCATAGCCCGTGCAGGGGTGAGTATAACGATACTCAGTAGGGACCCCGAGACCCTCAAGGTCTCACTAAACCAACAAGGATAACCACAAAAAAGATCTCAACAGATAACTTCTACTTAGGTATATGCCCATACATATACCTAAGTTATCGAGTAACCCATCTCAATCATGAGGAAACACAAGAATTGTGAAATCAACGGATAACCACTACCCGGGTATATGCCCATACATATACCAAAGTTAGCAAGTGACCCATCTCAATCATGAGGTAAACACAAGGTCAAAAGTCTCAGCTCAAACCAGGATTTTCATTATCGAAACCGTAACTGCTGAAGAGCTCCGTCTCTAGAGTGTACAGTGGTCCTGTCACGACTCCGAGGCTGCCGCTCACTAACCTAGGACTGCTGAAGTACTCCTCCTGTCGAGTACTACGGGTTTGCGGCCAACTACCTGGCGCTCCGTCCGCTGAGGGTCTGTCGCCAAATACCGGGCGCTACCCAGATAGCCTACTGAGGTACTCCTCCTGTCGAGTACCGCGGGTCTACTGCCAACTACCAGGCGCTCCGTCCGCCGTGGGTCTGCCGCCAAGTACCGGGCGCTCCGTCCACTGGGCTAGTCGACTCACTCCAAGTCGAGTCGGTCAAGCAGTCGTCAGGTCTCAGCCGGCTACACGGTCTCCGTACTCTGCACGCTCGTCTCCGGGAGGGTCCGCTCCACGAGCTACTGGTCGATACTCCAAGTATCACAAAGTCCCACGAAGAAGTGTCTCAAAGGTCCGTCTCGTCACAGGGGTCTCAACGCAACAGACGGCGCGTCGATCGGACGCCCGGTCTGTGAGTTATTAACCTTTTCGTTCCAGGGGCCCGGTTGGTTTCGAGTGCGAACCAATCCCGGCCGTATCTCAACTGTACCCCGAACTCCCATAGGGTATACTCATAGGGACCGTTTCTCATCGTGATCATCAACGCCGCTGACGGCTCGTCAAGCGGACGTCCTGTCTGAAGGATAACAGCTTTTCCGTTCCAGGGGCCCGGTTGGATTTCGGTGCGATCCAACCCGGCCACTATCCAACTGCATCCAAAACTCGGGCGGAGGATGCCAAAAGTTCCGTATCGTCAACAGGAAGTCAAAGCAACAGACGGCGCGTCGATCGGACGCCCGGTCTGAGAGTTATTGGCATATTCGTCTTTCGGGCCCGGTTGGTTTTTAAGGAAAAACCAACCCGACCGTACTCCACCTGCGTCCAAACCTCGGGCGGAGGATGCCAAAAGATCCGTCTCACTAAGAGGAACACAACGCGACTGACGACACGTCAATCGGACGTCCGTAGCTCAAGATATTAGCGTTTCCGCTCCGAAGGCCCGGTTGGTTTCGTGAACGAACCAACCCGGCCGAACTCAAAGTAACCCGAAACCTTGAGTGCGATATACCGAAACGACCGTCTCGATCCGAGGATCGCGTTGCCGCTGACGGTTCGTCATTCGGAGGTCCGAGGCTCAAGTTATGAGCCAAAAACCAAATCAGGTTCGAAACGGGGGGTCCGGGTCCGGGCCGACCCGGCCCGACCCCCCCTGGGCGGCGCGGTGGCCGGCGGCGGCGGCCGGCGGCGGCGGACGGCGGCGGCGCGGTGGCCGGCGGCGGCGCGCGGCGGCGGCGGGCGGCGGCGCGGCAGGCCGCGGTGGCGGCGGCGGCGGACCGCGCTGGCGGCGGCGGCGGGCCGCGCTGGCGGCGGGCCGCGCTGGCGGCGACGGGGAGCCGCACGCGGGGGGCTTGATTGCCCCCGCTTTCTCCTGGCGGCGCGGCTTAGCCGCGCCGTTTTAAAAAAAACCGCCCCCCTCACATGAGGGGGGCCTGCTTGAGTGGATCCGAGGGGGCAGCCGGCCCCCTCCCTTCAAAATAAAACCGCCCCCCTCACATGAGGGGGGCCTGCTTATGCGGATCCGAGGGGGCAGCCGGCCCCCTCCCTTTAAATTAAAACCGCCCCCCTCTTTAAGAGGGGGGTTTTGCCAGTTGGCCGGGGAATTAATTCCCCGGTTCCGGCCAGCCAGCCGGCCGGCCGGTTTTTCTCCAACGGGACCGGAAATTTCCGGTCCCCTTCGGCTTCCGACGCCGGCGGCCCGGCCGCCGGTCTTATCTTCTGCCGCGGCCCGGAACCGGCCGCGGTCTCTTCGTCCCGCCGCGGCCCGGAACCGGCCGCGGCGTTCGTCGTCCGGCGCGGTGCGACGGCACTGCGCCCCTTGCCGTGCTTTGATAATCATCCAACGCGGCGCGACGGCGTCGCGTTTCTGTTGTTTCTACCATGGAGCGTGCGACGACATCGCGTAGATATTTGCACGTTCATCCGCGTGGTGTGACGACACCACGCCACTTGCTTCCTTCCGCAAGATAAAAATCAACATAAACGTTGGAGGGGGGGGTTCGGCCGTGTTCATGCGGTCCGGCCCCCCTCACGTTAAATAAAACTCATCATGAACATTTCAAGCCTCATGTTAGACATGCCAGATCCATGTTCAAGAAATGGAATAATTTAAGAATGAAACAACAATCCCCTACCTCGGGTTTAAGATTCGAAGAAATGATTACGCTCCGCGGAAGACGGCGTCGCGGAGGTCGGGCGTCGCGGTCGACGTTCGTCAAATCCGTTGACGAAGAGTTATGCCTGAAAAGACACGTCGCTCGGATCTTCAATTGCCGACGAAGGAGGTTCGGGGGGAAGAAGAGGTTTGAGGATACCGGGTCGCCGAGTCGATGATCCTTGACGAAGAGTTGTCGTTCTTCGTTGAGGATGAAGACGTTCTTCGTTCTTCGTTGAGTTTGAAGAAGAAGAGGAGAAAAGCTTCCAAAGCTCCCAAGAAATCCTCCCAAGGGTAAAAGAAACTCCTAGAATAATATAAGCTTTAACTTATATTATTTCACAACTTAACCACAAGAATTTCAAAGGTTTGAAATTCAAAATGGATAACTCCAAAATTAACTTACTTATTTAATATACATGAATTGTATAATTAAATATAAGTTAACTTGTCAAGCTATTAAGAGGGAGAGTGGGGAGTTGAAAAGGTGGAGGTTCGTGTGGGCCCCACCACACTTAATCCTCCCAAGGGAGGTTAAGTGGGTGTGGGTCCCACTTCCAACCACCTTTGATAGGATTTAACTTGATGAAATAAAATTGTTCTTCACAATTTTATTTAACTCAATCTAAAAACCCCAAAACGTAACTTTCAACCCACAACAAACGCAACTCCCGAAAAGGTCTCTTTAAGCGAATATCGGCGCTGCGAGTTCATCGGTGCCCTCGGATTTCAATTCCGAGCACCGGATCAAAAGTTAGGAATTCCCGCTCGTTCGTTCACTGAACGTACCCGAGCCAATCTTCGGAAATTAATTCCGGGCACTCCGGGCCTCGGAATCAGGTGCCGTCTGAAACCGCGCTCTTGTAAAATTCTAAAGAAAATTAAGAAAAAATTTCCCTTGAATTTTACGGGTCTTTACAGGTGTGGTAAGTCTGGTCTTATTTCTCGTAACTGTATGGAATATGATCAAGCAGGCAATAAAAAACCATCAGTAAGATGTTTTAAGTGTAATTAAATGGGTTATTATGCAAATGAGTGTCCATAAAAGAACTCAACTGAGGGAAATCATCTATAATTCAAGAAAATAGGGGTGGTGAAATCCTTTGCAAATACTTTAGTAGATGATGGGCCATCAAACGAAGTAGTATTAGGTACAATGTTCATTTGTTTAGATTATGATAATGTGTTGTTTGATTTAGGGTCTACACACTCTTTCATTTATGAGAAGTTTCATGTAAATTGGGAATTCCATCTCAAGATATGAATACAGAACTAACGGTAAAAACACCTACAGGAAATGTTGAGACAAAAAGAAAACATAAGAACATTCCTATCTTTGTGTGCAGAAAGAATCTACCTGCAAACCTTATTATTTTGCCTCTAGTAGAGTTTGATGTTATATTGGTAATGGATTGGCTTTCTGTTTATCATGCTAAGATTGACTGTAGAGAAAAAGAGTTTTCTTTTCAGAATGATTTTCAGTTTGTATTCAAAAATGAACCGTTGATGTTGATAACATATCAGGAAGATGAGAAACTAGTAAAATATGGAAATTAATGTTACATTGCACAAATTTTTGAAAACAAAGGAACAGTTCAAATTAATGATGTGCCAGTGTTAAATGAGTACCTTGATGTTTTTCTTGTTGAGTTGTCTGGTATTATACCTGATCGGGAAGTTAAATTTTCTATTGACATAGTTCATAATGCTAAGCCAATTTGAAACCCCCCTTATCGAATGGCTCAAATTAATCTTTTTGAGTTAATTAATCAATTGCAAGAGTTATTAAATAAAGGATTCATTCGACCTAGCACATCACCATGGGGTGCTCATGTCTTGTTTGCTAGAAAGAATGAAGGTTCAATGAGACATTTCATTGATTATAGAGCATTGAATAAAATCACTGTTAAGAATAATTATCCTTTTCCTCATATCGATGATTTATTTGATCAGCTCTAGGGAGCTCAGTATTTTTCAAAGATTTATTTGAGGTAGGGGTACCATCAGTTGAAAGTAAGGGAAGCAGACATTCCAAAGACCATGTTTCGTACTAGATATGGCCATTATGAATTTGTAGTTATTCATTTTGGGTTAACCAATGCACCTGCTATATTCATGGATCTTATGAATAGAATTTTCTGTGAGTTCTTGGATAATTTTGTTGTGGTGTTAATTGATGATATTTTGGTTTATTCCAAAAGTAAGGAGGAACATGAAAGACATTTAAGGGTTGTCTTTCAAACCTTAAAATAAAAGAAACTATTTGGGAAATTCAGAAACTGTGAGTTTTGTTTACAACCAATCTCATTCCTTGGTCACATTGTTTCAAAAAATGGAATAACATTTGATCTAGATAAAACGAATGTTGTTGAAGAATGGCCAAGACCCACAAATATAACTGAGATCTATAGTTTTCTTGGTTTTATAGGTTATTACCGGAGGTTTGTTGAAACTTTTGCACGGTTATCTAGTCCAATGACTATGCTAACTCGAAAAGGTGTTAAGTTCATCTAGAAAAAAGAATGTGATGATTGTTTTCAAGAATTGAAAAGGATATTGGTGAATGATCTAGTTTTCGCACTGCCTTCAAAAAATGGTGAGTTTTTTTATCTACAGTGACGCTTCGTTTAAAAGACTTGGTTGTCTCCTAATTCAAAATAATCATGTAATTTCTTATGATTCATGTCAATTGGTACCTCAGGAGTCAAATTACTCTACACATGATTTGGAATTAGCTGTTGTTGTTTTTTCTTTAAAAATTTGGAGGCATCATTTGTATGGAGTGAAGTGTGAAATATATATTGATCACAAAATGTTTGAATAATATATTCACTCAGAAAGAATTGAACACAAGACATAGGAGATGGTTGGAATTAATCAAGGATTATGATGGCATGATCCTTTATCATCTGAGAAAAGCAAATAAAGTAGCTGATGCTCTGAGTCGAAAAAGTAATAGTTTATTAACCATGCTACATTTGGAACGAGATCCTTTGGTTTTTGATTTGATGAATATTGGCATAGAAGTTGTCGGTGCAGGAAATTCTACTATTTTGTTTCAGGTGTCAGTGATATCATCTCTATCAGACAGAATAAAGAAAACAAAGAAAGAAGACAGTGAGTTGCAGAAAAATGTAGAGTTGGTTCAGATGGGTACGTTTCCGAATTTGACATTGATAATGATTGTGTATTGAGATTTGGGAAGATATTATGTGTACCTTGTGATTCATAGTTGAAGAATGAGTTGTTATATGAAGATCATAATTCTCCATTTTCAGTTCATCCTGGCAGTACTAAGATGTACAGAGATCTTTGGGAGTATTACTGGTGGGATGGAATGAAAAGATATAATTCTAATTTTACTGTGAAGTGTTTGACTTGTCAGCAGGTTAAAGCAGTGCGAAAGTTACCAGAAGGGATGCTTGAGACTCTACCGGTGCCAGAGTGGAAATAGGAAAATATATCCATGGACTTCGTTGTGGGATTACCAAATACATCTTGAAGCAATAATGCAATCTGTGTTATAGTTGATCGATTAAATAAATCTGCTCATTTCCATCCTATTAGATGTACTTTTTCTCTAGATCAACTTTCTCGGTTGTTTGTTAAAGATATAGTCATGTTTCATGGAGTTCCCCTCTCCATTTGTATCTGATTGTGATCTCAGGTTCACTTCTAACTTTGGAAAGGCCTTTAGAAGTCATTGGGTACTGAATTAAATTTTAGTACAACTTTTCATCCGGAAATAGATGGGCAGTCAGAACGAACAATACAGCCCTGGGAGGATATTCTACGTGCTTGTTCTCTAGATTATCAGGGAAGTTGGGTCCAACATCTTTCTTTGGTTAAATTTTCTAATAATAACAGTTTTCATTCCAGTATATTGATGGCTCCATTTGAAGTATTATATTGAAAATAGTGTCGAACTCCATCATTTTGTGAAGAAGTGGGTGAATTGAAGCTGATGGGACCATAATTGGTAGAAGAGATGGTAGAGAATGTTCTGTTGATTCAGAAGCACATGAGAATAGCTCAGAGCAGAGAAAAAAGTTATGCAGATAACCGAAGGAAGGTTCTTTCCTTTAAGGTAGGTGATCATGTCATTCACAATGTTTCTCCATAGAAAAGTGTGATGCGTTTTGGGAAGAAGGGAAAGTTGAGTCCGAGGTTCATTGGACCTTATGAAATTCTGGAGAAAGTCGGATAAATTGCATATAGAGTGGCTTTACCTCCATTTTTATCGCAGGTACATAATGTTAATCATGTTTCGATGTTGAGAAAGTATATACCAAATCCATGTCATGTTTTGAGCCCAGTGATAGTTCAGTTGGAAGAGAGTCTCTCTTATAAAGAACAACCAGTACAAATTCTTGACCGTAGAGAGCATGTGTTGTGTAATAAGGTAATTCAACATGTAAGGGTTTTGTGGAAAAACCATATGGTTTAAGAGGCAATGTAGGAATCTCAAAATGCTATGAGGGATAAATAGCCCCACTTATTTTGGTAAGTGAATAAAAATTGCGAGGACGCAATTTCCAAAAGGGGGGAAGGATGTAACATCCCAAGTAAATGAAGAATAAGATATTTTTTTACTTATTAATATTTTTGAATTAAATCTTAATTTTACTTTAAAAGGGTTTCTATGTTCGATAGCGTACTCGATACGCAACAAATGGTTTCTTTGGAATCTTACGTTGCACACTAATAATATAATATTATTATTTTAAATGGTAGTTAACTCCAAGCCGTTGTATTGGATGGAATGAATGAAACTAACTACAATATGGTTATACACAAGTGTTAAATGTATTTACATTATTCAATAAAAATTTAGAGGCTTAAAATGTGAATGAATCTAATTTGAAGCATAATTTACATTAAAAGGCCAATTTATCACCTTTTAATGGAGAACCCTCTTTAAATATAGTTTTGGTCACTTTAATACATTCTAAATGACCAAATAAAATCGTTCTTCAGACTGGGGACATCAAATTTTACTTTGGGTAATGTTTTGATATTTTTCTGATAAAGTTCATTTTTTAATGAATAGTGAAAAATATTGTATTTTAATACAAAAGTTGCTTTTAATATAATTTATTGATATGGTTATATTTTCTTTTTAGTTGTTTTTAATGTTAAATTAAAATATATTTTTACCATTTAATCCAATGTTGGTTGTTGTAATTAATTTCACTTTGAAATTGGAGAAAAACAAATATCAATCTTTTGATAGTTATTTTTTCTTAAAAACACGCTATTTGTTATAACAACGGGAATTGATTTTAAAATTAATTAATGACACTTCTATATTTTTAATTTGGAAAAATAGACATCATTTTTGAATTCGGAATACCAAATATAGCTTAGGCTGAATTTTTGGTATTTTTCTAAAAAACTTCAATTTTTGATGAATAGTGAAACCACTTAATGGTAGTTAAAATAACTGAATTTTTCATTTAAATGAAATTTTACAAATTTTTTGAATTGAATTTCAAAAATCCAACATACATGTTTGTTATCATGAAGTAAAATTTGGTTCATTAAGATGAAAATAATTTTTTGTGAATAGTAACTTTTGACTTTTATTTACCACGGTTAAAGGTAAATAGTATAATTCAAGGTTAAAAGTATATTATAATAATTCCAAATTACCTTAACACTTGTCCAAACATTATTGGATTAGTTATTTACGACAATGGTCATCTTTGTGTCGATTTTGGGACCCCAATGAGCCACTTGGGAGTGATAAAGAAAATTTAGATTAATTAATTTAATGTGAAGAAAAAATTGATATTAACAAAAAGCTTTTAGTAATTAATATTTATATAGTGTTATATAAGTCATAATTTTTACTATAAATATTTTTTGGAAATCTGAAAAGATTTCATATATCATGGTATTTGTTTTATAATTTTTAGATATCAAATAAATTAAATTAAATATGACACAATAATAATGTAGTATTTACTTCATTAATAAATCATTTAAATAAATAAAATTATAATCATTAAAATATTATCCAAAACATGTCCAATTATGATTGGATGATTTTATTTCGCCCATGACTCATCTTATCTTCGAATATAATTATTTTTTGAAAATTAGAAACCGAATATAATTATATTATAAAATAATATTTGCACATTTTTCTAAAGAGCCCATCATCTCCCTTATAAAAGGAGACAACTTCTATCCAATTCCTCACACTTCTCAAGCCATATGGATCATCCAAAATCTGCCCAATAAATCTCCCTACATCCCTATCCACCCCTTGGGAACCTTACCTTAGGAAGAAGGCACTTCAAGAAGACCTTTTGGTTCAAACCAAAGGAGTTACCCAAATTAAAGGTAAATGTTTCTCTTAAATTATTTTCATTTATTATACTTCTCCAACCACTAAACTCTTTTTATTTCTTTATTTTGTAACAACAGAAGTATCCTAAATATACTAGGATGTTTTTATAAGAAGTATTTGAACTACACTTACACACACCTCCATCTAAATGATTAAGAACATAATAATTTGGTGGATAGAAAAGTAACGCCTCACGAAATGATGATTGTTCAATTACATCTTAGAACCTCTCATGGTGGAAATTGTGATGGAACTGTATTTTTATATGATTTATATTATGTTTATGATTTCATTATTCTTCTATAATTCCAAATTATATCAACCCTTTATGGGCTCCATTGTGGGGAAATACGATAATCACATTTGAGGATGTGTGAACTACCACCCCCTTAAAGTGATGTGACTCGTTAATGCCTTATGTGGGATGTATAAAGGATAGTGTTAATGATATTATTTAAGATATTATAATTGAATTATAATATAACTATGTATAATTATGTTTTATTTCCATTAAAATAAGAAATAGCAATGAAAGTAGCGTTCATGCGTACGTATGGCTTACCATCTCCACGAACGGTGCTTTTTCATTTCTTACCTCTAAATGTTATGTAATATTATAAATACATGTATATAATGGATATATATATAATATTTAGGATATGTAAATCATGAATATCATTATAAATATAATGGAATACTGACCACATGGAAAACTTATAAATATAAGGTTTTCATTTTTGAATCAAGTGCCAAATATCGATAAAATGAAAGTTATTAACTTAAATGATTACATAATGTTTATAACATGAAAATAAATGATATAAAATGAATAATAAACTTGAAAAACTTTCTTAAGAAAGTATAAATAAACTTTAGTTTATTATTCAGGATATTAAAGAATGATCAAGTCAATTCGGACACGAGGTAAGGGACTTCGTCTCAATCTCCTTTCATTTGGGCATATTTTGTTTTAATACACAACTTTCCTTTGTACGTTGTATAAACACCCTTGACTTTTCAAAGGGAATATTTTTCTATGAAGAATTTTACTAAACAAAAAAAAGGAATGTTTCTTTTAACGTAAGCGGTGAAAATGACCTTTTCCGCCGCGTCAAGTATTATTTGATCTTTGGCTTCCTCAACAAGAGGTTATGTTTTTTAAAGAAAATAAATATCTTATAATCATTAACATATTTTTGGTATTGAAAATGGATTTGAAAATGGATTTTTTATGTCACTATATTTCAGTGATATGTTATGATTGAAATGTTGAAATGTTTCCTTTCCTTTATATTTTTTGTTTGTGATATGATTTTATATTGGTTCTTGGACATTTGAAGGGTGGTTACGTGATAATCCAAATTATGGGTGGTGCCGTGAATACCAGGATGAGTGGTTACGTTATAACCTCCAATGCATTGGGTATGGAAGTCGGCCCTATGGCTATTCCATTTAGTGATATGCGTGGAAGTCAACTGTATTGTTATTCCATTTATGTATATTTATGTCCCAAGTTACCTTTATATGTTATGTGTCCTTTATATTCGTTTTATGGTAATTTTTTGGTTACAAAAGGGTATGTAATGATCATTTATTCAATGATGAGTATTTACTACGTCATAAAGATGAAAAGCATTAATAATGTAAAAGTATTCATGGTTTACTTGTTGTTTTGAAAAACTAACAGTTTTACTTCTTTGTATATCCCTTACTGATCTATTTTTGCTCATAACAAGTTTTTGAACTGTTTTTTCACAGGACATATTGTGGAATAGGATCAAGGATAGGATCATGGAAAATTAATGTTGTCTTAAACATGGAACTAGACATGACTCTTTTTTTAAGAGTTCATGTTTTGTAAAAAATGGATACTGTGTGGAATTGTCTACTTTGTAATTTTTTTTGAAAAGTAATAGTTATGGACTAATTCTCTAAAATGATAAACCTGAAATGATACTCAATGTGAATTATTAATTTAATTCAATATTATATAATGTTTAAGGTCGGGTCCTTTTTTACAAGATTAATAATATCAGTTAAAATTGTTAATGATTTATAGAGAAAGTGGGGATATGTGATGTCCTAAATATGATGCCACAAATAGGTGGACCTAATGGGTGGTCCACATGGCCTCCATCCCTCCTCCCTATACGCTATAGGTTACTGACTTATAGCGAGGGCCAATGTTTTGTCAGTGGGGATATTATGCCCTATTTTCAAAGTATCATTGTAGTGATATCAATAGGTAAATAAAGGAATCATATCAACAAATAAGAATAAATATGAATAATTCATAAACATCCTACAATTAAATAATAATCAAAGGTAGAAATCTAAATCATATTTAAAATTTGGTGATTTCTTGTCTCTACAAAATAGGAAAATCATGTATACATGAATGTAAGAAGTCAATACGGTACATGATATAAATATGAATAGAAAGTACAAAATATATCAAAGTATCTCAATCATAATCCTTGTAATATTCTATAAATCTCCCATTATAAATAATTCAATATGTTTTGGATCCATAAGTGGATGCTTCCCCAAATCTACACCTCTAAGAATATTTTCTTCCTGGGTACTATCAATGGCCCGGATACAGTGTGACATAAAATCAATAGGCCACTACCAACGTTATCTATAAATATTAAATCCATGAATATATCATGGAAGTGTGAATATATTATAATTACAAAAAAATATATTAGATGTTAATTCATTGGATCTAATTCTTAAATGAAACCCGACTGATGTTACCTACTTCGGCCTGTGGAAAAATATATTTATGATATTTAAAAAATATATAAAAATAGATGGATTGTAAACGTAGTGATGTTTATAGCCATATATGTGGATTCTAATACTATCTAGGAACCGAGGCATAACTTAGGAATCCATAGACTGTACTATTACTCTCATAATTATCACATGACAGAGGTCTAAGTATTACAAGAATAGGGCATGCCATGCCTAACTTCATAGTAGTAGGGAATCCATGCCTAGTATTACAGTAAGGATCTTCATACCCAGTATCATATCACAAGGTAAATCATTACTAGATAACAATAATATGGTCTCTATTCTCATGTAACATTTATAATGGGTCTCCATGCTCGTATCACATTGATAATGGTTCTCCAAGACCGTATCACATTTATTATGGGTCTCCAAGCATGTATCACATTAATTAATTTTTAACATTCCTATATCCCATTTATAAATGTTGGAGATTCCAATATCACAATTATTATGGGTGAAGGATTTAATATTATCTAGAAGTTAATTCATATCAAATTAAAAATCAATAATATTAATTTTGAAACCATTGTCCCATTTAATTATGGGATGTGGTCAAACCACTCACCTCCATTCAATTCATCTTAAAATTGATATGTGTGTTAGTCATTCTATTCCACAACTATTTTCCATTTCCTTATTGTTTTCACATTTTATAAGTTAAACTAAATACCAAAATATGTGTATTGGATTGATAACTATAAAATACAATTAATCATGTCAAGGGGGACACCGATAGGGGTTGTATACGTTGAGGCTGATGACCTCACTTGTTCCTTCTAATGAGTTCATCAAATTATTTAAATGGGGAAAATTATTTATAATAGATTCAATATTTGGTAATCACATGATGAAACCATCATGTGTAACATAAAAAATATTACAAAAAAATTAAGGCATTGTGATATAAATACATGACCACCTACCTTATTACTTAAGATGAGAACTTGTCTAATATCAGCTGTTGGATTGGTCTAGATCAAGAGAAATATGATAAAAAGAAAAACAACTTAAAAATTGGGCATCATATAATAATATTGAATAAATATTTCAAGAGAAAGAAAAATAAATAAACGATGTATACAGATTATGTTTTTACCATCTCACAACTAACGAGATGAACAAATATTGAATCAAATTCTCAGAGGCCAAGATATCGAAGAACATAGCATGGAGGAGGAGAGAACATCCTTTCGGTGAAAAGAGGGACTCATATCCTCACGAATAGATAAAAAGGTTTTATATTATAATTTTTTAACGTAGATATGTTAATATCACCAAAATAAGGGCCCACCTAGTTTGGCATCATGGTTAGACAAAGGGTACACCATCCCTACGAAGGTCACTTTCTAAAAATGATACTTTCTTGGTTTATGAGCTCAATTTTCAAATTTTTTAAAAATACATTCTATAATTCTATATTAAGAATCATATATGTTTATTCCAGACATTTTATTCACAGTTTATAGTTAGGGAATCATTTTTTCCCTATATTTCACATTAAATTTCCATCAATATTAATAGAAACTGTGCGGGTTGGGTGGCATTGTTCTGCAAAATGTTACTCTCAATGCATTCCTCCACCAAAGGGTGTTCTGATCTCTATAAAAGACCTACAAAATACCAAAATATTTTTGAACTCATTAGGTACATATATTACTTCAAAAATAAATAATTATACTGAAATTAAAAAGGTATATACCTCATAGTGAAACCATATTCTTACAGTCTCGCCCCTTAATTAAATTCATCCCCAAATTCACCTTCCATGGGTGGTGAAATTTTGTATGATAATAACATTGGCCACTAACCATATACATAGGCATCCTTCTCCCACATATCATCCAGTACATGGTCATGCTACCACAACACGCTTGCTAATGGGACATTCTATCCTTAGATATCCTTTTTTATTTGGATAAAACATGAATATATTATACTTGTAAAATGAAGTGCCACTATATGTCTCTACATCCATATGATCAAAAGTATATGACAGGTTAACATGATACCAATGATGTTGTGAAACATAGAGGACCTCATGAATATCACGATACCTTTGAGGTAGTCACATATGATAGGAGAGCAGGGTGACTTCTTGTATGATATACGAATTCCTAACAAAGGGAGGTGACAAATTTCCATTACCCTATATCATTATATTCCAAAGCCTATGTGGTAAAAGTAAGAATCACAAGATTCCAAACCACAAACTCCATGAAGTTTTTGATGAAGATTGGCATAATAATTAATTCTACACTAAGTGGTACTTGTATAATTCAGGATCATTTTAAAGTACTCCAAATTCTCCTTAAAGAGATGAGGACCCACAAGTGTTTCCACTCTTTCATCTAACCAACACAATGGTAAAGATCATGGCCTACCATATAGGGCATCATTTAGAGACATATGAATTGTCCCATGATATCTATTAATTTATGTGAAATTGATGAGAGGGGTATATTTCTACCAAGAACATTCAAAATTAAGGATTCATTCTTAGATCATTTCCTCCAACACCTATATCATCAGTTTTGAATATTTATCATCCTGAGGGTTAAAGGAAGTGTTCTAAAGCCCTTGTATATCCATATCTCTCTATAAACCCAAAACCTTAATGTGAAACAAGAATCCCTATTAGAAATGATAATATGAGGGACATTATTTATCCATATAATGTCACGCGCATACAATATTCTAAGATCATCAACTGTTAAAGTCTCAAAAATAGGAATTATATAAGATACTTATGTTATTTGATACATGACTACCCAAGTTGCATCACTACTTCAGGGTTCTCTAGGTAAGCCAACGAAAAAATCCATAACAACATCCCCCAATTTCCGTTATGTGGTAGTTAATGGATGTACCAAGCATTTAATTCACTTTTTCTTTGTATTCACTTATTGACGGGTGGAAATACAAATGATAAATCATGCTATATGATGTTTCATCCCTATTAACCATTACCATCGGTGCAAATCATGATATATCTAAGTGATAACTATGTGAACTACCCACTAAAAATCATTTGACTCATGCATTATCTCTTATCTCATATCTATGGGAAGCCAAATTTTTTGAAGAATATATATTATGTATTCATCATTAATTAACCAATCTTGAGGTGATTCTTCTCCAAAAATAATATGCAGTACAGCCAAGCCTTTAGGATCTGAAACTACCACATCTCCACTCTCTCAACATGTGAATAGGTCACTGATAATGATGCATGTGAATACTTTCCATGATGGTCCTAGACCTGTATGTGCATCTCAAGTAATTGATCTATATGCATTCAGTCATTACTATCCTCTTGGATCATTTTTTCTATAGTGCACATGATCAAAGAATCAGTAAAATCATTTCCATACTAAGGAATATAGGAAACCTTCATGTCAAAGGACAATAGATATTCAACCCATATCCATTAACTAAGATTCAATTCATCATCCAAGAAAATTTATATGAGGATTTTTAGGTTTGTAAACACCACAAAACACTATTCCAGTAGGTAATGCTGCTAACAACACAAGGTGTAAACAATAGTTTCCAACTCAAGATCATACATCAGATAATTATTATCATGAGGTTTCATATTTTATGACCCATACACAATGAATCGATCTCCGAGCATCAAAACCACTCATAGACTGATTGATGATGCATCCCAATAGACATTACAGGTATTATCCAATTCTATAAATTTTAGTATCCATTCTAAATAAAATATTTCTTTTAGCCTCTAAAAGGCTATTATTTTGGATTCTAACTATATAAAGATCACAAACTTCGAGGTCAAGCCTATATGAGGTGCTTATAAAAGTAAAAAACCATGTATTAATGATGTGTAATCTCTAAATATTTCCAACAAACACAGAATATAATAATTGTTCTTAGGATTCTCTTAGGTAAAACCGACTCTCACCTTCTCTGGGTCAACTAAAACATGTTACTCTAACATAATTTGACATAGTACATGAAACATACCAATCCAGATGTGAACTATATTGATCATTGTATAAATATGGGGTTCTCTTAGTTTATTAAAAATGAGCACAAAATCGGTTTCATTATTTCTTCAAGTATGAGAATACACCAAGTTGTCATTTATGAATAACACCCCAATGTAATCTAAATCGGGATGTAAAACCCTTTTTATCAAAGAATAAAAAAATAAAGGTTCATTCAAAATAAAAACAATATAACAATATACTTATATATGATGTACCAACTATAGAAAGTTGTTCGTGGAACACCTGATGTCTGGACTCAATCTAGATGATAGCACAATCTTAGGTCAATCATGGAGAATACCTTATCTCTTACGAGCTAGTTTATGTTATAATCTATACGATTAAAGGGAAGAAAATGAGACTGTAAGGGGCACTATATGGCTAGGGTTTCCCTGTTTCCACCATCCTCCCTTTCGTCTCGGGTTGGTTCGGCCCTCCTCGGCGCTTGATCGGTGAGCTCATGGCGGAGTCATCCTTCTGTGGTGGTGTCATGCAAGCTCATGGGATCGACCAACACAGCGTTTTTCACCAGTAATGGTCTTTTTCTCACCTCACTCCGCCTCTGATGGATAGGAATTCCAAATTCATCATTGTGATCATCCAGCTGAAACCCATTTACCACGTCGGTGGATTTCTTCCTCATCTTCAGTGAATTCGTTGGGTGGTCAGGGTCTCCTATGCACTTTGGATTGCGGTGATGGGATATGGGAGATGGATTGTGGTAGGGTTCGTCAATCCATGGTTTGGGTGGATGCCAATGAGGTGATGGTTACTTGTTCTTTGTTTTTTTTTCTTCATTTTTTAATTTGAATGGATCGTCTTGTTCGTTTGTTGGTCTTAGATCTATTTTGGTTGAATATGCGTTACAATGTTGGGTTCCGTCTTCTGCTCCAGCGACAAGTGATGGCTTATTGGTGTATGTGTTATTGGTTTCAGGTAATTGGTGGTGAATGATACTTCTTGATGCATATTCATTTTGATTCTATTCTCTTCTGAACTGAATTTAGAACAGTTGATTTGAATGTGAACTTTTGGATGATTTTGGGGATTTGCTTTCTCCCTTTGATTATGATTTTAATTTGGCTTGTTTTGCACACCAAGTGATCGTCTTCTCACATATATGATTCTGTTTATTCCCAACTGTTCTTCTTCAGTGTATTGGATTAATTTTAGAGCTTGTGGAGAATGTTTTTCTTGATTGACGGTTGGTTTAGATACTATCTTTTTGGATTTTTTTGTTTTCTTTTTCTGTGAAGTTTTGAGGTGTTCACACTGGCTTTCTACATGATTCTTCTATAGATGTGGTTTTGATCAAGAAGTTTTCACATGTGCATGCCATTTGGATTTGGAAGTTTGAGAGGGTATGGCTCTGCCAGTGGTACCGTGCCCGTGCTTCCGCAAGGGACTTCTAGCTGAATGTTCATGTGATGGTGGAGGCATGGCACTAAGGTGTAATCACTGGGGAGGGGAAGATCATGTAGTCTTGATCCAGGATATCCTTCTTTATGGTTTTATTGGATTGTAATGTTGGATCATGTGGTTTCTCACATTATCCTCAAAAGTGATTTGATAATAAAAATGTTAATTTTCAGTTTATACGAGGAAAGGGGTTCAAGTTATTTTCATTGTGCTGACTATATTTCTACTAATCTATGAAATTATTAAGGGTCATATCTTTCATATTTGGGAATGGACCATTGAACCCTAGGGCAATGTACTGGGACATATAATACCATTAGAATCTAAATCTTATATCTTCTTATTAAACTAAATCTACTATATATTAAAAATCATATAAGAAGGAATGGATACCATTACAAATCCAGGAAAAATCTCAATAGTAAAATCATCCTCTCTTTTAGGAGGTAATTTAGTAATTCCATCGAGGAAAACATCCCTGAATCACTTGAAAAGTGGAGGGAATTAATCCTGAGGTAGTCCCTGATAATTCTTGTAAAGGATAAAAATCTGTGTGTTCACTCAACCTAACCCAAAATGCTCTTGTCTAGCTATACTACCCTAGACAACCCATCCATCTTTGTGAATAGAATTACCACCATTTAATGATTCAAAATACACCCTCATTTGATAAAAATACTATAGGAAAGATAGGGGTAACCAATACAACCATAGAATGACATCAAATCCCATCATCTCGATGATAAAGAGGCCCACATGAGATGATAGTTTCCTACATCAAGGGATGATCCTATTATTGATTTAAAATTTCTAAATGTAACCCCAAGGTTTTATCATTCATCATTACTCTATAGAAAATCTCCAAATGAAATACTAGGCTCTGCACAATAGAAACAATGATAAAGTAATATGAATCATTTGTATAGAATAAATAAGACTATATTATAGTGGATACTAGAATAATTCCATGAATAACAGATATTCTGAAACATTTATATTATGGTATTAGTTGTGATGAATAAATCATGGATGATTAATGGCCCTATGATGCAACTTGACAACATAGAGTTGGTCCACTCTACTACAGAAGTATATCTGAATCCTGTATAACACAACCAAGACCTACACCTCTACAGTAATGACCAATAGTACTTCAGCTACATGTATAATGAGGTTCTAATAGTCATGTTTCTGAATTTTGTGTTTCCACATACCCAGTCTCACTCAGAATTGATGGGGATGTCCTGTAAAAACATTCTAGATACCCCAATCTACAATATCCTCATCTCTATAGGCCGTATCAAGGAATATGGGTCTTCTTGTGAATAGGATTCCCACACTAATGAAATACTATGTAATAGTTAGCAGGTTTCAACTATATTCCACTAATAACATGACAATTTTAAAAACATCTCTTTAGACCACTAGTCAAACTTTTATCATATTTTTGTTCTGAACCCCCATGGATCACATCATCTACCACCCTCAGGTTCCTCTTAGTGATATGAACCTAATTAACTTTATCTGATATGTTATCTAACTAGAAAACTATTACCTATGATAGAATATAATGTCATAGGACTTCCTCATGTTTTCTTTCAATCACTTACTCGTCCACCTTTTAGAATGTTACATGGTACTAATGCTTTGTAAGTAAATTTGAATTAACTATAAAAATCATAGTTTCCTTCTGCTTGATTATGAATTTCCTAAAATAATCAGCCCTTAGGGTATGGGGGAATAAGTATTTTTACATGCTCGACTTGAAGCAATCAAATTTACTTTCCAATAATAACATTCCTAGTTCCAAATGTCACATAATACTTTAAATTTCATTTTGAATTCATAGTTATATGATCATTAAAAGTTTAAAACAAATAGATCACTAGTTATTGTCTATAAAGTCTCATACACCTCTTCACTCGAAGTGTGGAATCCATATAACACATACTCAAACACATTCCAGTCCATGCGACCAATGGTCCAGGACTCAAAGTTCCATAATTGACGAATTAGGATTTATGCAATAACATAACTAGGAACACCCAATTTTGGTTATGGAATATATGCAACGTACTAATTATGTTTCACTATTACATTCATAAAACATTAGTCAAATCTATTTACTATACTCAAATCAATTGTATAAATCACTACATAATAAGAAATACAATTCTTCTACAGGGCATGGAATATGCATGGAATGTGAATTTCCTACAGGGTTCCTAAAATGATGAATGGTCGATGATTCCTTTACCTAATCTCATTGGTCCAATGATGAAACATTGACAATAATCATAATAATTATAGCAATCACATAACATGCATGTCTCCCAATGGTTGAATCAGATCAATTGTAATAGGAATAATGTTGAACAACACTTTCTTATCCCAATGATCATGGTATTACACTGATTGTGGGTTAGATACTCCCATTCACATCTTATAACCACATCCCCAAGCATTATTAATCTACAGAAAAATGTCTCACAATATTATATTGAGATAAAAAATCCATTAATGCCACATTTTCACATTCTAACCTAGGTTCCACTCAATGGATCCTTGAACATGTGTACCAGATGTCCTGAATCATGGATCCCAGTATGCCAGTGGATTCTAACTAGAATCGAGGGACTATGGCGCGTATATGGGGAGATTATTCCCTCTGTTAAGAGTTTTACATCGATAAAATAGGTATATAAATAACTGATGAATATAAATAATAAAAAATTTAAAAAATTAAAGTATAAACATCTATGAATTAAATAATATTAAAAGGTTGTAGCATGAAACATTTATACAGTATGAGGATGTCATGGATCCTCTATAGGACCTCATATCACCCTATGAATAGATGGGTAAATTAGGGTGTCACATTTTTCTTCTAAAGTGATAGATCCTCTTTTCACATTTGTAATAACTTGTTAAAACAATCTGATGGAATTGTGTAGTAATCAAACATTTACATGCTAAGATAAAATATTGTAGTTTTAATTTGTTAATTACTATTTGATAGTAAATAAATCATATTCAAATAATATGTCACATATATCAACTCCCCACCTCAATACATTTGGGATAAAACATTTCATCCCTCGTATAACTTCTATTAACACCACCCTCTTCAATAAATTAAATTAAGTCTCACTCAGTTTGACAATATAATGGCCACTTTAGTTGATTAGAATTTAAGTATTTGTCCCTGACTAGAACAAGACCCTTTTTTCACCATACATCTACGTTGATGAACATAAAATAACCATTTTCTTAAACCATATGTTCAACACAATTGTTTATAAAGTTCCTTCATAGTGCTCCTTCATTATGAACACAACCTCCACTATGAAAATTGCCTTTACGGAAAACTAAATCATCTTGGAATTATCAGTCATCTCAAAACTCCATTTTTACAGATAGAAATGAATTATTTAACACTAAACCAATAATTTCATGATTCTTAGGCTCATAATGAATACTAAATTTTTGATTATCATATCCTTTGAAAATGTAGGATGATTCAACCTTTTCTCCAATTATTTTCAACATTAATAAAGTGGTGTTATCCACCTATTTATTGGATTAGATTTTTGTGGAGTTTCCATGGTCTCAGTTGAAGTTTGGTGAATCTATAAATTCATTTTTAGGAAGACATTATATCAAAGAATATCTAGTGAAATTTAACCCATTCGCGGAAATTCTCATAGTAATGTAGAATCACATTCAACCAATCTTGCACCTAGGATTCTTTTCATACTTTTGATGAACATGGTCTCTCCATCATGCCTCTACAATGCCCCATTCCGCCTTTTTGATAATCCTTTTATGACATGTATCCTTAAAAAAACTTATACCTTTTCCATATTTGAGAAGTGAAAAGTATAGAAAACTACCTTCCACCTTTTTCTCTACATTATCTTGATTTTGAGCAAAAAAAATCGCAAACATTATGAAACGATGCCACATTCAGTAATGTATCGATCTTATATAGTAAGTTCAACATACATGAAAACTCACTGATCAATACAGTGTGGTTTGAAAAAAATACAAACCAGCCTCTTGATCATGTTTTGGAAGGCCTTAGTTCCAAAAATATCTCCTTTGTGTTTGTTGGAAAACTTTAGATAAATTCAATAAATCACTGGTCACTATCAAAGTCAGAATGGAAATAAACCAATCATCCAACACTGTATGTCTACATGATAAATTATCTCTATATAAAATATGTGGAGAATAATGAATTGGGTTTTTATGATTTTGAATGCATATATAGTACTAATATGTGATCTGAGAAAAAAGAACTATTTCCTCCTAACTCTTAATTCTCATCATGTAAGAGAATAATATAATGATTTTTAAAAATCCCACTACCATAAATCCTTTAAAAGAATGAATTCATCCATCCCTCATTGGAAATAAACTCAAAGACCATGTATTTGTATTATATATTTCAAATAAAATTCTCCATGAATAATATTTCCCCAAAAAATGACAACACATCGAAAAATAGATTAAAATAATTGTCAAAAATGGGTAGAGGGGAATAACCATAACCTCTTCATACCCTACGATATAGATTAAAACCAATTTTTTACTAAGGTTTCTTGAATAAATGTGGTTCCAAAAAATTAGATAGATTGTCATCCTCATGATCATGATTTCCAAAATTCTCTTTTTTAATCACACATTTTCATCTTTTTCCTTGACTAAGTGATATATGTTCTCAACATATTATGTATGAGAATGATGAACTAGATTCTTTGTAAGATTGGTCTTTCTCATGTTGTCACATTGAATCTCCATCAGTTGTTTCACCTCATCCTCAATATTAGTCTATTATGGCTATATCCACAATAGTTGTGTTGAAGCCTATATAGAAGATATATAGTATACTTCGGTCATACTATGATAAGACTTTTTGTTTTTCCTCAACCATACCACAATTTTATTTCAAATGAAGAATACACCAATAATTGTGGACTTTATATCCACCACATCTCTATCTCATTCATCATCACAAAATTCCAATAATTGATTATCTATTTTTACAATAGTGTATAAGCAAAATTTGAGAGTACCTTGAATGTACTTTATGATTCTTTTAACTTCTTCCAAATTATTTTCCTTCATATTACATAAAAAGAAGGTCGTTAAGTATTTTTCAAAGATTATATTTGGTTATGATTATTTAAAGTATAATATTCTTCCATTGATTTTGTAATATAATGTTGGATCCATACATGTGTCATCCTCACTCATTCTATATTTTTTCTCTACATAAATTAGAGTCAGCATTGGTTTGGAATAATGCATGTAGAATTTCATAATATGATCTATTTCATATATTCTTTAATAAATATAGGTATAATTCTTCATTTAAATAACTTTCATCCCAAATAAGTATGTGAGTTCACAAATCATATACATTTGGAATTATTATTTCATATTATTATAAATGTTTTCGAAAAGTCCCTACCAGCATCCTCTAAAAATAATATCATCCATTTCCACAAGAACCATAAATTGATCTTTCATAGAATTCACTATATAGAGATTATTTTTGGAACATGCTATTCTAAATTTTAGCAGTATAAGTTATTAATAATGTTGTTAGTACCATGTTGGTGGTTCTTTATTCAGACCATATAATTCATTATTTAATATACAAACCTTTATTTCATTAATACAAATAAAAAATTTATTATTTTTTTAATATAGACTTCTTATTCAAGAAATTTTTTTAAGATATCCATTTTAAAATTCATTTGATAAACATTGTAACCTCTTTGAATATTCCTAGAAAGAAATAGTATGAATTAATCTAGTATAGCCACCAGATTAAATTTTTCTTCAACATCAATGCCTTAAATCTATATATAGTCTATAAGCACTAAAAAATTATTTTTTATTGCATTTACATGAACATAATATTTTTTAATGATTCTCTTTTTCCAATAAAATTATTCTTTTTGGGTGTCCTAACTAGATTTCATGTATGGTTATTGTAAATCAAATGAAATTCATCATTATTGGCCTTAACACAAGATTCAACATTCATTATTTCTTTAGAACATGTATGATTAAACAATTTATTGGAAGGGATAATGTGAAAAATTACTCATTATTCTTATTATTATGGGTGTGGTGCAATCCCTAATGATCATGGATTGATCAATTTCTACACTTATATTTATCCTCTAATGTTCTAAGGATTTTTAAGTAGTAATGGTTTCCTCTTCTAAATATTCATTCAAATAATTATCATTTTCTGATACCTAAATGTTTTTATATCATTCCAATATTTTTTTCATTTCAATCTATGCCATGTCCACTTTCTTCATCATCATCTATCATATGAGCATATGATCGCATGTGGTATTTATGGTTTTCTCATCAATGATCTAGACATTACATCTTTCCAAAAAAAATCTTAAATGATTATTGTAAAATTTTAATGCCTTAACATTCATTGAATATACAATGAATATGCCCTCACAAACCATATCACCAAACTTACTTTGATTTCTTTAATTGTTTTGGATGAAACGCTTCCTTGAAAAAAAATACAACACTGAGGTCTTCCTTTTATACAATAACTCATATTTTTCATGGTTTCTCCTAAAAAAATACATGTTTGGTTTTTACTATACACTGCTACTTGAACTACCTCTTTTCATAAATGAAAAGAAATACAACTCTCGATCAGTATAGTTTTATCCACACTGATCACAGATCAATTTCATTGTTAGTGAACTCCTTTTTTATGGGAGTTCTCACTGTAACCACATCATCATTTTTTCATGTTTTTCTATAATATTTTAAAAATCAATATATGTGTATTGTCGTCTATTCTAATATCATAAAACTATGATTGTGTGTCCAATTTCATTTATAGTAAGTCAGTGATAACTCTTCAGGAAATTATGAACTTGTTTTTCTTATGTACAGTAATTACACAAGACATTATAAAATATTAATCAATAAAATAAGTTAATTGACTCTCTCTATATGTCACATCCACATTTATTAGACAACATATGTCTATGTGGATGAGACCAAGGAGATTTTATGCACTTTTTTACTTTCTCTTATATGAACTGCCAACAATCATTCCCTATATGAAAGCATTAATTTTATTTTCTAATTCACCCTTATGATTGGGAATAATGAAGAAAATATTCATCATAGATATTTATTCCATTATATGTTGATTACTGTGACCAATCCTCTAGTACCACAATTAGTTTCCTTATTATTCAAATATATCTTTTCCCCCGTGATCGCTTCCTTCTCATCTCCCTTAATTCTATGCTTTCATGGATTTGTCCTCCCTCCCTCTGTTTCCTCTGATTGAAATAATCCCTAAGGTTAATGACTTCATGAATGGTGTTCTCTCAGTCTCTATATCTCATCTGGAGTTCACGGAAGCTTCTGCTCTACTGGATCTCACTTTTGTCGCCCGATTCAGAAAGATTCTCCCATTTGTTGATGCATTCTTCCAGTTTTTATTTTCTTATGGAAGTTAAAGGATTTTGTGATTGTTGGCCATTTATATACAAGACGCATTTAGGTTCATTGCTCAAATGAAGAAGACCTGATTTATGCTTGGGCCATTGCTCCGCGCTATATAGAGGGAGCAAGGTTTTCTCTATTCGGTGGATGTTCGATTTAAATATAATGCGCGACCCTTACACCACAAATTTCTTGATCACTCTACTAGGAATGCCTCTACCATTCTATAACCATGCCATCCTTTGGTTGATAGGTAATATTATTGGACACAACCTCTGTTCTGATGCTCTCAATGAGGCTATTTTTCATCCATTCTCTCATAGGATTTGTGTTGAAGATGATCTATCTAAAGTCCCACTAGAAGCTATCACCATTGAGATCATGGGTGAGCTTCACTGGCATCAAAGGATATGTTATGATGATTGGATACCTTATTATTTTAGTTTTTTTTAATAGTACATGAGTCTTCCAAATGTTGCCATAGACATTCATTTGGATTCCAGAATACACCTCCCTTTCGATGAAGGTAGATGCGATTACAGTCAGCATGGCCGTTGATGTTCAACTGGAGATGGGAGAGGATGTTGCTGGATTGAAATACAAAGTCAATACAAATATAGATGCGTTGGTAGAGAATCAAGGGGCAACTGATCATTCGGCTTCTATGTGCAAGGATTAAAGACTAAGTGACAATCCTAAGGTGGGAGATGTTTATAATCATTTAATGCATGACCTATGTATACACCTCCAATTGAAGGATCTGAGTGATAATGGGGGATATATACTTGGAAATCCTATTTACAATGAATTAGAAACCTTAGTTAGTTCTCTCCCAGAGGAAAAGGAAGTGGAAATTGGGGAAGAAATCAGTGTAGAGGTAGAGTCTTCTATAACTTCACTGCATGAGGCACCTGCTACAATTTCATTTTTTGTACAAGGGAGGTAGGGAGAGGTGAGTGTATTGGGTCCATTAGACCCAAACACTTTCACTTCAAAAATATCTTCCCACCCGATGACTGTGAACATAGGTATGAATAACAGTTTCGAACTAGGAAAGGTGACTGCACAAATCAGTTACAGTCCCCCCAAAGAAGTCCCAGTAGTCGAGTTGGGCAACCATTTTTAAGGTCTAGATGTTCAAGAACCAACACTGGATCAAGAGTAAGAGGATTCAGGTGATGACAATTATAGACAATTATCTATGGATATTTTGGAAGGAATTCAAGGGAAATGTGTTCACATCCCTAGAAGGAAGAATATGAAAAAGGAAATAGATGTTTAGGGAAATGTATATTGGTGAAGAGGAAAAACCAAAGGGACGCAATGATTATTCACAGTTTCCTAAACCAATGGAAACTAGGTCAGATAAGAAATGTCTAAACAAGGAAGGAAAGACCTCTCAGAATGGGGATGGTGGATAACAAAGAGGGAGAACAGGAACAATTGAGGAAGAAGAAGGGGAGTTCTTAAAACTCGTCCTCCATTCCATAGGAGAAATTCTTGAAAAAGAGGTTAGGGTAAATGCTCCAAAAAAGGAGATCTAAATAATATATGAAAGAAGGTTGCAAGTTGACGCCAAGGAGGTGCATGTGGCATGGTTAGAAAAACAAGACCACATTCTAGCTCGTGGCTTCAACCAAGGTAAAATACACTCAGAGGAATTCATAAATACAATGGAAAGAATGACTACTCACCTTGACGAGATCATCATCATGGATTCTGACACATAGGTTTGTACATTACACTATGAATTATATAGACTATCTAATTATTATAATCTTGGTATCATGTATAATATGTTTGTAAGATCTTTTATCACATAGCGGTACCCCTATTTTGTGAACCTTGGTTTCTTACTTTATTACTTAAAGTGGAAGAAAAAAATTTATATTGAATTTATGGAGATAACTTATGTTTTAAAAAAAAATCATTTTCCATGTTCGTACTACTAATACCTTTGATCATTAAAGAGCAATTTTTGTTGAACATCAATGTTCCATAAATCATTTTATTAACATTATTCAATAAAACTATATTTTATATCATATAATATGAGAATATACCTTCAAGAATCCGGATTTTACTGATCTTTCATGCTTTTAGATCTATTTCTGCATGGTTGGAGTTCACTATTTTATTCTTCTCCTTTCATGATATAACTAATTGAGTGGAGGATAATTATTGAAATTGCAATATATTTTCCATATACACGGGCTCATAATACTCATATTGTAATTCTAGATGAGATTACTTATTTGTTAGAGAAACTCCACCTGATTCATGGGTATTGGATTTTTAATGTGTTTGGTAGGTAATCCTCCCACCATTCCATTTCCTAAAATGAATATATTTACTTTCATATTTAGATTAGTAAAAACAATATCCATAGAAATAATTTCTTCTATATGATGAACGATATTCTCTCATTATTCATTGTTGAGTTCTATGAATGTCCCCATTCAAATCACTCATTTCCTCTTCACTGTATGATGCAGAATGTCCTGGATAGCCAAAAAATTAACATTTCATAAGAGGTAATTCCTTATCACTTCTATTCCACTTCATTTTCCCTTATTTCTAAAATATATTTGACTCGAGATCATCTGAGGATATATGATGATAGTTTTTATCTCTATTTAATGTTGGATTATTAGCATTCAATGTTAGGAAATTAGGTGCCTTTATGATTTGTACAACTTTATTCTTCTATTTATTTTGAGTAATCTTATTTCTAGAATTTGATGATTTAGTATCATATACAATACCACTTTTTTTCATTTATGTGGATCTATGATGCATCAATGGCTACTCTACTTCATTCAAAAGCACATGTATCTCTTCCAAATAGCTCTATATTTGTGAAACTTATAAACTCTAATTTCTTATTTTTTCCTATTTATTTTTATTTTCTTAATATTTTACCCAATAGAGTAAAAACTTCGTTTTTAATTTCCTCATTTTTTTAGAATTATCCTCTTAACAAGATGTTATTTCATTGATGTTTTTTTCTCTTCAATCTGATGCTTAAATCCCTCTATTTCATGCATTTTTTCAGGAGTTCTTAAATTTTCTTCTACCCAAAAATATAGTGGATTAATTTCCACTTCAATATGATCAATATACATTGATGAATCTACTATAATGTCTCTTTTTTTATTTTTCTTTTAATTTCATGCCTATCAAGATCACCCTAAAGATCAACCTTGATATCACCAACAATAGTCAACAGATTTTATTTTTCATTTAAATATTTTACCATTTTAACTATAGCCATTATGGAGGCTTTAGTTTTAGATTTAAAATCTAGTTATTCATCCTCTAAAAATTAATTATCATTTTGTTATTTTTTACACATGAAACTCTTACTCTATAATTCATTTTGGATTTGATGTATCCCTTTTAGGGAATCCTTTTCCGAGACTTGTTCATGATTCATTCTTCACTATATTCATTATATAACATCAATATACACTAAGAGGTAATGTGACCAAATCTACCACATAAAAAATAGGCCATAAGAATATTTCCATCAAATACATCTTTTCCACCCAAGAATTTCTTGAAAAGGTGAATGAATTTTGTCTTCCACATCAGGTTTATTAATAATGTCTTTGAAAACCTAATGTTTTTCAATAGAATTGAATTCCAATTACTTTATTAATCGAGTTTCTTCATCTTATTGTTTGAATCTATTTTAATAATCCACCTGACTACTTATAAAATAATCAAGAGAATGTTATCATAGATCGCATTCCCCATGCTATAATACTTTTGGATTATACGGTGGTGGAACCCATATAAATACATTCTTTTAAATGTAAATATCTTTTATTTCTTCACCAAGTTTATAAATTTCACCAATATATTTAATAATTCTATTAAAAAATATATCTAAATGTTCATCATGATGAATTTTCATAGCACAAAATACATTGTGTAAAACATAGAGTTTGGCCTCCTTCACATTGTTATCGACATTGTATATATTTTCTATTTTTTTCAATATACACATGGATGATGTTAAACTCATAAACATCAATTAAATTAAATTATATTGAGATATTGTAAGGGATGTTTTCTTCTTTGGAATGTATATCATGATTTTTCCTTTATGTTTGAGAAATAGAATGACTCGTTGCATGTATGATCCCAATCCCATGTGGGTAATAAAAAGCCTTCCATCCTAATAGATATCCGATGAGATATCATCATATTCATCGCAATATAGAACTTTATTCAGTCAAATATGGGGACTCCCCAGGCATTTACTGAGTTTTCCATGAAAAAAGGTAGGAATGATTTATCCCCAACAACAGTGAACTAAAACAACTTGTATGACATGGGAACACGCTAATAGGGGAGGTGTGAATTTGAGTGTCAACATTTTATTTTATTGTTAAGGATATTGTTCCCAAGTTGGTGAGAACATATTAAACATGTGGTTATCCCAAATACATTAAATCACCTGAGAGGGGGGGGGTTAATACGGGTATGAAAGATTAAAAAAACTACCCCTTTGTATATTGTTATGTAATTAAACAAAAAATTACTCTCTATATTTTTTTTAGTAATGTTATGAATAGAAATGGAATCATGCATGATACACTGAAATTTTACTTAGTTAATCATCACTAGTATACATCCAATGATCATAAAATGAGAATGTATAGATGTAAAAAAATTCCTAAAGCCCACATAAAAAATATGGCTTAGGCAATATCACTTTTATTCTACGGAGAAATACCTTTAGAAGGTTTAAGTATATCTAACTTACTTTACAAGGGTTACTCCCTCTCTCTCTCTTATGATGGAGAGCTACTGGGGGGTTAGGGTTAAAATCTTCATATTCCATCATTCAATACTATAGAAGGTATCTGAACTTATTTTATGGACATGTAGGTTACTACATTATCAATAATTAATACAACATTTGTTATAGATAAATGATCTATTGAAGTCCCACTTTCATCTAATTGATGAGTACCACTTTTATATAGATTTATTGGGAAATCACTTCATAACACTATTGTGATTCCAACTTCAATCAAAAAACTCCTTACATTTGAGGATATCATGTATCCTACAAGAAGACCACAAATTTAAGGAATATCAACTCTTTCTCAATGCTCAAACATCCTTCATGAAGAACCCTACCTTTGTGAACCTCAAATACTCTCATGAATCTCACTTAGCCATCACGGAGCTTAGAACATTATTCCATATTTTTATATCATTCAAGAACATCAATTTTTTAAATGCTTGAAAATTTTTTCCATCTTTACAAAAATCATGATCATCCTTCACTGAATATTTTTCAAGTACAAACTTTGTTAACCAGTATCAGGAATATGGAGCCTAAGAATCATAGTTATGTCTTGCTCTACTTTTTGAGGGGGTTATAGGACTATTTTTATATTCTACCATTGATGTATGAATCTTCCATCCACATCAACATCATTTCATTAAGCTTTTACAACTCATTACAAATGATCTGTGATTTCGTGAATCACTATGTGAATCTCCCATCTGTGAAGCTTCTCATAGTGATAGATGTTACCACTAATCATTCATGCACTATCGATTCTTATTCATGATGAACCACACCTTCCGGATATTGCCTTTATGAAACAAAAGATTTATTCAACACAATCCTTTATCATATTTTTATTAGTCCTTCTGGAAATTCAACATTCACACTAATATCCATCCTCCATATTTTGAACAACAAAAATTTGGCAAACACTGGGAAACACCACCACCTTGTATATATAATCATATGTACTGCTTCTTGGGATTCAATTCATTTTATTGGATCATTATCAACATACCTTGTAAAGAAACTTTATAGAATTGTAAAAATGACCATGTAAAATTTATTTTTAAAAACACCAACCTAGAAATACTATAATGTTTCCTTGATTTGTTTTTCACTAACAATCCCCCCCTTTGGGTTTGTTCACAACTCATTACAGTTTGATACCACATTAGATGTTCTTAAAAATTCAACCCTCAATCATTTCTAATGAATCAGATATCCATTAAGGATTTACTCATCACATACACTAATCCCACATGATCCATAATATGAGTGAGAAACAAGTGTAGGATGAAAAGTTCATTAATAAATCACTTCATTCCAAAAGAAATAAAATAATTTCATCACAAAACCTTTCCTTAGTGATATATAATATTTAATCAATCATATTTAGCATGGACATGTTTTAAACTCCCCCTACATCACTGCTACTAGGATCATCTTGTCCACTATATTTATTAGGATATTTTTTCCCCTTTTATACCTACAATTTCTCCTTCATGTTCAACGAACCAAAAGAAGACTTTGTAGTTGTATATAATATGGTAAATTAGATGGACTGGAATGTTAGGTAATAACACACAAAAATTTGGGGACATGGGTCCCAGATACACACCTTTTCAAGTGAGGGGAGTCGATTGAACTCCTAGTACCAATCGATGACATTCAAACACATCATTCGGTAAGGCCATTTTATGGATGTCCAAAACATGTAATTATTTAGGAACATACTCTAGCTTCAAAAGACCATGCTCCACCATCAAATTGATAAAATGAAACATGATTTCAATGTTATTTTTCTATGAGTGATGGACTATATTTTTAAAAATATCAATACGACTTGAAATATCAATATGGATTACGATCAGAGAAATCACTTCTACTCCTATATCATCGAGCTACTTATTAATTCATAATAATTAACAGAATGATTGAGTAGAACCAATAAATTTATCTTATTCAGTGCTCAATAATATTCAATATTTTTTCTTTCATATCTATGAAGTAATGAATTCACTATGACAGAATACACCACCTGACATTGATTTTCTATCATATTCTAATCTGACCCAATATATATTTTTATTTCCCAATAAATCTGGATGAGATTTGTCATTTTAGAGAAATCCAAAATCTATTTTACCATTTATATACTAATTTATTATTTACACTGTATTAATATGGATTTTATGGGGATTAATTTAATATCAGGCTTTTTAACATGAGGAAAAATAAATTTTAAGTCTTGTCATTTTGAAGTAAAATAGACTACCAAAGATTTACCTATATTTTGTGATATTGACAACATTTCATTCATCATCCCATGATAGTATCATTTTTTTAGCTACCAAATTCATCAACTCCTTGTTATTATCAAATATAAATCTTCTAAAAACCTCATAAGCATATTTACATTGATAAATTAATGTGTTATTATTTTTTTCCACCAATAAACCATAAAAAACAATAGTTAACCAATCACTAATTAGTTTGATTTAATTTATCATGAATTACGAGAATAGTTTGAATTTTTCTTCATTTGATCCACTAATGATTATTTCATTTACATACACTTTCACCATCATCATTTGATTAAAATCATTTTCAACTAATTTATTGTAATCAACTGAACCCTTCTAAAAACATATCTTTTTTTAAAAAAATATCTAGTATTGAATATCGTGCTATTGATGTTTCTTCATGCCCCTATAGTGATATCCACAGTTGCTAAATTATGTTATTTTCTTCATGAATCGGAAAACCATCTGGATGTGAAATATAAAAAACTTCTAGAATATCGTTTAGATATATTGTCTTGACATCCATCTGGAAACCATTTAACATTCTTTTCACTATTATGGACATGAATAATATGATTGTCTCCAACATCGCAATTGTTAAAAATGATTCAAAAAAACCATTACCCTAAATATGGGAGTACCCTTTTCACAATAATAATTCTTTGATTTGAATCATTATTTCTTCTTCATCCACATTGTTTTGAAGTCCCATTTAGTCCCAGTGACATTTTTTCTGTTGGTGTTGAAATAATCTCCCATGTCTGATTCCTCCCAATTTATTCATGCTTATTATTTATATCATTAAATCACTTCTCATCTCTAGCTGCTTCATCAATATAGTTTGGGTCTACAAGATATAGAAATGATGCCTATTATAATGAATTCATTCTTTATGTTTGAACTGGAACTTCTTGATCACCAATGATATTTTGTCTTTAAATTTTAGATTGACTCATAATTTTAATAAAAATATAAATATTATTTATTAATGATCATCATCAATATTTTCATCTAAATTAACATTTTCCAATTCAACTCCCTATAGTATTTTACCTCATCATAACTATCCTCCTGAAACAACTCATGGATTTCCCGAATATTTTATTAGTCATATACAATTATGACTTCATTTCTCTCATCTACATTTTAAATACACATATTTTTAATTTAAATGATTTTCCCAATCCATAATTTCAAATAAATATCCCCACATCTTTTTATTATTCAAATTTCCTATGTTTCTCCTTACCGAGAATAAAACATTTACATCCAATGATATAAAAGTATTTTTATTTTGGATTCTTTCCATACCACATTGGGTATAGAGCCATTTATTCATTTGGACACAACAGATCCATGTTAGATATGTGGACCGATTTCCAAACTGATTCCTTAAAAAAATTCATGTTGGTCCTTTCAAATAAGATTTGTTTTGTCCATGTTTTTTATTATCCCATTTCTCCTCTAAACTACTCTATTATATTGAGCAGTTATTACTACTTAAGCATCGTTCATTATCCTATTTTTTCTCAAGATACCCATCGACTTGATTGTTTTTGAATTCCATACCTCTATCAGAATAGTTTATCAGAATCATTTATCCATACATCATTTTATATTTCCTTTGAGACTACTATATGAAACTAGAAACATTAGTTTTTTGGGAAATTTAAAATACCCATATCATCTTGCTCAAATAATATATAAAAAGAACATAATAAATCTTCTCGTCGTTGGATCCTAGTGATATTGGTCTAAAAACATGTGCCTACACTAGTTCATGTACTCTGGTTGACTGTTTCTCTTTTCCCTTATTTGTATTTATTATAATATCCACTTATTGAAAATAATCACACATATTATTATGATCATGTGATACCTTAGGGGGATATTTAGTTTTATCACATTTTATCTTCCAGAGATAGTTGGAATAGAAGTACAATTAGTTTCTGTGACATCTTGTTTTCTTCCTCTCTGGATAAAAAGAACATATCTTAATCTCTAATTATAAGGTAGAGATTCTCATTCATTATTTTTCCCTATAAAACAACTGAACCATATATTCTTTTTATTATACACATATTCTTAGTAATGATTATTGAATAACACATGTCATATAGTTGACTAACAGTATTCATTTTGTGATTGAGAACCTCAACAACTACGACATCATCACAACTCTATTCTTTTCCACCAAATATTGGTTTTCCTATTCCAATAATCATGGGGGCTTTATCATTTAAAAATTTCACAACACCTTCTTCGTCACATATTATTCTAATAACATGTTAGATATTACCATTCATAGGGGATGTGCATCCCTTGTAAAGGATACATCCACAAGAATTATATGATGCCTTAAGGGAAATATTTTGGGACCACTTTATGTATGAAGATTGTATTTGTTATCAATGGTTGTTAATGGATATCAATGATGATCAAAATGAATAAAGGAATAGTCCTATGTGAAATGGATAATTGAATTTTTATGACTCATGCACTGATCCTAAGTTTTCTTTGGAAGAAGTAAATGAAAAAGAGAAGAAGAGGGTGTGGAAGTGGTTTGGAATACTTAGGTAGCAACGAATTTCATTGCATACATATTTTTTTAACTATGTATGATATATATATATATATATATATATATATATATTCCTTACCTGAAAATAGAACCAACCAACTAGCCTGCAAACAAGCCTCAACCAAAGGCTCATGCGGGACCACAGGGGTCGATCATGCCCACGGGGAAGCCAGCCAGGCCTGCCAGTAAGAGGAGCATGGGGCCGTGTATAATCCCTAAGGGGATAACTAGTGAGAAATAGGTGTATGTCAGAGGAGACAGAGTGGGTGAAAATTTGTGCGCCCCGAGAGAACCTGTGTAGGGAAGCACCAGTGGGGTGAGAGGAGATTTCTGGCCGAATGATAGAGCAACATGTTATTTAAAGAAGATGAAGAATGAACTGCATTTTGATGTGGGAAATTTTTAAAAAAATGAGGAATTAATCTTGACCGTTGTTCCCTCAGTGACACGCGGTATACCTTCATATCAATTGCGATATTGATCCCACACATCCAAGTTGTCCATCTGATGTTCACAGTTTGCGATTGAAGAAGGTTCTTTTGATCTCCTTCGCTGAGGTTGTCTTCATCCTTTGGACACCCGCATGCACCCGTGAACCAATGGTCGAGCTGAACAACAATCTCACCACTCCAGTCATCAACTGAGTTCAGTTAAAGCCCATAGTGATCATCTGGATTCTACGATCACATGCATGCAATTACATTTTCATGCATCCATATGAAAGGAAAAATGAGTGAATAGCCCTGACAGACAATGTTTCCAAGGCCACAAGGATTCGAGTAGGGATTCAAAAAGTGACACATGCCATCTTGAATGCATGAATGATCAGAAAGAAGGCGGTGAGTTTGAGAAAGAAAATGTCCATGATATTCTGCATATCTCCACACTAGTTTGAAGATTTCAATGAACCAAAACCTCGGTTATTCAAGAAAAAATACTTAATAGTGTATCATGACAATTTTGGATGTATAAAATAACAGATCTATACTTATAAAAAGATACAAGCCTATTTGAGAAGGTGCTGCTACTCCGAAGATTTCGAGAGATCCTATTTTTTTTGTGAAACCGAGTTTCTTCATTCATCTAGACTGAAATGGGAAAGCTTAATAAACAAACCATTCTAAGTTCATTAATTGAAATGAATACCATTTTGGTTTACAAGGAATAGACAATTACATACCATTCCGGTTCACGATGTATGGAAGTCTCACATACTTCTATGGTTGGCGTAGAGGAGTTCTTTTGACATTACAAGTTCGTGAAGTAAGAAACTGTGTACCACTTTATTACGTGAGGTTGGAGAGCCGCAAAATGTTCTTGGATCGCGAAGAGACTCCCTGATAACTATTATTGTTTTTTCAGAAAATGGGATAGCATAACATTTTGGTTCTATGAAAGGGTGGTCTCGTGAACCTATAAAACAACGTAGCACTTGGTACATGAAGGAGGTCCACACTTCATGTGTAAAGGAAGCCCACTCATCTCTTGTGCAAGGAGGGACTGTGAATCATCCCGGTTCATGGAGGATGCAAGAACATGTGTGCATAAAAGAACTCTTTACCTATGGTGTGTAAATTGAAAAAAAGAAACTTCATGCCATACCAAAATGCACACATTGATGTTTGAATAAAATCACATACATATCGATATAATCAAATCAATGTGAACAGTGTCTGCTGAGGAAGGGAGAAGAAAGATTTTTCAAGGTGACGAGAAGTGCATGTATATTTTCTTATGCATGATTTGATGAAGAACACCAAGAAGGTGTAGGCACATTCGAACCAAGGAATAAAGGACAAAATGTAAAGGAGTCAATGTGTGTGCTTAATGGATGAATATTCATTTGGACCTCCACACAATAAATTAGAAGAGGATGTTCATACATTCATTCATTCATTTTCATACATGATTAAAGTGAAGTGGAGCATCAAAAATGTGAGTACACATGTGTAAATATGTAAAAAGGAAGGGAACATCTATATTGTCACATGAATACATGGAATAATAATATTTGATTTTGTTGAAGTCTCATGAACTGATTTTTAGTGACTCAGTAATCAGAAAAGAATTCATGATTCTAGCTTAGAATAATAATAAGTCTTAGTAAATATGGTAGTTTCATTAGATAATAATATTGAACTTCAAAGAGAATCATCTTTGGGCCTCTAAGTATGCAATTTTTCATGTTGAACATGAGACAAAGGCTTTCATGACTTTCTATTGAAGGGACCTTCATGTCCATAAACTAAGTGTGACTTCACCCAGGGTTGTGGGCAAGGGGAGTCAACAAATGCGATCTGAGGGGAGTAGTGAGCTATACCTAAACCTTTGTAAAGGAATCATTCCTGGGATAGAGTAATTGTGCCTGAAGATTGAAATCCATAGATATTGAAGATTTGAAGAATTAGGTATGACTAAAAACTTTTCGGTGTATGTTCCTTGGACATAGACTTAGTGGTGAACCAAGTAAAAGTGATGTGTTTTCCCTCTGCATGTGAATTTTTTGTGTATTTTACATATCCATTATAAAAGTTAAATTATGTTCATACCAATGTGGGAACAAGATCCAATGAAAAAGAAAAAGATTTAACATCATGATTCAACCCCCCAGGGTGACCTAGTGTCCATATATTTGAATCAGAGGGAGGATTACATATGTTGGATACAATATTGTAATTATATTTAGAAGTGGATTTGGGTTTTGTTTCCTGATTCAACAATGAATAGAAGTCTTGATGAATGTTCAGTTATCTCTGATCAGAAAACTATACCCAACAAGACATTGATAAATAGAGAGAATAATGAGAATAAGTAGTTGAATAATTATTTCATGTCCCAAGAAGATGCAGTGTATAGGTATCCATTCCCTTCCAATAATGAAGAAATATCAGGTATGAGACGTAATAGTAAGATGGATCTGGTTTCTTTTAGAAGAAATGAATTCACTTCTATCTCATTTTTATGTGATCATGAGAATTTAAGAACCTAAATGCCTGATATTCCTAAAGAAATAGTTGCTTCTAATTGTTTAATATTTCCATGAATGCCAGCTGAGATCACCTAACATGGAAGAGAAGCTGACAATATGAAGGAAGGCTTAAAAAACAAAGTTTCATTATGTTATAATCTCTCCTAGAAAATTTCATCACTTAATGATAACTATGGAGTCAATAAGACTCTAGAAGAAAATATCCAGGCAATTAAGAATGGGGTAAAAAGAGAACTGATGTCAAGGTTCTATATTTGGAAGAAACATCCATGAAATTCAAGGAATGATACTTGTTATTACAAACCAAAATTTTGTTGTACGATGATGGGGTCGAATGATAGAAAAAATATTGTGTTGAAAATATGATCACGATTGAAGATCAGAAGATCAATCTCAATATGGAATGTCTAAAATTGGAATATCTGTTGACCAATCTTGAGAAGACACATATTAAGATTTCACAAAAAAAATGAAACAGTTGCTTCTTGTATTCAATGTTCACTAGATGATTTTAAAGCCAAAATACCTCCAATATTTGATAAGAATATCATGACTTCACTCATTGATCTATCACAAGTAGCTGATAATATCAAAGAACCATCCATACCAACTTGTTCTATGATTTCTAAATATTTTTCTTCTGAAAGTGTAAGTTGGAAGAAAAATTCGTAACAAGTATTATTGAAGAATGGATAGAAGAAGAAACCTACCACCATGGAAAGGGTGGATAGAAAGATGAAGCTGGAAGATGGTTCCCCCAGTAGAGCACAACACATTAAGAAAAACGCACAACAACATTATACCAAAGATATCAAGAAGAAATGATTTGTGGGTCAATGTTGCTACTATAATAGATTTAGGAATTGTGCACTCGATTGTTGGTACAATCATATGAATGAAAAAATAATAAAGAGAGAATATGTCAAAAGGGATAATTCAAGAGAATAAAAAGAAACATCAACAAATCTAGAAGATTCAGTATACTGAAAATAGATTTGGAATTCCAGAAAACATATGTGACGTATGTAATGGGAGTTGTCACAGGAATGGAGCATGCTTATCTCAACACATATCCAGAGCTAATAAGAACCAAAAACCATTGAAGCCAGTTAAAAAAGGAGAAGCTACCTTAGGAATAAATCATAAGATTATTGCAAATGATAATTCTCCCACGATGACTCTAATAAGTAATGGTGAGAAGTCTTTGGATTCCAAATCCATGAAGTTAAAGAGTGGTACATTCAGAAGATTTCCAAAAAGATTTGACACTATGAAGGGTCCATGTGGAAAATACAAACATACTGCCATATTTCCCAATGAAATATTGGTTATCTAGACAGATGATTTGAATAGAATGAGAATTGATGAAGATGAACATGATAAGGATAATGCAATAGGAAAGAAGAATATTCCACATAATGATAGAGAATTATTTTTTGTGAGGTGAAACAAGTCTGGTCACACTATTAAGAATTGCAGTTCTTTTATTCCATCTCAAGAAAAATTTCTTCAAGAATACCAATGTTGCACCAGAAGATTATAGTGCTTTAAAATCCCTTGAAAAAATTAGACTCACACATAAAGATATGTAAGAAATATTGAGATCCACAAAAACAAAGTCAGAAATGAAGATCAAAATATAGAAGTTTGAGGAGTGTAGAAAATAGAGAATCATTGCTGATAAAATCAACTCAGCCTTCTAGCTCATACAGAATAATCAAGGAGGTTACACCTTATTCCAGTAACACATTGTGTATTGTACTAATTCTATAGGGAATCGAAGGTGAAGAAATCACTCAGGGGGAGATCCTGGTAAGTGTTCCCTTGAGTGGGAGAAACATAAATAATCTACCAGAGTTGTTATTTAATTTAGTATCAACTTTAGTTGGTATCAAATTCAATTACTCTGAAGATTGTCTGAAGATCGTGTCCTAGTAAAAGGTATTCTATTTCTCACTTTAGCATCCTCAGTTACTCAAAAAAATTATTTTACCAAGGGGGGAAACTAAATCAATCAGTTACATAAGAAAATTGGAAAGGGCCATGAAGATAAGTACCTGAGTTCTCACCATATGAGGTATCAAGATCAGTGGATAATGAACATCATTATTGTCTATATCATATCCTTTGGTTTTATAAATCATGAATTGCTCGTGTAGACTTATAGTGAAATGATTGATGGAGAAATTTCTTTAGTATGGACCGATACACTCTCTACCATAATCATTATATTTATTGTCAATAAGGGGGAGAGAAAGTTAAATGAAATGAAAGCTTAAAAGTGAAATGGGGAGAGAATATATAATACTCTCAATTTGATATTTTCATGTTAATTTTAGAGAATGTTGAATTATTGAAAACAAACACAAATGGGGAGAGTTTGGGAACAACATTGTGTATGAAGATTGTATTTGTTGTCAATGGGTGTCAATGTATGCCAATGATGATCAACATGAAGAAAGGAACTTCCCTAAGTGGAATGGATAATAGAATTCAAATAATTGATGCACTGATCCATAATGTTCGTTAGAATATGTATAAGAAAATGAAAAGAAGAGGGTGTGGAGGAGGTTGTAAATACTATGTTTTCCGTGAATTTCAAAGCATTCTTACTTATCTACTAATTATATTATATATACAAGTGTTCCTTACCAAAATAGTTGAGCCAGCTAACTAGACAGCCAGCAAGCCTCAACCCGAGGATTATTTGGGACCACAATGGTCAATTATGCCCAAGGAATAGCTTGTCAAGCCATCTAGTAGGAGGCACATGGGGGCCATGTAAAAGTGTAACACCCCGAGATTTTATGAAAAATATTCTTTTTAATTTCATTAATGTCTTGTGTTGTACGCTACACCAAAAGGAGCTTGCACAACACGCATCCTTGACTTGCCTTGCATTACACGCAATCACGACCTTCCTCGATAGCGTGTGTAGTACACAATAACGAGTTTCACTAAACAACAATATGCTATTGAAATATTATTAAAACTAGCCGTTATGAATAGTAATAACCACTTTTTGAAATTTTGTAAATTTTATTTTTCAAAATGGAATTCATTTTTGGATTCGGAATATCGAAATTAGCCTAGGGTGAAATTTTTGTATTTTTCTGAAAACTTTCAATTTTTGATGAATAGTGAAACCACTAAGTGGTAAAAAACTGAATTTTTCATAAAACTTAATTTTACCGCTTCTGTGAGTGGAATTTCTAAAATCCGAGAGACACGGTTAATATGAAGGACTAAAATGTGGTTCAATGAGATTAAAATAATTTTTGGTGAATAGTAACTTTTTATTTTTTTTTACCACGGTAAAAAGTAAATAGGGTAATTAAGGGTAGAAATGATATTATTATTACCCTAACACTTGTCCTAATTATATTGGAAAAGTGTAATTATACCAAAATCAAACATAGGAATAAAATATGACCATTTAGGCCCACTTGGATTAGATTAGGACATTTATTATTAATTTATTTAAAGAAGGGTTAAAAGAGGTATATTCAAAGTTTATTTACTAAAACATTTTTTTATGGGGTTATACATAAGATAAATTCGACTATAAATATTCATTAGAAAGATAAAAATATTTCCTACATAATTGTATTTTATTTGTAAATTTTAGACATTAAATAATATAATTTATTTATGACACAACAATGATGCAGTAATTATCTTATTAATGAAATATTGACATAATTGATGTTATAAATACCCAAATAAATATAATTTCAGAATTTTTATGAATTAAACTAATTTTCTAGTTTAATATGACATTTTATTATTGATTTAATTAACTTTGTTCGAACTTATCATTCTATTATGATTTTCACAAAAATCAATATCTAAATAGTGTCAAAATTGAAATAAAATAGTATTTAAAACAAATATTATATTATTAATTGTTATTTTATTCCTAAAAATCTACGGTTCGGCCAAATGAATTAGATAAGGTTATATATATTAATAATAAACAACTTGGGGTTCGTTTGGCTTCTTATAGTACGTTTATCAACCTTATAGTGTAAGAACAGAAGAAGACACGGTAAAAGTACAATTATTTAACTTAATGTTAAATCGAAATTATAAGGTTAAAATAGGAACCTGAACTTGTCTAAATTATATTGGATGAGAGGATTTCGACCCATACCCACCTTAGCTTCGAAATATATCAATTTGGAGCTATTTAAAACCGAACTTGACTTTATAATAAAATAATATTTTTTAGTTATTCCAAAGGTACCCCTCTCCTCCCTTATAAAGGGCACCTCCTCCCTCTCCTCCTCACACCAATTTGAGCATTCAAGCTCGGCCAACCCCTACCAAAATCTCTTATCCACTTCCATAGTATCATCCTAGAGGACCTGGGCTTCTTCAAAGACCATCCTTAGTTCTTTAAGTGGAGGTTAAGTGAAGGCGCGTCAAAAAGAGGTAATATCCCTTACCGATCTTTTTCAATTTCATTCTTCTTAAACTTCTTCTTCTTTAGTTGTTTCATGATAAAGTAATAACATCAGTATTTCTTATATACTGATATGTTATTATAAATATGAAACAACTCTAATTAACCTTCTATCCATCCTACGGAAAAAGGAAACCATCGCGCGTGCGTACGTACGGAATACCGTCTCCACGCCGTGGTGTAATCTCTTTTCAGCCACCACCTCAATTGGATGGGTATAATGGTGTAATGAGTAACTATATATTATTATTATAAAGTTATATTGATACTGAAATTGTATACATACACTTCAACACAAGTTCACGATCATGAGAATGATATCATCGCTCGTGCGTACGTACGGACTACCGTCTCCACGATGCGATGAGATTCATTCTCCATGTTAACCATTTAAGAATGATTATAAAATATATATAAGCAATAATAATGAAATATATGACATTATAAAGCTACTGGATTTATTTATATATGTATTTCATCTACTTACTTCCATTCAAGACAATAAGGAAATGAAAACAACGTTCATGCGTAGGTACAGACTACCGTTTCCATGAACGGTGTGTTTCATTTCATTTATCTATCTATTATATATATATATACTGAATATATATGATATATAAATCATGTTTTATATTCTGGAAGTAAGTAAATTATGATATAAGTAATAATAATGTCATGAACAACAATTTCAATAACCTATGATAAATGAAACAATTTTACCCAAAACGCTCTTTAACATGGAATTTACAAAAGAACGGGTAAAATAAAGTCATAAGTGAACCATATATGATATCATAACAATTAGTATTATTATGGAATAAGTAAATGACATTATTTAAATCATTATACAGGAGGTTCGGACAGTTACGAAGCAAATCGGACCTAATGTAAGGAAATATATCACAATCTCATTTTATCTGAGATTGTTTATACTTTGGTATTTACTGGGGTGTATTTTATCATCCACATCCATGTTTCCTCAATATGTAATATTATTTCCATCCACGTACAATTTTTTAAATCCAGTTTTACCCTTCGGTGAGTTTTTAGTAAAAGATATGAAAGTAATCTTTTGTCGTTTTTCGTACGAGGTACTTTTTGACTTTTCCGACAAAAGTTCGAAGAATGTTTTTTTACTTATACGACATGAATGGATTTTTAAAACATTATTTCCAAGAAGCTTCCTTTACAAGTTTTCAAGTTTATTTTTAGTCAACTTCTTTTAGTTTAAAATTTTATGACATGTTATGAAAGGAAAAATGTTTTTGAAGTAGAAAGGATATTTTCCACAAGAATGGAGTTCAAGTGTTTTATCAAAATTATTTTCCATCTAAGATAAAATAGGGTTCTGTTTCTATCCCTATTATTACATTGATTTGATAATTTTGTGATGGAATTATTTTTATGAATTCCTTTATCTTATATGAATTGTTTTATGATGTCATGATGTTTAAGATTCCCATTTTTATTATATGGGTTATGCTATGATGTATGGTTTATGATTTTGTGGCACACATAAGAAAGGATTCATTATAAGATGGGTGGGACCTATATCTCCCTCCAATGCATTAGGTAAAGATTTTATATCTCATGAGATAGACGTGGCTGGAACGGTAGGTTATACCGGTTCAGTGAAACAGGACTGAAACGAGGGTGACTCGGTTCAGAAAGGGACTTTGTCCACTAAGATAATCTTGGCAATGAGTCTTGACTAACAAGAAATGATTCTCTATGATTATGTGTGAATGCCACAAAGTTTCATGTTTTAAGTTATGATTATTGTGATTACATTTCCCTGCCATGATTTACCCCACGTTATGAAATTATGATATCTTTTGCAGGTTAAGATTTCCAAAAGTTATGTGCTTATGTATATGATGTGATTGATATTTCTTTTGTTTACCCTTAATGAGCATTTGAGCTCACCCTTTTATGTTTTCTTTTCCCCAGGATATAAAGAAAGGTTTTAGGTATAAAAAAATAAGATCTTTATGAGAGATGTTGAAGATCCTTCACCACGACTAGAAGATTACGTTCCGAGTTTCCAAAGACACTAAACTATTACGATCCTTGCGTGTGTGTTTTTGTTATGTACTAAGTATTCCGCAAATGTAATGTAATGTCAGTGTACATCAAGATACGGGTCTCTACAGTTGGTATCAGAGGAAAGGTTTAGTCAACCTTTGGAAACTAGGATGCGAAAACGTTAGTGAGATCCCTAGAGATATTTCTAAGGTAGGTCTAGGGATATCCTTAAGGATAAGTATACGTATAGGACATAGTCCTAGAACTATGGTAACGAAATTAGATTAAACCAAAGATGTTAGATATTGAAGTTACTCCCCCTTTATTATGATTTTTGCCTCTCACACTATTCTTTTTGGGTTTTAGAAAATGGCTAGAAACAAGATGATTCATGATAATGGGGGATATGATGGACAATGGAATGATATTATTCATGAGCAACCAAATGAAATGGGATTTGGAAGTCCAAACATCATTATTATGCCGAATCATCAATATCATAATATGATCAATAAAGTAAAATTTGGTAAGTTTCCTGACTCAACTAATAAGAGAAAGATGGAGTTTCATGATGATCATAGAGGAAAGAAAGTTCAATTTCCCCTATGTAAATCATGTGGGAAGAGGCATCAAGGAGAATGTTTCAAAGGAACTGGAAGATTCTTTGGGTGTGGAAAGGAAGGACACAAATCCAGTAAGTGCAAAGGAAAAGGTTCAGTTAACACCAGGGATGAGGATAGTGGTATTGCTACGACATCAACAATGGTTAAATGTTTTAAATGTGGAATGTACGGGCATTATGAAAACCAATTCCCTAAGGGAAAGTCTCATGAAGAGAATCAGTATGGTCGTATGGGTAGTGTTTATGTTGATGATGATGAAGAGACTACAAATGATATTTGAGATGAAAGAATTGTTGAAGCTCGGTCAATGGTTTAAGAATGTAGTGGAATGATTACATGTTTATCATGTGTAATGTTGTATAAGAAATCTCATGGTACTATGGAATAAAGAGACATCTAAGGATTGTTACACTGTTGTCTTTCCTTAAGTTTTGAAAGTGTATGATTAATGGTACCACTATCCATGAAAGGTTATTCAGATATTTTTGGAATGTAGATGATATGCGCATAATGAAGGGAAAAGGAGAAAATTAAATTTTTAACAGTATTCATGAGCTCATGATTGATATAAGGACTAAGTGATATCATGGTTTGAGTATATAGAATTTTGAGGATTTTGGTATGTGAAAAGTGTTAACTTTTAACTGCATTCAAGTTTTCACTATGGTTAAATGGGTATTCAAGAGAATGCATTATTAAGGACTTTGAATGTTTGGAATGTGACCAACAAAACATATCTTATGATATATGGGGATCAACGATGGTATTAAATCTCTGGTAATCGTTTTCACTATGTTATGAGAGTGGACTGCAGTATTATGGATAAGCCTAAAGATTGGAATGGATTATGTTGGACATAAGTTAGTATTGTTTAAGGATAGAAGTTTTTTTGACATTATTGATGGTATGTTATAGTAATATAGTTTTAGAAAAAGGACAACCTGCAGGACGGGCGACAACCCATCGCTTCGGACAAGGCTGTGGGAATCGAACCCAAAACCGAAGTGCGACTGGCCTTTATCGCCTACCAATGGCCTACAGGAAGTCCATGTTTTGTAGAAACTAGTTTTATTATATTACACAGTATGATATATGAAGTATAAGTCCATTTTAGGAACCCTATATGATGAATCTCACTATAGATGGACTTATGCATTTTTTTGATAACTTTTCTATCCTTTTGTTTGAGGTAGATGGAATGACCCATCATTCTATCACATGATCTGCTAACACATAACGAATGACAAATTCAACTTCATTTCCTTAAGAGATGAAGTGGAAATTGTCCAAAGAACGACCAACGGTGAGACTATACCGAAATCACCAAAGAATTTCTTCTAATTCCAATTTCATCAACTTTAGGGAAATGATCTTGAAAACCAAAAATGTTGTCCTAGTGCTCTTATATATGATGAATTAGATGGTACCTTTGATCATCACAAATTTATGGCTTTGTGATTGCTGGCTTTTCCATAGCCATGTTCTCTACCACTCTCCATCAGAACATGATGGTTAGATTTTTCTTCCATATCCATATTTTCACATATGTGGAAACCCAGTGATTAGTTTATTTGGGTAACCGTTACGTTTCATACTTTTGTTTTTAAAGATTAGTTTTGGTATTCCTTTTTACTATGTGGGTTTCGATAAATGAAACTTTCGAATAGTAAACCATTTATAACCCCGACGAATTTCGAGGGAGAAATTCATTTTAAGGGGGGTAGAATGTAACACCCCGAGATTTTATGAAAAATATTCTTTTTAATTTCATTAATGTCTTGTGTTGTACGCTACACCAAAAGGATCTTGCACAACACACATCCTTGACTTGCCTTGCATTACACACAATCGCGACCTTCCTCGATAGCGTGTGTTGTACGCAATAACGAGTTTCACTAAACAACAATATGCTATTAAAATATTATTTAAACTAGCCGTTATGAATAGTAATAACCACTTTTTGAAATTTTGTAAATTTTATTTTTCAAAATGGAATTCATTTTTGGATTCGGAATATCAAAATTAGCCTAGGGTGAAAGTTTGGTATTTTTCTGAAAACTTTCAATTTTTGATGAATAGTGAAACCACTAAGTGGTAAAAAAAACTGAATTTTTCATAAAACTTAATTTTACCACTTCTCTGAGTGGAATTTCGAAAATCCAAGAGACACGGTTAATGTCAAGGACTAAAATTTGGTTCAATGAGATGAAAATAATATTTGGTGAATAGTAACTTTTTACTTTTTTTTACCATGGTAAAAAGTAAATAGGGTAATTAAGGGTAGAAATGATATTATTATTACCCTAAAACATGTCCTAATTCTATTGGAAAAGTGTAATTCGACCAAAAACAAACATAGGAATAAAATATGACCATTTAGGCCCACTTGGATTAGATTAGGACATTTATTATTAATTTATTTAAAGAAGGGTTAAAAGAGGTAAAATCAAAGTTTATTTACTAAACCATTTTTAATATGGGGTTATACATAAGATAAATTCGACTATAAATATTAATTCGAAAGCTACAAATATTTCCTACATAATGGTATTTTATTTGTAATTTTTAAACATTTAATAATTTAATTTATTTATGACACAACGATGATGCAGTAATTATATTATTAATGATATATTGACATAATTGATGTTATAAATACACAAATAAATATAATTTGAGACTTTTTATGAATTAAACTAATTTTATAGGTTAATATGACATGTTAGTATTGATTTAATTAACTTTTTTCGAACTTATCATTTTGTTATGATTTTTATAAAAATCAATTACTAAATAGTGTCAAAATTGACATAAAATAGTTTTTAAAACCAATATTATATTATTAATTGTTATTTTATTCCTAAAAATCTATGGTTCGGCCAAATGACATAGATAAGGTTATATATATTAATAATAAACAAGTTGGGGTTCTTTTGGATTCTTATAGTAAGTTTATTAACATTATAGTGTAAGAACACAAGAAGACACGGTAAAAGTACAATTATTTCACTTAATGTTAAATCTAAATGATAAGGTTAAAATAGGAACCTAAACTTGTCTAAATTCTATTGGATGAGAGGATTTCTACCCATACACACCTTATCTTAGAAATATATCAATTTGGTTCTATTTAAAACCGAACTTGACTTTATAATAAAATAATATTTTTTAGTTATTCCAAAGGTACCCCTCTCCTCCCTTATAAAAGGGGACCTCCTCCCTCTCCTCCATACACCAATTTGAGCATTCAAGCTCGGCCAACCCCTGCCAAAATCACTTCTACACTTCTCTAGTATCATCCTAGAGGTCCTGGTCTTCTTAAAAGACCATCCTTAGTTCTTTAAGTGGAGGTTAAGTGAAGGCGCGTCAAAAAGAGGTAATATCCATTACCGATCTTTTTCAATTTCATTCTTCTTCAACTTCTTCTTCTTTAGTTGTTTCATGATAAAGTAATAACATAAGTATTTCTTATATAATGATATGTTATTATAAATATTAAACAACTCTAATTAACCTTCTATCCATCCTACAGAAAAAGGAAATCACCGCGCGTGCGTACGTATGGAATACCGTCTCCACGCCGTGGTGTAATTTTTTTTCTTCCACCACCTTAATTGGATGGGTATAATGGTGTAATGAGTAACTATATATGATTATTATAAAGTGATATTGATACTGAAATAGTATACATACACTTCAACACAAGTTCACGATCTTGAGAATGATATCATCGCTCGTGCGTACGTACGGACTACCGTCTCCACGACGCGATGAGATTAATTCTCCATGTTAACCATTTAAGAATGATTATAAAATATATATAAAAAATAATAATGAAATATATGAAATTATAAAGCTACTGGATTTATGTATATATGTATGTCATCTACTTACTTCCATTCAAGACAATAAGGAAAGGAAAACAACGTTCATGCGTACGTACGGACTACCGTCTCCATGAACGTTGTGTTTCATTTCATTTATCTATCTATTATATATATATATATACTGAGTATATATGATATATAAATCATGTTTTATATTCTGGAAGTAAGTAAATCATGATATAAGTAATAATAATGTCAAGAACAACAAGTCCAAACACCTACGATAAATGAAACAGTTTTACCCAAAACGCTCTTTAACATGGAATTTACAAAAGAACGGGTAAAATAAAGTCATAAGTGAACCATATATGATATCATAACAATTAGTAGGATTCTGGAATAAGTCAATGACATTATTTAAATCATTATACATGAGGTTCGGACACTTATGAAGCAAATCAGACCTAAGGTAAGGGAATATATCACAATCTCATTTTATCCGAGATTGTTTATACTTTTGTATTTACTGGGGTGTATTTTATCATCCACATCCATGTTTCCTCAATATGTAATATTATTTCCATCCATGTACAATTTTTTAAATCCAATTTTACCCTTCGGTGAGTTTTTAGTAAAAGATATGAAAGGATTCTTTTGTTGTTTTTCGTACGAGGTACTTTTTGACTTTTCCGAGAAAAGTACGAAGAATGTTTTTTTAACTTATACGGTATGAATGGATTTTTAAAACATTATTTCCAAGAATCATCCTTTACAAGTTTTCAAGTTTATTTTTAATCAACTTCTTTTAGTTTAAAATTTTATGACATGTTAAGAAAGGAAAAATGTTTTTGAAGTAGAAAGGATATTTTCCTCAAGAATGGAGTTCAAGTGTTTTATCAAAATTATTTTCCATATAAGATAAAATAGGGTTTTGATTCTATCCCTATTATTACATTGATTTGATAATTTTGTGATGGAATTATTTTTATGAATTCCTTTATCTTATATGAATTGTTTTATGATGTCACGATGTTTAAGATTCCAATTTTTATTATATGGGTTATGCTATGATGTATGGTTTATGATTATGTGGCACACATAAGAAAGGATTCATCATAAGATTGGTGGGACCTATATCTCCCTCCAATGCATTGGGTAAAGATTTTATATCTCATGAGATAGACATGGCTGGAAAGGTAGGTTATACCGGTTCAGTGAAATATGACTAAAACGAGGGTGAATCGGTTCAGAAAGGGACTTTGTCCACTAAGATAGTATTGGAAATGAGTCTTGACTAACAAGAAATGACTCCTTATGATTATGTGTGAATGCCACAAAGTTTCATGTTTTATGTTATGATTATTGTGATTACATTTCACTGCCATGATTTACCCCATGTTATGAAATTTTGATCTCTTTTGCAGGTTAAGATTTCCAAAAGTTATGTGCTTATGTATATGATGTGATTGATATTTCTTTTGTTTACCCTTACTGAGCATTTGAGCTCACCCTTTTATGTTTTCTTTTCCCTAGTATATAAACAAAGGTTTTAGGTATAAAAAAAGATGATCTTTATGGGAGATGTTGAGGGTCTTTCACCACGATTAGAAGATTACATTCCGAGTTTCCAAAGACACTAAACTATTACGATCCATGCGTGTGTTTTTTTGTTATGTACTAAGTATTCCGCAAATGTAATGTAATGTCAATGTACGTCAAGATACGGGTCTCTACAATAATCCCCCAGTGGATTAATAGTGAGATCTAGGTGTGTGCCCGTGGAGGCAGAGTGGGAGCTAAGAGCGCGCCTATCGAGAACCAGTACTGGGTAGCACTGGTGGGGGGAGAGGATATTTTTGGATGAATGACAGAGCATCATGTTATTAAAAGAATTTGATGAACAAACCGTGTTGAGATATGGGTAATGGTTTTAAATATGAGGAACTAATTTTGACTCTTGATCCATTAACGACACCTGGTCAACCGTCTAATCAATTGTGAGATTCATCCCACGCATCCATGTCATCCATCTGATCTCTATGGTTCACGATTTAAGTAGGTCCATCTGATCTCTTCCACCGAGGATGTCATCATCCTTTGGACACCCACAACCCCCAAAAACTAATGCTCTAGGGGAAAATTGATCTGACATCTTTGGTTATCAATTGTATTCAGTTCAAGCCCACATAGATCATCTGGATTCTACGATCAAATACATGTAATTAAATTTTCATGCAACGGAATGAAATGAAAAATAGATGAATGGACGAGGAAAAAGAATTTGCAAATGCCACGTGGATTCTAGATGGGATTTAAGAAGTGATAAATGCCATCTTTAATACCGAAATGATTAGAGAGAATGGCACATGTTAGAAAAGGAAGAATCGAAGATATGCGGCATATCTCCATGTGGGTTTGACAATTTTAAAGAACTGGAGAGCTCAGTTATAAAATATAGAATATTGAGGAGTGCATCATCTAAATTTTGGATGCAGAAATGATCTTATCTATACTTATAAAAATAGACATACCAATTTGAGAAGGTTCTGCTGAACCCAAGCCTTCGAGAGCTCCTCTTTTTGGAGAAATTGTGTCTCTTCATTCAGTCTGAATAGGGCAATCTCAATCCACAAACCATTCTGAGTTTTTGAAGTGAACTGCATACAGTTATGGTTCGCGTGGAATTGAATACCCACATACCAATTTGGTTCTTGAAAAAGAGAAGTCTCATGTACTACTGTGGCAGGCTAAGAGGAATTCTGCTTACCTCACAGGTTCGCAAAGCAAGAAACCACACACCATTTCGGTACGCAAGGCAGGACATACATGAACTGTTCTTGGATAGAAAAGAGAGTTCCCGTGAACCTTTCTAAGTTTGTGAGAAAATAGTGCCGCGTACCATTTTGGTTATGGGAAGATGAGGTCCCGCGAACCGACAGAACTGCGTACCACTTGGTACGTGAAGGAGGTTAAAACGTCATGTGCAATGGTTTCCCACGAATCCCTTATGCAAGGATGGGCCACGAATCATCAGGGTTTATGGAGGATACAAGAACACCTGTGCATAAAAGAACTCTATACCTTTGGTTTGTAAAATGAAAACAAAAAACTCTATGCCTTACAAAAAATCACACATTGATGATTGAATAAAATCACATACATATAAATATAAGTATATCAAAGTGAACAATTTCTGTTGAGGAAAGGAGAAGGAATATTGTGCATGGTGATGGGATGTGCATGTATAAATTCTAATGCATGAATTGAAGAAGAAAATCAAGAACGTGTAAGAACATATGAACTATGTAATAATGGAAAAAATGGAAAGGAGGTTGCGTATGTTCCTAATGGAACAATATACATTTGGAAATTTACACAAGAAAGTAGAAGAGGAAGTGCAAGCATTATCAAATGCATGTACATACATAAATATCTTGAAGAGAAGCATCCTAAACTGAAGGTGAACATGTGTAATGAAGTGAAGTTGAAGAGCAGTTCTATATTATCACATGCATGGTAATATGCATACATGGAATCAGAAGAGTGAATTATGATGATGCCTTGTGAACTGATTTTTAGTGATTAAACAATAACAAAATAATTTGGGATTCCTACCAAGAACAATAAGAAGCCTTATTACATATAGTAGTTTCAATGGAGAATAAGATTGAGCGTCAAAGGGAATCATCTCTGGACCTCAATGAATGAAATGTTTCATGCTGATCCAGAGACAAATACTATTATGCATATCCATTGAAGGAACCTGTTCTTTCATAAATTGAGTGTGACTTCACCCAGGGCAGTGAGCCAGGGGGAGTAAACGGAATTGATCTGAGAGAAACTGTGGGCTATCCCTAAGCCTTTCTAAATGCAATTTTCCCGGGATAGAGTAACTATAACTGAACCTTGTAATCCACACCTAGTAAAGATTAGTGGAATTATGTATGACTGGAAACCTTTTGGCTTATTCTCCTTGGAAGTATCCCTTAGTGGTGAACCAAGTAAAAGAGTTGTGTTGTCATTTTTTTTGAACTTTTTAATTACATCATATATCCTTCGTATATATTTAATTATGTTCCTACCAACATGGTAATAAGATAAAATTAATGGGATAAAATGTTGACAGCTTGATTCACCTACCCTCTCATGTTGAAATATGGTCCTTCAAAATCATCATAACCACTGTATGCTCAACTAATTACTTTTTTATCCATGTTTTTTCACATCATATTTGGCATGGAGTGAAATTTATGATATTACATAAAATATAATGGAATTACTTCATCTTAAAATTCTAAAAAATATATTTTTCGTTTTCATGTCATTTGTTGATACTTTGAATTTATTCTTATGAGCATGTTTTATCTTCTTTGGCACATTTCTCTACATTTTAAATGAGAAATGTCTTACCATATTTCCAAATCATCTACACATAAATTATTGACCATAAAATGATGTCCTATAATATTCAGTTATGTATGGTTTCCTCTATTGAGCTCATTCCCATCAGTACCTCATAGTTATGGGATAAACATTTTATGAGTTTCCAATATTTCCACAAAAATAACATCTTATTCTGGGTGATTTACTATGTTTCAATACAAAACTACTGGATTCCCCATGGGTTCTATAAATATCCAATTTTTTTATTGTTACCCAAATAAATAATCACTCTGAGTAACTTTTCTTATTATTTTACATAAAAAATTACTACTTTCTATCTTCAATCAAGACTCATACTAGCCTTATAATTTGGTTTTGACTTTTTATTTGGTTATGTGAAACTTATATGATCCACTTTCACCTTTTTTATTTTTTGAATGATCATGTTTCTCAATGTTGTGTCGAGAGTCAAGAGTTTTTTATCCTTATCACTTTTTTGAAGGTCAATGAATTTTTCTTCATGTTATTTGATGTGTTTGATTTGATATTTTCTATTGTTATTAAAACTATCAATTTCTCTTTTCTGTTCTTAAATTTTGAGTTTCTAATAATTAACCTCTTTTGATCTCTCTGGAACTAAATACTTCATGTTTTTAATTTATTCATTCATCCCAGACATCAAATCATCCTACATCTGCATATAAATTTTTCATTCATGAATAACTCTGTTGGATTTACTTGTTTTTGATCTCCAACTGTCCACCTCTTGAAGAGAGGATTCAAATTAATATAGCATATCGAATCTTCCTTTTCTTTATTCTTCAACAATTTTTCTATCTTCCCTTTTCTGGGAGCTACTAAAAACTGCTTCCATAGAATTTTCTCCAGTACATTTGTATTTCTTCATCTCTTCGACCTCATATTCATATAATCTATGATATTTTTTTGAATAGATATTACTGTTTTGAATAAAATTCATTTAAAATATTTATTACCTATTAAATAGGCTTAAGAATTTATCATGTGAATTTCAAATTCATCCTCATATTCTTCTTGAAACATATTTGGGAAACTTGAAACAAGATGTTCTACATTTCCACATATAAATCATGTAGGAGAGAGTTTTCCTTTGAACTTTCCTTTTCCGATTTATAGATTTGAGGAGAGAATGACATAATCTCATTTCTCTCTTATTATTGATTTCAATATTCAATGGTGAGGATTTACGTATCCTTTAAATCCATTTATATAGACTTCTCGTTATCCATAGACTCATTATCATCATTTCTCGTCTCATAGGAAATAATAGTATAGTGGAAGCTATGAAATGTCAGCTCCTTTGGATCTTTATCCACTGATATAGGAACTTTTGGATTAACATGAGGTGAGAGTCTTATCATGATGTTATGAAAATCATTACATCTTCAATAATTTCTCCAAAACTAGGCCTGTATTCTAAAAAAATATTCACCCCATCATTGAATGTATCAAATGAATAATTATGGTGAATTATGAGATCCTTGTACTTGTTCCATAGAACCTGTATCTTTTCTTCTCTTACATTTGAGTAACCATCATTAATATTTTTAAAAGTTTTCAGAAAATAATGTGAGGACATTCATGAAATCATCATCATATATATTGCATTGTATAGGGATCGCCCTAAATCGTTGATTACTTTTACGTCAACATCCAATTCCTATAATTCAGAATCTGATTAAGAACAACTGTTTACAACAGATGACATTTCATGCATCTCTACTATAAAGATATACTTTCCCAAAAATCATAAGTTGTTCTAAATCAGATTGGTCCATAATTAAAAATTATTTCCATTGATGATTTTAATTTTGTTTTTATTGGAAATCTCTATTGAAAACCCTTAGAGAGAAACCCGGAGATGAACCATTGTCTAAGATACCATTTATTAACCCAACTAATGTAAATACCATTAAGGGGCGGTGGTGAAACAAGGATTGAAAAATTAAAACAAAACCCCCTTTAGATTTTGTATTATCATTAAATAAAACAATCATCTCACCCATTACTATAGAAATGTTGTGAATATAAATAGAATAATGGATAATAAAATGTAATTTTACTTGATTCACTATCATTAAGATATTTCCAAGGAGAATTCAATAAAAATGTGCTGATGTACCAAATTCACTAAGTCTCGCTTCAATAAAATAACATTTAGGATAGATCACTTCTATCACCAGGCTCACTACCTTTTCAAGGATTATGGATATCTCACTACCATCCCAAGGGTTACTCCCTATCTATCTTCTCATGGTTCACTACCGGTGGAAAGGATCACCTTATTCCCATTCTTTTATCACTTCTCTGGAAGGGATTCCCCAATTGATTATGGACATGTTGGTCTCTCTCTGTATCAATAACGAATACATCCTCAATTTCAGGTAGATTATCTTTAGAAGTCCCAATTTCATCAAATTGATGAATACTAATTTATTACAGATTTACAGGGAAATCACTTCTTATCCCCTTCATGATTTTCAGTGCCTTTGAGAAGCTCATTCATTTTGCGAAGCTCACTTATCATTCATGAAGCCCATGTATTTTTTGAAGATAACCTATTTCATGATGCTCAAAAGGATATAAAAATATGCCTGATTTTACAATGATCAAATACGTTCTTGATCTCACTTACTATTTTCAAATCTCACTATATTTCATCACCATTTTACAGTCTTTTTGAACATCAATTGTTTTTATATTCTTACAAATTTATGTCGATAATTATATCCTTTTCAGAAAATAATTTCTTCGTAATCTATTTTTCATGAAAAACATTATGAATAACTTAATGGAAAACACTTCCTAATAATATTTCATCAGTTATTCACTACCTTCTGTGGTTGGTAGAGGCATATTTATAATAATTCCCTCTATTTACAGAAGCTTCCTTCAACATAATCATCATTTCTAGTAGTTATCAAAAATAATTCATGTTTCCACCTATTTTTAGAAGAACCATGTGAATCTCCCATTTGCAAAGCTTCCAATAGTTATGAGTATTTTTTTTCAATCCTTCATGTGTTTTTGATGCCCACTCATAATTCACCACACATCTGTGAAACGGTCTTCGTGAAACCCATTCATCAAAAAACTCGTTCTTTTATAATATTTTTTTGTGGCCTTCATAGAATTCCAACTTTCACAATAATATCCACCCTCAAAATTATAGAGCATAACATATGAAAAAAAAACTATGAAATGGTTCCACGTTTTTCAACAATTTTCTATACTACTTCAATGGAAGTCATAAATTTTTTCCTGGATCATTGTAAACATAACTTATCAATAACATTTATAGAACTCCCTAATTTACCATGGAAACATACTTTGTAAAAATAGAACCAACCCAAAAATAATGCAATTGTACCTTGATAAAATTTTCCATATCATATGTCTGATGGAATCATGTAGTAATCAAAAATTTACATACATATGGACAACACAACCATTTTACATGGATTGACACTAAGGGATATTCCAAGGATCATACACCGATTGTTTTTTGGTCATACCTATATCAACTAATCATCATTAGTAGATGAAATAAAAAGTTTATACTCATTAACATTGTTCTAGGAACACAACCTCTTTATGATTTTAGGGATAACACACTACCTCCCCCAAATTAATTCCCCTGACTCCCCCTAGATCATTTCATTGGGTGAATACTTACTATATTTGGTGACATGATATTATATTTACTAGATTTTATTTTAATACAATTTATATAAATTTAATGCAATTATTCTTGAACTATAGTCCAAATATGATTTAGTTGAAATAAAAATTCACATAAACCATAAGTTAATCACCTTTGTTGTGAAGCTCCTTCAAAAACACCGTTAAAAAGAACAAAATCTATGTTAAGAAAATATTATTCACAAAAAACTAAATCATCATGGAATAAGTTTTTAAAACAAAACACCTTTTCCCAAGATACATAAGCGTTGGTCGAGACTAAGACATTCATTTCATGATTTTCAGGATCAGAATGAATACATTATTTATGGAGCTCTTGGCCTTTGAGAATTAAGAGAAGTTCTGTAATTTATCCCTTTATTTTAATATATATTTAATTGGGGGTGGCCACATATATATAGGATCAACCGTTCATGATGATCCCAGGTTGTCAATGTATTTTTTTTTTGAATCCAGAAAAAACTATTTGTGGTGCTCTTTTATTTGTGATCCCTTAGTGATATTTTACCCAATATTAAAGAATATCATATTCATGATGAATCACCATAAAATTATTGCCTACCTGTGATGCTTGACATTGTAACAGATAACTCTTTCTTTCCATCATGTGTTCAAAATGCTTTGTTCATTTACAAGGATTTACCATTTCAAAAACCCAGTCTTCAAAAAACATATTCCTTTAACATTTCTGAGAGGAGTTGATTCTAGAAAAATATATTTCATGAATCATGCTCCATCCTCCTATTTTTGAGACAAAAATTTAAAAAACATAGAAATGATGCCACCTTAGACAATTAATCCATATTGTACTATAATATCACTTTTAAAGAACACTACTGATCATCCTAGTGTATATTAAAAACAATCACAAACCAGAATTCATTTCTATATGTGAAAGGCCTTGGATCCAACATCTACAATATTGGAGGAACCAGTATACATGGCTGAAGGAAGTCATTATAGTACATGATATAAAAGATTAAAAATGGATAAAATCTATCCAAGCATCCACGATTCATCCCAGTAATCTTCTACTAAACTCAAATAATGAGTCATGAAAAAATCTTGGCATCCAAAATTGGACACTTCCCCATATATACACCTATAAGAATATAGTCTTCCCTTTTACTATCAACAACCAAGATATGATGTGATATGAACTCAGTAGGCACCACAAATGACATATATAAATATCAAGTCTACTCATATAACATAGATTCTTGTAGAAATAATATTAAAAAAATAACTATAATTGAAAATTGGTTAGCTCTAGTTCATGAAGGAAACCTGGCCGACACTAACTCATTTGTGTGGTTCTTGAGTATCTCTAAATAGTTAACAATGTGAATACACATGTATGAACTATATACGTTATGACATTTATAACCATATATATGTATACAATTACAATCCTAGTCCCAAGGCGTTACTCTGGAATCTATATAATGTAGAATGGGCCTCACAAGTGTCAATGGCCACAATTCTTAGTATCACAAGAATAGTGGATTGAATTCCCATCATCATAGTATTATTGGCTTCATTCCCAGTATCATAGTAAGAATAATCATTCATAATATAATATCACAAAGGAAATCATTCTTAGATCACAATAATAGTGTCTCTATTCTCATATCACATTTATAATGTGTCTCTCTTCCCATATGAAATTAATGAAGCGTCTTCATGCATGTATAACATTTATAAAGGGTATTCATGTCCACACGACATTTATAAATTGTCTCTTTTCCCATCTGGAATTTCTAATGGGTATCTGTTCTGGTATCACATTTATAATGGGTCTCTAACCTCTTATAACAATTATAATGGGTCATGTATTTAATATAAACTATTAGTTAATTCATACATAATTAAAATTAAATAATAAAAAGGGCATATCCATTGTTTAATTAACTTTGGTGACATGGTTTTACTGCTTATCTCTATTCAATTCATTATAAAATGGATAAGTCTGTTAGTCGTGTTATAACATATCAATTAACCATTTCATTAATGTTATCACAATTTTAATGTAAGACCTCACAAACTGATACATTTTTTGGTTAGATACCCATGAAATCCAATTAGGAATGTAAAGGGGAACACCGATAGTGTTGGAATACATTGAGATTAAGAACCTCAGATGTGTCCTAGGATCTAATGTGATCAATATGTTCCTAAATGAGGCAACCAATTTTTGGCATATTCAATTTAAGTGTAATCCATGGTAAAATCGATGTGTATTTCATAAAAAATATTATAAAATATAAATAATTTAGGGGATTAATACTATACCACCAACGTTATTCATAAAGAGGATACCTTGTATAGTATAAGCCTTTGGCATTGTCTAGATCAAGAGAAATCAGAAAAATAGATGAATACCAAAAAATAGGGAATAATAGACTGTACCAAATTAACTCTTCCAAGAGAAATATAAATTATTAAAGGTGAAATATTAATAATATCTTAACGATTCACATCCAATGAAAAACAAATTGATCTATTCAGGGTCCAAATGATTATAATATCAAAGAATATAACAAGGAGGACGATAGGAACACATCTGGGTAAAAATAGGGCCTCTTACCCCTAGATGAAGAGAAAATATTTCGATTATGTTATAAAGATTTAAGTGAAATTTGGTAAATTTGCCAAAAAATATGGGGTTACACGGTTTGGCCGCATTGTTAGCCAAAACGTGCACCAACTCTGTGAAGTACACTACCTTTGATGGGGACTCAAATTGTTCGTGCAAAAGGTTTTCTAATCCATGAATTAACCATTCTTTAAAACTCAGTTATAACTATATATGTTCAACATGGGTGTGCATCCCTGGGAACACGGTTAGAGAAACCATTGTTCCCTTCTTTTCCCCTTGAAACTCCCCCCCCCCCACAATTATGGTAAACTATGTGGGATATGAGTCTTGGATTCTACAAAACATGGAAATTTGAGAATTATTCTATTGTATAGGGTTTTGGGATCCAAAAAAGATCTAGAAACCCACCATAAACTATCATTAACTCATTATGTACCAATATTACTTCATAAATAATGATTTGGTAGAAATTTAAAGTGTATGTACCTCATTGAAAAATCATGTTCTCATAGAATGTGACTAAGATCAATTTAAATTTAAAAGAGAAGGTTTATATCACTAATAATTTTTTTAGTGATAGGAATTTCTGATAAAAGAGATAAAATTGGATGATAATGTATAATAGAAAGTATTTAACCTATTAAAAAAATCATAAATTTGTATGTATGTTTAATGAATATTCAAACGTGTCATTTTTTATCATAGAATGAGATTGAGGATGATGTTTAAATTAAATTATTTAGTGTTTTGGGAATGAATTATTTAGGTTTTGATCAGTGTGTATCTTTACTAATGGATAATTATGTTGATGTAAATAATAAGATTTCATTTTTTGGGAGAAAAAGATGAATTCATAAATTTTCTTCTTTAATTGGGGTTGGCTGTTTTTTGAAATTATTTTTCATTAAAAATTTATGTCACAATCCAATATATATATTACATTTTTTAAATTAACCACAATCTGGTGAATTGTGAACCAAAAAAAGGACCACATGAATTCAAAATCCAAAAAAATAACCCACAAAAAGATTTCAAAGTTAAAATATCATTTTGAAAATTTTGAACAAAGAACAGACCATGATAACATATCACCTCAGCTAGATAAACATATCGAACATCACATGTTGTAAGAACCTAAATCACTAAGATAATAAGATCATCCCTCACGTATTATTTAGCACACAGTTAGAATTTTGAATGATAGATGACATCGACACAACCAAAAATGAAACACCACCACACCAAGTAAATTCATCGACATCAGAAGAAGAACAAACAAAAGAGTAAAAATCATCACACCATAATCATCATCTCAAAATATTATAATAAAATAATCTGAAACATCGTTAAAAAATACCAATGAAAGAAACCACAAGTCACACCTCATTGGGAATTCTAAAGCTAACATGAAAACAACCCAAAACCTTCATGGAAAAGATATCACCCATCAAACCTAGGAACGGGTTCTGGGCCTGGAACCCAAATAAGATAATGATATGATAATTCCTCTACAGCAAGGCATGATGGATTTGAAACCATAAACCCCAAATAAAACATAATCATCAAACCCACACCAATGAAATATATAACCACACCAATGAAAATCATCATGAAGGGTTGTAGCATATGTAATCTTCAATAGGAAGAGAAAACAGAAAACACTACCACTGGACTATCTAGTTAAACCGGAAACCAAAGTGGTTGATGTCATGAATATTCCACTGAAAATGATGCAACTAAACTAGATTTCAAAATAAACCATGTAGCACTATGGAAATGGTGAAGAATGATGAAAAAAGATGGGAAACAGTGAAAATCAAGAGATCTTGAATTAATGTGGAGAACCAAGAGTATCAAGGATGGATAGAGATAAGAATCCAAACTGGTAGAAAACCTAGGATGATGAAGGTGAAAATTTAAACTGATAAAATATAAAATAATTAATTGGGTGCATAAATCCAGAAGGTGAAAAACACAAATTTGGTAAGTGAGATGAGAGTCACTCTATAACTAGTGTAAAGAACTCAAGGTTGTGGAGATGCATGCTAAGGGATGTGCAGGGTGAAAACCGAACCAAAAAAATACAGCACTATGAAGTTATGGAGAGCCATGGTTTGATCATCACTAAGGTACTTAATAAGTATCATTATATAATATCATTATAGTATCACTAGGTACCGCTTTAATTTAATGGATTTTGGTCACATAATGTATTACTAGTCCAGAATATATAGACTAAAAATTAACATGAATATCAACGATTCATTTACATAGATTTATTTTAGGATAACTATTGTTAACATAATAATATAATGATATTAAATTCATGATTTTAATGAAAATTGTTATGACTTTTATGAAATAAAAATGATAATGATTACAAATTTACCTTAGAATTGGTAATTTAGTTGGGAAATTTAGTAACAGTTAATGTAACTTTAAATAATGAAACCCAAGTAATTGACTCCTTATATTTTTTATGAAATGGTGAAATATATATATTTGATAATGGGTGATGATTCTATATAATTTGAAAATTTGAACAACAATGTGGGTGTAGATTTTTTTATATAAATAATGGGAAAATAGACATCAATTATATTGGGAGAGAAAGACTTAGATGTAGGGAAAAGTTAGAATAGTTTTTATTGTTTATAGATTATCTAAATCATAACATCATGGTCATTATTTTTTATTATAAAATAGTGAATACTCTCAAAATCATAAGAAATTGGTTAGTTTTTAATGGAATAGAAAATGATTCTTTCAAAAATGGAAAATTAAAAAATTTAAACATCTATAAAATCATTTGAAATAACTTTCAATAATTTCCTAGCAATGAAGAATAAATTTTTATACAAGAATCAATATTTTTTCATCTTAAATGTTAACTAACAATGCTTATTATGATAAATTAAGAAAAATATAATTTTTTGAAAATTTTAATTGAAAGAGAAAATTTATTTTTGGCCTTTCAAGAAGAATGTATTCCTTCATAAACATATTAACCGAATGAATGAATGAATACACATATGATTGATTTTTATACATAGGTTTAAGTATTTCCATGAATCAATAATGAGTAAGTAGAAAAATTTATTATGTTATGTTCGTGGATTGATTAATCTAAATATGTCATATCATGACTATATTAAGAGAAAACTAATTTCTTTTATATAAATAGATATTGAAGATAAGTGGGTAATTATTTTGATAAATGAATATTGGAGTTGAGTTCAAAAAAGGGTCTGATTTATATAACAGTAATATTGAATATTATTTACAAATAAATGGTATTATGAAAAATTCATAAGTTGCAATAAATATTGTAATGAATATTGTTATATATAGATGAATCAAAATGAGAAATACTACGAAAACACCATATTATTAATTAGTAGATTATTATAGATCTATTGTAATAAGGTAGTATATATTTTACATCATATGTAAAATAAAATATTTTTTATTAGAAAGACATGGTCTTACCAAATGTACATTTGAATGAGAAAGTGTTTAAAGGGTTGTATTTTAGAGTTTTTTAAAATACATTTTATATTATCAATAAAGAATGATACAAAAAATGTATTGAAATATGGGAGGGAAATGTATATTTTATAGTTACCATTTAATATATAATAATTAATTTTTAAAAAACATATATCATCATAAAATTATTGATAATAAGGATAATAATTTAGATCTAGTGATAAATGTTGTGAATTTGTATCACCATCATATTCTCATTCGATATCAACTAAATGGTATAAGTAGTGGAATGATGTATGATCATGAGATTTTGTATGAAGTAAGGAACAATTGTTTTCATTTTAAATAATTTATTATATCCTATTGTGAATAACCATTGATTTCATTGGGGTATCAGAGTTTTTAGGGCTTGTTCGGAGCCCAAAGCCTATCTTTTCAGAAAAGCTGGACATGCAACAATTTTAGTAGAAACCATATGGGGTCAGTCTCACAATTACTAATAACCTTGTTAGGTTGGATAGTGGGGTCCTACATGTCATAAGATATGACAAAATTATGTAGGTAGAGAGACATGAGTGTGAAGGAGTGCCTGTAGTTTTTTATAAATGTGTTTTTGTGGTTTTCTCAAAATTAATCCAACAATACGTAGTGACTGTGAAGGTCCCCCCTTAGCCTAGTTGAGGGAGCACGATTGGTGAAATATTTTAACTACTGTGTGACAAAAATTTAAATCACATTAATTTGGGGAAATTACTTTTTTTTGGTTAAAACATATTTTAACATAATACCTTATTCTCTTTTATTTACCAATAGACAACAAAAACATAAGTGATATCTTTTAAAGATAATTTCAGAATTTTTAACCAGAAATTCTATATCAAAGGTCATACTTGAGCTTCATTTGGCTCTTTGGATCCACACAAGTGGGTAATACATTACTTTTGTGTCATTCTATGATTCCCTTAGTAATTGTTGTGCTATATTTAGGTGCAGGATGATATTTCATATTTATAACATTTTCATCCATTATTAATTTTGAACTAATCTAAATCAAAACAAGAGTTGATACTAGAATATACCAATACTAAATACCAATTTTAGTTGGTATTAAGTTTTTCCCATAAATTCGTGGTTTTTATATGTATGTCATTATGTTTCCCATCGGATTTTACAAGTGACGCCCTTCAAATAAATTTTTTTTCCACGATTAGAATAGAAATATTTGTCAATTTTAATTATTGACACTCATCATTCAATGATTAAATGTTATTAAAAATGAACTTGAACAACCCCATGAGTGAGTTGTTTAATTAAAAGGGTCATGATGTGTGGTATATGGATTAATCACCTTTTATGTTTGACATTTACCCCATACTGTGGGATTTCAAATGATGAATTGAATTGTAGAATTTAATTTGAATTTGAATAGATTAATTTAAAGAAATGAAAGACATGTCCCTTTGTTATATCTAGGTAATTTTTTGTTAATTGTGGGTTTTTATCTCTATTGGTAATTCACATGTGATATAATTAACAGACTAAGTATTTTAGCTTATCCCTTTCCTTGAGTCACTTTATACGGTGAGGATTAATTTACGTGAACATGGATATGACCTTTAAAATAATTAAATTATATTCAATGAATGATTATTACATGCCTTGGGTGACACATGGGTTCTTATATGAAGCCCATGGATTGAATCATTTTTAAAAATCCTTACATACACCCAAGTGACACTTGTACTCCTGAGTGGACTGCCAAGGACGGACTCGGGAGGGATGAATGTCTTACGAGTGAGTGATACATGTACTCCATATATAATCCCAATGATAGACTTAGAGGTAATCTGATTATATTTGTCAGGGGTGAATCTTGAGCTCCCATAAATGACGGCAAGGACAGGGTCTGTGAGCAACGATGTTATACCATGTGTAGAATGAATCCATGAATATAATGAGGAATTCCTATGATGGAATTATAGAGTTATTTGTTCATGTTATAATAGAGTTATACATAGATTCAAAAATTTTAATTCCCAAGATGATATGATTTATTTAATGATTACTTAATGAAAAGATTAATATGATGTGTATGCCAAGAAAGAGCACATTTTAGGATCATTCAAAGTCGTAAAACCTATTGATAGAATAGATAGGCCTCACGCAATCAAATATCATTATAGGGAATACTGGGATACATCCCATGTTCTGATACTTATTTATTAAATGAGACAAGAAAAACGGTTAATTCAATGTCTTCCCACTATGGCTGATGTAGGTTGCATGGGATGGGTTTCCAGGGAAACTGAAACATTTATGGGTAGTTTACCTTCAAAATGTACATTAAATATTCTATTAATTCCTTCCAGATGTTATTATAATGTATTTATTTAATTGTTGTAATTATACTTTATTGGTTGTTGCCTAATGGGTTTTATTTGACACCCTACTCAGGATGACTTAAGTATGGTATACGATTTCTGGACAACAGGTATGGGTAAGGGAAAGCACCCTACTATTGGTTTTTGAATGCTTCCTATGAGAGAGGGATTACATGACCAAGATGATGCTCATGATTCTAGTTTTGATAGTTTTTGATTTTTTTATTTTGGGTTTTATTGTACGCCTTCAACGTATACCTTTTTTGGATGCTTTTTAGACACATGAAATGATCATAATTTTATATGAGATTACTTTTGGAATTTTTATATATACATGTCATTTGATGATTATATTTTTTATAAACTTTTAATTCTCCCCTTTTTTAATTTATTTTTCCAACCAATGTGTTAAACCATAAAAGAGGAAATTTTATCCCCATATACATACCCTAGGCCCTTACATCTAACCACCATCCTCTAGAATTTAGAGAGATGTGCTAGAGTTCATTTGGAAAATCTTTCTTGAGGCACCGCTTATTGGAATCTGAGTCTGGAATGTCACAAATTGGTATTAGATAATCCTTTTCAAGTGTTATTTAATATTTTTATTTAATAAAAATGAATAATAAGGGGTGGAAATTTGGTAAAAAGGTTTTCTTGGGCATAGATGACCCACATATAGGAAAAAACTAAATTTCCTAGAATAAAAATTGTTGTTTTATTGATATTAGAAATTAAAATTTATTTGAACTCATCATTGTGTGATTCACATTATTTATTATGTTATAGTTAATATTATTGTGGGTTATATTTTGTTGAAACCTAATGAGGGTTGGGTATTCCATCTAATTAATCATTTTAGGCACCCGTTTATGATCACATGTCTGGTATTATGTCATTCCATATAGGAAGCATTGCTTGATTTCAAGATTTTTTAATATGTTAGATGATTTAAACACCAACTTCATGATAAATGTTTCTGAAACAAATCAGAAATCATTATTAATGTTTTCCTAATTAAGCTACAACATACACCCTATGGAGCCAATTGTGGCATGTTGAGTCATGAAACAAGAGTCATGTTGGCTCTATGTGGTGTGGATTATTAGGATTCCATATATAATTCAAGATAAGAATGATACATTATATATAAGAATTTTTTTATTATATGGTTCAATAATTTATAAAAAATTATTGTGAAATATATGTTAATCAAATGGAAATTAAATTGTTTATTGCATTTAATTAGTCCCAGTCCAGACCTTAGTAGAAGGAAGTAGGTTGTATCTCTTGCATTCTTTTGATCTGAACATTGACTAGACATGACACTTAGAGTTGGAATTGGTGTGTGAATATTATATAGGATTTATTTTACCTATCATATTGTAATATGAGTTATTTTAGTGGTTGATTATATCAATCATTCATAAGTCATGCATTTGGAATTTTAGAGTATTTCCACCATGATGACCTCATATCATATATCTGGAGGGTGGAGATGACCACTCTCTAGAGATGGTGGGACATGAGATACCGATGGAACCTCATAGAGTTCCATATACTAAACCAATAGTTTTATTAGACACATGTGATGATGCATAGTACAACGAGGGGTTTTTCCACATCAGTATGAATTTACAGGGACCATCACATCTTTCCATGTATATGGTTGATATGACATTCTTGTTCCAAAATTTGTATCCACCCATATTTTTAGAGGATGGAAGAAAATAGGTTTAAATTTCATGGATGGAATCTATTTTATCTATCTTCAATCATCTCAAGACACTACCTAAGAGAAAGATAAACCTAACTTCTTATATGACGCATGATAATGACAAAATATAGTGGGTCTTCATTACATAGATAGATCTTCAATATGAAGTGGATTGGAAGGATTTTCATATATATCTATATGATTGCTTATATCTCAAGATGATGAGGACTGGTTGAGCTAAGAGTTCATACACATTGAGTGGAGTGATTTATCAATTATGGATTAGTAAGTTAATTTTATTGAACTCAAGTATTATAAAAATATTAATATTTTTGAAATGTTACCAAAAGAATGGATATTCATGGATGGTATCAAGTGTGACTAGTGATAACAAGTGAATTTCATTTGGATAAAAATCGTTTATAGAATAGTGAATCATGAAATTCTCACAAAGACTAACCTGAGAGTGGTAAGGGGTGTGAAATTGGGCGGTTTGATGCCCAGATATGGTATTACATCAACCAACAGTAGGAATAATCATCTAAAGAATGTCCATGGGGATATTTGTATCTTGATCGCTTACCCCATGTTCTATGTGAGGATGCACCTATTTTATATACTGGGACATACAATACCTCAATTCATGAGGGACCCAATCATGTTTCAATCTTTTAGAATGATGGGCCATCTACCACACTTTGGCAAAAAAAATCTGGAAGCTATTGAGGGAGGGTATGCACTGACTCCACATGTAGAATTGGGGTTAGTAGCTTCTCATCATGTATGTAGATTGAGTCAAAATATCTGATCAGGTCAATGTAATGGTCATGGTTGAGGTAGCTAGACCTTAGTTTCGTAGGGATAACTGAGAAGATCTTCCGAGTATAGCCATATTGTATCATATGGTTCTAGATCTGGCCAAAAATATGTTGAGAAATTAACACTGGGGAGTATGATATCATTCCCTCTACTATGAGAGGTATCATTCTTGTATCATATACTTTAGAATATTCTCCTTTAGATATATGATCTTCTAATTCATTTATATCTATTTTTATTCTAGTGATTCTGGGGCGTAGTATCTAGTGTTCTGATAGCATTATGATTCTTGATACTAAGTTGAGAATTCGAACGGAGGATGTACGTCAGTGCATTGAGTTCCCCCGTGAGTTTGGAGGTTGTCACGTTATATGTTTCCTCTTTTTACATGGGAGGATATGATTTAACATCATTCTCGGGATAAGCTGGTTGGTTCCCATTTTTTCTTTGTATAATTTCCATTATTGAAGGTTGACCTTCAAAAAACAATAAGGAAGAGACTTTATTCATAGGGAAGATTGAGATGTCCATGAAAGATGAGATGTACCCGAGCATCATGGGATGGGTGTCAAGATATCCTTGACTACGATTTTATATCAAGATGATCGAGGATTACATCATGTAGATATCCCACTAGTGGTTGATTATTTCAAGGGTGTTTTCCTAAACATCATCTCAAGATTACCACTCATGAGATAGGTGGATTTCTTTATGGAGATTGTTATAGGTGCCTCACCAGCATCCAATCCTCCTTTAATGATGTCTAATATTGATATGTAGGATCTCAAGAGATAGAAATATGATTTAGATAAAAATGGGTTTTTTGACCCAGTACATCTCTATGGGGTTTGCCTGTCCTTTTTGAGAAAATGACAAATGGATATCCTTGGTTATTAATTGATTACTGAAAATTAATCCAACTAATTGTTAAGAATATCTATATTATTACATGGATATATTATCAATTTGACATACTGTGTGCATATCATGTGTTCTCAAATATGGATTTTATTTAGGGTTATCATCATGATATTTTAAAACATCATACATAACTTATTCCAAATTTTGTTGATGTTATGATATAAATGAGTATCTGGTTATTGCACTAGGTCTCATGAATGCATTAGCAGTTTTCATTGAATTGATGAACCAAATTTTACATTCTTATTTTAATTTTTTGTCATGGTATTTTCATATGATATCTCTTTTTATTCTAAAAATCAACATGTCCATGTCAATCGTACCTATATCAATTTGGATACATTGAAATAGTATAACTTCCACTTTTGGATAGATCAAATTTACTTCCAGGGTCACACTCTCTCAGAGGCAAGAGTGTCAGTTGACCCATAGAAGGTGAATGACAATGTTTCATGGGTGCATCCTATTTACTACATTGAGATATGGAATTTCTCGGGACAGATAGAAATTACATGATTTAAATACATTAATAATCATTCTCAGAAGAACTATTGATGGGGTTGATTAATAATGATGTGAATTTTTATGGTCAGATTCATGTGATCTATCCTTTCATGAGTTGAAAGTGTAATTGAATTTAACACTGATACCTATTTTTCATGAACTAGGAAGAAGCTACACTATGTATTGTGATGTATAGTGTGTAATTATTTGAGAATTGATGTTTTAAGGGGATAGATTTGTGACATACGAGCCTCAGAAATTGAGGCCACATTAGGGGAATTGTCTAACACGTGATTTCAAGGTAGATTTAGTTGTTCATGCATTGCTTTATTAGAGACACTATTTAATAAGAGATACTTTTGTTGCGTTGAAGGAAAAAAAATCCTAATGTAGATATTTAGAAAGAATGATATTAATCTGAGATGGTGAATGTGGGTTGAGTTCCTATGGTCATTTGAAATGGTGATTTTTATAAATATGATAAAAGAAATGCAGTAGTTGATGCACTGAGGAGGTGGACTCAGATATAACCATTTTAGCAGGCCAATAGCCTATGGTAGATTATGCCTTTGATACAATATATGAACATGAATTTATAGGACTGTCTTGGGATGAATTTTCTGTCATCAATAGTTATGACCTCTACACTTATAGATAGAATGATGATGATGAATCGATCAGAAAATGAGGGCATAGTCCAATGTGAGAGTGTAGCTGGTCAGGAAACACCTCTTTAGATGAATATAGGTGAGGATAATTTCCTATTTATCCATGACCACTTATAGGTTCTCGTGGACATATATATGGAGATGATGCAAAAGATTCATTCCTTGGTTTGGGAAGTTAATCATAGTTTCACCAAGATGTATAAGGATTTATGTCACTAGTAAAGGTGGACGGTTATGACAAGTGAGGTGGGAGGTTTATTATGAGGTGTTCCACCTATAAATATGTGTAGGTAGAATATAAATGACTATCTAGACCTCTATAGAAGTAACATATTCTTGATTTGAAATGGGATTATTTCATGACAGATTTTTGGAATAGTTTCCTGATGTTTGTTGAGGTTAATATACTATTTGGGATGTTATTGGTTGGCTCATGAAGGTTGATAATTTCATATAGATGAATAAATGGTTCTATTTTATATCTTATAGGGTTGTACATTATTTTTAATTTATATCCTCATATATATAGGGGTAACTTCATTTATCCCTCTCAAGGACATGATGGCGTGGTCTATGGTCATGCCACTATATCACCTCCTCAACTCTCGGACGGGGGGGGGGGGGGGGGTCCTCCCTCTTCTCTCTCAATCCAACCTAATGTCTATTTATATTTCCATTCCAAAATTCCTTCTATTCACCCTTATTTTCCTTCAATTTACTTTTTCTGTAAAGTGAAATCTTGGGTGGATGTCATTATTTATTTTCTGATTTCATTAAAGGAGTTCATGAGAACCTCATCGTTGTTGGATATTATATTAGTCACTCGCATTGGCAAGAAATATCCCTCTTTCGATGCCATTACATAGGTTTTTCTTCTCATCTAAGAAGCTTTGAGAATGAATGGTAGTAGGTATTGTTGATTTTCAGAACATCCATATCCATTTTATAAACAATGATCACTTGATCCATATAGGGGATAATGCTTTATATCACAACCCATCCCCCAGGGCCTAAGCCACGACTACCCCAATCCTAACTCCCATAGGATAGGGGATGAAGACTAGTCCCATGTAAGAAAATCCCACAAATGGGAGGAATTTTCTTAAGAACCTGTCCAAACACATAAAACTAAAATCAAAAGTTTCTAGAATATTAAAATAATTATTAAAGAAAATGTATGCATACCCCTACAACCCAACAAAAAAGTATGACATAAATCAAAGAAGTAAATTAAAACTGGGAAAGAATACAATCCCACCAAAAATAATGGATCTGTAACATAAGTATTGAAGCTCATCCACATAAAACCCACATAATCCAACTGCAAGGTATAACACTATACTTTTGTTTTTTAGACACTGAAACACACCTCGATCTGTTTAATCACCCTAGGACCCACCTGATCATTGTATTCCTAGATCACCATCAAAGAGTTAAAAAATTTCACAAGACACGATTCGTGCAGGAATATCCCGTGTAAGGGTGTCTAGAACAATACTCAATAGGGAACCCCAAAACATAAGGTAAACGTCTAGAAAGAAAAAAACACTAAGAAAATCTTGGTATATGATAAAAACACATAAAATATGAAAACATTATTTATTCCAAGACACATATAATGTAAACACATATAATAAGAACAACACATATAATAAGAACATATAAGTATATGTTAAAAACATATATAATAGAATGTCTAGGTATACTCATAAAGGATTCCAACACTCATGGTCTCATCCGCTGTTATCCATATTATTCCTCTTATATAATAATCAATTCCAGGTGATCTCACTACTCAATCTATCTAATAGTAATCTTGTATAACATGTAAACCAAAATTATCCAAGAGAACATATGATCTTGATATGTCACAATGTTCCCTGAGACATCCAGTCTCTCTAAAAAAGGAGTCTCGATATTACAACCAATCTTTGGTTACATAATTATGCTCAATTGAAACATGATCTGGGATAACTCACTCCTCTAGCTATGAAGTCATCAGAGAAACTAATGAAAGTGGGCCCACTCATTTGGGCCCCACCCAAATAGAACAAACCAATAACTACCCAAATAACAGTAGTCTGGCCAAGTCATGAAAAAATTAATCTGATATCGAAACACAAATTGGGTGTCCTATGCCTAGAGAAAACTGGGGGACCCCTGGCCCTACTAGAAACATCATTCTAGATAGGTGATAGGCGCCCATGTAAATATTGGTAACAATATCTAAACAAACCCTATCATTGCTACCCCAAAATGTAAGGATTGACCAGGCCTCTTAGTGTGATACATTATCCTGCCTTCTGAGTTACTGTTAATGCCAGGCTAAGAAAATCCAATTCGGGACATGGGTCATCCACTATTATAGGAATGTGACCCTTCATCCTACCTTCATAAGAATGGACCAAATGTACAAAATCAATATCTAGTATCACCCCACATGATTGGATTAGTATCATGCATTGATCCATCATATAAAAGACAAAGATAATGCTATCATCAACATCAGGTCCAACAAAAACCCACCATGAAACCAAAAAAGGACCGCCTCATCCCGAGGGTCCCATCTTTGTAGACACTTCTTCAAACTGACCCTCTGTTTGAATGTTACGACTATTTTTGTAAAAAAGGCATGGTTGGCTCCATGTCTAAACTAACCCATCCAGGAATATCGCTGACACAACCTTCTTGCACTAACTTGGCCCACACAAAGGGCAGAGAGTTCAGTCCACCCAGATGCATTAGCTATTGTGTCCCCACCTATACAATGCGGTCGGTCGGCCATATGTTTGCTCCTCCCACATGAAATTTGTGGGACCACATTCCAGACATTCCGACATGGTATTGCACCATGTCTTTATTCCACACCACCACAACCGACCCTGGTTGGGGCTTCCCGTCACCTCCTACAACCATACCCCCATGGCCCCCTTTACTGCCAGCCTTCGAGTATGAGGCCTCCTACTACTGCCAACTCCTCCCCTTATACAGCCCACAACCATGGCTGTAGTGGTTTGTATTTGGAAACTGAAATACCTTAACGATTTTTTTTCTTTTATCTTCATTGTGTTTGGATCCAAATATTATTTTCGTCACACTAGGGGTCCGAACACATTCAGAACCACCTGGAAAAACATGTTGCGACTATGAGGGTCCATAAATGAAGAACGTAATAATAAAGAGAGAAGAGAGCACATGAACACCCTTAGAATATACGTCATCCTTCTCCATGTCAGTTGTGGTCCATTCATGTCCCCAAGATTATAAAGAAGAAACAAAAGAATATTTCATAAGATTCAACCACTTTAACCACACATTTTAACCATCCCACGAGTACAATCAAACTGTGGATTAACCTATTCATGGGTTGGTCCACATTCTTCGTTGGAAACAAGAACGAGAAAGTGAATCGTGAATAAATATGTGCCCTTCTTGTATATTGTTTTATTGATGATAAAGAGTGATTGTGTCATAATTGTTCATTGATCATTGATCATTGATCCTCGATTCATCATCTCATTATCTACCACTATTTTCTAATGAGAGGATTTCTCCAAGGCTCTTCTTTAGTGTTCCCAAGGAATTTATCCATGGACATTCACCAAATCATGTGTACCTAAAAATAGTTATATAAGGAAAACACATCTTAGTGTTAAAAATGTTTCAGCATTGTCACGTCATTGTGTTTCGGCATTGCTGAGTTGCTACATCACAACTCTACTTTGTGACTTTTTAATGTTAATAATTAAATAATTCTTTCAAATTATTTTATTCATAAAACATCTAATAATTATCTTTTATAGACGAATCATGTAGGTTGATATTAGGATATGCCTAAGGAAAACACCCCATTATTAACTCAAGGATGGTATCAAATTTTTAATCGAAGTTACCATTTATGTGATTTTCGGAATTTAAAATAAAGAAATTTATTTAATTGCTTTATTTACCATTACGTTATTTTCAGTTTTTTCCATAGAAGGACCATACTAACTAAAGTTATGTTATTCCTAGTGTAGAGACACTAATCTGATCTCAATAGTGCCATCAGTTTTTTGATCGAAGTACCCATTTATATGTTATTCAACATTTTCACGAAAAATTTTCAAACGTTGTATTTAAATAAGTATCATTTTTTTGAATGATTGTTCCAGCCACACCATGCATCAGAATCACATGTCATCCCATATCCTGGTCTCATAATTTTCCCCAAATATCTAAAAAATGGTATCAGGAAAATCCATGTCATTAATATCTTTCCACTATAAGGATTTATGTCCTTGACCATCTAAATGTTGTCTACTCCAACAAAAGGTGAGAGTACAGTGCACGAATATGAGAATTCCTCTCCCATGTGCTCTTATTATGATCCTCACACTTCCTACAAAAAATGAACCATGGGAAAAGATCATCCCTTTAGGATCCTCAGTCTTTATTTGGTACTCAACCCATTTCAATCCAATATCAATTTCCAATACACTTTATAGTATAACATGCAAAGAGTTATGAATGAATATAATCAGCTATGATATGTGGAAGACAATGTGTACATGGTCCTTCTGTGGGGGAAGATCCAAGTGCTACGCTACCTTTCTAACAATACATATTACACTAAAGAGGGATTATTAACCTGAGAGATAACTTTCTACCATAAAAAATCAATGTAACCCCCATCATGGTGAATCTACAGGAAGAGATGATCTCATTCCTTGAACCCCAAAGGCATCCACTATCTATTAGCATAAACATAGGACAATTATATGCACTCTTCATCACATCCAAGATGATATATAAATTCTTTTCAATTTCCTCATATAACACCTTCCACAACTGGGATGTAAAATGAGAATCATGATCATAAAAAATTCTTGATGAAACGTCCTGATGTCAAACTATTTTATCCACATTGAGGCATCCCAATATCACTACTAATCTCTTATCCTTGGTAGATAGAATGTGCGCCAACTCAGTTATTTTGTCAATGATCACTCAGATAATATCATGTCTCTAAAATTTATGTGATAAATACATCATGAATTCCATTTATATTCTTTCCCACTTCCATCCTAGTACCTCATAATAGTGAAGGAGAAACCCTTTACATGCTTATAGGCAATGAAAGAGTAAGTTGAAACCCAACAAAACATATATAAACTAGAATTAATCTTTTATCCCTATAGTTATGCCCCACTTCAACTCATTCCATCATCCCGGGTGTCCTCCTTGACACCCAAATTCTTATACCTATGCATCTCACCACTCTAAGTGTCCACTTATACAACTATGCATCCTTTAAAAAGAATGATGCTCTACCCACATTTAGAGTATCCATCTGTGGAATTCCATTTGGAAAACTGAGCACTAAAACACTAGCAGTTGGTATCATCGAGTTGTGAAACCCTGTTATATTTTAGAATTCACAGGGTAAAAACAAAAGGCTGGAGATAAGCTACTCCATATCCATCCATGAAAGATAAACACCTTGAGGAAAAATTCTTCGATCCATAGTTTGGTAACATCTAGCTAGATTCATGATGAGAGGATCTACCTCTACGTTCTTCATCCCCAGAGTATAGGAAAATAATAATACGTAGTTTGGGAGGAACTCTTGGAATCACCCCTGTATCAAGCCCCAATCCTTCTAAGAGAATACATACTTAAGAATATTTTGGTCTAAGTACACAACGAATCACTCACCCAACATGTAGTATCTCTACATCATCAATATATATAATACTACAACTAAATCAAGATCATGGGTTGCATAGTTCTGCATGTGTGGTCTGGATCTTCACTGGATTCATTGTAAATACAGCCTCTTAGATGACATGTCATTGAAAAAGGGACCCTATGAATCCATAACTGACACATCAAGTGATTATCTTGAAACTTGTGTTGTCATGGTGTGTCCAATGTAACACCCCATGATTTAATAGTATGTTATCTCATCAAATTAATTCAATAGCTTGTACTACATGCAACACCGAGTTCGAGCGCAACACAACATACCAAACTAGCCGTTTAAAAAGTTGTTAAAAATAGTATTACCTACATAATGAAATATAATATACTCTATATAATTTTATCATCCATATTATGTGTTTCATAGACATAATATAAGAACAAATTGATTTTTTCAAAAAAATGAAGTATTAAAAAAACAATTTTATCTACTTTTAATGGAAAACCCTTTTTAGAACAAATATTTGACAAATTTATATATTAAATTTATTGAAATTAAATTCTTCATTAGATGTGGGACATATTAATTTAGTGTGAATAATTTTTTCGAACATTTATGATATCTTTCATATTTTGAAGAATAGTGAACAATACTATGTTTTAATTGAAAAAAACATTTTTCATCGAAATAATTTATTGTATTAAATTATTAATTTGAATGTATTGGAAGTATAATTATATTATATTATTATCATTTAATACAATTTAGGTTATTATAAGAAATTTCACATTTAAATTTGACATAAACACATGTCAATATTTTGATAGTTTTTTTCTTCAAAACCCGTTTTTTGGTTTTGATGACGGGAATTAACTTTAAATTATTAAATGAATATAGTATGCATTGAAATTGCTAAAATGAACTTAAATTTTTTAATTCAAAATATCAAATTTATATTAGGGTAATTTTTTGGTATTTTTCTGAAAACATTCAATTTTTGATGAATAGTGGAAAACAGTATGTTATTATTTAAAACTGACTTTTTTTTAAATAATTATTTGTTCTATTTAAATTTTTTTAAAGACAAAATAGATATATAATACCTATATAAGTTAAATTTAATTCATTTGAGTCATTTTATATTAAAATAAGATGTATTAAATTTTATTAATCTTTTAACATTTTTTACCCAGCTTCTAGGTACATTTGCAAATTTGCATAAAACATAATTTTACCACTTATGTGAGTTGAATTTCGAAAATAAAAGAGACAAGGTTAACATCAGTATATAAAAAGTGGTTAAATAAGATCAAAATAATTTTTTGTGGATAATAACTTTTGACTTTTATTAACCACGGTTAAAAGTAAATAGGGTAATTAAGGGTAAAAATGATATTATAATTACCCTCACACATGTCCTAATTCTATTGGAAAAATGTAATTCTACCAAAAAAAACCTTAGGAATAAAACATGATCCTTTTTGGTCCACTTGGATTAGATTCGGACATTCTTATTATTTTATTTAAAGAAGAGTTAAAAGAGTTAAATTCAATGTTTAATAACAAAACCATTTTTAATATAGTGTTATAAATAAGATAAATTATACTATAAATATTCATTATAAATATTAATTGATTTCCTAAAAATGTTATTTTTTTTATAATTTTTTGAAATTAATTAATATAATCAATTTATGACACAATAATGATGCAGTAATTACATTATTAATGAAAGATTAAAATAATTGATATTATAAATATCTAAATAAATTTACTTTTAGACATTTTAATAATTCCACTAATTTTCTAGGTTTATATGTCATGTTTGGGTTGATAAGATAATTTTATTTCTAAGTGATAGTGTTTTTATGACTTTCTCAAAAACAAAAAACCAAAGAGTGTTGAAATTGACATAAATTAATTTTTAAAACAAATACTATATTATTGGTTGATATAATATTCATAAAATTATAAGGTTTATAAAAAGGACATAAATAATAATACATATGTCATTAATGAACCAATTTATTTTCTCTTGGATTTTTAGAGTATGTTTATTAACCATGTAGTGTAAGAATACAAGAAGTCATGGTAAAAGTTAAACTGTTTAACTAAGAGTTAAATCTAAATGATAATGTTAAAATGGTAACCTAAACTTGTATAAATCATATTGGTTTAGAGGTTTTCAAAACATAACCACCTTATCCTATAAATAAATCTTTTTTGAGCAATTAGAAACTGAAAATGATTTTATTTTAAAATAATATTTTCAAGATTTTGTTAAAGTTACACTCACCTCTCTTTTAAATGGGTACTTCCCCTTCTCTCAAAATCACACCTCCAAAGCCATTTGGATTTTCCAAACCCAGCCCAAATCCCCTACCTACATTCTTCCCTTATACCTAGAGGCCTTACATTGACCCGAAAGCCATCCTATGGAGCCCTCTTGATCAACTCAAAAGGAAACAACCAAAGTAGAGGTAATAATTTCACCACCCTCTTTCATGTTCTTTTCTTCTTACACTTCCTCATTATTTGTTATTTGCATACCACAATAATACCTCCAGTATCTTATATATAATGATATTTTATTATTAATATGGTACAACCCTATTCATTATTCTATCCATCCTATAAATAAAAAATTCTACATACGTGCATACGTATGGCTTACCGTCTCCACGATGTGGTGTAGTTTGTTATTCAAACACTTTATTATTTGGATGGGTATAATAATGATTATAACTAATGTAAATAATAAATATAACTTTCTAATGATTCTTTATAAATGATATAACATTAAATTAAATACTATTTCACCAACAATATAATGATATTGTTTCTCGTACGTTCGTACGGATTACCGTCTCCATGACGCGATGTGATTCATTTCCACGATCACTATTCACCGATGATTATAAAAAAATATATTATTAATAATCATGTAATATATGAAATTATAATGATACTGGAGATATATATATATATATATTTATTTATATACATACATATATCATATTCACTTACATCCATTCAATACGATATGAAAACAGAAACAACGTTTATGCTTACGTACGACCTACCGTCTCCATAAATAGTGTTTTACATTTCCTATATATGTCTATTATAAATATTTATATTATATATATATATGATATAAAAATCATGTTTTATATTATTGGATTATCTAGATCATGATCTATGCGATACAATCATGTGTAACCTGTTAAAACACATACGATAAAGAAAGCGATTATTACCCAAAATGCTAATTTAACATGGAAATTATTATTAAATTGGTAGTATACAGACAAAAATGATTCATGTAATATATCATAAATATTAACAAGGTTCAGGTATAATTTAATAATATACTAGGGTTTTTATACAGGAGGATATACATAACCTCGACTAAAGGAAAGTGCAAGGTAAGGGTCAATTTCACAATCTCTTTATTATTCGAGGTTGTTTTTACGTAAGAATCTGTTAGGAAATATTTATTATCCTTCTCCATATTTCATTAATGAGTTTTAAAATGAATTTTTAAGGGAATTATTTTTACTAAAACAATATTTTAAATGGTTCAATCATTTATTCATCTAAATCATTGTCATTAATGTCCATGTTTTCAAAAAGAATTTAAAGGATTTATTTATATAAACATGATTTTTTTTGAAATGTTAATTCATTTCAAAAGCTTCAAAGTGTTTTGGGACTCCTTGATTCAAATATGTATTTAACATTATTCTTTTCTAAAATGCGTGACTTTTAAATTTTTTTTATGAAAAAGGGATATTTCTCACAAAAAGTATTACAAATCATTATCATCTATATCAACATCCTTTGATTTATTTTAAATGTGTTTGAAGTTTATTTATTATGATACAAATCATCCATATTTTATTGAAGTTCTTCGGATATTTTTTTCTGTGTATGACTTATTTGTTTACCATTCATGGTTTATGGATAATGTTCTGACATTTCGTAATCTAGTTTTAATATGATTGTTTATCTTATGTTTAATTATTTTCATATGAGGAATGCATTAGAGTTAGTAAGTGATGGGTGGAGCCCGCTATAGCTACTCGATGCATTGGTAGGTCTCCTGAGACAAACCAGTGTCGTGGCCTAAGGCCTTAAAAAATATTTTTTTTAGAATTGGAACATGGCCTTGACTATGTGGATATGATGTCTAGAATTCTGTATTCCATCATTATGAAAGTGGTTATTGATATTTAATGTTATTATTTGACAATTATAATATCTTTGAGGATAATTAAATGGAATTATTTGATTTTATATTTTCTATATTAAGCTAAAGGTTACGTTTAAAATGATTTGGTTTTATTCTTATACATTTCCTTAATGGTTTATGAATATTTATGAAAGATTTTGCTATATTTTTATCCTTACTAAGCATCTGAGGTCTCCCCTTTCTATGTTTTATTTCTCCCAGGATTGAAAAATATTTTGTGGTTGACCTGCAAGGATACAATAAGGAATATTAATGTGTTCAAAAGGGTACAATGTTGTTGTTGTCTCTAATTTTATAATGTATTGTAATGTTCATGTATGTAATCTATTTTCAAAGAGTACTAAAATGATTGGTACTTAAGGTCATGATTGCTTGTAATCGTGCTAATATATTGAAATAATGCAACAAGATTAGGCTTCTAGGGTTGGGTCATTATAGTTGGTATTAGAATATGTTTAGCAATATCCTTGAAAACTAGATTTAGAAAAACTCTAATTCAAAAACATTACCCTAAGATAGACTTTGAGGGTTAGTATAGAAGAACATCCAAGAATTTTGGTAATATATATATTTTGTGAATTTTCTGAGAAATTCATCTCTGTCTGAATATGAGCTGGTAGAGGTTGCTCTGGCACAGTTATATATAGGAATGAAAACTCTCACAATGAGTTTTGGGCTTGACCTGAGGTATCCTGGTACATGACAATGGGTCTTGCTGCACACTTGGTTACGACACTCCTGAGGGATATTCATAGAATAAATCAAATTTTTTACAGGCGATTGTGAAGCATTTTGGGGTAAATACTTCCTAAAAACATTTTATGATTATAGATTATATGAATAATCTTTTCAATTTACATTAAGTATTTTAAAATTTTGGAATTATACATTTCAATTCATAAACTAACCTAGTGTATTCCACTGTTAAGAAATGGCACTCAGTATATGGAATAAGAACTCCATCAATACGCATGATCGAAAGAGTAAGAAGGATCATATCTTTCATGGTATTAAGCAAACATTTAGAAAGTAAATAGTCTCCATTATATTATCATCATATGATGAAATAGTATAAGATATTAATAAGATATGTAAAGAATTATATGAGTCCTATTTCTTTGTTGAGAAGCCATAGAAGAAAAGGATGGTAGAAAGAATGATAGATAGATGGAATAAGGGAAAGAAGGATTTTTTCCCATATGTGATAACTATATAAAGAATCACCATGATAAATGCTTGAAGGGAATGAGAGTTTTTTATAAGTTTGGAGAAAAAGGAAACCATGAATGTGATTTAAAGGGTATGAAAATGTTTCAAATGTACAATGCTTTATCTGCAAGGTGAGACACTATGTGAATCAATGTCCAAATCATCAGATTGTACCCCAAATGATTATATTGGATAATAATCATGTTATGATAATAAAAAAGATTAAGAGGAATGATTTGATTTCTTATTTTATTATTGAAGTATTTTTCCATTTGAGTATTGTATTAATGATTTAAATGTTATAAGAATTATAAAGTATATAAGGATTTTACTACAATACTATTTCATTAAAGACATGAGATTATGTGGAACCAAGAAAAGTGACTCAAAGGCATGTTGATTTTTTTTTCAAATATATTGTTGAGATAAAGATAAACCTTAATATGATTCTAATAGTGAGGTAGTGATTTCCGAATAATATATTATTGATTCAGATTAATTATATTGGATATTCTTTACTACCTTGAAATTGACTAATGATTTTTATATTCCATTATTATTGGAGTTTACATAATTTTTGGATATAAAGAGTATATCTAGTATTATATAAGGAATAAAGGAGAATGAATGTAATCAATACGGTTATATGATAATTCAGGATGTTTCAGTGTTTTAAAGGAATACATGATGATGGTATTCACATGTTATTACGTGGCAAAAAAGATCATCATTGTGTTTACCATCATTATAAATTTTGGACTGTGAGTTTAGATAGAAGTATTTTGGATAAGTCTAAAGGTTATGATCTATTAAGATTGAAATTGGATAATATTGTTAAGTTTAAATAATATATTGAGATTATTTTTGTATTGTCATAAAAAAGGACAACCTAGAGGTCGAGCGATAACCAGTCGCATCTAGAAAGGTCGTGATACTTGAACCCGCAACCAAAGGGCGAAAAGGGTGCATCACCTACCACTGGCCTATGTTATTTCCTGGTTTGTATAATGTTGTTTTTCTAAACAGTCTTACAAATGAATATATATTCATTTTTTAAACCTATACGATTAGGATAATTAGAATATTTTTGAATTATATTATCTGTTGGAGTTAAATATGAGTTTTTTGTAGGAATTAGTTGAATGATGAAACTCTAATTGTCATATATATATATATATATATATCCAATTATCATATGAATAAATTAATTCTTAAATTTTAGGTAAGGCATCTTAAAACCAAAAATGTGTTACCCTTATACCATATTTTTTGTTGAAACGATGATAATTTACATCATCATAGATTGATGGCTTTGAGTCCCTCAATTTTACACTGGATTGTGATTGATGACCTCTATCACTCTCTAAAAATATTTACGTTTTTACTCTAATTATGTGCATCTAATTTCACCTATGTTCTTCTAGTCGAGATCATAATTTGGGGGTGACATTTTAATTTCTCTTTCCCTCTAAATAAGAAGAGATTTTATTAACCCAATATCTGATGTGAGTTTTCCACAAAAGGAATTTATATATTTTAACCACTTATTTTTGAAGAAAAATTTCAAATTGCAGGGACACTATTTATTAAAGGAGGGGAGAATGTAACACCTCATTATTTTATAGTACTTTATCTAATCAAAGTAATTCAATAGATTGTGCTACATGCAACACTGAGTTCGGGCACATCATAACTTACGAAAAGCCATTCAAAAAGCTGTTATGAATAGTATTAACTACATTTTGAAATATTATATAGTCAGTATAATTTTAAATCTATATTATGTGTTTCTAAGACATAATATAAGAAGAGATTAATTTTTTCAGATAAAAGAAGTATTTTTCAAAAAATACAATTTTATAACCATTTAATGGGAATCCCTTTTTAAAACAAATATTTAACCCTTTTATTAATTTAAATTAATTAAATTAAATTCTCATTTAGAATTGGGACATTAAAATTTAGTTTGGATAACTTTTTGGTACTTTTATAATAACTTTCATAATTTGACGAATAGTGAAAAATAATATTTTTTAATTGAAAACAACTTTTTTAATAAAAATAATTTATATTGTTAAATTATGCATTTGAAATGATTTTAAATATAACTAGATTATATTATTTTTATTTAATACAATTTAGGTCTTTATATGTAATTTTACATTTAAATTTGACATGAACAAAAGTAATTATTTTCATAGTTTTTACTTTTTTTAAAACTCGTTTTTTGGTTTTAACAAAGAGAATTAATTTTAATTAAATAAATGAATCATCTATGTATTGAATTTGGTAAAATAGACTTCATTTATTAATTCTGAAAATCAAAATTATCTTAGGGAATTTTTTTTGTATTTTTATGAAAACATTCTATTTTTGATGAATAGTAAAAAACACTGAGTTATTATTAAAAACTGACTTTTTATTTAAATAATTATTTATTTTATTTAAATTTATTTTCAGTAAAAATAGATATATAATACCTATTTAAGTTAAATTTATATAATGGTAGTCATTTTATAATAAAATTTTATGTATAAAATTTTATTTAACATTTTACTGTTTTTACCCACCTTCTAGGTACATTTGCAAATTTTCATAAAACATAATTTTACCACTTGTTTGAGTTAAATTTCCAAAATCTGAGAGACACGGTTGAAATCTATAAGTAAAATTTTGTTCAATAAGATGAAAATAATTTTCGTTGAATATTAACTTCTGACTTTTATTTACCTTGATTAAAAGTAAATAGGGTAATTAAGGGTAAAAATGATATTATAATTACCCGAACACATGTCCTAATTCTATTGGATTAGATTAATTTGACCAAAAAACACCTTATACATTAATGGTATTTTATTTATAATTGTATTTTATTAATAATTTTTCGTCTTTAAATAATTTAATCTATTTATGACACATTGATGATACAGTAATTACCTTTCTAATGAATGATTAAAATAATTGATATTGTAAATATCCAAATAAATGTAATTTGAAACTTTTGATGAATTAAACTAATTTAATACGTTCATATGACATGTTAGGGTTAATTTGATAATTTTTTTTCGAATTGATAAGGTTGTTATGACTTTCACAAAATTAAAATACCCAATAGTGTCAAAATTGACATAAATTATTTTCAAAAACAATTACTGTATTATTGGTTGATATAATATTATTAAAAACCTAATATTATTCAAAAGGACATAAATAATATTATATATGTCATTAATGAACCAATTTATGTTTTATTATATGTTTTGAGTAAATTTATTAACTATATAGTTTAAAAATACAATAAGACACTGTAAAAGTTAAACTATTTAACTAAGAGTTAAATATAACATATAAGGTTAAAACGGTAACATAACATGTCTAAAACCTGTTAGTTGAGATTTTTCAACCCATAACCACATTAGACTATAATTAAATAATTTTTTATACATTATAAACAAAAAATGATTTTATTATAAAATAATATTTCAATCTTTTCCTAAATGTCCCTAACCTCTCTTATAAAAGAGTAATTCCGCTTCACTCAAAATCACCCCTCCAAATAAATTTTTCTCAGCCATAACCTACAAATATATCCTCTAGACATTCATACCTTTTCCTTAGATGCATTAATTTGATCATAAAGACATCCTAAGGAGCCATTTTCATCAACTCAAAAAGAAATAGCCGAAGAAGATGTAATAATTTCACCACCGTCTTTCGACTTCTTTTCTTCTTACACTTTCTCTTTATTTGTTGTTTCCATAAAAATATAATATATCCAGTATCTTATATATAATTTTATGTTATTATAAATATTGTACAACCATATTAATTATTCAATCCATCCTATAAATTACGAAGTCCACATACGTTTGTACATACGACTTACCATCTCCACTTAGTGGTGTAGTTTGTTATTCAAACACATCATTACTTGGATGGGTATAATAATGGGTATAACTAATGTAAATAATAAATATAAAATTTTAATGATTCTTTATATAAGATATAACACCTAACTACATACGATTTCACCATAAATATAATGATATTGTCGCTCTTGCGTACGTACGGATTACCGTCTCCATGACGCTATGAGATTCATTTCCACGATCACCATTCAACAATGATTATAAAACTTTATATCGTTAATAAGTAGGTAATATATGAAATAATAATTATACATGAGATATATATATATATACAGTTACATATATCTTATTCACTTACTTCTGTTCAATTTGATATCAAAATGGAAACAGCGTTTATGCGTATGTACGGCCTACCATCTCCATAAACGGTGTTTTCCATTTCATATATATGTCTATTATAAATATTTATATTGTAAATACATATTATATATAAATAATTTTTTATATTCTTGAATTATTAAAATCATTACCTAAGTGATATAATCAAGAGAAACAAGTTAAAACACGTACTATAAAAAAACAATTATTACCTGAAATATTAATTTAACATGGAATTAATTATTATATTTTATTATAATGACGTAAATGAATCATGTATGATATCATAAATATTAATAAGGTTCGGTTATTATTAAATAACATACTAAAATCTTTATACTCGAAGGTAAACATACCCTCGGCTAAAGGAAAGTGCAATGTAAGGTATAATTTCACAATATCTTTATTATCCGAGGTTGTTTTTAAGTAAGTATTTGCTAGGAAATATTTTTTATCCTTGTACATGTTTCGTAAAAGAGTTTTCAAAATGATTATTTTTAAGGGACTTTTCTTATTAAAACATCCTTTTTAATATTTTAAATATTTATTCATCGAAATCATTCTAAAAAATGTTCATGTTTTCAAAATGGTTTTTAAGGATTTATTAATATAGTTATGAAGGTTTTTAAAATTTTAATTTCATTAAAAAGCATCAAAGTGGTATGGGACACTTTGATTCAAAAATGTATTTAAATTTATTCCTTTTTAAATTGTGTGACATTTAAATGTTTTGATGAAAAAGGGATATTTCCCACAAATAGTTTTACAAATCATTATCATCTATATAAACATGCTTTGATGGATTTTAAACTTGTTTAAAGATGATATATTATCATACAAATCTTTCATATTGTATTTAATGTTTTGTGATATGTTTTTTTGTGGATGTGTTATTTTTATAACATTCATGGTTTATAGATAAATTATCAACTTTTCTTATGATAGTTTTAATGTGAATGTTTATGTTATGTTTAAAACTTTTCATATGGGGAATGCATTGGACTTAGTAAGTGATGGGGGGAGCCTGATATAGTTCTTTGATGCATCGGTAGGTCTCATGAGGAAAACTAGTGTCTTGGAATAGGGCCTTGACAAAATCTTATTTTTAATCTTGGCACAAGGCCTTGACTATGAGGTTATGAAGTCTGGCATTATGCATTCCATCATTATGAATGTGGCTATTGATATATCATGTGATTATTCGAGTTTTAGAATATCTATGTGAATAAGTAAATAGAATTATTTGAATTTATCTTTTACTTATTATGATAATGTTAATTTTTAAAAGGATTATATCTATTATTATACATTTTCTTAATGTTTTATGCTTATTTATGAAAGCTTCCACTATATTGTTATCCTTACTGAGCATCTGATCTCACCCCTTCCAATGTTATATTTTTCATTGGACTGAAGAAGTATTTTATGGTTGACCAGTAGGGATAGGATAATGGATATTAATGTGTTCAAAATGGTAAAATGTTGTTGTCATTTTTTGTTTTATAATGTAATGTAATGTTCATGTATATAATATATTTTCCAAGACTGCAAAACTGATTGGTCGTTCGGGACATGATTTCTTTTAATCATGCCAATGTATTAAAATAATGCACTGACTCTAGGCTTTTGGGGTCGGGACATTACATCCATGACCATTATTAAGTGTCTCGCATGTTCCATATTGGATTTTGAGGGCATTAAGATGTCATCAGCAAAGATCACATGGGGCTTCCCATGGTGAAACTATGTGTCAAACTAAAACCTTCTTCTCCAAGTCCCCCATAAGCACCCCTAGCTCTAAAATCATATTGAGATCCATCCAATATACTTGCATAAATATTGGTGCCACCATGAATTATAGACCAAAACTTAAGTATAACTCTTAGTGGAAAGGTAAACGTGGAACATCTTCAAGGAAGATATCCTTGTACTCTACCACCATTACAAGAATCTTTAGGACTCATAACCTCCATTGCATTGAGTGTCTAGTTAACCAACTGAATATAAATCGGTCACACCCTCCTTTCCATAAGTCCATTAAGATCTTTATGGATTCCCCCCATACCGATAGAGGTATATTTAGTTCCATCACCACAAACAAGCCACCCCTTTTTCCTAAAACAATCAATCTTAGCATGAACTAGGGATTTAGTCTATACCAAGCATGACATCCTAAAGCCTCGACGCTACTACAAATAGATCCCAACCAAAACTCTTCTCTTTAAGAGTCATTTATCATTATTGGAACTTGTGTGGGATAATCTAGTCTCTGATAATAGGTTCCTATACACGTAATTGTCATTTCAATTACATAATTGGAGTATCTAAGTATCAAACATGAAAAGTGGTAGAAATGAAAATAACTAGTACCAGTGTCTATCAATACTGTAACTAATGTATAAAGACACAGATCATACCTTGAACCATCACTGAATTCTTAGGGTCACAAGCATTGATAGCCAGCAACTATATCCTCCCATGTTCTCTAGCACCCTGAGTATTGTATGGACTACCAGGAGGTGGGGGTGGTAACATGTAAAAATGGCAGTCACATCGTACAGCTTCCCCAACTCTCCTACCACATCTTCCACCTGAAGGATATTTCTACTCTTAGCATGACCTCTTCTGTGGCAGTTCATAAACCGCCACTCTGACTGCAGCTTGAATGGTGGGAAAATCGTGCAAGAGATTCCTTTTTTTAAGACATGTAGAGAAATGTTTGTCCTTCTGGGAACTATCATGCCCATGTTGTATCCAACAAAACATCTTCTTATGTGGCTTATATCCCACACCTACTTTATATAGGTCATTTTCACCCTGTATCCCGGTAGATCACTAGATCAGAAGCCTATGATATGTTCTCAAACCATATTTATCATCATATATCACTAAAATATATATCCACATCTAAATATAGAGAGCGTCATGCACCTGAACCACTAGAGGAGGTTCTGCTAACTGATCATCAAGAGAAACTGACAACTGCTGAACATCCAAAAGAAAATTACCTCTGTGACTAGCTCACATCTGGGAGGCCTCATCAAGCATCGCGCCAAAATCTAGATCATGTTCTGAAAACCTTGTTGACTGGCATTGTGAACCCATCTCGAGGAAAAACAAGATCTATCATGGTTAAAGGAGTATATCTCGTGAGCTAACTCAAGAAGAACATTTAAACCATAAACCATTCCTATATGATGCGTGTAGCTATATTTTTCTTTTCAACTAGGATTTTCTTGTACCGATTCTGAATGTTGGTGTCCAAAACCATGTTTTATGGATACATTGACCACTACATGAACATTGTAGTCTCGGGCCTTAAAGCCTAACTGGAAAAAGTTATCACTATTTCCCCAAATCAACCTCACAGAATCTGGGTCTTAATATTGTACCAACCACTTTGACACCACTATGTCACGATCCATCCCCCAGGGCCCATACTATGACTATCCTGAGATCGCCTCTGATATGATATGGGATAGTGACTTCCGCCGCGTTGGTAGATCAAAAAAATGGGATGAATTTTCTTTTGAACTTGTACACATGCACACAACTCCAAGACAAAGAAGCTAGAATGTGAAAAAACAATGTAAATAAAATACATTCATACAACTAAAATCCTATAATAGAGTACGATAGAAAGAACATTAGTAATGTACAACTGGGATGGAATACTAGCCCACCAAAAAGATAGAGTCTCTAACTCAAGTACAAAATCTTATCCGTATGAAACCCCACCTAATCCAACTACAAGGTTTGACACTATGCAACTATCTACAATCCACTAGAATACACCTCATTCAGTCAAATCACACTAGGCCCTACCTGGTTGTGGTCTTCCTCTAACACCATCAATGGTTTGACCATCTACACAAGATATGACACATGCGGGAAAAGACAATGTAGTGGTGATTAAAACAAAACTAAGTATGGAACCCTAAAACATAGAGTAAAATACCTAAAAGAAACGCCACAATGAAGAAACAGTCATCTCAACACGATTGTATGTCAACAACACATATAACAAGAACATCTTGGTATAATTGTAAATGATTCCAATACTCATGGTCTCATCCACTGCCAGCCATTTTGTTCCTCTCGTAGCATGCTCAATTCTGGGATATCTCACTCATCAAGCTATCTAATAGTAATCTCATTGAACTATTCTACCAATAATATTCTACAGAATATATAGTATCAATATGTCACATAGTTCTCTATGGAATTGGATCTCACTAACACAAGGAGTCTCGAAAGCTGAGCCAATCCTTGGTCACATGATTATTCTCAAGTCACAATCATTCTGCTAGAAATAAATTCTCGTGCTATAATGTGATTAGAGAACCTCGAAAATAGGTCCTTCTAATTGGGCCCCTACCAATGAGAACACATTGGGAACTACCAGAAGCACGCTGATCAGGCCATGTCACGATGGAAAGAATCTAATATCGGTTAACAAATAGTAGGTCATGTACCTAGGGCTCACTAGGGGACTCTTGGATGTACTAGAAACATCATCCTAGATAGGGGACAAGTTCCAAGAAAATATTAGTCACACATTATCGAAAAACCCTATATAGGGTACCATGAAGAGATGTGAGGATCAACCAGGCCTCTCTGTGCAACAGATGCTTAAGCCCACTAAGTCACTATTGAATCCAGGAAGAGACAAGATGTATCGAAAAGAGGGGCATCATCAATGATAGTTATATGATCCTACATCATACATTAATAGGGAAGATCGATGGTACAATCTCAATCTCTATTTTCCCGATCTGTAACGGGATAAGAATCCTGCATCGATCCCTCATTGGAAAGTCAATTAGAAAGTTACCAAACCCTATTGGTCCAACCAAAAACCCATCAAGCCATCTCAAAAGTAACTCATCATCACAAGGGTCCCAATGCCATTAATGGATCATAAAAAAGGTATTCCATTTTAATGTTACTGACTTTCTTGTAAAAAAGGCACAGTGGGGTCTGGATTTGGTCCGACACAGTAAAAATGATCTGACCCAACCTGGGGTCCATCCCTAACACAGATGGGCCTAACCTGTTCTTCCAGACCAGCTCAGACAACGATCTCTATTTTGGACCGCTTGGATGCAGTGTCTACCATGTCTTCTCCGGCATAACATGAACAACTGTCAAGCCGATCGCTCGTCTTGCACACAGTATTTGGGTCTACATGCTAGCAGGCCTAACATGGAACCTCGCCGCATCCCTAGTCGGAACTATTGTGGCCTTCCATTAATATGACTTCCCTTCACCATCCATGGCTACACTATTGTGGGACCCTCTACCATCGACTATCAAGTTGGAAGACACCTATTGTCGGGTGGACATGGTACCACAAACCACCACGAGTCACGTAGTGTGCCACTGCAAGCGGCTCCCCTTGTATGGGCTACCACTAATGTCATGAAGCATCATTTCTCGAATTGGGAATTCCGTCTTGATCCTTTGGCCTTTGTCTATATTTTTGTGGGTTCCAAATATCTTTACTATCATTATTGTTTTCCAAAAAAGTTTCAAACCACCCAAAAAATCAAGTCGTGACCCTGTCCATCTGCCAATGAAGAAAATGAGAATTTTTTAAGAAGAGAGCACAATAAATCCCTTAGAATAGACCCTGGACTTTTTTATGTTGGACATAGTCTATTAATGTCTGGAATATTATATGGATGAAAGAAAAGTATATTTAATGAGATTAACCCCATTTATTCCCACATTTTATCCATCTTGTAAGAACAATCAAAACACGTATCATCCTGTTCTTGGGGTTTTCAACCTTCTTAATTGGAAGCATGAATAAGTAAAGGAATCATGAAGAAATGAAAACCATACCTGGATTCAATTTGATAGTTGACGAAGAATTATTTCATCTTTATCGCTCATCAATCCTCAATCATTGATCCATCATCTCATAGTCATCCTCCATTCTCCAACTAGAAGATAACACTAAGGATCGTAGAGAAATTATCCATGACCATTCACCCAATCCTATGTCCCCTAAAATAGTTCGAGAAGGAAAATTCATTTCAGCACTAAACATGTTTCAACATTAAACTTGTTTCAGCATTGTCACATCACTGATTTGCAGTGTCACTAAGTTGCTTCATCATAGTGTTGTTGTGTTACATTGAAATGTTAAAATTAAAATAATTCTTTTAGATTATTTTATTTTTCTAAACATCCAAAAATTAATTTTTTCTGTTCACCCACGTCATACAATGTTAGGATCCACTTATGGAAAACACCACATTACGAACTCAATGATGGTATTGAATTTGAAATCTGAGATACCATTTATGAGTTATTATGAATTTTAAACAATAATTTTATTTAATAATTTTATTTACTGTCACACCATTATTTGGGTTTTCTATAGAAGACCAGCACCGACCAATGTTAAGTTATATCTACGGTAAAGCCACTTCCTTGAGTTGAATGGTTCCATCAGATATCTGTTCTAGGAAACCATTTAGATGTTTTTGAACTTTTTTTATGAAAAACGCTAATGTCCACTATTTAAAAATATAAATTTTTTGACGGATCATTCTAGGAAACTAGGCCTAAGAATTTTGTGTCTTCTCAGTTCCTGGTCTCAGACTTTTTGCAAGAATTTTCTAAAAATTGAATACAAAAAATCTGAGTTGTGGAATTCTACATAAAATGAATGGTTTCTGTTTTCCTCTATTACGATGGTCATTCGAGTTTCAACCGATGAATAACCCTCATCCTCATAGTTCTAGATTCCTCTTCCTAGTATCCCATGAGAATTATAGAATTCAATGATTCTCTGATTTATTTGAATCATGGTAGGTCATTTTCATTATTTGGATTCCCAAAATTGCACTGCTTGTCATCCCACAGATCTGAGGATTTCTGTGGAAATGGATGTCTCAATGGTTTTGTTGGACTCCATCTATGTTGTGGTCGAAGGAGAAATATTTTGGCACCAATAGGTATGATATGAATCACATATATTGTTTTTTTCTGAATTAAAGTCATCTAGATAATGATAAAAGCTGATTCTCTTGAGGTTTTTCACTGCATCCTCGGGGTATCCATATCGTGGTTCCATAAGGGGATGATAATTATTCACCTTATACTTTAGAGGTGGGTCATTTGGGAATTGTAGAAGATGTATTAATCTTAACAAAAGAGGTTTATCCATTATATCTTGAACTAATAGTTGCAGATGGTTTCTATAGGTTACGTAGTGATTTAGGAATCCATTATCCCTTACGGGGAGATGATCAGGGGGTATGTGAGTCTTCGAGAAGCTCATATGCGATCATTACTAAAAGTTTAGAAATAGTGAATCCTAATGGTAACACTCCTCATGGAAATATTTTTGACTCTACATAGTGTCTTGGAAAGGCTAGACCTAATTATTCTACAGCTATCACTGGTTTTAGTTCTCATATTCTCTTTTCAGTTTTAGGAGAAGGTTCTTGTCACACATCTGAAGAACGAATTAAAGTTATAGACTCACATGGACTGAAGAATAATTAAGTGGTCTATAATTTTTAGTCAGACACCAATTTGATGAGTCTAATGATGTGTTTCTTGTGAAGAAATATTTAATATCTTCTTCTTATACATAAAATAATTCAATCATGGATTCAGATTAATTTATTTAACATACCTAGAGGCTATGAAGATAAAAAGACTATTAAAAATTTCATATCCCTCCAGTTATAAGATATTTCTGCAAAGGTAAGTTCCCTGTAAAGAGTTTGACTGATGCAAATAAAAACTCTAGTTGTATGTTCAAAGCCTCAACTAAACGTATAGAGTTAGTGGCTAAAAAGAATTTATAATCAAAAGTAGAGGTACACTTTACTAAGGGCCTAGTGAATGTTAAAAATCATGTTTGAGAATCAGACATTTACCAGGAGATAATCTAGCATTATAATGAGTAAATGCTTGAAGATTCCATTATGATAATTATTTTAGAGTTGGATGTGGACAGAATGTTCCATAGACCGCTACATGTCGATTTTAGTGATACATAATACTCATAGATTGATAAATATAATTATATTTTGATTAAAAATTTCAAATATGGGAAGAAAATATTATAGGAGAAACTGTAGACCTGGGAAATGATTGCATATTGATTCGAGGATCTCATAATGGAAACCCCAAAAATGGATCTCACATCCAATTAATAGCATCTATATAAGCTTAAAACTCTAACTATATTAAAGGTTTCTACAAATACACAACTATCCATTATAAGTTTAGAATCAAATGATTTATGTACACTTCATTTCCCTCTTCCCCCATAAAAGGGCTCCTAAAATAGAAATATTCCATAGAGAGATGGTTGTACATCCATGAGATAGTATGACCTCCTATGGCCCCCATACTATCATTTCAGACAGAGATTACTGGTTTATATCTCAATTCAGTAAGTGTTTTTAGATGGATAGAGTTATATAGGTGCCTCTATGCATATCATACCACCCTCAGACTGATGGATGGTCAAATATCACTATAAAGGTTCACTAGTGGAAAAAAACAATTTTTTACGTTTTTTTATAGTTTTTTTCATGTCGTTTTTATGGGGATGTTGTTATTGGCAACATAAAAAAATATTTTTCTGGAATTTTTTAATATATCTAATTTAAAAGATAAATTTTTTTAGTTTCTTACATTGGTTATTTAATAACTGATGTTAAAAACGATTTGGTGAAGGTTTTTCACATTAGTTATTAATAAAATGACATCAGAAATTTTATTTTGGTAGTTTTTATGCTTTTTATTTAATAACCAACATTAAAGATGATTCAATGATGTTTTTGAACATCATTTATTAAATAACCAATGTAAAAAAACCTCGATCTCAGTGACTTTTTTTCACCAGTTACATAACAACCAATGTGATAATGTACTTTGGGATGATTTTGTTTCACATCGATTATTATGTAACCAACATTAAAAACTATATAATATATCGGTTATAAAAAACAACATGGATAACCATGATCTTAATCATTTTTTACATGAGTTATAAAATATATGATGTGAAAGCTAATTTTTTTTATAATTAATTAAACCCTTCCTCTTCACTACATGCCAAACCTAAAACAACCAAAACCAGACTAGAAACAAGACCAAAAACCAAGATAGAAATAAGTAGAAATAGACTGAAAACTAGACAAACCATCAAAACAATTACATATTCTCATTTACATCATTCCAAAATTACTATTTAACTATAAACAAACCACAATCCAACCAAACAACTGTCATGTAGACATTTAAAATTACAATATATGAAATTTAAATATCAATTAAAACAACTAAAATCCAATAAAATCTATAAAATAATTTGATGATTCCATTAGTATGTGTTTGAAATAATTTTCAATATAACGTTGGTGGTTATCAAATAGCTACAAATTAATAAGAAATTAGTTATCATGTATAAGTAAAAAAGAAAAACTAAATATTACACTACTGGAAATCTGACCTTTCCCAACGCTTCTATACCAACGGTTCCTAAAAACCATTGGTATAGGTTCCCTTTACCAACAGTTTGGCCAAACTGTTGGTAAATCCCACTTTGAGGCCACCTTTCCCAAAGGTTTGGCCAAACCGTTGGGAAAGCACGCATTGTGGGGACCTTTCCCAACGGTTTTCCAAAATCGTTGGGAAAGGTCCCCCATGGATCAACCTTCACCCAGAATCAAATTCAGGCTCAAAATCTATTCCAACGGTTGTCAAAACCGTTGGTATAGGTCTATACCAATGGTTTTGACAACCGTTGGAATAGATCCATTGATTTTTTATCATTTCTTCTTACCTAGAACATTATATAAATCAAAATTTAATATAATTATGAGAATACATATATATATTTATGTAATTATATACACAAAAGTCATGTTAGGTTAGTGGTTAAGTCGTTCAATAATAAACTAGGGGTGTTGGGATCAAATCCCAGCGAATGTTTTTTTTGAAATACATATACCAACGGTTCCACAACCGTTGGTAAAGATTTTCATATTAATTATACCAACGGTTTCCAAAACCGTTGGGATAGGTCTATACCAATGGTTTTCCCAAAACCGTTGATATAGACCTATCCCAATGACTTACTTGGCCACGGTTCTCCAAACCATTGGTATATGTTAGTTTTCTAGTAGTGTTAAGGTAAAATTTCTAAGGAAATATACGCAGGTCAAACCTCGTAAATGTTCCTATTGTAATTATTTCATTCATAAATCTCAAAATATAATAGCCACATTCATTGATTCCCTTTTGTTTATGGAAATTCTTCTTAAATGAGTTTTTTAATTCAAAGTATCATTTTCATTTAATACATCTAAAATATAATAATTATAAATGCATATTCCCCAATACATTTACATATTTTATCTTGGTACTCGTTTTATTTGTGGCTTTTCAAAACAAATCCTATACCCTATTAGAAAATAATATGAATGAAATTAATTTAAAATTCATTATAATAAAAAACATATTGAGAAATGAAAATATTTTTCCAACTTGTTCTTAAAATTTCCTTACACATCATCATGGAAAGAGGATATCCAATAATGTGTTTTCTCCCTCAGAAATAGAACACTAAGCATCCAATGGTCCTTGATATAAATAAAATTTAACATTAGTGGATATTATGTTAAATTATAATTAAAAATGTGTGATATATATGATTCATACCTCTTAACATAGGGAACATTCCAACTGCATAATTTTATTCTATATAAATCTTTCAGTTATACATACTTTTTATTATTCCTTATCCAATTCATTCCCTTAAGGTGAAATTAGTTGTATGTCAATTAACCCATATACATATATCATCTCATTCATCTCAATATTTTTTTAAGGATACATAATAAAAATCATACATGAGTATAAATTTTCTATAAATTTAATACAGAGAAAGACTTTTTCAAAGATGTTCATGGAAAAAACATACACAAAATTGATGACCAACTAATCTCTCGTCATAATATCCGTGATATAATTTATCCTAATCCCCACATCTGTTTCACATCAAAAAACATGAACTTCCATTAGAAATTTATATTAAACCTCCAAGAAATTTTAATATCGTGAACATATTGCAAGACTACTAGAATCTAAATATGACGTCATATCCCTTTGTCTTTCTTGTTTTCTATATAGTATTCCTTTACCCTTAAATTATTATTTTTAAATAAATAGGTAAATATATTAACTTTATAATATGAAACAATTTACTAAAAAATAAAATAAATGATATAACAAACACATACCTCTATGGTAATGGGTCACAGAAGTCTAGATGGCCAAAATAAAAAGTGGTTGATACTGTGGTCACGTTATCTATAGGTAATGGTAATCCAGCTGATATATCTATAATATCATTTATATTTACCCCATTCTTCGCTATCTCTATCTATTAATGATGAATTGTATCTATTATATAATATATCATCACATATTCAACTACACGATAGTGAAAATCATCAACACACAACTCCCAATACCTAGGATGATGTGGTGGAGGTGGTGTAGGAGTAGCATAAAAAATGCCGACTTCATGGAGATGTGGAGGATAAATAAAGGTTCCTCATGGAAGATGTGGAGGATAATTAATGGGGTCTGCAGGCCGAAGTGGGGGAGTGGGAGCAGCTTGCGGAAGTGGAGCAGGGGCTTCATTATGAAATTGTTTTTGCATGACTATAAACTTAGACTATACCAATACTATGATATTTTCCTCTATCCTGGCATTAGCATAATGAACTGAAACCACCAATGATTTTATTTTTTTGGACATAAACCCTCTATGAAATAAGCTGAAGAATGCGGTAACACTTTTTTTATCAGTACACCTGACGTGTATCCTCAAACACTACCTGGGTGAATGGGCATTCCCAACGCAGTAAATAAAATATAATATCTCCCATCACCATTGAATACCCCTTGTGTGCTCTTATCCTCAAGAATATCCTCTATATATTATTTTGAAAACTTATTTAATGACAAAATGTATATAAGTATTTAATTGACTGAAAAAATACATACAATACTCTCAGCTACAAACCTCAATTCTTTTGAAAGATATTTCCCTTTTTTTCTCATATAATCCCTCTTCCATTTTTCATGTATGGATAGAGGGGGTGGAGGTGAAACCTCTCTTGAGTTGGAATACTCTGCTCTATGTTTTTTTGTAATTTTTCATCTATCATTATTTCATCCAATAATGTAGACCATCTCTGAGAAAAAATATGATGGTATACATCTTTGGATTCGATCTCATAATGATAACTCCTATATTAATGTAAATTAAAAATAATAAAGCATGAAGAATTAATTAATAAGATCATTAATATTAGAAAACTTTTAAAATATTACATTACACTTACTGAAAAATCTTTTTGTCTTCTACATTCGAATTTTTTTCATGTGTCTTCATCTATAAAAGGATGTATATGACATGGACTGTCTTGTTTCCTATAATAAAAAATGATATCAAACATAGGGCTTGGTTTTAAATCCATCCTTCTTCTATTAGCCATCGATAAACATTTCCCAATGACTCCTCCGGTGAAAGGTAGATCAAATTTCATCTAATAAAAAAGGGAGAAACCATATTATACTATAAACAGTTCATGATTAGTCAAACAATAGGAAAATCATACCAAAATGGTCTCCTACAACCGAGATAGTATTTTTTCAACACTTTCTAATTATTATACAAAATTCATACTTTTATTTTTCCCTGATTTGATACCAACAATTAAAATATTTATCATTATGACCTATTGTAATATCATTCTCATCAAAGTCTACAACTATCCTCTGGTCCTAGATATGATCAAGTGATAATTTCTGTAAACATGTGTTACCACGTTTACCAACCATTGAATTATTCGTTGCGGTTGTGGGAACACATAAAAGGATTGGGGAACATCAAATGAATCATTTGGATGTTCCTCCTTAGAGGTATGATTATGACACACATATCAAAAATTCTGTGTTTTATCAACTTATTTATCTATCATTATCCTTCAAATAAAAGAAACAAACATTTAGTACACAAAATATACAAAGTCACATATTAAAATTGTAATGTAAATAAAAAAAGAAAAATTACGAAACAAAAAAGTAAACTAAAACATTACACATTATAATTCATATTTTATAATTAACTAAAATTATAATAACAATAATGATCTATGATAGGTCATTTAAATGAATGAAACAAAACCAAAATTGGTATAGGAAAATTACAAATGGTCAAACCTAATAAATAACTTTTTTTCAAATAAAATATATTTTTAACATATATATATATATATAATAATGGTCATTAAAAACAATAAATATATAAGTTATGTAATGGTATATATGGTAAACTAAAAAAACTAAAATAAAATAAACAAAAATTTCAACTTATTAGTTTAAATTAGTGTTTTAACAATGATATGAAATACAATATCTAACATTTTATGAAATTAACAAAAATAAAATATAAATAAACAAATGTTACCTAAAATATAACGAATGTACTGATGGATTGTTTCCAAAATTCCTTCATCATGATCATTCCTTGTGGAAAAAACCATTTCTACAATATGCACATCATTATTCTCTGTTAATCATTCCATGGAAATAGGGATCTCAAAAAATTCAACATCATTATCATGTTTATCCACAAAAAACATTTTTTTTCCATTTAAAACAATATACCACCACATATCGGATTGATCAAGAACTTAGAAGTTTTTTTATGTCCTTCCATTATAAAAAAATTAGGTGTTTCTTTCAATCTATTCATATTCACTGATGTCATTTCAAATTCTTCCGTTACAAAACTATTGTTACAAATAAAATATTTGTAGTTAGAAATAGGGCCTTTAATTTTAATGTAATCGACCTCCCATTTTTCATCAATGACTCCATAATATTCACCTAATACAAAAAATGGGGTTTTACCATTCGAACATGAAAAATACATTGCTCTTGCCAACATGAATACACCACTATTCTGAACTATACTTCAATTTTATTTATCTTTCATATGAAATGTATAGCCATTATTGTCATTCATAAACCATGTAATCACATTTAATGTTGGACCACCTACTAACAATCTTAATGTCTCTGATATATCTGATCTACCATGCATGATCTTTTCAAACCAGGGGAATTTTTTTTCTCATTCAAAATACACATTTCTTTCTACATTAGATGACTTTTTTTCAACTCATTAATACACAATGTTATATTTGTATTGGCATAATCCATGTTATTCAAGATGTATAAAAAACCTTCTTCATCTCTTCACCAAACAATGATTTGACTTTCCATCCATGATTCATATTTCTCTCATTATTAACTCGTATATGGCGAGATGGAAGAAAACCAATGTGCTTTGGCACAAAAAACTCACTTGTACAAAACTCTGCAACCTCCTAAAAAATATAAGTTTCAATAATAGATGATTTAGGTCGAGATAGATTATTATCATGCACCTTTAATATCTTCATATACCTTTCAAAAGGATACATCCAATGTAGATTTATAGGTCTATAAAAATTTATTTCTTGAACCAGATGAACCATTAAATGGACTATTATATAATAAAATGGATGAAAATACATTTTCAATTGACAAAAAATTTAAATTTATTAGTTTTCAAAAATGTTCAAACACCAAGATCATTTTCTTTAATATTAATTGAACTGAAAAAATAACAAATCTCCATTATAGTATTTTTGACAGGGATGGGCAATATTCCACCCAATGCAACTGGAAGAATTAGTTTCCTTATGACATGAAAATCAAGAGATTTCATACTCGTTAAATTGATATCCTTCAAGGAATTTTTTTTACATTTGATAAAAAAACCACTGCACATTGATATCATGAAGACACTAAAAAAATATATCTTTATCTCTCTTGAATAATGTAGGAAAATTTCGGGGAAGAATTATACATCTTATACCTAAAGTGGGAGAAAACTCCAAACGTTTTCCCATTGATATTAATCCTAATATATAATTCAACCCAACTTTAGTCATTCCTTTAATATCTAATAATGTTTCAATCAAAATATCACAAATTTTATTTTCCACATGAATGAAATCAATATGATGTTTCATTTTGTGATATCACTAATTTGGTAGCTTAAAAAATATTGATCATTTCTTCCAAATATGTCTATCAATACTACATTTATATGCCTTTCCAAATGTCACATCATGATTTCTCACCCACTCAAAATACCGATCAGTGGATAATGGTTTTGAAGAAATATCAAATTCCCATAATCCATTTAAAACCTCTTTTAATAATCTATAACCGTTATGCATTAGAAAACTCATTCGATGAACCATGTATAATTTTTTCCTCCCATGATGCAATTGACAATATAAAGTCTATTGTTCACAATTTAGATATCCTTATGCCCCTTAACACTATATCCTTAAAAATATCCATATGCTTGGAAGTCATTTATAATGAACATAATCACGTAATTCAGATGAAAATATTCCATTTTATAATAATTAATCATTCAAATACCATCCTCCAGTAAGAGTTTAAAATCATTGACTAATGGTGATAGGAAAACATAAATATCATTTATAGGTTGCATTGGTCTATAGATCATTATACACAACATAACATATTTATGCTTCATACAAAATCTAGTATATATGTTGTAAATTACTGCTATAACAGTCCATGAACAATGTGTGCAACTGAGGCTACAATATAGATTCATTCTATACTTGAAAAACCCAAGTATGTGATTTCTAACATCATTTCTGAATGTTTAATACTTCTCATCAATTTTTTTGCACTGTGAATAATCTGCTAGATGTCATATTTTCCCATCATAGATCAACTCATTAGCACTCTGTCTTAATCTTTTGGAATCATATCAATTATCAAATAAATGTTTCAAATGAATAATTATAGGAAGATTTCAAAATACCTTGGCAGAGATCTTTATGATCTAGAAATCATCCGTTAATTTTTCTTTCAATTAATACTATGATGTCCCACATTTAGGACACTCTGATAGAAATTAATATTCATTACTAAATATCACAAATTCATTCAAACAAGAATTTATTTTCTTATATCCCAATCCCAATAGGTATAATATTGTTTTGGACTTATAATGTGAATCTGGAAGATTGTTGTCTTTAGAATGAATGTATTTCAACAATTGTAGAAGCTCTGTAAAAATCATTTCATTCCATCAATGCTTCACCTTTAGGTTAATCAATTTTAACACCAACAATAGAATTGTAAAATACATACAACTAAGATACAATTGTTTTTATCATCACTATATAGATGATCAATTGTCGATTATTAACAGTTTTTTCTACTTCAATATCACAAATCATTTCTTCAATTTCTTCAAAGTTATCATCATAAAAACCATGATCATTAGTATATCTGAAATTCCCCTTGTTTTACCATGCCTAATCCAAGGGCTGTAACTCAGATTAAAACCATTACTAATTAAATGATATTTTATCTCTCTACATTTCAAATTCTTCATATGTGAATATTTTACGCATGGGCAGAAGAATGTGTAATTTTTTGGAACATTTTATTCTTAAAATTCCAAAACATCATCAACACATTCCTTATATTCATCACCCATTCAATGTGTCGTAATCCATCTTTAGGTCCTTATTACTAATAACAAATACCAAAATTATACATCTCGTTAAGATAAGTCCATTTTATATTTATATCAAATATTTTATAATTTGAATGTAACATAATGATGAAATATAATACAAATATATTTTTATTTGAAAAATATATTTATAAATTCCACATAATATTGGATGATAAGTATAAATATAAATGAAAAATAATAAAAATATGTGCATATAAATAATTTTAAAATTAAATTATAATTACATGATACAGTTTTATATTTATAAGAAATATGCCATAATTAGAAAGTAACACAATATTGAAATATAAAAAAATATTTAATTTTTTAAAAATTAAAATGATAATTTTTTTATAAATAAGATATAAAACCACAAAATTAAAATAAATACCATAAAATTTTGTGATGTATTTACCCATCACATCATGTGTTTTTACATAATTTTTTATCTTAATTATATAAAATATTAACCTAAAAGGTCATAGGATTGTTTTGAGTTGAAATATTTTCTTAATTTCATGTAATTTTGATTGTCACATTTACGTGTTTTTGAATTCTTATTGAATTTTTTAGGAAAATGGTATTGTGGAAAATGTTCTTGTGTATCGCCCTTGAGATAATCCTAGATTGTCTTGGGAAGGTGGTAAAATTATCCCTTATGCATAAGAAGTTCTAATGACTTTATTAAAAACATTTAAAACTGGTATCTACTATCCCAATGATCATCTCATCAATTTATAACACATCAAAATACATAAAAAATGTTGATTGGGTGAAATTGTATGTATATTTAAATGAAAATCCATATTTAATTTTATATCCCTAAAATACTCCTTGGAAATATGGTAATTTACTAACGGGAAAACATCATTGAATAAAAATTCTAGGATACTGATGATAAAACAATATCAGTGTACTAAACACACATCAGTAATTAATAGTGAAAGGCGTGATTAACAAAATCTATAAACAATGATTTAGGGGATCCATTGATGACCAAGGATTTATAACATGATGGATGGGTTATATATTATACATGGGAACAGCACGGGGTTAAACACTATGGTATTTGGATTCTTAATCTGAGTCTTCTTATCTTTTTCCAATATTAATTTCAATACATAATTTTGTTGCATTCATATTTTTATACCATTATATGTTATTTATTTTGATTTATTCTCCTTTTTCTATCTCGTCGTTGGATTCTTATTAAATTAATCATATTATTTTTCTTATCCACTAAACTCTTCTATTATATTTCATATCACATTGAAAAAAATTACATTAATTTATTGCCTCTATAATATATTCCTTGGACCCTCAATGTATTTCAGCAGCATGTTGCATATGTGCTGGCATACCTGAAGTCACATAGTCTAAAAACACAATGAAATGATGGAGAACTAGGTTTGAAATATTACATGAATTACATTCATATGTTTAAAAATTAAAATATACTCAACTAAAAAAACCTCATAGATATAAATATAAACTATAATAAAAACCAGAATTAATCCCTACGTGTAAATCTTTTAATATTCCATAATAACTCCACTAATTCAATGAAATAAAATTGTATATTTTCATCTAAATAAGGTCTCATTAACCCCATCATTCACCTCAAACAACTCTATAATCCCAAAACAAAGTTCTACCCTAATGATCGGATGCAGTGTAAATCCATAATCTACTCCTTAGTGGATTACAATGGGAAAAAAATTGATAAACAAAAATTCATTTCTAAATATATGTTAATCTAATAAAAAAAATCGTGAAAAAAATTTAAAAATAGAATTTAGAGAATTCATAGATTTAGGTCATCCCCAAACGACCAATGATAAAACAATATCAGGATAGAAAACTACTTTTAATAAGAAGTACTGAAATAAATGAAAGAATCATAAATTGAGATTTAGAAAATTCGTGAATGACTAATTTCGAAGCATATGAACCTTACATAAGAGTTCCTATGAAATCATATTAAATATTTGATGAAAAACAGGATGAATGATGTTTTAAAAACGATTTTGGAGGCCAGGAGATCAAAGAAGCGATTATAGGGATTCCCCGCAAGAGAGATAGAGTCACAGTCCCCCAAAATAAAAACAACAGAATAACACAGAACAATACTTCATAAAGTTTTTCAATGATTTATCACATCTGCTATTTAATAACTGATGTCATATAATGTTTTAAATTACATTTATCACATAGTTTAATTTAAAACTAACCTGATAAATTGGTTTATAACGTCAGTTATATAATAAATGACGTGATAAAGCAATGATGTTTTCTTTATCACATTGATTGTTATATAACGGACTAATAAATTGTCTTTATTACACCGATTATAAAATAACTGACATGATAAATCTAGATAATTAATTATTTACATCATTTATCATATAACTAATTTGATAAATCAAAATTTATGGCATTTTTATTATAGTTATTTATAACTAAAGTAAGAATTCCGAAATGGTAAATACTTTTTTTATCAGTGGTTCTTCAGGACATGTTGCGAGCATGTGTCCTAGATTTTTGGGGCTCTTAGGAGGGGTATGTTTTCTTTTGTGATTTCTATTAAAATAATTAATATTGGTAAATTTTATAGATGGACCCTTATGAGTATTTAAATTTCAGGACGTGCAAATCACCCATGTGATATTTAGAGGTATGAGAGGTAGCTATGCTTGGAATTTTCTTACCAAGTAGACTATAGAGAAAGTTATTTTGATCCTGAAACATATGGATTCAGAACATACATGATTGATATCATATGATGATAACTACAATACTTATCTAGAGTTTATGGGTAGTGATCAATTGTTTTTATGAGTCCCACTGAGGCTGGGACATAGGACTACCACAAGATATGGAAAGCATCCATAGTGATCTGTAGGTCTACATGAGATTCTAGAGAGAGTTTCTGATAGCTTGTCAGTTTCAATTATAAAAGACATACTAGGACATGAAAAAAATATTCCATGTTCTCAGATGTATCATTATCATTTAAACTCATCTCAGACTTTTCATAATGAGGAGGTTGAATTATAAGTAGATTCATCCTTTGATGAGAAACAAGTTCATATTGTGGGTCATATAATGAATGTTAAAGGATTCTAATCAATTATTCTAGTATGGGTTTTATGGATGAAAAATCATTAATATTATGAGACATGGTATTTTGGGGTCGGCGTTCATTCATAGTGGCAAGAGTTATTCAAAGACAAATCTAGAAAACCCTTGAGATGGAAGATCACTAATGAATTGCTTCTACAGGGTCATATTGTAATATCCAAGTTTATCTTAAGAGACAAAAATATTTCAGAATTTTTTATAAATGCATTATTACGGTCTAATTTCAATACCCTTTGAGTTCATGGGATTCAAGGGGGTTTCTGGGTCTTGTTTATAGCCCAAAGCCCACCTTTTTAAAAAAACATGTAGACTGCATGGTTAGTTGAAACTGTGCAAGGTAGTTCACAAAGTCATTAAAAACTAGACTAGGATAGATTGTGGGGTTTTATAATATGTAAAATTTGAGGAACAATTTTAGGTATAGGTTCACAACATTATGAGAGCATTGAATGTTTTTTATAAAGGGTTTTTTAAAGTTTTTTCATACTTTTATTCAAAACGCATGTAGTGACGATGCGAGTTCCCCCATTGTATAGATGAGGGACCAATGATGGTGCATGGTTTGGAAAACCATGCAACCAGACCATGAGGCCCCATAATTTTGAGGAAATTACAATATTGTCCATAAAATATATTACAACCTTAAACATTGTTCTCCTTTCACTCCCAATAGAAAACACCAATGGATTAGAGCTCCTTTGAATAACAATTCTTAGTGTTTCCACAAATATTCCATATGGGAATGGATTTGAGCATAGTTAGTGTCATTGGATCCATCTATTTGAGTTATCTATTATTTTGCAATCATTATTCCTTTGTTATAGTATTAACTGAACTATTTAGGTGAAAGCTAATATATCCTATTTATAGGATTTTCATCTATTCTTCATTTTTCTCACGATCTGAGTCAGATATAGAGAAGAATCTATATAAGAAATCTACTACATACCTACAGTAGGTGTTATTATGATATTTCGTTAATTTATTGATTTTCAAACAATTTTTCTTGTTCTAGATGATGTATTTTATGAGGGATGACTGTGAAATGGAATTAATTGCTTGATTCAAATTGATAGGTAAGACTGGTATAATTATTTTGCCTTATTAATTAATTATTAAAGGTTATGAAACATTAATTGGAACCACCACTTGGGAAATTTGTTTAATTTAATTGGCCGAAATGGGTGGAATATGGATTAATCCCCTTTTTGTTTTGTAATTTAACTCTTTCAATGGGGTATTAAAGGATGAATTTTATTGAAAATTGTAATATTAATTTGAATTGATGAATGTAATGGAATATATGATAATATAGCTAGGTTATAGAAAATTTATTTCTTGTTAATAATTATTTCCTTTAACTATTGATACAACCCATGTTATATAAGTAAGAAACTAAGACGTATAATCATATCCATTTCCTTTAGCTACCTTCTGAGGTGTGGTTTAATTGAAATGATCATGGTGATGAAATTTGAAATAATTAAATGACATTTATTTAGTTTTCATTACATGACATCAATGACATGTGGGTTCTTATATTAATTCCATAGATGAAATCATTTGGATACAGCCTCACTTATGCCCGAGAGATAGTTGGACAACCAAGTGGACTGCTATGGACGAAATCAGGGGTTGATTATCAAACACCAGAATAATACATGGAATCCTTTTTGGATTACAAGGACAAAATTAGAGGGATGATGGTTATATATTTCATGGGTGACACTTGGGCTCCCATAGAGGACCACCGATGATAAAATTATTAAGACGTGATTTTATACCACACATAGAGCGATACCAGAATTCCAATGAGAAATCTCTAGGAAATGCATGTCGGGTTACTTGTTAATGATATCTACTATTTTTTCCTTGAATCCAAATATGTAATTATAAGGATATACATAGTTTCTTAATTGATTAATTAATTAAATTATTTATATGATACATCTATGAATCCAAAAAAATCATTGATTCAATCAGGGTCTTGTATCATATAGATCGAATGATTAGGCCTCTATTGATCACATATCCTGATGAGTAATGTTGGGATATATAACACATATTGAGACTTATTTATTAAATAAGATAGGATTGAATAATTATTCATAGACTTGTGGCCTAGGCTGAAGCATGTAAGAGATGACTAGTTTCTATGAAAACCCATCCCTTTATGCATTTTTTACTTTCATAAATTCCATTTCATATTCTATTAGTACCCATAAAATGTCTTTAATAAACATTCCATGACTAGATGGAATTACACACCATTGGTGGTGTCTTATGGGGATTTTCACTCACACCCTAATTGGGAAAACATTGGTACCTGATAATATATCATGACTTTATGTAAGGATAAGATAAAGATCAATGATACACGTTTTTGATTGATGCTTATTATTATGGGATTATAGGAAATATATAAGGCTCGTGATGTAAGGTAAGGTAGTTTTTTGTGTTTCTTCTTTGTGTTTTGGGATGTACTGTATACCTTACAAGTACAACTATTTTGGAAGCTATGTTGACACATGACTTTATCATCATTATATATTAAATTTATTCCATAACTGTAATATATACTAATATTTTTATGTTTACCTATTTTCCTATTAAATTATTACTTCTTCTATTGATTTTTTTATACCATAGTGTTACAAACAATCATGAGTGAATATTCTCCCCACATACACACCCTAGGACCTTACTACTTATCCAAATTCACTGGAAGTTTCTGTTATGTGCATGACATCATGTGGAAAACCGGTCTAAGTGAACTACTCATTGGAATCCATGTCCAAAAAATTATAAATGTGATCCTTAACAAGACTCCTATTGTTTTGCATACTAGAATATTATAAGTCTTCACATCCTGCTCACCATATTATTTAGATATTATAAACACTCAAAAAAATTCCTCTCACAAAAAAATCAATATAATAAAAAATTATAAAAATCATTACATGAATTCATTGGTTGCACACGTTTCATAGATTATACCCAATTGTTTTGAGAAAAACTATACATATACCATTTAAATCCATACATATATTTATAGAATTTTTTTTTATAATTTTGAGAGGTAGATCAATAAATAAACTTATCATTTTTTATATTATTCGAGTCTCTTTTTAGTCTACCAATCTTGTAGAATGTAAAAGTAAGTTCTAGAAATCTCACAACTATCTGATATTCACAAATAGAAAAAACTAGTACATGGTGAATGCTATTCTCATATAGTTTTTCCCACATTATCATTACATTTAGAGAATAACATACCAAAACATTCCTTCTAAGCTCCATTTACTCTATATATTATTCTATTAGCAATAATTTATTCCATTTATATATTAAATACTACACATTCCCATTGATTAGTGTCTATTTATTTTAAACATGTAATCCAACGATGAGATTCTATTATCCCTTTTTTGTATCCCATATAAGTGTCATCATTTTGAGTTTTTCCTTTCAGTAAATTGTGTCATATATACTAACATAGAATATAAGCTAGTTTCACATTCAAACAACCTCCCAATTTAACCGTACAATAAGGATCCACTATAAAGTCTTTAGACACATGCCTTATTCCTAATCCTCTAAAATAGAATTAGATAATGTTCTCCATTACATTCTATTCACCATAGTTTGACTAAGGTATAGTGGGACGTTGGATAGTCCCAAATTGACACATCAGTTTACATATACACCAGATTATTACATTCATATATCTTATTTGTATCTAGACCATATAATTAATTCTTGATCTATAATAAATAGTACTTCAGATAAATGTTCTTCATCCCCAAATGGAATAGCATATTTAGATCAAAATGGAGAACACTCTAATTACCATTGAATAATAATTCACCCGCCTATATTGTTTTATGATCCATTATTTTCCACATCAACCAATGAAATTATATCCTTAATTTTTTTTAGATTAATATTCCCTACATAAATTATAAGAAATGTAAAAATCCATTTTATACATTACATCCAACTATCTGTCAGACCTCCTTTGGATGACATAAATCTAGTGGTATTCCTCTTACTATCAGAATCCCAAAAAATATTCTTTCCAGATAGTATAAAAAAATTACATCTTTACCAATAAACAATTGACTATATTATGATCTATTTTTTGTATAATAAAATGAATTTCATAGCCTCATGGTGATCCCTTCCATGTTTTAACATCAATCCACTTATAATTACCACTAAAAATGAAATCACCATTAGAGTAAGTATAATATCCTTGATCATGATACATACCACTAGTTAATGTATATATTTTTCCATTTATATTACTTTATGTCATATTTTAGGTTCCTTCTACATTGAAAATAATAAGTGTCAAAGAAATGGAGTATAATATTTATTACATCAAAACATCCATAATCTCTTTATAACCTTCTTGATGTATTTTCTCTTATATTGAACTAAATTCTATCAATTCTATCAAAATTACTCACTATTTACTATGTAATCTTCACCTTTCAATGAAATTTAATCTTGAACATTCTTGAAACTTCCTAAACCTTATTCCAAATACATTTATTATCAATTCAGTTTAGAAATATTGTTTATATATTCATGTTTATAATGATAAATATCACATTATTACATGACCTCCTATAATAATAATGGTTTTTGATTCCAATATTGGATTATTTATCTAGTATAAATTAGAGAAATTATATTCCAAAGCCTTACCTCATTCATCATGCTACATATTATTTTCTTCTTCTTGCATTCTATGTTTCAATTTATATAGTTCATGAAACCCATCTACCACTTCCAATAAATATCATCCAAAAAAATCTTCATTATTGAATATTGTCTTCATATCAATTTCTTATGCCTAAAAATAATCAAAAGAAGATATACATATCTTCATATAAATATTATAATTCATAGTAAATGATAAATGACCTATTTAAAACTAATTTCTCCCTTGATATTGAAATCCCACCCCTATTGGTCGATCCTTTTACCTTCTCTATCCCTTAACATCATTCATCAAATAGAACACCCAAATTTCTCATGTACTTATTTCCCCGATGTGAAATTAATCTCTTAACATGTTACATTATATTTTAATATTGTAATGTCATCTATAAAAATTTAATACTGCTATCTATGGTGACTATGAATACTCATCACTTTTGGGATTTTGAGACTACATTCATCTATTAGAAGTGTGTACTTCATGCCATCCTTAATAAATTATATATATTTTACAGCATCAAGAAGTAATTTTAAAGTGAATATAAAATCCCTATATATCTTTTTTTCACACACAATACTCTAATGACTAATTTCCTGACTTATTGTACATCCAATTTAAACTAAATTACCTTAGATATTTTTGTTACATCTACCACTGGCCTAATGTCCGAACATCCACTCCCTTCATCATAACATTTCCTAACATTTATAAACATATTTATCATATAATAATTTTAATTTATTTATTTATTTTAATAATTTACTTTAATATCCTCATAAATCATGTTATTTTCCTTCTAATATACTTCCCTAATATATAGACTAACTAGAATCCTGACGACTTTACACATGTTATAATATTTTGGAAATTATGAATGTTATAATACAAAAGAAATTATGAATGTTATAATACTCACACATTTTAAATATTATTTAATCTCACTTCATCTATTATCTGGTTGATCAATCTTAAACAATATCTTTTGTATTATAACATTCATAATTTCCAAAATGAGGTGTTTATTCTTATAATTTCACATGTCGTGATTATGAATCATCGATACATAAAAAATTATTGAATCTAAAAATAATCTCGTCAAATATACGGTCTCATCCTTTACTCCTCATGAGTCTGTCATAGATCCTCAAGTAACCTTCCATACTATATCTACGAAGCTAGGTACCTAAAATACATCATCAATATTCCAAACAGAAATTATGAAATTTTTAGCACCCTAAAAGTCAAATATAATAAAAATTAATTTGATATCATATGGACACACAACACATATCTTAAACAACCAACAAAATATGGTTCTTTGAATTCAATGTTGTTAATAACTTGTAAAATATGAAACCTCATGGATAAATAAACCGAAATATTATATACTATTATAACCTAAAAGTGTAATTGGTGGGTATTAATTGTAAAAAATAAATTATGAAAAAATTGGTATATATTTAGTAGATAAAAAATACAAATCAAAAAATAATATAGAATGTTTTTTTAAAAACTATTTTTTAAAATTATTGTATAGTCGTTCTATAGACACATAATTCCAAATTAATTATTTAAAATTTTATAAAATTTATTTTAATAATAAAATTAATTATTGAGATTAGAATGTCCAAATTATCTTATAGATAATTTATTTTATTTTTCAAAAATAATTAAATTGCTTAGGAATAGTGGAAAGTTGTGAATTTTAACTAAATAATTCATTTCCATTTAAGTTGTTTTTAGATAAAAAAAATCTAATTTGGTTAAAAGAAACCATATTTAAAATATATATCAATTTTTCAATATTTTCATTTTAATCCATTTAAAATTGATTTTTGAAAGAAAAACATGGTAATATTTTGATAATTTTAACTTTAAAAAATCATTATCTCATCACATTTATGGGAAACATTTTAATGTTAAAATTTCTAATTATTTGAACAAAATATGTAAAAATTTAGTCCATAATTTGAATTATAATAATTTATAATTTATAATAATTTCCCTATAATTTAAACTTTACTGAATATAGAAAAACATTATATAAATTACCGCATTAAAGGTAATAATGGATCTACCAGAGGTTAAACTATGATGCTAAGGAAAAAATGAACTAAAATATAGAAACCACTCAATTTTATGACACTCTTTTGACCTTTTATACTATAGGATTGATATCATTGGATTTAGGAGGCTTTTGGAATTATAGGATGATGGGTATGATTGAATATTTTGAAAAATTGCAAGAGTTTCACTCACCTCACCCATAAAATGAAACCCACTCTCTTCTCCTCTTAACACCATTAACCCATTCTGGATCAACCAATACATAAAAAAAATCACTCCAATAATCATATAATCCTTGGTTTATTATGAAATCCATTCTTAGAATACCTTTAGTGAACACTTAAGGAGGATACTGGGAGAAGGGGAAACATTCGTCAAATAATGTTTTTTATTTATATCTTATACCACCTCCTTTAATTATTATAAAAACCTTATGATATAATAAAAGAATAATCTTCCAAATAATATTATATTTTTATGTTATTCTCATTTCTAACAATCACCTCCACTTCCATCAAATAGTTTATGATATCATCATTCATGTGTATAGAGGACAACCACCTCACAAATCAATGCCATTTGTTTTTCCATTACGACATATCATTGTTGGGTATGATGATGGATATAAATTTTATATATGATATCTGGAACATAATTATATTCATGGGGCAATTATATCATATATAAATTTTTTAATTTCAATTTTTTATGGGATATGATAACACCACTCATGTGTACGATGGACTAATGCCTTGTGAAGCAGTTAGATTAATTTTTTAGTAAAGACTTACATGGAAAAAAATAAATAAAATTTAAATGAATATTTGTGATATAAAATTAATAAATATTATTTTCATGAAATATTTACAATTCTTAAAATATAACATTTTCTTTTTGTCTTAAACTAAAATATGATAATGTCATTCTAGTACTTGTGGACTTCCGCCTTTATGAAATGATGTGACTCTCTTTTCATTAACACACCACATTGATTATATATATATGTGTATATATAGGGATATAATTTTTTATTTATGATATTATAATAATTATATAATGAAAAAATATTACTTATCTCCATTTCAAATGGATTATTTCTAAGTGGAAACATTACTCATGTGCACATACGGTCAACAGTCTCTATGATTGTAACATAAAACATTTTTCATAACCATATTTCATAAATTTTTTAATAGTAATAATTGTGTATAAATATAGTAATTATATCAATAAAATTATTATTGTTATGATAAAACTATATAATATTCACAAGAACTAAATCATTCATTATGAAAGATGCATGAGAAAACAAGTCACTTATCACCCGAAACAATGAAACTAATGAATGGTTATTAATGAACATGTGATAAGATGTCATAAAAGGATAATATATGCTACTATAAATATTAATATGTTTCTATAATAAGTAAATAATAGTTTAAAACAACTATACCAAAGGTCAAATCATTTTTATCCAAACTTTTGAGTGAGGTAGGTAAATTTGTCTCATTTACATTTCACTGAGGCATCATGTAATGTTATGAACCTAATTTCATATTTATATTGTATATATTACCCATTAAAAATTTTATATCATGATTAATTAATAATTTATACTATTTAATGCTTCATTTTTAAATATTTCATCCAATTTAATTTTACGTTAAAATTAGATAATGGTAGATAATTTCACAAATAAATTTTTTTTAATTGCATTATATTACTTCTTTGTTGACATTGATATTGTAGGATTATGATTATAGTGAGTTTTGATTATTTTATGATTTATTTATATTATTTTCTGGATATATTTATTAAATGAACAATCAATTCCTTGACTAATTCTCACTTCAACGTAATGATCATTGTAAGTTATAATTTCAAATTATTATTCAAATTGATATTTTTATTCATTAAATTTAGTTAGAAGAAATTATATGATCAATATATTGATAAAAACTTTTTTAATTCTTATCATATGGTTATTAATGATAATATAATGTAATATGGTCATGGTTTCAATCATTCATAATTATAATAACTAATAAAATGTTTTTACCAAAAATCTAACAACATTTCTATCTTCAAGTAGAAATAAGTTTTCTTCAAAAATGATGTTTTATAAAAATGATTTCCAAATATATTTGTAAACATTTCATAATTATTTATTAAGTTTTTTCTCCCATTTTTTTGCTTTCCAAAACAAATTAAATGGAATCACCTTTTCAATTTCCAAACATGACGTATTTATATTCTTTCTACAGTGAAATAGGAATGCCCTTTTTAACATATAAAACATATCAAGAATTACCCACCAATTTGACCATAATTTCATTGGATATTATATTGAAGGATTTTTTATTTTTGAGGAATATGATTTTTCTATTATTCTTGAAATTATTATTTTCTAAATTTGTTTATCATTTTAATGGATTTTAATGAATACTTTATTTTTAAAAAGATATGTTCAAAATGAAAAGAAATGTTTCTTCAGGAATGTATCTATTGATATTTTTATTGAATTTATATTTATCAATTACAACAAGCCTTCATTTTCATTATAGTACACTTGTGGTATTGTATTGATACCATCCCTATTCTCCCTTTTGGGGGTTTTGGATTATTTTAGACAAATATAATATTCATATTCACTTCATTGATTAATTTATTGTATTCAATATCCTTCCATTAAAATGTTCACTTTCCTCGATCATTAGATATTAAATTTCCCAAAAACATTTCCTATAATTTGTCATAGTGTTTTTTTAACTCAATTATCATTTTTATATATGGTATTGTATATTTAAAATTATTTGATTATATAGGAAAATATTGAAAATTTATTTTGATTTACTTAATATGATATATAATGATAAGAAAAAATATTTGTAAATTAAATCAATAATTCAATATATGAGGAATTATTTGAACATGAATTATATAGGTGATGCCTAGATATAGATAGCCCCATGATGGCTTGTTATTATAATGGGATGAGTTTATCGGTTAGCCATTGTTAAATGGGATTCCACAAATGAGTTTTAAACTATAGTGTGGGTACATCTTGACTATAGAGGTATCATGTGACTTGGAAACATGATGCTAAAAAATTTGGTATTTAATTCATTAAGAATTTAGTTAATATTATAAATGATATTTTTTCAATGCTATTATCTGTTAATAAAGTTCATTCCTAAAAATTGATTAATTGAAATGGTTTTTTATTTATTTATCATTTTATATTTATTAATAATTATCCAATATTGATAGTAATTTATTTTATTAATTGTAATGTGTTTTAAGTTATTTAACTTTCTATATTATTTATTTTCAATGGTATTTTTTCATTTTTGTTATCTCTAGATTTAATTTCTTCTTAGTTTATTGATTACATGTCAAGTGTGTTCAATTATTTTCATTCCCATATTTATAATTCATATTGATTCATGTTTTCTTTCATTAGAATTACTCCTTACAATGAATTTGAGCTCACCATTTTTTGGTATCCCTTCCCAAGAATCCATGAAGTGTTATATGAAAGATATTAAATAATATCCCAGAGGGATTGATGTAATTCTTAAAATAAAAATATTGTAACATTTATTTTCAAATATAATATACGGACAATTTATGTATCTATTTTTCCAACACTAATAAAATATTAGGTCATTTTGGATGCATTTCACTGTATCATATTCCTATATTTTAATATAGGCACCATATTTAGTATACTAGGGTCAAGGCCACCATAGTTGGCATTAGATGAATTTTAATACAAACCGTGGGAACTAAATTTGGGTTTAAATATATTTGCCAACAAAACCCTATAATTTTCTTATTGGATAATCATTTAAAAATTATAATTTTTCTATAAGGAAGTGATTATGTGGTTTTTGATATAAATGAATCTTGGTCTCTATACAACATGTAGAATTTATCCTAAAAAATGTACCAAAGGTAATGACATTGAAAATGGTGCATTGGGCATGACCTAATCTTCACCTGGTGCATGAAAACATGATGTATTGTGAATAGGGATTAACACCCCCATAAGATATGATTACGATAATTCATAATTAATTTTCAACCCAATATTTTCTACTTGAATATATGATTATAATGAATGGAAAAGGTCAAAACTAAGGTTTCTTCTGTTGAATAAAATTCATCATAATTTAGAAATCCAGTAAATGATTATATTGTTTTCCAACTATGATTATTTTTTCTCACAATATATTTTTGGTATTAGTTAATGTATTGAACCTAAATGATTCACATTAACATTGGAAAAAAGGAAAATGTGTTGACTATGAGTGACAAAATGGGATAATGATTAGAGAGAATGTTATCGTGGCTATTCTCAATATGTTATCTCGAAATATTATTAACAAAATAAATATTCAAAAAATATTGGACACACCAAATAAAATAAGTACAAAGTTCACTAATCCAGTAATTTATGGAGACCACTGAGGACTGAAGGATAGATTTTCATTATTTTATAAATGAGTAAAGATATACCCATGCATGTGTCTTAATGTAAAAATGATTTTTTTATGTGTGGAATGGAAGGTCATGATTCAATGAATTTTTTTGAAAATGTGAAGTGTATAATTTATGAAAATAAATATCATCCCATGGTTACATTTATTGTTAATTGTCATAAATGTGGATATCCTAGTTGTATCAACCCTGATTTCATGTAATTAACCTTTTATTAGGTATTTTAATTGTATAAACTCTTTGGTATAAGTTTGGGAATTATTGGGGGAGATTTGAAATCAATTTAGGGGTTTTTTGGATGTGAAAATTTTAATAACAGTTAGTGGAAATCGTGATACACCTTCAAGAAACCATGAAAAGGATAATTGGGTTCACTGGGCTGGTGCACAATTTGTACACAATTTGGCCAAACTGCGATTTCACTTAATTGAAAGCATGTTTTTGGGAATAAAGGGGATGATAAAGGTTGGATCATGATTTTTCTAACCATGTTATATATCTATGGTAAGGGGTGGCTTAATTTGGTATCATCCACATGGTATTCCATATCGTGTAACACAACTATGTGTCGTACAAGTGTTTATCCTTAAAATGAGGATATTATCTGAATTACATCATTTAACACTCATTTCCACTATTACAAATCTAATTCATTTTTCTATCCCCCAAATGTATGAGGAGACCCTTCCGCTATATAATAGAGAAATATTTTGGTGGTGCTTTGAGTGCTGGAGTCCTAAATTCCTTGGAATGTACTCATTCATTTATGTTCTCCTTATATTTAATCTTATCCTCTCTCTAAGATTCATTGATCAAATCCATTAAGGATAGAAATATTTTTTTTTATTTCCATTCATGATGAGATGTGATTTTTCTATATATAAGGAATAAGATCAATGGGGCGTTTTGGAGTTTCAAAATGGATTGCATTAAAATCTGTGTTGCACTTGGTTTTTCTATACGTTTGTGAGGGAGGTAGATTCTCTCTCGACTCCTTTTATTAGAATAAGATTTATTGATTAACAATTTGTTGAATTTATTTATTTGTATTGTGAAATAGATTTGAAAATATTGATAAAAATCATCATTAATGATGTTTTTTTTAAATGTGGAATGGTTTTTTAAATTCCATTGTAAAATTATTTTAAAATGACGATTTTAATTTTTTTAGGTATGATGCCTAGAAAATTAATTACAAATTGTTTTTAATAAAATGCTTATTTTTTGAAATTATTTGGTACAATTGGTTTTGGAATGGATTTTGTCATAAATAGTTGGACGTTTTTCATGTTCATTTGGTATAGATAAGGTCATGAAGTTTCCTATGTTAAATGAACAAGAATGATAAGGGTATGAAGTCCCCCAATCAAAATGGTTCACCAAGTTACGAATTTGTGAATGTATGACTCACCACTCATGGGTATAGGATGTTCCCAATTCAAATTCAAGGAAAATGTGTGATAGGATCAATGGAATATATTATGTCTATATTTAAGTAGATCAATATTTTTGAAGAATTATTTCATTTAATTCTATAAAAAATGTTTTAGTATAGGAACCAAATTTTGGTTAGACATTCTTTTTCCATTAATAATGTGTTTAAAATTATTTTATATAATATTTAAATATAAATGTTGAATTATATTCGATCCTAGTGGTGTGAGTGAGGAAGTCACTTGGGGATGACGTTTTGAGTTTTATACTCCCCCTTAGCTTGGAAACTATTGTGCTTTTGCATATATTTTTTTGTAGACTATTGTATCCATGTTGTATCATTTATTTAGTGATTCAACGTGAGACATTTATCATTTTTGTGTTGTTTTATATAGGATTATGTTGGGAGATGTGGACATGATGTCTTAATAACTTTTTAGTTTTTTAGTTCTATCTTCCACTTTATACTATGATAATAGTCTTGTTTTTTTTTCAGTTTATACAATGATGTGGTTTATGGTTGGTTGGTATTTTTTACTTGGTATTACCTTGGGTTGTATTACATTATTCTCATGCATCATATATTGGTTTTTTTTCTTTTACTTTCAATTGTATTTGGATGTTTTATATTAAATGGGAAAATCATCCATGTACTGTTGATGAAGCCCTTAGAATTTATTTGCTGGATTTGGTGGCTTAGGGATGCCTTTTATTGCCTAGTGATATCCAAATTCCTTCTCAAGCCAATGAGGTGGGGTAAGATTTAACAAATGATATAAATATTATCCAGTACATATTTCATTTTTGATAAAATGGAATTGGTCCATTGGTCTTAGAGTTGGATGTTCATTATTAATTAATCCTTGGTTTGGGACTGTGGAAAGAAGAAGTAACATTGGAACATGAAATTTAGACCATAAAGACTCATATCAAACATATTTATAATGAATATAATGATGCTATAGAGTTGGGTACATATATGTTTTGATTTAATTTTTGTATTTGTAACCTCATTTCCATGAGATTAGCAAATGAGAAGAGTTTTCCATTCATTGATAGAAATAAATTTTCTCAATGACTTAATATTTCATTTTGAGTAATGATTTATGATTTTTTGAAAAAATTTATAATATAAAAGGGTTGATGTCATTTTCAAATATGATATTTTGAAATATAAATTTTTGTTATTTTTAAAATGGCATGATTTTTAAAAGGCATAGTGGAATTTTCAATAATGTTTTGAAGTTGAAATTTTTGAATTTTATAAATCCTTATTATGATATATGTGAACTGGTAAATTTTAAAAATTTATGCCATGGTGTATGTTTTGGTTATAGAATAGAACTGGTATGGTTGATAAGAAACCAAATAGAAGAGGATTATTTAATTGAGGTTCCACCTGAACCACAAGTGAACCAATAGATAGTACGAATTTTAGTAAAATCATTTCAGTATATGGATAAAGGGAACCTATATGATGAACCAAAGAAATTAGATCATTATATTTAGTTATAGAAGAAAAATACAGCCATCTTTTTGGGTGCTTCATAAATAGAGAAAGTTGTGTCGTGGTTGGATAGGATGAATCGAATCATCTATTTACTTGGAACACTAGTAAAGATGAAATTCAACATATCTATGTACATGATGGAGCATCCTTCACACCATTGTTTGTATATAGGTTTTCATAATAGATTAGTAAAATGAATTTAATTGGAGGATTTTGAAGAAATGTTCAACCAAATATCATATCCTTAGACATTTAGGATTCCTAGAATGAGAATATTTATTAGCATGAACAAGGAGAATCACTAAGTGTTGTAGTATGAGGTTAAATACATTAAATTAGTAGAATTTTTACTTTAATTTTCACCAATTTAGACTTGTAATTCATTGATTTTTAATCGGTATTAAGGATAGATATTCTCTCTAATATTGGTGTGCTTTGTATAATGAATTATAAATAGCTGATAAATAGATCAATTTTGTCATAAAGGGACATTTCTAGATCTAGTAGTGGAGGACGTATGTTAAAACTAACAGGAAAGGGTGGGGACTATTATTCATTGAATAAGTGAAAGATGATAACTAATTTAAAATAAATGGAATGAATAAGAATTAGATGGTTGTATCAATGATTATTCCTCTTAAGACATAGTTAAATCTGAGATGTTATGAATGGGGTTCTTTGCATCACATGGAATAAGATTTTACAGAACCACCTAGAGCATTCCATATTTTCAAACTTATAGGCCAGCTTCAGCTATATTTTCACATTTCTCCAAGGATAGGTGCTCCTTACACAATTCATGTATAAGAGACATTATATGCTTAAATGGGAAAATGGTAGAATAATTCTACCAACTACAAGATTTTAGGTATCTTGGGTGATTATAATAACACCATGACTCCTTATAAAGGGAAATATAAATAGTTAAATAAATACCTACATTAAATGGAAAGATATTGAATAGAGTGGAGAATGTGATTATGGATGGCCAATATTGAACATCAACGGTGAGAGGTAAAATTATATTGAATTACACCCTTATGAATTATTTAATTGACATAGGATAAACCAATTATTATGTTTCCATTCATGATATTGATCTCTTGGGTTTTGATTTGAAAATATTCCTTCTATTATGATATGTAAAACTATAATTGGTCAATGTGAATGTAGATCCATTTTATAAAAACACGTTCTTTAACTATTGATGGGGAAGAGTTGATATGGGGGATATATGTTCTAAAGAGGGATTTATATGACATAATACTAGGTATGGTTTTCATGAAAATGATCAAGGATGACGTTGATTCATATACATAAAGGGAATGTTTTATGATGGATGATGACATTGAGAATTTATTTAGAGTATATGATAATGGGAAGTAAGGTGCAATAGGACTATTGTCTCTAGTAGTGAGAAAAACCTCATATTAGTTGGTATCTTTAAATATTTAGTCAGTGTATAATATTAAGGATGGAGGGATTCAGATAGTTATTGATGAGTTTCCAAATGTTTAATAGATAGTTTATTATATTTTCCAGCATAAATAAATATATTTTACCATTGATCTCTTATTTGGTACATGTCCAATCTCACATCCTTTTTATTAGATGGAATCAATATAATTAAGTGTATATAATATCTAGTTTGAAGTGCTGTGAAGAAAACGGTCCATTCTTCCTAGATAGTCTATGTGGTAATCACAGTTTTTTGATTTCCAAAAATACAGGTGGAACAATACAGTTGTGTGGGGATTATTGTAATCATAAATAGATTATGATAATGAATCGGTATCAACATCTGAATTTATAGGATCTATTCGATAAAATTTAGGGAGCATAGTTGTTCTCATAAAATGGCCTCCATTTAGAATGTCAACAATTGTAGGTTTGGATATGGGAAATTATGATAATAATTTTTAAGAGTAAATATGGCCATTCTGGTTATGGAGTTATTCCTTTTGGTATTACAAATTCACTAAATGACTTTGTTGAATAGATGAATCAAGTATTTCAAAGGTATATAGATACATTTTTTTTGGGGTTTATGGAAGACATATATTGTATAAAATGACAAGGGGTTATCATTGTCAACAAATGAAGATTGTTTTGGGAATCTTGTGGTGTGATAGTTTTTATGAAAAACCTTCGATGTTTGACTTTTGAATATAAGAAGTATGTTTCCTAGTAAATTTTATCTTTTAATGTTTTGTTTTTATAGATATTGAAATGATTTAAGTTGTTATACCGTGGAATGACCTATTGAATTCCTTTGAGATTCAAAATTTCCATGGTTTATCTAGCTGTTATTGATATCTTTTGTGAAATTTCTAAACAACGTTCTGTAATGAAATCATTGACAAGGAAAGGTGTTCCATTCCACTTGAATGAGTAATGTCAAAGGTCTTTTCAAGAGTTTAAATTTATCTACTGGTTAGCATAAATTCATATATTTTATGTATTAGGGTTTGGTTATGTGGTGTATTGTGATACTTCAGATCTTGTTAGGGTTATGCTCTCATAAAATGTGATAATGTGGTTGCGTATGGATCATTTGAGTTATAGTTTCATATGAATAACTACCTAATACATGATTTGGATCCAGCTTATGTAGTCCATTTCGTGAAAACATGGTATCATTACATCTTTAGTGTGAAATTCATGGTGTTTATGGATCATAATAGTTGGAAACATTTTTATCACAATGATATTTGAATATGATAAAAATATTTTTGATTTAGAGTCTCCAAATGTTCAACATTGACATGGAATACACACCTAGAAAAGGAAACATAGTGGCCAAAAAATTAATTACAAATTCATATAGTCAGTTGGAAGAAGAGCATTTTTATCAATTTCGGTTGACTATAGTGATAGATGAAATGCATTTAGATTGGAAATATAGTGATAGTGTTGTAGATTTATTTCTAGTTACATTGCTTTCTATTTTGATGTAGATGGTTAAATATATACATACATCTAATTCAAAATATGTTTCTATTTGGTCAAAAATAAATGTTGCGGAGAAAATTGAAGGACCGAAAGTGGATAAGAAATAATTTTTTTGGTTTCAATATCGAATGGAGTGCCTAAGGTATGCCAGGAACAACTTCACCATTACACCATCATTTCATATGGTGTATTCTTCCTAGAATATAGTGGACACATAAGGGAATGAAATCAATTTTTTGGAGTGTTGAAATGAAAAGAGTGTCTGAGTTTGTTTGGAGATACTTATCTTTTAAGAAACATAATGATGCACATCACAAACCAATGGAAATGTTTCAATACTTAACTATTCTTTTTGTAAAGGGGGAAAATAGACTTGAATTATGTTACAGGCCCTCTAAGGACGGTTTAGAAACTTGATTCCATAATGGTGATAGTTGTTCATCTCATAATGGCATCTCATTTCTTCAAAATTCGTGAATCTAATAAATTACGAAACTAGTCACAAACCTATATACGAGAAGTTGTATTGAGACATGGTATACTAGTTTAGATAATATTGGGCCAAGAACCATATTTTATGTCTCATTTCTTGAAATAAATACAACAATACCTTGGGGCACCATTGACTATGAGGATGGAAGACTATCCTTTGATAGATATTAAATTAAAAAGGATTATAAAAACAACATCCCACATAGTGAGGAATTGTGTAATAGATTTTTGTGGCTCGTGGGAAGAATATAGACCATTAGTAGAGTTATTGAACAACAATGTTTATTAGGACTAGATACATATGGATTCTTTTGAAGCAGAGTATGGGAATCCCTATCATTATCTATTTTGTTTTTTGGAAATAGGTGAGGCTTCACAAGTTCGGGCGTTCCTTGCCCAATAGGTAATGGAGAATATTTTGTTTATTTGGAAAAGGATAGAGAATACTCAAAATTTTTGAAAATTTTTATGAATATCAGCATTAAAATTTACTATCTTTTGAGGAGAGTGATAATGTGTAATGGAGAATATCCTTAAGGATATGGAATCATTGTTTTGGGAATACAATGATGTTATATTCATAATACATAGTCTATATTTAGATAAATGAATGTTTTGATGTTATGGAATACTTATTTGAATTTATACCAAGGTTCATTTTGAATGAAAATGTGCTTCATATATCACTATAAGAAAAGTACAAGCCTAATAAGACCCATATGATTGTATGGGTTAACATTGAAATAGATTTACATTATATATTGCTTCATGTGCCAATGCACATTGGGGATAATTAAGAGAAAAACTATTGTTGACAAATAATTGATATAGGACATGTTTTATGCAAATATGGTAAAATTAAGGATGGAATTTGGTATAAGGAAAGGGAAATGGTCGAATAATGATCCAAACTATTTCATAATGATCGTTTTTTTCAATATTTCAAGTAAGGAATGATAAATGGTGGGTAGAATATATCACCCCATGGATTTAGGTAATTAACCCTTTATTTATGTTTTCATATTATATAAAGTGTATATGTTTTGTAAGGAATGTATTGGAGGTGTTTTTAAATGTATTTGGGGCCATTTATTGAGGCACATGGTTTGAGTACAGTGAGTAGAAAGTGTGCAACACCTCTAATAAACCATTAAAAAGAAAAAAATGGTTCACTAGGCATTCAAAAAATTAGATCACTGTTTGGCCAAACCATTATTCAACCCTACTGAAACCATTTTATTTAGAATAGAGGGACTAATCGGGGTTTGCACAAGGTTTTTATAATCGTGTGACTCAAAATTATGAAGGGGTGCATTACGGAAATCACACCCACATGGTTAGTTCATGGTTTTCAAAACCATACAGGATAATCATAAAAGATTATAGTAGCCCTCTGTAAATTTTTGACATAATCTCAATTTATTCTTTAGCCACACATTTTATAGTATTATGACCCAATATCAATTTCATATCCTCTTAACGGCTAGGTAGATGCTTCCCAATGATTTGAAACCAATCATTTGGTGATTCTTTGTGGGTTGGAGGCCCATAGTGTTTGTTAGGTGATATTTATTGGTTTTTTCCTTATATATATTCTTCCTCTCTATCATTGATTCATTGTTATAATATTTTTGGGATTTATCTTTGTTGGTTAATCCAAATAATAATGAGATACGATTTTTATTGGGTATATGTGACCACATATAAGGCTAGTTTTTTTTATTTTACCTTATTTGTTGAGGAATCTATGTCATTTTTCATTTTCTCAAATGTTTTCATGTTTTGTGGATTCAGTTTTGACACCAATTATTAGAACATGGTTGAATGATTTCAAATAGATTTAAATTATTGTTTTGAATTGTGATATTGGTGTTAAATTCTCAATAAAAACAATCATTAGTGATGGGTTTTGAAATTGTGTAAATTTTATGAAGGATCTCAATTAAATGATTTTAAAATGATGATTTTAAAATGGTTTTTTTGGTTTTGATGCATGTACAGTTTGTTGTAAAGTGATTTAAATAGAATTATAGTTTTTTTGAAATGTTTTTCCACAAATGGATTTTTATGGGTTTTTTTCACAAATTATTGATATGTGTTCATGTTTATTAGGGTTGAATAAGATAGTGAGGTTCCCCTATAAAAATAATGTAATGAATTAGGTATCTTTGTTCCCCAATAAATTTGTTTCACCTATATATGGATAGGTGAAAGGATAAATCACCACTCGTGATTATGAGGAGGTCGATGGTTCCATTTATGGGAGTATGTGTGACAAGTAAAATGGAATGATTTATAGAAATATGTAATTTGAGAAATTAAGAAAAATAATTATTATATTCCATTACATGTAAAAAAAAATTACATTGGAAAATAATTTTGTTTTACAAATTGTTTTGGATAAGATAATATGATTTATAATTTTTATATGATTTTTTAATTAAATTATCTAACACATTCTATACTCATTGTATGAGTATGTAAGTAATTTTGGGAAACTTACTTTTTTTATTATCACCCATAAGTTGGTAACATTGGTGTGTTTACATATAATGTTTATTCTAACATAACTATAGGCTTGGTAACCAATTATTTTTTGATGCATTGTTAAAAATTGTGAATATATTGTTGAGTTGGATCACTGAGAATGTTGGGATATGTGGAGTTGGTTTCTTTTTAGCCTTAGAATTTTTTTTCTTATGTATTCCACTTTATCTATAATATATTATTTTTTCTTCCTTTTAATGTGATATAGTACATTGTTGGTTGGAAGTTTCATCAAATTTTTTTTATTTTTATTAAATCTTTCTCATCATCATATAGTGGGGGTATTAAATTTGTTATATTGTTTTGGATATTTAATATTCAAAGCGAAAATAATCATCCAAATATTGATGAGGTCCTTAGTAATTATTGATAGTTATTGGTGTCTTGTGGATATCACCTATGGCCTTTTGATATCCTATCACCTTCATAATCCAATTAGAAGTGGTGGGATATTATTATAGCCATTAACTGAAGAATTTACCACTTTAAATGATTAAATATTATCAAATGAAGGTAATATTTTTGAAATAAATGGTAAAAGTGTTTATGCGTATAGATTCAATAATAATATTTTATAATTACTTTAAAAATGGTATATTTGTATTTTAATCATGAAACATCCAATTATTATTTTAAATATTAGATGAACATGTGTATTTATTAATATAAGTGTTATGGATCGAATCATGGGTTATGATTATATGGTTGATCATAGGTTGATTATCTTAATAACAACTTTTATGTGATTGTGTGGAATGAATGAACCAATATTATGTAAATTTTGGAGAAATTTATAGAATTATATGTTTTAATGGAGTTGTTTCTTAAATATGAGATCATTTATATTTTACAAGAAGATATCTAATGCTTTTTATTTCTTTTATGATTAATATGATCATTAATTAAATTATAATGATATTCAAATAATATTATTTTTCTTTTTCAGGATAAATAAATAAATATATTTTATTAAAAACCATTGTAAAAAGGTTATTTATTTAATAATTTTATTTTAATAATTCATATATTATTATATGGTAATATTGTATAAATTATAATAATATGGTTTTATAAAAATTAAAACCATCATGGAGAGCTATAAACTAATTTTCTTAGCAATGCCATGAGGCTTGATCCCTTGACCAAAGGATGATAAGGGTTAAACATCTACCACTATTGTATGTGTTGTATCAGTTAATATTCTCATGTATTTAGTTAATCATTTTGAAAAGTATATATTAATGATGAACCATTGGTGTTACTTTTGAGGTCTAGAGAATCATATATTGGATTTCATAACATGATTTTACCATATAGTTTGGGAAAATAATTAGTGACAAACTAAAATACATATATATTTTTTATTTCTCTTAAGATCTATTAAAAGTGAATTGTAGTGGTTCGTGCATAAAAATTTCCAATTTGGATATTCAGTTCATGGACTGGTGGGATAAATAAGAAATTTATCAATTAATAGAAAATGGATGAAATAATTCTTATGAAATATAAAAATATAATGTAATTATATCCCTACATATTATTAGATAGTAAAATAACTACTCATCTATAGAAAATTAAAATTAAAATAATATTTCATCTAAGTGAATTTTATCCCTATGAATCATATTTTGATTTAAATCATCATGGATATATAGTTTTGAGGCCCCTAAATTTCAATAGACCATTCACATGATTGTGATCAATAACCATAATATCTCTCTATAATTATTTATACATTTTATCTATATACATATCTTTAATTTACAACAATATTATCTTACATGGAAATTTAGTTATATATTATTACATATGACATTTTTACTTGCCTTTATCTCTTATTAATAAAATATTTTTTTAACTCTTTTTTCAATCACACATTCATCAAAATAATTTTAAAATATCAAGCCCTTCAGAAAAGTGATAATGTTTTAATTATGACGATGAAATTTATTTAAGGTGGGGATAATTTGACAGCCCATAAGGCTCAAATAATAATATTTTATACGATATTATATTTGACACTCCAGAAAAACCCTATATAACCAATGAAATATATATCATCAAATTTAAGGTCTTTGATAGCTTGATGAATATTAGCCCCTAAGTCTAAAAGAATAGTATTATTGAATACCATGATAATATATCCATTAATTTATTATTTAAAAAAATTACTAACATAATTATTAAAATTATAGATATATATTAATTATAAATATTATAATAATCATTTAAAATAAAAAATTCTTACAAGATTTATCTTTTTATAAAAGACGATCTATTCACCATTTGAGAAAAAATTTGGAAATTAGTTTTTACTACTTTGTAAAATTTTATTTTAAAATAAACATTCTTTTTTATGATTAGTATATACTTTTTATTTTATGGTGAATTTATTGGTTTCTTATAAAATATTACACTTTTCAATGAATAGTGACGAATACTGATTTTTAATCAAAAGCTACATTTTCAATAATGTTATCTATAAATTTAAATTATATTTATAATTGGTTTCACAGTAGAATTTTTAAAATTATATAATAATTAATAAATATTATATAATTATAGTAATTTACCCAAATAATATTTATATAATAACTTTTTTAACGTTTGAACATTTTCCCTTTGAAAACCCTCTTTCTCATATAATCTTGGGAATTAATTTTAAATTACATTTTTTACTAATGTGAATTATATATGAAAAAATGGACTTAATATTTTGAATCATCATAATTTTTAATTTCACAATAAGACCAACATAATTTTTGATTGAAATGAAAAGTAAAAATTGTACAAATTAAGTATCATATTTTAGGTAATAGTTTATTTACCCAGGGATCAAACTGAAATAATAATTCAAAAATGCCCTAAATTATTTTCAATAACACATTGCATGAAACTATTTCAACATTATATATTTTATTTTAGATATATTTACAATTAAAGTGACTCTTTTCATGATTAATATGTGGGCATGATTGAATCTCTTTAAAAATTGTAATTTTGATACTCACCTAACACATAAAAGGACACCCCCATAAAACATTTCATTAAATATTAAACCCAAATATTTCTTCCAATACCTACACAATTCACAATACAAATTCTCTCATATCATTATAGAAGAATTATTTTTTATATAAATACATCTTAGTAATGCCATTGGATAAAACCTAATGCTGATACACGAAGATGAGGGAACATTCATCGACGTGGTTTTTCATTTTATTTCATCCTCTAGCTCCTTAAATTATTATTTAACAATTCTTATATAATAAACACAATGTATTACATATATTATGGTTTTTATATGTTAATTTAAAGACCTAAATAGACTACCACTTACATAAAAGGGTTTATAAAATCATTATTCATTTCTACAGTAGACTACGACCACACAAACTGAGTTATTTCATTTTTTTGATTACCACCTCTCAATGATTTTTATGATGATTGATATAAATTATATATATAATATTTTTTACTTAATTTCACTTCTCGAATAATTATATCATATATACATATTTTACTTTTCTTTTTGTAGGTAATATGATAATGCCACTCATGTGTATGACAGGGTACCCCCTCATGAAGCGATGTGATTTTTTCACTACCTCTTATCAAGGTATGAAATAGTGATAATACTATTGATTATATGCGATATAAAAGATATAATTATTATATCCATTTCATATGTAACATTATTAATTGTTAATATATCATGTTCTTTCTTATAGATAAATATGATAACATCATTCAGGTATGTAGAAACTGAATACACTACCATATTTTCCTGCTTGAATAAATTTAATTTTTCTGTTGTCTTTTAAAACACGCAGTATTATGTTATTTTTCAGTGCACACAACACCTAATTTAAATAATATAATATTTAATAATGTTTTACAATGTGAATTAAATTCATACACTTTTAAGGAATTTATATTTTATATGTATATTTAATATTTATATTTTATATACCCAACAAAGTATTTCTACATACATCCTATATATTTAATAGAAATAATATAATAAAAAAATATAATTTTAAATATAAAAATCAATATGTCTACAAAAGAAGTTCTACACCCTTTCAATGGTATGTCTATTTAATATTAAAATTTTGGAACTTTTATAAATTTAATATGAAAAAATAAATTTCATATTTGGAATAGAAACCTAAATATTAAGTTAAGGTTATATTTTGGTTTTTCTTAAAGTGTTATTTTTTGATGAATAATGAAAATTCTAAATTTTAATTCAAATATCATATTTTATCTAATTTATATATAATGTTATATATAATTTTTATTTTTTTAAAAAAATTAATTAGATAAATCTTACATCTACTAATACAATTTATGTAATTGTAATAAATTTCACTTTAACATTGGATACAAGAACATATAAATCTTTTTAATGTTTTTTACTTTGAAAACCAGTATTGTCATCCCATCTCTCTGATTAATTTGGAATTAATGTTTTCCACATATGTGATTTTAATTTTTCCAAACGGATTCAATAGCTTTAATAATAACAATTTATAATATTTAATATTGTCATATAATTTTTTGGCCAACATTATTAGTGAAGTTGATTAAAATTAATTACAATGATAAAGATAAAAATTAGATTATAAAGAGACTAAACCATTAAAAAGAGATAATTGACCTAAAAACCTATCCAAAAGAACTATTATATTCATATTTAGAACATATACTTACTTATATATAATTTAATTAATTAATTGAAAAAACTAACATAGGAAAAACGTGGTTGGAATTCCCATTTAAAAATTTTACAAGAATATCACTCCTCCCCCAGTACAAATAGGAACTAACCCCATAAACTTATTAACACCTATACATCCCATTGGATCACTAATTATTTTCTCAAATAATCTTCAAAATCCATAAATTAAACCTAGAATCCTCACATTTGGAAGATATCCAATCGGGGAAGTGTTTTGGTATACACCAAGAAGAGTTAGCTGAAAAAAGTTAATATTCTTCAACAATCACTTTCATTTTATTTGATTATATACCCCAAAAACTCTTCTTATTACATTATTATATAATAAAATAACTATATTAAATATACTCATATGTTTTTATTCAATTGTTTTTGACCTACACTAACACACACTTCCATCTAATGGGTAACCAATTTGTTGTTTTTATGTATAGTGGACAACTGCCTCACAAAACAATGATTATTCTTTCATCACATAACACATGTCATGGTAGTAATTATAGTGGAAATACTATTTAAATATTTTTTATAATATATTTATTATTTCTTTATACTTATTTAATTCTTATATAACTCATTCGTTCTTCAGTTTTATTTTGTGGGGATACGATAAAATTATTAGTGGATTTGTAGACTACCACCTCCACAAAATGATGTGATTCATTCATGTTACAAATGGAATTTGTTACGGATGACATCAAAAGAAAATATTAAAAATATATGACATAAATATGATACTATAATTATAATATAAAAGTATATATTTATTATCATTTATATTTCATTATTTTAATACGACAAATAGATGGATGTCGTATTCATGTGTACGTACAACTTATCATCTTCATGAACAATGAATTTGATTTATTATATCCAAATATTATGGATTTTAGTAAATATATATATTTATATACTGTATATATATGATATTTAAATCTTATTTTATATTCATTAGATGATGAATTCATGATCTAACTAAAAAGAACAACAAGTAACAAGTCGAAACATACTTAAAAAACTAAGAAATTAAAATCTGAAATAATAATAATAATGAATAATTATTTAAAAAAATATAATAAGATATTATTAAAAGATAATATATGAAACTATAAATATTTTTATGTTCCTCTTTTAATTTTAATACATGCCTAAATCTAGTATACAAGATGTTAAAATATTTTCACTCGAAAGGAATTGTAATTAATGGGACTTCATCTTAGTTTACATTCAATTCTGAATTATTGGTTTTTATTCAACAATTCACTTTAATGAGGTGTAAATACTACCCATTTTTGATTTAATATAACTATTTAATCATAATTTATTGTATTTTTTATTTCACATTGAATGATCTAACCCAATGAGGGCATCTTAAAAATTACAATGTGGTAAAAGTAATCCTTGCAATCTCATATAATTTTCTGATTTTTTGCATTCTCCTAAAATAATAACACTGATATAAAAATTTAAATATCCACATTATTGGGTGATGGATTTTATTTTTACTTATACTACATACCTTTTGTATATATGGTACACACAATGACATTAACTTTATTATATGAGAATATATTTTAAATTTTGTATTATTTATTTAATACTGATATTTGATATGACATATTAATTATTGATTGAATCAATCATTCGATACCAGTAATACATTGAAAAGGTTGTGATTGGTGGGGGATATATTTATTATATACCTTTGATTTATAAATAAATTATCATGACACAAATAATTTTTCTAAATTAAACATGTGTCTACCTATAGTTTTAAATTTTTTTGTGAAAGGCCTTGATGATATAGGTTTTCATGTTCCTCATAATGACATTCTGTAATAATTAATTACATTTAAATATAATTTAGTTATTATTGTCATGATCCATGATATTTTAATATAAAAAAATATGTGGATTCATTTTAGTCAAGTATTATTGATTATATAGAATTTATTAAATTTATTTACGTTTCAATATTCCCTATGCCTTATCCAGTTATTTGAGTGGCATTTGTTCATAGTTATTTTTAATACCATTAAAATTATTGTTTCACTTTTTATTCTATTTAAATGACCCATACTGAGTACATGAGAACAACATTATCATGTTTTCATTTCCCCAGTTATGAAGATAAATCATTTGAATGTGTTTCAAGGATTCTATGATTTTACTGATGATCTCCTTTATTTTCATTTCCCAGTGTGTTATGGGTATCATTTTTGTAATCAAGTTATTTCCAAAATAGCTAAACAGTTCATTCCATTGGAATTTGAGTCATTATCTATGGAAATATAATAATGTAATGCACCATCTTCTGGAATCTAGGGTTGGGGCGTTACAGTTGGTATTAGAGAAAGTATAGAGGAAACCTTAGAAACGATATTTATAACAAATATATTATAGAACATAACCCTAAGATATAAATTGAGTATATTTATAGAATAACATCCTATAATTTCGATAAGATAGTGATTATGTGGTTTTTATGAGTAATATATCCCTTTTGTAGATAATAATAATGGATGGTGTTTGCGTAAAAATGTACACAGGGGTATGAACTATGAAAAGGAGTGTCAGACATGACTCTAGTGTATCATGGTACCAAAGAATTGGCCTTACTATATAGCTATTTTGACACATCTGTAGGACACTATTATGTTAGTTCACGTTTTCTTTTCAAACCATTATAATGTATTTAAAAGTAAAGATGTCCCCAATGAAACCATATTTTATTATTCTATGATTTATGATGGTTAAATTTAGGTTATATTCTATACCATATTTAGGATTATAGATTTTGATTTTATGAGCTAATCTAGTATATGTCGTTAATTAAAAATGGTTCCTAAAAGGTAAAATGGTATCAATACTCGTGAAAAATGTTGAGTTTCCTATATTGTGTAAATTAATACAGTAGATATTGGAATGGAAAAAATTATGGAAATATTAGGGAAATATAATCTGGTTATACAAAATAACCTTTCCCATATAGAGAAACTGATTCGATAGAGAGAATATTCTATGCTTGATCTCTTTATGTGGTAGAATCCCCCATAATTTTTTGGGAATAATAATAATTTTTTATATGATAAAAGGATTAATACCTGAAAAAATATATTTACAGCCTTGGTATGCATTAATATATAAAACATTACACCTATTGTCTATTTTCTCATAGGTTACATGATTAATGGCGTTCCTTAATCTGGAATACGAGAGAGGAAAAAATGAAAAGAACCCATTGAAGTGAGAACTTTTTATGAGGCATTCATTGATAAATACTTCCCACATGATCTAAAAATTGATATAAAAAGAATTATTTTTGGCTTAAAGTAATAGTAAGAAGATTGTGTTTCATACAATGAATATACCTTTAAAATATTATCAGGGAATTATAAAAATTAAATATACAACATGTAGTGAAGGATTGATCTCTTTTTTGATGAAAATAAGACAATATTATCAATGGAAAAGGTCTCCCAAAAGTTTTCATCTTATGATGAAATAGTTTTATGTTCCATCAAGATAATGAAGGAATTATCAAGGGTTGATATATTAATGGGAAAACCAGACAAAAAGATATAATTTCAGAACCCTGAAAAAAGGAATGCATTAAAGAAGAAGAATATGTTTGATCACTTTCTATATTTTGAAATATATAGGAAAAAGCACCATCATAAATATTTTAATGTACTTGGATTGGGTTATAAGTGTCAAGATAGGGGTTACCCGTATAATTTATATAAGGGGAAGAAACAAATAAATTATGTATAGTGAAATAATTATAATGAGATGTGGTACATTGTATGTAAATTCCCTATGTTTCAAAGGAATCTACCACTAAAGGGGCCAATGGTATATGAAAAATCTTATACGATAACTCCAAAAAGGTAGACGTACTAAATGAGGTGGTGATTGGTACATTAACCATATCATAAAATTTATCCAATGCCTTATTTTATTTTCAGTCATCATACTAATTTAAATTTACCTAGTTTTCTAAGAAAACTATAAATTTCCCTTTCGATTTAATAATAGTATTTTTATTTAAAAATCTTAAGGGAAGTCTCATTTTAATAAAGATGTGTCAAGAATTCCTAGTTATGAAACATAAATATGCATTACTTCATGATCATGTTATCAAAACTATGATTGACCTGGTTATAATCCTCGATATAGACCAGATATCCATATTTGATGCCTATATTTATTTCAATTTTGATGGAAATTAAGATTTTTATTGATGGTATAAAATTCATTATCTTTTTTGTAAAATCTTCCTCACCTTATTAATATCTGGATCCTCCTCCAGTAGCTCTTCTAAATAATATTATTAGAGAATAACAAAAAATAGTATCTAGTGATTACTAACTTATTCCTGAAATCAAATATGTACCTATTATGCAATAATTCATTTATGTATTTAATGAGGAATTACATAAACATCCCTAAGAGTATGAAGTTGATTTTAAAATTTATTTAATCCCAGATGCAAGGATAATATCAAAGAATCCCTATAGAATGGGTACCAAAAAATTATTGTATTTTATAAAACAACTTGTGTATTTGAGTTACAAGGGATTTATTCTCCATACAATTTCACTAGGGGAGCCCCAATAACGTTTTTTATTAAGAAATATGGATCCACAAATTTTTGGATTGATAACATGGAAATCAATGCTGTTATAATAAAGCACAAGCGTCCTCTGCAACACATTGAAGAAATGATTAATCAAATTCATAGAGAATAATATGTTTCAAAGATTGATCTTCATTATATGTATCACCAATTTAAATTGAGGAAGGAATACATTCCAAATATTGATTTTCGGAGAAATTATACACATAATGTGTTTTCTAAAATTCCATTTTGATTTAATATTAAATCTTTCTATTTTTATAGAACTAATGAACATAGTATTAAAAGAATGTATTTATTTTTTTTGGTAATCATTGATGATATTCTAGTGTATTATAAATGATATTTGGGCCATGATAATAAATTAAGGTTAATTTTTTAGACATATAGATGGGGAGATTATTATGGGGCATTTGGAAAGTGATATTTCTAGCTTCATGATTAATCTTTTCAGGGACATTTGTATCCAATTATTCTATATTAGGGGATCATACAAATATAAAGGAATACATTGAATTCCCAACACCAACACACAGAATCGAGGCATGTATTCTCACATTTTTTTTATTGTTACTATCAATGATTCATTTAGAATGTTGTCTGATTTTCTAACCCATCACCTAATTTTACACAAAAGGGGTTAGGATTGTTTGGAAAAGGGATACTAAATAATATTAGATGTACTAAAGATAAGATTAGTCAATGATCCTATTTTGACACTACCATATGGATGTGATGGATTGTTTATATATTTTTATGAAACGAAGAAGGGAATTGGTTGTGTTATAATAAAAAATGATAATGTTTTTATATATGCACCATGGAAAATAAATACTTTTGAATATAACTATCTAACTCATTATCTTAAGTTAACAAATTTAATATTTAAATTGAAAATATGGAGACATTATATCAATAGTGAACGATATCAGATATAAATTGATCCTAAAATCCAAAAGTACATATTCTCCTAGAAGGAGAATAAAATTAGAAACAGGTGATGGCTCAAGATATTCCAGGACAATGATTTCTCAATACACTACCTGAGGGAAAGGAAATAAGGTAGTAAATGCAATGAGTATAAAGGATTATGAAGTTATAACACAAATGTAAGTTGAGAGGGATCCTATGTTATTGGATCTTGTAAAGATGAATATGTGAATTTATATGGAAGATGAGACATCAATAATTTTTCAAATTATTGAATACCCATATTTATTGGATTGGTTAAAATATTATTAATCTTTTGATGAGAACATTCAAAAAATTAATGGAGTTAATGAAGGAAAATTGCAAGAATTCGATTGGGAATATTGTGTTTTATAGTGTGGAATGTGCATATGAGTTCCATCCATAACTGATCTAAAAAGATAATGGTTGTATGGATCTTATAAATAATATTTATCTATATACAATAGAAGTATAAATCTTAATATTGAAATGAAGTATAATTATTGGTGGAGAACAAGAAGTAGAAAATTGCTTATTATTTGTATAGATTTATGTTTTTTGAACAAATGTATGTTGTGAAGTAGAATACTAAATAGGGAATACAACCTCTTCATAATCTTATATTAATGTGGGATGAATTTACTATAGACTTTGTCATGGGACTACCAAATACTTTTTGATATAATGATGCAATATGGTTTATCATTGATTTCCTAACCAATTATGCACATTTACATTATATAAGAGAAGACCTACCTATTAAGAACATAAAAAACACTATATTAATGAGTTATAATACCAAATGTTGAAATTATATCATTTTTTTACTAAGATACCCACATTACATTAAAATTATAGAAAATTATTCAGAAGGCTATGGGCAATGAGCTTAATTTCAGCAATGCTTCCTGTCATCAAATAGATGGAAAATATAAATGAACAATTCTAATAATTGAAGTCATGTTGAAGTCATTATCACTAGAATTTATTATTATTATATATTAGTATATACTTTTGGTAGAGTTTTTCAATAATAATAGTTTCTATTGAAGTATTCATTTGGCATCATAAGACGCATTATATAGAAAAAAATTTCATACTCCAACATTTTATGGTGAAGTTGGTGAAATGAATCATTTAGAACAAGAACATTATAATGATATAAACACAATGTAAAATTTAGTTTAGGATCATATTAAATCCTATCAAAATAAGTTAGAGTATTATACTGATTACTAGAAGAAATATTTACAGTTCCAAGTTGTAGATCATGTTTTTTTAAGAATCTCAATGGAAGGGCTTTATAAGGATAGTTAAAAAGGGACATTGAATACTAGGTATATTTTACCCATTTAAATTATATAATGAGTTATATTTTTTTCTTATTGTTTTAAAATCCCACAAAATATTTCAAAGATACACAATGTGTTCTAGATATATATGCCATATAAGTACATTCCAGATGCAACTCATGAGATCATCTATGATGATATTTAGTATTAACATTACCTTTTATACAGTGAAAAACATATATATATTATTGATACTAGATAAAAAGTGTTGATGAATCAGGTGACTCATTTAGTAAAGGTACTCTATATAAACCATAATATGGAAGAAGCAACATAGGAAGTAGTGAATTTTATAAAAGAGAACTTTCATAAATTTGTAGATGGTAATACCCCTAAAATTTTGAGGAATAAATTTTTTTTGGAGGGAAGAATTTAGTAACCAAATACTTTAACATAGTTTACATTTAGAATAAATTTAATTTTGTCAATAGTATACAACACACACAATACTAAGTTAGTTTGCAATTCACGCAACACATGATTTAAAGAAAACACAGTTTACTCTGTTTTTCACAATAAATTAAATTTTAACAGTTTTAGAGATTTTTTATTTTATATTTACATGTTTGATAATAGATAAGATATTTTTACATTCATGCATTTTTATAGGAATACGAGATGAACAAACATAATTTTGTATATAAAATCATTTATTTTTAAAAAAAAATTCTCCCATTTAATAAAGCACATATTTTAAATATAAAATTTCAAAATTTTATAAATTTAATATGATAAAATAAACATTTATATTGATATATAAAAATCAAAAAAAAATTAGGGAGATTTTTTGGTATTTTTATGTGAATTTCAATTATTTGTAGATTAATAAAAAATACTGAATTTTAATTCACTTATTCTTTTTCTTCTAATTTATTTGTAAGGTTAAATAAAATTATTTATTGTATTTAAATATAAAATAGATACATTTTACATATATTGATCTAATTTATTTCATTATATTCAATTTATATTATAATTTGGATATAAACACTTAGCAATCTTCTGAACATTTTTTCATTGAAATCTCGCATTATCATCATGTCTATGTGATTAATTTTTAATTAATTATTTTTATTTCTGTGATTTGAATTTGAAAAAATGATAAAATATTTTGAATTGAAATAATTTATTATTTATAATTAGTTATAATTTGGTTTTAACAAAACAGATTAGTGAAATTGATTAAAAATAATTATAGTGATTAAGAGAAAAATTGGCTTCAAAAAATACTAATCGATTAAATTATGTTCAGAAATGAACTATAAAATTATATAAAATCCATTGAACATTAGTTTGTCAACAATATACTGAATTTTATATAATTTAGTTCATTTTAAGAGGTACATAAAATTGGAAAATGTTGGCTGAATTTCCTTTTAAAAAATTTAAAAGAATGACACTTGTCCTCCACTATTAAAAGACATTCACTCCACTCACAGATTAACAACACTAAATACCTTTTGATATCCCAAAAACTACTCAAATAAAATCAAAAAATCCCTACCCTCATTCTATATACTTAACCTCAATAATAAATCCAACCAGGGAATTATATTTATATATACCAAAACGGGTTATCAAAAATGAGTTAACATTATTCCACTATCACATTAATTTTATTCCAATCTCCAACCACTAAAATATAATTATTATATTATTATATAATACCCTAAGTATAAAAAATATAACTATATGTTTTTATTCTTAGTATTATACCAAAACTTACACACACATCCAAAAAAGGGTTAATGAACTTACTAATCATGTGTACGATGGACTACCACCTCTTGAAACGTTGACTCTTCATTAATAATTTACAACCACTCATGGAGTGAATTATAATGTAATTAATATTTTTATATTTTATATTCAATATTTATAATTTTTTTTACACTTTTTTAGTTCTTATATAAAACATACATTCAATTGTTTTATTTTGTTGGGATATGAAAACATCATTTGTTGACGTGTGGACTACCGCCTCGAAGAATTGATGTCATTCAATCATGTCATACATGGATATATATGATATTTAATTCATGTATTAAATTATATATATGATTAAATAATTATTTTATTAATTATAAAAAAAAGTAACACCTCAAAACATACTTGATAAACTGGGTAATTAACACCCAAAATAGAGGAAACAATTACATATTATTAAAAAATTGTAATAAGATATCATAGAAAAATAATATATGAAAATATAATTATTAATATGGTTTTTTTATAAGATAGTAAAATTCTTAGAACCATTATATAGGAGGTTAAATAATGCCCACTCAAACAGAAACCAATTATAAGTGATTTCATCTCAATTGACATTTCATTGAGAGTTTTTTGTTGTCATGATCCAATTTAATTTAATGTGGTGTATATTATTCAACATTATCATTTAATATCATTATTCTACCCTATTTAATGGTATTTTATATTTTACATTGAAATATTTTATCCAATGAGTTTCTCTTGAGAATTACCATGTGTTAAAAGTAATTTTTATGATCAAACATTGTTGTTTGTGATTGTTGACTTTCTATTTAAACAATAACATTATTATATTAATTTAATCATCCAAATTATTTATTGTGGATAATATTATTTCATAAAACATATACAATTTTAACCTATGGTTTTTTACTTTAAGAGTTATTTTATTAACTCTGGAAATATTTATAAATCCAAATTTTTTATTCAATAGAGGTATTTGATAAAGAATATTGTTTATTAATTGAATAAATTATTCAAAATGAGGATTTCATTTGATAGGACGTGTAGGGTGGGGACTTGAAATTATATACCCCCTCAATTCATCAAAATTTTATCTTGAGAAAAATATGTTGGAAACATTAAACATGTTTCTACATGTAGATTTAAACCGTCATGTGAAAGGTATTTACAGTATAGGTTATCATGTGCCTTAGACACGATGTCCAAAAATTAATCAATTTAATAGTATATGTTTCACTTATTATTGTTTTTATCTAGGTTATTTTCATATTTTAAAATCTATATATACATTTCATTATTATTATATTGATTAAATAGTGTCTGTTTCAGTTATTTACCTTACTATATATATTCTACCTTATCGCGTTATTTGAGTGGTATTTGTTCAAAATTATTTACCATGCCATTATAATTATTGATTTATTATATAATCCTCTATACATATTGTTGGTCGGAGTTGACACTCAATAGGGGGTGAATTGTGTTCCAATAAAAAATTTCTGTTAAAAATATTCTTATTAAAATCCCGCAAATTGAAAAACAAGATAATAAGGAGTGAATTTGTAAAACAATAAAGGGTCAGTTAGGTTCTCAAAAGATTGATTAGTTCTCAGCTAATCTTATCTAAAGATTAATTAACTTTCGAAGCTAACCTAATGCATTACAGTACATACAAACACTTTATAGATTAACTATCAAAGTAACCTTAAAACAATTTTTTATTTCAAAGTAATTAGCAGAAGAATATTAAATATAGGTTAAAACCAAAATATATAAGCACAAATGTTTTAAAACAAGAGGTTCAGTCTCAAGTCGAGACATAGTCCTCTCAAACACTTTATATTAATTTTTATCCACACCCTGGATCGGGGTAAACAATAGTACAAAGATTTTCTAGGTACTAAGACCTCTACCACAGTTCTATGTGGGAAAACAAAACAACAACACACTGGATTCCCAGGTCTTACTTTACCTCATCCTCTATCCACATTGGGATACAAGAGAGTTTAATATGTTTTGTGTGAGGATTTAGAAATCCTCCAGCTTAGCTCAGAGATTACATATGAGTTTTAGAATGCTCTAGTGATTTGAAGTGCAGCTCTGGACTCCTTTGATTAATCTAGAATTCTTCTGAATACATCTCTGGTTTTTTTCTGAAAACATAGGGTCATTTTCTTCAGGTTCAGTATGATCAGCTTGAGTACATAAAGAGCTCGTATTAGTTCTTCACTCCTGGACTGAATTTCAGCTTGTTCTATCTTCTTGAATGAATGGCTTTGTGTATGTCTAGTGCTCTTCCAGTATGGACGTAGCCTTTCTTTTCTGTGTGTATGCACTACTTTTTAACACTCTTTAGCCCTTATTCTGCGCTCATTTTTCATGGCATTTTTCCTCCCTTTTATAGCTTTCAGCTCCGACAATGGGAATGATTACCTATTCATGGGTACTAGGTATGGTTCCCTGACATGCCAACTACACACATTAATTAATGGCAGTTTCATTAAATTGAGAAAATTTGACCGTTAGTATAATTTAAATAAGGCATAAATATTTAAGAAGCATAGTACTTGTAACGGTCGACTTGTAACAATTACTCCTTCTATCGATATCTCTTCTTGTATCGGTATCTCTTTGTATCAGTATCTCTTTGTATATGTAGCTCTTTGTATCAGTAGCTCTTTTTATTGCTATCTATTTGTATCAGTAGATTTTTTTATTGGTAGCTATTTGTATCGGTAGCTCTATGTATCGGTAGGTCTTTGTATCTGTAGGTCTTTTTATCGGTAGCTATTTATATCGGTGAACTTCATAGCGGTAGACTTTCTTATACTGGTAGACTTAATCTAACAGTAGCTATGGTGTAACGGTAGCTCGTATCGGTAGACTGTGCATACCAGTAGCGTTGTTCTGTACTAGTGATTAAGTGCATACCGGTAGACTTATTCTCTCTATTCGTCTTGTTCTATCGGTATCTGTCTATATCGGTAGACTGGATCTATCAGTGACATGTACTTACCGGTGGACTTATACAAACTGGTAACTCTGTATATCGGTGACCTTCTCTTATCAGTGACTATGTCTATCGGTAGACTAAGTACCGGTAGGTCTGTATTAGTAGCTTTGAGAATATCAAAGACTTAACACTTATCTGTTCTATGAAAAACACATCCAAATTGAGTTAGAGTTATTTAAAAGTAGAATGAATAATAATTAATATATAAATGAACATTATTTTAGATTATCAACATATTAAAACATAATTGAGATTATCAAAACAGGTGAGGTCAAAAATCTCCCCCTTTTTGATAATCACATCTTATTAAATCATAATCTCAAAATAATTAGTAACATATCAGATGATTTAGTATAAAATGAAATGGTATTATAGAAAACAAGAAAAACAAAGAACCATACTTATGTATTAGAGGAATTATTATGAAAATTATTTGTGAGAATAATGATATTTTCAAATGAATATTTGAAAAGCTAAATGTATTCGAGGTAATATTATATTTCTCATAATCTCATATTTGTCAGGTCTTCTTCATTTGTATCATTATTCTCCCCCTTTTTCCTATCATATGATTCATATCAGTTCTGTTCTCCCCCTTCGTGGTTATAAAAAAGAAGAAAACAAACACAAAGAAAAGTAATAGAAGGGTAAAAGAGAATAAGAGCATTTTCATTCCATGAGTCCAAAAAGATACATAGGAATACAAAAATGAAACAACAAGAATAAAAGTATCCCTATCAAATGACTTAACCATTAGTCAATACACCTCATGGATGTGTACTTGAGATTTTCCTTTGGGATTTGAGGTAGACTCAGACTTTGGAGATGCTGGTGGAGGCTTAGGAAAACCAAAAATGATCATAAGGGGTTGATCTACTGAGAAATCTTCCTAGTATGTACTGACTAGCTCGCTGAGTGATCATAGGAGTAAGGCTTCAGGTGGCTTGGGATGGAGTCATATGGGTAGGAGAAGCAGTAGAGGCATAGACTGGTAAAGCTGGAGGTACAAAAACTTGCATAGCATCAACATGCATGAAGGTCAACAGAATATTTCTGAAATCCATAATGATTCCTCCCCCTCTATCCATACCAGAAATTAATTCATCCTTGTTATCTATAAATTTGTCCAAGGATAGAGTCAGTTCCCTTAGATTGCTTACTTACTCTCTGAAGGATTGAGATACTGGAGGCAGTATCAAATTCCCTAACAACAGTATAAAGTGATTTTTGAGATGATGGTTGGTATAAACCCTTGGGAAATAATAATCTACCTTGTCTTTCACCTCTATATGAGAAGCAGATTCTTCCCTTATATAGTCTTGAATAATCTTCATGATATATCTAGTGGTATCTCTAGTAGAAGTTACCACTTTAGTCAGATTAGATGAGTCCACAGGGACACCGGTTGACACTGAACCAATCTCCTCCTTCATCACTGCTTGAATCTGATCTAGTTCTATTGAAGGTCTGGAGGCAAGAGAACCAATTGAGAAGGTTACTATTTCCTTGAAGTATTTGGTCAACCCACTGATAAGATTTTTCACTTGAGAATCCTAGGTGCTGACATGATCTTTCATGGAGGTTTTAAATCTCTCAAAGACTGATATCATCTGGCTCACAACACTTTTCACATAAGCTAAATCTTTGAATTATTGGGATTTAGAACTCATATAATATTCTAAAGTGATAATAGATTTATTTATACTTTCAATATTCTCTATCAGTCGAGATACTCCACTCTGACAAGACTTGATTTCAGCCATCATGTGTGCCACAGAGGCTGACATATTGCAACCCAGAGAGAGTTCAAAAGACTTTTCCATATTACTTATCTCTTTAAAAAAACAATTCTTCAACTCGGTATTAGAAGAACTAAAGAACTCTTTCAGCTCATCCTTTAAGTAATCAAGATCATCCCTAGTGATCATATTTTCAGGAAAAACTACATGTGCTCTCTCAGAAACAATACTGGCCACTGAGTCAGTCATTATTGATTGAATTGATGATACCAGTGAACATTCCATTCTTTTTAATTCCTCAAAAAAACTGGCTTTAATATCTGACTTCAACTTATTCAGATCACCTCTTCTGACCACATCATGAGATTAGAACTCAGACTGAATATCATAAATGTCTTTTGGTCTGTTGAGGGATGCCTCATTATCAGAATTGGGATAATATAATCCACAAATCACAAAACATGGGTCTTCGTCCCAATCATCAATTTCATTAGCTGCTGAGGCAGTGCCAAACCTAGTTGGATACTACCCCTCAACTAGTGCATGTTTCTGTATAACAATAGCATTCTCAACAGGTCTTTTCCCCCAGAAGAATCCTCTATAATCAACTCCATCTCTGCAATAGAAAGAGGATCCTCTGGATTAGGAAAAGGTCCTTACATCTCACCCTCTACATCCTTAACATGAACAACTGATCTTCCAATAAATGGACTCGGACTTGAGCAAACATAAGTAGAGGCTTCAGATTCATTCTATCTTTCTTCTTCTTCATTCACAGGGACTGGCAGGTCTTCCTCATCTACAGGTGTTTCTTCTTCTAATAAATTTTCCTTTTTTGATGATATAATTTCAGCAACAGGGCTTGGGGGGAATGTCCATATCCCTTCCATCAGCTATAGAAGTCTCCTATTCATCAGTATCATCACTGTACATAGGTTCTTTTTCATCAGGTCCTAGACCTGGATCCCTCACATCCTTAGGCCTAGAAGGATGATCCACAGGATTATACTTTTCATATATCTTCGCATCATAACTAACCCATTCTCTCTTCCATATATTTCAATTGATCTCCATGTATTTTCATATTGTTCTTGTGATATAGAATTTTTTCTTTAACACCTCTGTCTCATCCTGAGACTCAACTACTCCTTTCACCATTATCAGAACTAAGATGAACTTGGTAAAGAATAAGTAATTTGTTTTTGATTTTGGTCTAATCATATACCTTACTTGAGTCATCAACAGCATGCATAAATTCAACTTCACACCATGCCTCAGCAAATAAAGCAAGTAAATATCCTGGTATTTTATATTTGAAAAATCCCCTCTCCTTGGACTTAGAACATGCTGAATAAACTTGAAGAGCAGTCTATTTTCTCCATTCATTTCAGTAGCCACTACCTTTCTAGGTGTTTCATCTCTTGTTAAATCTTCCAAGGCTGTTTCGTACTTAAAGAAGTTGGCTGTAGGTGGTGCTGATTTAGAGAAATAACCAAATTATCCTTCATGTGGTACCTTCATGCATTCAGCCCACTCAACAGATGAAAAATCTATTTCTTTATTATTCACAAAAGAAATCATTCAGCTCTCAACATCAGATTTCTAAAAACATAAAAAATCATAGAACTGTTTCACCAGCTCTAGATTGTAGGGCCCATTGTTGTTCGAGAAGCATTCTATCCATTTATGATCTTCCAAAACTTCTAGAACTAATGATTCACTGGACATCAGTCATTCTGTGAATAGTTCCATCTCAATAATTATCGTTCTCTGAGCGAGATGCGGATTTGTTTGTTTACTTACTTTACTTCCACTACTAGACTGGCCTTTGAGTCTCTTTGCATTCGTCTCATCTTCCTTTGTGCTGACTGAAGGTCTCTTCACCCATTCCATTGTTTGAATCACGAGACATAGGGTTTGAGAAAAGGTTTGAGAGATACAACTTGAAGGTAAAGGGCTTGAGGTGGATCAAAAGAGGTTAAAAACTTGTGTTTTATCACTTATGAATCAAAAAATAAATAAATAAAACATAATAAGTAAAATATAAATGATACAAATTTTGGTGGCTAAAATAGAAGTTTAAAACAACGCAAACATACGGTGGGGTATACCGGTGAGAATTCCAAATATTGAGGTCTACTAATGGTGAGGTCCATACCAGTGAGAATTCTTAACTGTGAGGTATACTAATGGTGAGGTCCATACTGGTGAGGTAAAACAGTGAGGTCCATACTAGTGAGGTATCTATCAGTGAGGTTTCTAACGGTGAGGTTTCTAACAATGTGGTTTCTAATGGTGAGGTTTCTAACGGTGTAGTTTCTAATGATGAGAATTCTAATAGTGAGGTTTCTAATGGTGAGGTTTCTAATGGTGAGGTTTCTAATGGTTAGGTTTCTAATGGTGAGGTTTCTAACATTGAGGTTTCTAACGTTGAGGTTTCTAACAGTAAGGTTTCTAATGGTGAGGTTTCTTAGGGTGAGGTTTCTAACAGTGAGACTTAAACATCCCTAAATCATGTCTGATGTAACCTAACCTATCTGAACATAAAGTTTTGGTGAAAATGTCAGGTAATTTATATTCAGTACCTATAATGTCAAGAGTAATATCACTTTTTTTTGTTGTGATCTCTCAAGAAGTGGTGTTTTACTTCAATGTGTTTGTTCCTTGAGTGAGACACATGATTCTTAGATATATTAATTGCACCCATGTTATCACAATTTATTGAAACATGTATAATGTCGTATCTATAGACCAAAAGAGTGTGTTTCATCCACATAATTTGTGCACAACAACTACCAGTAGCTACATACACTGCTTCAGCCGTGGCCATTGCAACAGAATTCTGTTTCTTACTAAAACTTGATACAAAGGACTTACCTAGAAAATGACATGTTCCAAAAGTTCATTTTCTATCTAAATTTCAAGCAACAAAGTCAGCAACTGAATAACTCATTAAATTGAATGATTATCCTTTTATATAAAACAAACCTAAATTTACAGTATGAAAATGATATTTGAAAATAATTTTAACAGCAAGCAAATGAGATTCTTTAGTATTAGCTTGAAATCTTGCACACATATACACACTAAACATAATATTTGTTCAACCAGTAGTAAGGTAAAGTACGCTTCTAATCATACCACTGTAATTGGTTTGATTCACTAGTTTACCAGTTTCATCAGCATCCAACATACAAATAGTACTCATAGTTGTATCACATTCCTTAATACTATCCAAACCAAAACGTTTTAAAAGATCCTTTGTATATTTACTTTGATTCAAAATAATACCATTTTCATTTTAAAAAACCTAAAATCCATGAAAATATATGAGTTCCCCCATTAATTTCATTTCAAATTCATTTTTCATATTCGTTGAAAAGTCAGTACATAAATAATGTTTAGATGGTCCAAAAATATTATCATAAACATACATTTGTACTAAAAAACAGCTTCAAAAATTATTTTAATAAAAAGAGTTTGGTCAGAAATCTCTATAGAAAAACCATTTGAAATAAGAAAATTACTAAGTCTATCATACCAATCTCATAGAGCTTGTTTCAGACCATATAATGCTTTTGAATGTTTGAAAACTCGATTTGGAAAATGAGGATTAGTAAATATAGGTGGTTGTTCAACAAACAAATCTTCAATTATAAAACCATTTATAAATTCACTTTTAACATCCATTTGATATAACATGAAATTCAGATGAGCAGCATAGGCAAGAAGAATCCTTATAGCTTCTAATCTAGCTACGGGTGAAAAGGATTCCCCATAGTCTATTCCTTCTTCTTGATTATACCCTTGTGCAACTAGCCTAGCTTTGTTTCTAACTATATTTCAAGACTCATCACCTTTGTTTCTAAAAACCCATTTAGTGCCTATTCTCGAGTTGTCCTTAGGTCTTTCTACCAATTTCCAGACGTTTTTTCTTTCAAATTGATTAAACTCCTCTTGCATATCCATTACCCAAAATTCATCATTGATTGTATCATTGATATTTTTAGGTTCTAGCTGTGAAAGAAAGGCTTGATGTTCAACCAGGTTTCATAGAGAATTCTGTGTCCCTCTAACAAGATTACCAACAACAGCATCTAACGAATTATTCCTTAGAATTATAGTTGACCTAGTAAAGGTATGACTAGAAATTTTGGGTTCATCTATAGGTTCTGGTTCAATAGAAGCAGGTTCTGGAAAGTTTCCAGAACTGGATGTCTTTACAATAGGTTCTTTTATTTTATCATTAAGGTCCAGAACAGGCAAGTCTTTTTAAGACATTCAATGGAAGATTTGGGTTCATGTGGATAAGTTTCATCAAAATGTGATGTGAACAGATACATCAACACATTTGGTTCTTTTGTTAAAGATTCTATAGGATTTTCTAGTTAAAAAATATCCTAAAAAGATTCCTCCATCACTATTGGAAGAAAACATGTCATGATTGTCCTTATTATTAAGAATAAAGACTTTGCATCCAAAAACTCTAATGTAACTAACTTTAGGCTTTCTATTATTCAATAATTCATAAGGGGGTTTTCTAAGAACAAGTCTAATTAAGACTTTATTTATAATATAGAAATATGTGTTGACACTTTCATCCCTAAAATAAATTCATAGTTTATACTCATTAATTATAGTTCCTACAATCTCTTGAAGGGTTATGTTTCTTCTTTCTATTACACCATTCTGCTGACATGTTCTAGGGGCAGAAATGTTTTTATTATAGCCATTGTGTGAGCAATAAGATTCAAACTCATGATTTTCAAACTCATGACCATGATCACTTATTAGGGTCTTAATCTTAAGTCCACTACGGTTTTCTACAAACATGGAATACTTAATGATGTATGAAAAAGCTTCACTTCTGTGAGCTAAAAATTATACCCAAGTATATATAGAAAAGTAATCTAATAGGACATAGACATAGTGTATCACATTTAAACTAGAAACTCTAGAAGGTCCAAACAAGTCCATGTGAACCAACTCGAGAGCTTGAGAAGATGAAATATCTTTCTTTGATTTAAAAGAAACATTATGTTGCTTTTCCATTAGAAAGGGATAACAATCATTGTCAGTTGGGAACTCAAGTTTAGGTAGGTCTCTAACTATGTTTTTCCGAGTAAGTTTTCTAAGTGAATAAACATTGCAATGTCCTAATATTCTATGACATAGCCAAGACTCTTTATGAAATGCATTTAAATAAGTAATATTTTGTTTAGTTAATAATTCAAACCAACTGCATAAACATTTTCATTTCTCAAAGAATAAAATACTAAAACATTTTTAGAATTAAAGACATTACATGAATAATTTTCAAATTTAACATTCAAACCATCATCACACAACTTAGAGATACTTAACAGGTTATATTTAAGTCTGTCAACAAATAAAACACTGGAAACTAAAACTGAATTATTGTTACCAATCTAGCATAGGCCGATGAATGTTCCCTTATAATTATAACCAAAGGTGACTTGGCCTCCGTCAAATTTGATTAAACTCTTGAAACATGAGTACTACCCAGTCATATGCCTTGAAAATCCACTTTATAAGTACCATATATTCTTATGGGAACTCTTATATCATGTTTACCACAAAACAAGTTTAGATGGAAAATGATTTTGGTACCCAGATTCTCTTGGGTCCAGATATGTTAGAAAAAAAAGCCTTAGGTACCCAGATTTGTCTTATGGATTTCAAATAATTTAAGAGTCAATAAATTTTGAAAGATAAACATCATTTTATCTATAACTTTGTGAGTAAATAGTTGAAGCATATGAATTTCCAGAACTAGAACTAGTTGCATTCTGTCCAGATTTAGAAATAAATCTAGTTTTATTAAACTGTCTTTGTCCAGGGTGATATTTTATTCCACTGTTATATTTTTGTGCACTTGTTTTCATAGAATTTGAGTAATTGTATCTTTCCCATTTGTGATTTTTTATGTCCTTCCATGATTTATCATTGGACAATTTTAGTTCAGTATTTTCCTTAAGTAATTGAGCAACATCAAGTGCAGATTTTACAGAGCTGGTTAGAGCATGCTGTTTTTCAAGGTCTTATACTTGTCCTTCCATTAATTACAGGTTTCTTCTAGAATATTACAATATTCAAATAATTCTTCAGTAGACATATTTTCAGATTCCGAATTAGAATCAACTCTAGAATAATATGAATTTAATTTAGGATTATCCAATGTTACCTCAGAGGTGTTTGTCATGAAACACATGTTATCTTTTTGAGATTTTTCATCCTAAGTAGAATCAAAATTAGTTTAACTTTCCTCTAAAGCACTCAAAGTTTCTTTAAAAGCTTTCTAATAATTATTTTCCTTGTATTCATGTTTCTTTTTTAACATAAATTTTTGGACAGTCTGCTTTTACATGTCCTTTCCTTTTGCATTCATAGCAGAAAATTTCATCACTTTTATCTGGCTTTTTCCAATCCTTCTTCCAATGACCTTTGTTGTCATATTATCCTTTGTTATTTGATTTTATGAAAAACTTCTTCTTCCTGTATAACTTCTTATATCTTTTGGCTATTTGATCCATCTCAACATCACTGTCAGAATCTGAACTTTCACATGTTGAGCATTCAGTTAGTATGTGTACTTTCTCCATATCCTTGCTGCTCGAGGCAGTATACTTAAAATCCACTAACTTCCTTTTCGGTTCTTCATCATCTTCCTTATTCACATAGAGTTCTTCTTCATACATTATAATCTTACCAATTAATTCCTTAACAGGAAAAGTACCAATATAACATGATTCTCTAATTGAAACTAATGTTCCCCTCCACATGTCTAGAAGACATCTTAGTATTCTCATTATTTTCTACTTTGTAAGAACATTTCCAAGTGATCTCATAGTGTTGAAAATATCATTGAACCTGAGATACATATCATGAAATAGGTTCATCAGACATCATTTTAGAATTATAAAATTTGATAGTATAGGTGTTCAGTCTCATTTCTTTGACATTGGTTGTTCCCTCATGGAAAATAGCCAAAGTATCCAAAATTTCATAAGCAATTTTACTAGAAGATATGCGATTAAATTATTCATCTCCTAATGCACAATAAAAGGCATTCATTGCTTTACAATTATTATTGTAAGCTACCTTATTATGTTCATCCCGAGTAGTTCTAATAGTCTCAGGAATCTTATATTGAGTTTTTATAGCCGTCCAAATATCAAATCTCGTACTCTCTAAATAAATTTTCATTTCAAGCTTCCAATGAGCATAATTTGTACCATTAATGAAAGGTATCTGGTTGGTAGTAGAACCTTCTAATCTATTTTCCTTAGATAGAGTTTAGAAAAAATATTTAAAGATATAAAATTTATAACTAACCGAAATTTAAGATCTTCAAGATAAAACTAAAATCATAGTTGAAAAATAGAGTGTTTGGAAATCATTTAATAATAAATAATCCTCTAATACCAAATGTTGGTTGGAGTGGACACTCAATAGGGGTGTTAATTGAGTTCCAATTAAAAATTTCTATTAAAAAGATTCATTAAATCCCCCAAATTGAATAACAAGATAATATGTAGTTAATTTGTAAGACTATAAAGGGTCAGTTAGGTTCTCAAAAGATTAATTTGTTCATAATTAATATAATCTAAAGATTAATTAACATTTTAAGCTAACCATATTCGTTACAGTACATAAAAACACTTTCTTGATTAATTATCAATGTGACTTTAAAATGATTTTATATTTCCATGTAATTAGCAGTGGGATATTCAATATAGGTGAAAACCAAAATAAGTAAGCACGACAGTTTTAAAACAAGAGGTTCAGTCTCTAGCCGAGACTTAGTCCACTCAAACACTTTATATAAATTTTGATCCACACCATGGATCAGGGTAAACAACAATAGAAAGACTGTCTATGTTCTAAGTCCTGTACCATAGTTCTACGTGGGAAACCAAAACAACAGCACACTGGATGCCCAGGTCTTACTTGACCTCTACCACTATCCACAGTGGGATACAATAGATTTTAAGATGGTTATTGTGAGGATTTATAAATCCTCCATCATAGATCAGGAGATAGTGTGTGTATAAAATATACCAAGTATGCACACTACTCAAAATGTAAATAAAAGAATCATTGAGAGAGTAGATATGAGTTTTAAAATACTCTAGTGATTTGAGGTGCTGCTCTGGACTCCGTTGATTAATCAGGAATGCTTCTGAATCTTTCTATGGTTTTTTTTCTGAAAACATATGGTCATTTTCTTTAAGTTCAGTTTGATCAGCTTGAGTGCATGAAGACCTCATTGTAGTTCTTCACTCTTTGACTGAAGATTAGCTTGTGTTCTCTTCTTGAATGAATGGTTTCGTGTATGTCCAGTGTTCTTTTAGTATCGATGTAGACTTTTTTTCTGTTTATATGCACCAATTTTCAAAATTCTTCATCCCTTATTCCTCGCTCCTTTTTCACGGCATTTGTCCTTCCTTTTATAGCTTTCAGCTCTAGCAATGGGAATGATTACCTTTTCATGGGTACTAGGTACATTTCCCTAACATGCCGACAACCCACATTAAATAATGGCAGTTGCATTAAATTAAGAAAATATGACCGTTAGTATAGTTTAAACATGGCATAAAAGTTTAACCTGCAGAGTTCTTGTAACAGTCAACTTGTAATGGTTACTCCTTCTATCAGTATATCTGCTTGTATCGGTAGATCATTGTATCGATAGCTCTTTGTATCAGTAGCTCTTAGTATCAGTAGCTCTTTGTATCATTAGCTCTTTTTATCGGTTGCTCTTTGTATCAGTAGCTCCTTGTATCAATAGATCTTAGTATCGGTAGCTCTTTTATTGATAGCTCTTTGTATTGGTAGGTCCTTTTATCGGTAGCGCTTTGTATTGGTGAACTTCATAGCGGTAGATTTTCTAATACCGGTAGACATACACTAACGGTAGCTCTAGTGTAACGTTAGATCGTATCGGTAGACTGTGCATACCAGAAGCTCCGTTCTGTACCAGTGATTAAGTGCATACCGGTAGACTTATGCTCATCGGTCAGCTTGTTCTATCAGTAGCGGTCAGTATCGGTAGACTGCATCTATTAGTGACATGTGCTTACCAATGGATTTAGACATACCGATAGCTTTGTATATCGGTGACCTTTGCTTATCGGTGACTACGTCTATTGGTAGGCTAAGTACCAAAAGGTTTGTATTAGTACTTTTGAGCATATCAAAGAATTAACACTAATATGTTTTATGCAAAACACAACCTGATTGTGTTAAAGTTATTTCAAAGTATAATGAATAGTAATTAATATATAAATGAACATTATTTGGGATTGTCAACATATTAAAACATAAGTGATATTATAAAAATAGTTGAGGTCAAAACATGTCCTTATAAATCATTTGAGATAACCCTTATAATGTTTCCTTCACCAAGTTCATGAATAAGAATCTATTGAATTAGTTTCTAAAATGTTAATCTTTCACTTATATTATCATTTAATTTCTTTTTCCAATGTATTATGGGTATCAAGTGTGTAATTTTTTTTTCAAAACTGAGAAATTATTATATCCATTGGTATTTTATTTTTTATCTATTAAAATTTAATAATGTAATTCATCGTCTCTAGGATCTTAGGGTCAGAGTGTTACATTGTACGTGTGGACTACCGCCTTTAAAAATTGATGTAACTCTCTTCTCATCACCAAACTACATCGATGATATATATGATTATATATAAAGTAATAATATGTTATTTATGATATTATCATAATTATGGAATGTAATTATTAGTTACCTCATTTCCATTATGATCAATTAAGAATCGAATCGTTACTTATGCATACATACAACCTACTGTCTCAAATGATTATAATATAGTCCATTTTGTGTAACCATAAATTATGATAGTTTTTTAAAATAAAATTCCAATAAAAATATGAATATTATTTCACAGTTATTATTACAGATATGATATAACTATACGATAAAAACATGATGTAGATCATTGAACATAAAACACACATGAGAAAAAAATTCAATTAACACCTAAAACAATGAAAATAATGAATGAATATTAATAAATCACATATGATGTTAAAAAAGGATTATATGTGATTTATTAATTTTAATACGGTTCCTGAATAAGTTAATAAAATTATGAAATAAATTTTATAGGAGTTTAAAACATGTCCAATCAAAACAAAGTGTGATTTAAGGGATTTTTGTCTCAAGTTCTTTTCATTAAGGCATGTTGTATTGTTATGCACATAATTTGTTTTTTCAATATTGTATATATCGAAATATTGACATGTTATATCATGATTAAATAATAATTCATTGTATATTATATTTCAATTTGAATTATTTCATCTAATAGGATTTGACATTAAATTAACAGATGATAAATGGTTTCATATTTCAATTTTATTTCATAAGGTTATAGTAGTTTTTCATTGTTGAAGATATTCTATGATTAATTTTAATGGTTTCTAGTAATATTATGATATAATTACAATTTTTTTTGGTTTTTTAGTTTATAATAATAATCGATTCGTTGATTAATCCTTAATGAAATGTTATGATCATTGATGGGGATTATTTTATAGTCCATTTCTAATCATGATGATTTATTATTCAATTTTCATTGGAGGAAATTATTAGATCACTTTCTAAATAAACCCATTAAATTTTTTTGTACTATTGTTATTCGTGTTATTTTAATGTAATAGAAGCGTTTTCTAGACTCTTTATTACATAAATAAAATGTCTTTAAGAAAATTTTACTTCATTTCTCTCTTCAGTGAGAAATCTTCTTTCTCCAAAATCCATGTATTCTACAAATATTTTCAAAAGTGTTTTATTTATTTTCTAAAATAACTTTGAAATAAATTTTTCCACATTTTTCCTTTTCTATTATTTTTTCATACATATCTTCTTATCTTTTTCTAGAAAGAAATTTTTTTAAACATTTATAGATAAAAATGAATGTTCTATTTAACTTATATGATATGTGCAGAATTGCCCACCAAATTGATCATCATTTATATTAACCCACCATTTTAATTTTACATGTTTATTTTTAATGAAATTATTTTTCAAAATACTTTATAAATTCGTAGATTTTGAATGTAATTTTTAAAGAAAATGATTTTAAGATGTTTTCATTTATTAAAAATTATATTGAAAATGAGGAGAATATTGTCCAAAATAATTTCACGAAAGATATTTTTATGGTATTTCTATTCATCATTGACAATATCCCTTCATTTTAATTACACTACATTAGGAAAATTTTGTACTTATTCAATCCTTAATCACCCCATGGACGGTTAAGGTTTATTTTAAATAAATATAATATTGGAACTCACTTAATTGATTTATTTTTGTTATAAATAACATTCCCAAGAAATGTACATTTATTGTGACCATATGAAAACAAATTTCCCTTAAATATAAAGTTTATTTATCTGGGATTTATTTGTTTTTTAACCATATATCAATTCTACATTTTTTTACGTATTAAGTCATTTGTTTATATGGGTAAATATTTTTACATCCTTATTCTTTATCCAATTTAAATATTAAATTATAAGGAATATTATTTTGAATTATATTTATTATTTGATATTGGTGAAATTAATGGTGCATTCTAGGCATGGTTGGGAACTTGTTACAGATCTCCCCTTGATGCATTAGTAGTCTCAATGGAAAACTAGTTGGATAGAATTTGTTAACTTGGTTCTTAAAACATCTATTTTAAACTATCGTTAGAATATATATTGATGGTTTATGTGTATTTCCTAGGAATCATGGAATCCAATAATTTTGTATTTAATATCTTAAAAACACCATAATTTTTAATCCATTAGATTTTGGATTTGATATAATCTTGGGATTCATTACATTCTTAGATATTGATTAAATAGAATATGTTTGCAATTATTTACCTTTACAAATTGATTATGCCTTATCCAATTAATATTGGCATGTTATGGATTAAATGGAATTACTTTTTTATTATTTATCTTTCCTTATTAATTATTATGCCTGATATATTTTAATTTATATTTTCTTTGGATTTCACCCCTTATCAGTATACTATTTACAAGAAATGTGTGCTAAACAATATAACTTTTCGTATTGATTTTTATTTTTGATTACTGATTTATTATGTAGTACTTACCATTAATGATCATTTGATATTTCTTGAACTTTCCCAACCAAGAATCCATGAAGCATACTATAAACTATATGAATGAATATTTTAGAAAGAAGAATGATATTTTAGGAAAATTTAATATGTTTATTAAAATTTAATATTATAATCCCTAATTTATAAAGTTTAACAAGACAACTAAATAATCATATCATCCAAGATTCAGTTCCTTATATCTTATGAGAATTTTTTATAGAAGTCACTTGATTTAGGCAAGTGAGGTTGGTGTCACAACCTAATTTCACATCCCATGGATAATTCATAATTCATTCAGTGGTATGAAACATTATTCCTTCATTTATTCATTGACATCAACCTTACCCATGATATATAGAGCGTCATCATAAAAAAAAACATTGCATTTCCAATCAATCTATACCCAATTTTCCCCATTCTTCATTTCCATGTCATTGAGTCAGATGATTTTCTAATGTCAATCACTCATGACTACACCATAATTTTAACATAATAGAATATTTAATTTTTTTCCCATAGTAATTATTATAAAATTCTAACTACTTAAAGTTTATTTCATTCTTGATTACTCTTTTATATTTGTCCTATTCCTTCGAAGATGTACAATTCTTCTAGACTACCCTCAAATTGGAGCCATATAGGACAATTTTCCTCATCTTCTCTATCATGAATTATAATATTATTGTCTATTTTTAATTCATTGAAGGTGTAATAATCTTCTTTAACTTTTGGTGTCTACACTATAATAATCATGTTAGAAATACCTCCTCCATTTTTTTTAAGTATTACATTATGGATATCCTCATATACCATGGATTGTTTACAATAGTATTTACCCATTATCATTACCATGGACTCCCTTGAATATAATAGTGAAAAAATCTTTTAATGATCCCATACATCATCTGGGGATTTAAAATTAATAAATTGGAGATGACCTTATATCATATTGAAACCATTAACATGATCATATATTTGTCTTTGGAGTGATAACCACATATAAAATAGCCCGCACAATATGAGCGCAGTGTTATGTGTGGTTGGATTTATGAAAATTATATCTAGGTCGATTTTATACTGCAATTTAGTAATCACTCATAAGATTTTACAGTCCATATTCTATGCCGGTAAAATCCAAATAATACCAAATTACTTTTTATCCAATAATTTTCATTCAAAATTCTCTATTTTATGTTGAAAAGCCTCAGTTAACAAATAATCTTGCACTTTTCAAATCAAATGATCATCCACCCATACTTTCTATAATACAAAATATATTCCATTGAACCTATCTATTATGGAATTCAATTCATAAAAAATAGTCTATTTGAAATTGTTAAAATCTCACTAAAACAGAACTAATGAAATTCTATATGTAAATGTTACATATGTTACATCATTTGATATAAAATAAATGAGTAGTCAAACGTTCTCTAATATCAGTTATTGGGAATTATATAAATATAATATTCAAATATAACATCCAATAAATAATACTTATATCAATATATTTTCATAAATCATTCTCTCATTTTGTTATCCAAGAATAAGAATTCATCATACCAAACTCACCGCACAAGTAAACATCTCACAAAATCATGAAAACATTCCACTCAAAAAATATAAAAAATATTAAAAATTTAACTCATTCAACGGAAACAATGATTTTAAATGGTTAATACATTTTTCATATGTCCATGGGAGAATCAAATCAACACCCCATTTCCATCAATAGATATAGTTTTTTTATTCATTTTATTATAATAATGATTGTCACATCACTAATTAAATGTAATCATTGATTAATAAATTTTTCAAGTGTAAGGGTGTTATTCCATTATTATATTACGAATAAGCTAGTAAAAAATTACTTCCACATAATCCGATATTAATAAATGGCCCACCATCGGTTTAAAATGACTATTTATTTCTATATATAATGGAAATCGACTAATACATATTTATTATATCCCTTTTTAATCAATTATTGTAGATGGTGACCAATAAAATGTTTATATCCATTTTTCATTGAACTGTGATGACTCCAAAGTAGATTCTAATAAAAAATCATTCTTATGAAAAAAATATCACCATTCATTCCCATATTACAATATACTTTTTTATTAAATCTATAATATGTTAATGATATAATTTTTCAAGTATTTTTACTCTATGATTGAACGAACATCTGGAGGTTCTTTTTCAAGAAAACTATGTTTGATAATCTAACCCCAAACATAACCTAATACACATCCAAATATAAAAATTAATGTAAGATAATTAAAATAATATTTAATATTATAAATAATGTGAGTGTGTGAATAATTCCATTTATATAATGAATTTGTGGACTTAAATGTGCTGTCAAGTAATTAAAATAATTGAAATTATGTGTCATAACCGAATTTTACTCCTGCGGTTTTATATAAAAGAAATAATATTTAATTGAAAAAATAAGGGAAATTCTAATTTCATAGAACAATAAATATTATTTAAGAGTATTCAAGGTAAAAATTGTTCTAAATATGTTATTCTAAATTAATTTTATATAGATTGTAATGATTTTCTTATTTATGGTATGTCTATGAAATTAAGGAAGTTATAGATTAAAAATACATAAATATTATTCCCACACCAATATGTAAAAATAAAATTTTCATCAAATGTGTATAAAGAAACCAAAACATTGAGAATATAGAATTATTATGGAATAACCCATTAATAGTGTGTTAAATATAAAATTAAATATTGGCGGTATGTATATATGAGTTATTTTCATTAGTTACTAGGTTAGAATAAATTATGATTTTTTTTATATTTATATGAAATAAATGTTTTTAGTTTAAATGATATATGTGAATAAGTGATTTACCAATGGTGTTTTTAAATAATTATTTTCTTAATCAATATATTGAATTATTTGTTAATATTTAATATACAAATGTTTAAAAATATAAAAAAACCAATATATATTAAAACAAGAACCATGATCTGGATATTAAGTGAAAAATTTTTTATGTTAATTTTGTTAGATGAGTTCAAACCTATAATATATATGTAATGTTATTGTGAAAATGAAATGATTACTTTTAGATACGTGGTTGAAGTTATATTTTTTTGATATAGATGTGACATTTTTAGATATTTTTTTTTTGATTTATATAAAATGAATTGAATATTTCATTGACAAAAAATTGATATTTTTTGGGATTTTTTATTATATAAAGAAGCAAGAATTTTTATTCTAAACAATTAGTATTTAAATTTAATAAAAATGAGTTTTATTATATAATGGTAGATTTAATCACATATGATTAATCATATATTAAATAATTTTAATTTTATCCATTCTGTGTGAAATTTATCATATTATAACAGAAATTATTTATTGTGGTGGATGTGAACAAAAAAATGAGAAAATGGTTATGTGGAAAATATGGTAAATAATTATATTTTAACGGGGAGACTAATAAAGCCTATATACATTTGGTGGCCATTCATGGGGTTATGCTCCCACAGTATGTGGACTGGTGGTGAGAATCATAACCACTCTATCCAAATGATGATTTTATGGGGCCCCAATATAAACTTTTTAATATGCGTCTTTTGGTATTTTACACTATATTTAATTTAACATCTCCATTTAATTATCTCTTTTTATATAAATACTTAAAAATTTGGTGTAGGATCTTCTTATATGATATAGATTTTTCGTTGTTTCTATCCTTGTTTTATAAGAGTTACATGCACGATTTCATATGTTGGGCATTTTTTAGTTGGTACAGATATCCTATAATAGTGTTCGATCAGTTTTCATTGTTCGTTGAGTGTTGAGTAAGGATTATCTAACACATGTAAGGCCTCCAATTCATAATGGGTTCATTAAATTTTCAATTATTCCTATTCAACATTTGAAAACAAGAGATACCCCCCTTAAATTAGAACATTTGATCTGTATACTTCAATAGGATGTGATTTAAAGAACCCTATAGGGTATACCCAACAGTTATGGGATAAAAATAGGCCAACATATTAGATTTTATTATGTAGTATTAGACATGATATTTCTTTACTGTATGGTATAGATTAAATTTATATGGGAGGTAGGATTACATTTATTATATAAAGGGAAAATTTTAGGAGGTTGTGCCGATGTGAATTAGAAGTGGATAACTATTGTGAGATGTTTCATCCATGTTAATATTATATAATGTATGTTTGGATTAAAACCAACCAATAATTATATATTATGTGAATTATTAGATACGATTCTAATCCAATTAATTGAAATATACGATGGGTTTGACATGATGATAACTAAACATACATATATATATATACTATAATGGCGAATTAGATAAAATGGAAATAGATTCCTTTGAAATTTGGGATTATTTAGATGTGACACAAACCTAGAATATAATGATACATTATTAGAGGAATTCTTTAAATCATCTGGGGTCACTTATCTAAGACTTTTATTAGATATCAATAAAATGATGGTGGTTATATTTACGTATTATTTGATCCCATATGATATTGAGAATGTACCCACATATAATAGATTTATATTAGGGACGATATTTGTAGAGGCATACTAATTATATTTTTCACACCAATCACATGCATATGTAGTGTGTGAAAACATTTTTATTTATGATTCATGTATAAAAAATTGGGTTAATGGTTGTCATAAACTAGAACATCAGTTCAATTCCTGGGAAGGGGTTAAGCAAAGTGATTTACCCCCAGCCCATCTCTAGTTGTCAAGTTACTGGAAGCTAAAAACTATGAAGGTATTCATGTACATAAGAGAAGAAATGATATATTATCATTGAATATAAATACATATTTAATGTGCTAAAAAACCACCAATTATATATATATATACATTCAATTTAATTTCTTATTGTGAATGTTCGGTATATCACATGATGACTAAATCAACATATAGGAAAAACACCAAATGAATTTAGTCTAAAGAAGACATTAAACCTAATAAACCATGAAAAATGGATAAAATACATTATCACTCAAAATAATATATTAACATTACTCATATAAATCAAACATCAAAACTGTCTGGAGCATCCATGAAAAAACTAACATCACCATGAATAATTCTGAAACATGATATAACAACACCACAACCACCAAGTAAACATCTTTCTTATGTATTTTCTATAAAGACATAACATGTTGGGGATTAAATCTTTTACATTTTTTGTATTAATATGCATAATAGGATTCCCCAAAACAAAAGAAACAATGATATTTCTGGATTTTCATAATTTATTGATCAACCCCAAATTTAGAATTTCCATTACAACACCTAAATTATAGATGGAAAATATTTTGATGATGTACTATACATGTAAATACATGTATCAAAATACTTTATCATTTATAAATAACAAATGTAACATTTCAAGTAAGTAATTAATAATAGATATTTTTATCTATGTCTATTAGTGAATTAGATAGTGTTTTAGAGGCTTAAAATGATAATAAATCCAATCTTAAGCATGTAATACACTAATATTTTTAAAAGATGGTTTTACAGCCTTTTGATGGCAAACCATTTTTAAATCTATCTTTTGACAATTTTATAATCTATGTTTTTCAAAATAAACTTATTTTTTATGATTGAGACATCAAAATTTACTTTGTGTGAATTTTTGGTATTTTTCTGACAATGTTCATTTTTTAATGAACAGTGAAAATGTAGTATTTTAATTCAAAAGCACTTTTTAATATAATTTATTTATATGATTAGATTATATTTTGAATTAATTTTGAAGTGAAATTAGAATATATTTTTACCATTTAATCCAATGTTGGTCATTGGAATCAATTTCACTTTGAAATTGGACTTAAACTAGTGCTAATCTTTTGATACTTATTGTTTCATAAAAACATTATTTTTGTCATGACAGCGGGAATTAATTATTAAATTAATTAATGTGACTTATATGATTTTAATTTTGTAACATATACATCATTTTTTAATTCAGAATATCGAATATTTCTTAGGGTGAATTTTGGTATTTTTCTGAAAAACGTCAATTTTGGATGAATAGTGAAACCACTAAGTGGTAGTTAACGAAACTAATTTTTCGTTTAAATGAAACTTTGTCACTTCTGTGATTTGATTTTAAAAAATCCGACATACATGGTTGTCATTAAGAAGTAAAATGTTGTTCAATGAGATTAGAATAATTTTTTGGTGAATAGTAACTTTTAAGTTCTTAATCGCGATTAGTGATAATTAGTGTAGTTTAAGGTAAAAATAATGTTTTAATAATATGAGATGAGCTTGAAACATGTTCTAGCCTCATTGGATGTGTCATGGAATACCAATACAATACATGGGTCAACTTGGGTATCCCATGGAGCCACTTTGGTTGGGAAATGACATAAATAACCTTTTATTTAATGTTAAAGTAAAAATGACACAAACAAGAGCTGTTTTACTAAAACGATTTTTACATGGGGTTATAATATTCAGATTTTTTATTATAAATAGTAATTGGAAAGATAAAAAGATTTCGTATATCATGATATTTTTTTTATAATTTTTAGACATTAAATTTATTAAATTATTTATGACATCATAATGATGGAGTGATGACCTCATTATTGGACAATTTAAATAAAATGGAAAGATAATGTAAAATATAAGACCTACACATGTCCAAAACCTATTTGGTGGGTATATTTCGAACCCTTATCACCTTATCCTCGAATTATATCAATGTGGGTCCTTTTGAATCCGAAAATCATTTTAAAATACATTAACATTTCATTACTTTCCAAGAGTGCCCCTCCTCTCCTCTTATAAAAGGCCTTGACCTCTACCTCCTTACCCACACTCCCAAAGCCTTTGGATCGGAATACCCCTTCCCATTTTGTCTCTCCACTTCCCTCTATTACTCCTTGAAGCCTCACTTTGGGCAGAAGTCTTCCCAAGGAAGCCTTTGAGCTCAAACCAAAGGGAGTTACCCGATTTTAAGGTAATGTATTCACTTGAGTCATTTTGTTTTATTTTGCTTCTCCAACCCCTTAAAATCTTTTTATTCATTTCTTTTGTAACAAATCCGGTATCTTCAATATACTAGGATGTTGTTATAATAAGGATTCTAGCTACACTTACACACACCTATATGTAATGGTTAAAGAACATACTGCTTCAGTGGATGGCGAATTTATGCCTCCCGAAACGATGATTGTTCAACATTATTTTAACACTTTCAAAGGAGGCCATTAAGATGTCACTATATTTATATTTGATATATAATATGTTTATGTTTTCCTTAAGATTCTTTATTTTTCATTTTGGGCATACCTTTATGGTTTCCATTATTGGTAAATGCGATATCTTCATTTAAGGAAGTGCGGACTACCGCCCCCTCAAAGTGATTTGATTCATTAAATACCATATTGGGATGTATAAAGGATGGAACTACGATATTATATATGATATTATACTGGAATTATAATATACCTTTATATCATTATGATTCCATTCTATAAAATACGAAATAGAAATGAAAGTAGCGTTCATGCGTACGTACGGCTTACCGTCTCCATGAACGGTGCATTTCATTTCTTACCTCTAAATGAATATGTAATATTATAAATGAATTCATGTGCTGGATATATATGACATATATGATATCTACATCATGAATACCATTCTGGATATAATGGATACATGAACAACTTGTAATTATAAAGGGTTTATTTTTTACTCAAGTACCAATGATCGTTAAAACGGCCGTTATTAACTTAAATAATTACATAGTGTTCATGACATAGCAATAAGTGATATAAAAAGAATAATGAACTTGAAAAAGGTTCTTAAACAAGTAGAAATTATCTCATGTTTATTATTCAGGAGATTAAAGAACGACCGAGTCAAGTCGGACCCGAGGTATGGGACTTCGTCTCAATCTCCTTTCATTGAGGCATATTTTGTTTTATACACAACCTTCTTTCATACGGTGTATAAACCCCTTTGACTTTTACATTTATTCAAAATAATTTTTTTTATACGAAGCGTTTACTAAATGGAAAAAGGGAATGTTTTTGTCGTACAGATGCGGCGACAACGACTTCTCCGCCGCCGTGACCATTATTTGAGTTTCGGCTTCCTCTACAAGCTGTACTTTTTTTAAAAGAAAAATAAATACCATGTTTTACTTTTCTTTTATTTTGGTATTGAAAATGGTTTTCATAATGTTTTTATATCAATGTGTTATATTCATATCTTATGATTGAAAGGTGGAAATGTTATGTTTCCTTTATGCATTTTTTATGTGATACGATAATGTTGATGTTCTCAGGAATTATTATGAAGACGGGTGGTTCCGTGATAGACTAAGGGAGGGTGAGCCCGATATAGCTCTTCAATGCATTGGGTAACGCGAAGGAGTGAAACTTTAAGGTTTCTGCGATGAGATTTAGGGAATATACTGTGATGGGTATTCCAAATGTAACCAAGAGGGTTACTCCCTAAGTAAAAATGTTATGAATGCCTCAAGTTACCTTATGTCTTATGATTTCTATGATTTATTCATGATTTGATGAGGTATGTTAAAGTGATTATGTTTTATGGGTAAAGTATGATCTCATTCTTATGTATATATGTACCCATGTTTCCTTTCCATATTTTTATATCCCTTAGCTTTTTTATGCTCATCCAAAGTTTTTTTTGAAATGTTTCTCACAGGTCAAGGGAAAGGTACATGATATGATGATAGTGTCAAGGAAGTGTCACGAAAGAATCCATGTTTTATTTTAAATATTATCCGTTGATGAATACAATGTTTATGTAACAACTTATTTTAAATGTGGAATGTAATGCAAGTTTTATGATCTAATTCTCTAAAACTCTAAACCTGAAAAGATCCTCAATGTGTAATATTTTAATAACTCAAGATTATGTAAGGTTTAAGGCTGGGGCCTTATAGTTGGTATCAGAGGTCAGTTTAGATAACTTTAGGAGTTAGAATTCTATTAAATGATTATCCAAAAATATTTTTTTATGGTCAAATTGAAGTGATATAGTATTTGAAGATTACCATGTTGCTTTATCTAAGACATGTTTGTTCAGAATGGTTTTCCATAGAGGAAACAGGGAAGCATTTCTAGGAAGGCATACAGAAGGAAATAACCTTCCGAATCAGCATCCCGAGATAGTCAGAATTAGAACTGAACAGTTTGTTGCAGTAATGGAACAGTTGACTCAAGCGATAAATGGTGGTGGTATCCATGCACGAGATCAGCCAGATCAACCGCAGAGGAACATGTCAATGGTGGAACATTTCATGAGGCAACATCCCCTATCATTCAGAGGATCATCTGACCCTTTGTTAGCTGAAGGGTGGATTAAAGCACCGGAGAAGATTTTTGATGTCATGGGGTGTTCAGACAATCAAAAGGCTAGTCTTGCTATTTACCGTTTGGAGGGTGAGGCAGATCAGTGGTGGTCTATGGTTAAAAATATCAGGGATGCCGATGAGATTGATGCTCTTGACTGGGATGAATTCAAAGGTATGTTTCATGAGAAGTATTTTCCTAAGGCTGTTCGACTTAGGATTGAAAAGCAATTCTTGGAATTGAGGCAAGAGGAAGACTCAGTGGCTACCTATGAAGAAAGGTTCACTCGATTGTCAAGGTATGATCCAAATTTTATCCGAGACCATGATAGCCAAATCAATCATTTTTACTCAGGATTAAAGCCAAAATATTGAAGGGCATTAGCTTCTCGTGAATTTAAAAGTTATGAAAAGCCTGTTTGATGTGCTGAGAAGGTGGAAATGGAGTTTTCCGATGATCAAGTGTTCTATAACAACCAACAGAAGAAGAGACCGAGGTGGCAGGAGAAAGGTAATAATTCTTCAAAAATGTCTGACGGTAAGAAAACTAAGTTTCCAGTTTTTGATAAATGTGGTAAAAGGCCTGCGGGGGAATGTCTTCTGAATTCTGGAAAGTGCTACCGATGTGGTAAGATGGGACATAAGGCTCGTGATTGCACTGAAAAAGATCAGGGTGATTGTAAGACCAAATTTGATTTATATTTAGTGAAATGTTATAAGTGCAATGAGATGGGTCACTATGCAAACGAGTGTTTGACAAAGAGCTTGAGTGATGGGAAGCAGTTAGACTACAAGCAGAAAGGGGTGGTGAAATCCTTTGCAACTACTTCAGAAGATGTCGGACCATCAAATGAAGTTGTATCAGGTACTTTGTTTATTTTTTTAGATTATGCCAGTGTGTTGTTTGATTCGGGGTCTACACATTCTTTCTTCTCTGAAACCTTTTCTAGTAAAATGGGAATACCATCTCAAGAAATGACTCCTTAACATCTGGTAGAAACACCTGGGGGAAATGTTGATCCAAAAAGAATTTATAAGAATATTCCTATCCTTATCTGTGGAAAGAAACTACTTGAAAACCTTATTGTTCTACCTTTGGTAGAGTTTGATGTTATCTTGGGTATGGATTGGCTCTCTATTTACCATGCTAAGATTGACTGTAGAGCTATAGAAGTTTCTTTTCAAAAATACTTTCAGTTTGTGTACAAGAATGAACCCTTACTGTTGATAACTTATCAAGAGGCCAAGAAACTTGTAAAAGATGGAAATGAATGTTACGTTGCACACATCGTTGAAAATAAAGGAACTGTTCAGATTAATGATGTGCCAGTGGTAAATGAGTATCCTGATGTTTTTTCTGATGAGTTTCCTGGAATAATACCAGATCGGGAAGTTGAGTTTACTGTTGACTTAGTTCCTGATGCTAAGCCAATTTCAAAACCCCCTTATCGAATGGCTCAAATTGAACTTTTAGAGTTGAAGGAGCAATTGCAAGATTTATTAGAGAAAGGTTTCATTAGACCTAGAACATCACCATGGGGTGCTCCTGTCTTCTTTGTTAAAAAGAAAGATGGTTCTATGAGACTTTGCATTGATTATAGAGCCTTGAATAATATCACTGTTAAGAACAAATATCCTTTGCCTCATATCGATGATTTGTTTGATCAGCTCTAGGGAGCTCAGTATTTTTCAAAGATTGACTTGAGATCGGGGTACCATCAGCTGAAGGTAAAGGAAGCAGATGTTCCGAAGAATGCGTTTCGTACAAGATATGGCCATTATGAATTTGTAGTAATGCCTTTTGGGCTAACCAATGCACCTGCTTTATTCATGGACTTAATGAATAGAATTTTCCATGAGTTCTTGGATAAGTTTGTGGTGGTTTTCATTGATGACATTTTGGTGTTTTCTAAAAGTAAAGAACAATATGAAAGACATTTAAGGGTCATTTTGCAAACCTTGAAAGAAAATAAATTGTATGGGAATTTCAGCAAGTGTGGGTTTTGGTTGCAACAAATTTCTTTCCTTGGTCACATTGTTTCTAAAGATGGGATAACCATTGATCCTGCAAAAACAAAGGTTGTTGAAGAATGCCCAAGACCGAAAAATATAACAGAGATTCGTAGTTTCCTTGGTTTGATAGGCTATTACCGAAGGTTTTTTAGAAATTTTTCACGGTTATCTATTCCAATGACTAAGCTAACTCGGAAGGGTGTTATGTTTATCTGGATGAATGAATGTGATGATTGTTTTCAGGAATTGAAAAGAAGATTGGTGAATGCTCCAGTTTTTGCACTACCTTCCAGGAATGGTGAGTTTGTTATATACAGTGATGCTTCATTGAAAGGACATGGTTGTGTCCTATTGAATAATGATCAGGTAATTGGTTATGCTTCACGACAGTTGAAAATTCATGAGGTAAATTACCCTACACATGATTTGGAATTATCTGCTGTTGTTTTTGCTTTAAAAATTTGGAGGCATCATTTGTATGGAGTAAAGTGTGAAATATATAACGATCACAAAAGATTAAAGTATATATTCACTCATAAGGAGATTAACATGAGAAAAAGGAGATGGCTAGAATTAATCAAGGATTATGAATCTACAATTCATTACCATCCAAGAAAAGCAAATAAAGTTGCGGATGCTTTGAGTCGAAAAAGTAATGCTTCATTAACAATGTTGCGATTGGAACGTGATCCTTTGGTTAAGGATTTGATGAAATTTAGCATAGAATTTGTTGGTGTAGGAAGTTATTCTGTTTTGTTTTAGGTATCAGTGAAATATTCTCTGTCAGACAGAATCAAGCAAGCACAGAAGCAAGATACTGAGTTGCAGAAAAAGGTAGAGCTGGTTCAGAAAGGTAAGTTGCCTGAATTCAACATTGATAGTGATTGTGTTTTGAGATTTGGGAAGATATTGTGTGTGCCTTGTGATTCATAGTTGAAGAGAGAGTTGTTATTTGAAGCTCATAGTTCTCCGTTTTCAGTTCATCCTGGAAGTACTAAGATGTACAGAGATCTGCAGGAGTATTACTGGTGGGATGGAATGAAAGGAGATATTGCTGATTTTACTGTGAAGTGTTTGACTTGTCAGCATGTTAAAGCAGAGCGGCAGTTACCGAAAGGGATGCTTCAGCCTTTACCAGTGCCAGAGTGGAAATTGGAGAATATATCCATGGACTTTGTTGTGGGATTACCGAAGACATCTCGAGGTAATAATGCAATCTGGGTTATTGTTGATCGCTTGACTAAATCTTCTCATTTCCTTGCTATACGAGATACTTTTTCCCTGGATCAACTATCCTATTTGTATCTTAAAGAGATAGTCAGGTTTCATGGAGTTCCCCTCTCCATTTTATCCGACCTTGATCCCAGGTTCACTTCTAACTTTTGGAAAGGCCGTTAGAAGTCGTTGGGTACTGAATTAAATTTTAGTACAGCTTTTCATCTGCAATCAGATGGGCAGTCAGAACGAACAATTCAGACCTTGGAGGATATGCAACGAGCTTGTTCTATGGATTATCAGGGAAGTTGGGACCAACATCTTTCTTTGGTTGAGTTTTCTTATAATAACAGTTTTCATTCCAGTATACAGATGGCACCATTTGAGGCATTATATGGGAAGCAGTGTCGAACTCCATCATTTTGGGATGAAGTGGGTGAAAGGAAGCTGATGGGACAAGAATTGGTAGAAGAGATGGCAGAAAAAGTTCAGTCGATTCAGAAACACATGAGAACAGCTCAGAGCAGGCAGAAGAGTTATGCGGATAACCGGAGGAAGGATCTATCATTCGAGGTAGGTGATCATGTTTTTCTCAAGGTTTCACCATGGAAAAGTGTGATGCGATTTGGCAAGAAAGGAAATCCGAGTCCAAGGTTCATTGGACCATATGAAATTTTGGAGAGAGTTGGATCAGTTGCTTACCGAGTGTCTTTACCTCTGAGTTTATCTCAGGTACACAATGTTTTTCATGTTTCAATGTTAAGGAAGTACATGCCAGATCCATCTCATGTCTTGAGTCCAAAGGTAGTTCAGCTGGAAGAGAACTTATCTTATGAGGAACAACCAGTCCAGATTCTTGACCACAGGGATCAAGTGTTACGAAATAAGGTGATTCATCAGGTAAAGGTTTTGTGTAAAAACCACATGATTGAAGAGGCAACATGGGAATCTGAAAATGCAATGAGGGATAAGTACCCCCATCTATTTGATAAGTAAATAAATTGCGGGGACGCAATTTTCTAAAGGGAGGAAGGATGTAACATCCAAAGTAAGTAATTAATAGTAGATATTTTTATCCATGTCTATTACTGAATTAGATAGTGTTTTAGAGGCTTAAAATGATAATAAATCCAATCTTAAGCATGGAATACACTAATATTTTTAAAAGATTGTTTTACTGCCTTTTGATGGAAAAACATTTTTAAATCTATCTTTTGACAATTTATAAGCTATATTTGTCAAAATAAAATTATTATTTATGATTGGGACATCAAAATTTACTTTGTGTGAATTTTTGGTATTTTTTTGACAATGTTCATTTTTAATGAATAGTGAAAATGTTGTATTTTAATTCAAAACCACTTTTAATATAATTTATTTATATGATTTGATTATATTTTGAATTGGTTTTGAAGTGAAATTATAATATATTTTTACCATTTAATCCAATGGTGGTCATTGGAATCAATTTCACTTTGAAATTGGACTTAAACTGGTGTCAATCTTTTGATACTTATTGTTTCATAAAAACACGCTTTTTGTCATGACAGCGGGAATTAATTATTAAATTAATTAATGTGACTTATATGATTTGAATTTTTTAAAATAGACACCATTTTTGAATTCGGAATATCAAATATATCTTAGGGTGGAGTTTTGGTATTTTTCTGAAAAACTTCAATTTTTTATGAATAGTGAAACCACTATGTGGTAGTTAAAGAAACTGATTTTTCGTTTAAATGAAACTTTTTCACTTCTGTGATTTGAATTTCAAAAATCCGACATACATGGTTTTCAATAAAGAAGTAAAATGTGGTTCAATGAGATTAAAATAATTTTTTGGTGAATAGTAACTTTTATGTTCTTAATCGCGATTAGTGGTAATTAGTGTAGTTTAAGGTAAAAATAATGTTTTAATAATATGAGATGAGCTTGACACATGTCCTACCCTCATTGGATGTGTCATGGCCGACCAAGACAATCCATGGGTCAACTTGGGGACCCCATGGAGCCACTCTGGTTGGGAAATGACATAAATAACTTTTTATTTAATGTTAAAGTAAAAATGACACAAACAAGAGATGTTTTACTAAAACAATTTTTACATGGGGTTATACAAGTCAGATTTTTTATTATAAATAGTAAATGTAAATATAAAAAGATTTCCTACATCATGATATTTTTTTTATAATTTTTAGATATTAAATTTATTAAATTATTTATGACATCATAACGATGCAGTGATGACCTCATTATTTGACGATTTAAATAAAATAGAAAGATAATGTAAAATCTAAGACCTACACATGTCCAAAACCTATTGGGTGGGTATATGGAAAACCATTATAACCTTATACTCAAATTATATGAATGTGGGACCTTTTAAATCCGAAAATCATTTTAAAATAAAGTAACATTTCTTTACTTTCCAAGAGTGCCCCTCCTCTCCTCTTATAAAAGGCCCCCACCTCTACCTCCATACCCACAATCCCAAAGCCTTTGGCTCGGCCAACCCCTACCCATTTTGTCTCTCCACTTACCTCTATTACTCATTGAAGCCTAACTTTGGGCATAAGTCTTCCCAAGAAAGCCTTTGAGCTCAAACCAAAGGGAGTTACCCGATTTTAAGGTAATGTATTCACTTGAGTCCTTTTGTTTTATTTTGCTTCTCCAACCCTTTAAACTCTTTTTATTCATTTATTTTGTAACAAATACAGTATATTAAATATACTAGGATGTTGTAATAAGAAGGATTAGAGCTACACTTACACACACCTATATCTAATGGTTAAAGAACATACTGTTTCAGTGGATGGCGAATTTATGCCTCCCGAAACGATGATTGTTCAACATTCTTTTAACACATTAAAAGGTGGCCATTAAGATTTCACTATACTTATATATGATATATAATATGTTTATGTTTTCCTTAAGATTCTGTATTTTTCATTTTGGGCATACCTTTATTGTTTCCATTATGGGTAAACGCGATATCTTCATTTAAGGAAGTGCGGACTGTCACCCCCTCAGAGTGATTTGATTCGTTAAATACCATATGTGGGAAGTATAAAGGATGGAACTATGATATTATATATGATATTATACTGGAATTATAATATACCTTTATATCATTATGATTCCATTCTATAAAATACGAAATAGAAATGAAAGTAGCGTTCATGTGTACGTACGGCTTACCGTCTCCATGAACGGTGCATTTCATTTCTTACCTCTAAATGATTATGTAATATTATAAATGCATTAATGTACTAGATATATATGACATATATGATATCTACATCATGAAAAAGATTCTGGATATAATGGATACATGAACAACTTGTAATTATAAAGGGTTTATTTTTGACTCAAGTACCAATGATCGTTAAAACGACCGTTATTAACTTAAATAATTACATAGTGTTCATGACATGACAATAAGTGATATGAAAGGAATAATGAACTTGAAAAAGGTTCTTAAACAAGTAGAAATTAACTCAAGTTTATTATTCATGAGATTAAAGAATGAACGAGTCAAGTCGGACCCAAGGTATGGGACTTCGTCTCAATCTCCTTTCATTGAGGCATATTTTGTTTTATACACAACCTTCTTTTATACGGTGTATAAACCCCTTTGACTTTTACTTTTATTCAAAAGGATTTTTTTATACGAAGCGTTTACTAAACGACAAAAGGGAATGTTTTTTTCGTACGTATGCAGCGTCAACGACTTCTCCGCTACCGTGACCATTATTTGAGTTTCGGCTTCCTCTACAAGCCATACTTTTTTTAAAAGAAAAATAAATACCATGTTTTACTTTTCTTTTAATTTGGTATTGAAAATGGTTTTCATAATGTTTTTATATCAATGTGTTGTATTGATGTCTTTTGATTGAAAGGTGGAAATGTTATGTTTCCTTTATGTGTTTTTTATGTGATACGATTATGTTGAGGTTCTTGGGCATTATTATGAAGACGGGTGGTTCTGTGATAGACTAAGGGTGGGTGAGCCCGATATAGCTCTCCAATGCATTGGGAAACACGAAGGGGTGAAACGTCAAGGTTTCTCCGAAAAGATTTAGGGAATATACTGTGATGGGTATTCCAAACGTAACCAAGAGGGTTACTCCCTACATAAGAAGGTTATGAATTCCTCAAGTTACCTTTATTTCTTATGATTTCTATGATTTATTAATGATTTGATGAGGTATGTTAAAGTGATTATGTTTTATGGGTAAAGTATGATCTCATTATTATGTATATATGTACCCATGATTCCTTTCCATATTTTTATATCCCTTACTGAGATTTTTTATGCTCATCCCAAGTTTTTTTTGAAATGTTTTTCACAGGTCAAGGGAAAGGTACATGATATGATGAGAGTGTTAAGGAAGTGTCAATAAAGAATCCATGTTTTATTTTAAATATGTTCTGTTGATGAATACTATCATTATGTAACCACTTTGTTTAAATGTTGAATGTAATGAAAGTTTTATGATCTAATTCTCTAAAACTCTAAACCTGAAAAGATCCTCAATGTGTAATCTTGTAATAACTCAAGATTAAGTAAAGTTTAAGGCCGGGGCCTTATAACAAATCACCTTTCAAGAAACATGTTTTTGAAACTCATACCTTGGCATCCAAGGGAGTAATGACTCATTCTTAACTACCCATCCATGTGAATAAATACAAGCCTAAAATAATCTATTGATTGGGAACTTGAGATAACTATAATATAAGTACCAGATGATGGAAAACAAACCGATGTAGAAGAGTCATGGATCATTTTTTATAACATAAAAAAGGGAAATCTAACTCGATGTTTAAGACCCTAAAATTTAAAAATATAAATAGTTTATTTTATTTCGTGTATGAAACACAACACGTACAATATAAAAGAATATAAAATAAATAGAAATTATGATATATTTACTATGTTAAAAAAATTAAATCAATTATATAGCTTTAAATACATATAATAATGAGTTATGATATATTACACACAACAATGACTTTCATTGATATGTTATGTTACACGCAAGACATAGTTTTAGAGAATAATATAAACATTATTATTAAAAATGATAATTATCTCCTAACTATTAAATTGATGTTGTAAACAGTACTAAAAACTTATGAAAATAGATGGTTTATTCATTGGTTACTAATTAGTTATAAATTAATGTAAATTGGTGTTTTTATAAAAAACTATTTTTATACACCGAAGGAATTCAATATTAATAAATTAATTAAATTATATTTATTTGATAACAGTAATGATATTTTTTATTGATATTTATCCAGTATATTTTATTGAAAAATGATAAGAAAAAATCTAATTTTATGCATACAAAGATGTATTTATCTAAAAACTATTTTCTTCCATTTTCTGATGATATTATTTTAAAAATAATTTTTGAAAATTTTATAATTTTTATTAAAAAAATAAACCTACTATTTGAAATATTATTTTTAAAAATATTATCTGTTTAATTTTTAGAATTTTTATGAGAATTATCATTTTCTATTGATTATTAAAAAATACTGATTTCTAATTGAAATCTCATATTTGTTTAAATTATATATAATGAAATATTATATATTTAATTGTTTTAATATTAACTATATATAAATTATAAATATATGAATAAAATTTATCTCATTTGAACTTTTTTTAATTTATTTTAGAAATAAAGATGTACTTATCCGTTGAACATTCTCACATTAAAACCTTGTTTTCTTGTCCCATCTACAGGCTTAATTTTAAATTAATTTTATCCAAATAGGGGGTAATAATTTTGAAAAAATTATTCCATGTTTTAAATAAAAATTATATATAATCCCAAATATGTATTAGTTAATGTTTCACTAAAATGTTTAGTAAAACCAGTTACAAATAATTATGGTGATTAATAGAAAAACAAGTTAATCAAGTGATAAAACATTAACCTTAAGGGACCAAATAAGTGACAAAAATTCCCAAAACCATTTATATGGGAATATTTATTCAATATACCTTATTGTATTGATAGTTTTACATTATTTTAGGCACATCTAATGGTGTAAAACTTGTTTTCAATTCTCCAATTTCACCAATTACAAGAGTGTCACCCACACCAATTATAAAATGTCACCCCCATCTTTCTCTCTTCACACATTATAAGAAATTTGGTTAAGAGAATACCTGAATAAATCACTCAATAAATCCCTAAACACATCGTAGAAACCCTATTTTTGTATAAAAACCAACCTTTTAATTATTTAGTTAAAACCTAATGAGTATAAACAAATAATAGGTAATGATCTTCCCAAAGCATGTTTATTTTATTTCATTCTCTACATCATTCAATTATTATTATACCGTGATTATATATTACCCTAGGTATCATACTGGTAAAACGATGTTTAAAAAATATTTTTAATATCTAAAAAAATTCACACTTTTATCACATATGATACTAAATCAAATTTCTTACATACAGAGGAAAACCACCTCAGTGACTAATGTCGTGTATTTTTCCATTACAACCATTCATGGTTGGAAATAATGAATTATTTATAGTTTATATATAAAATATATTTATATGATATATATAAGATATTTAATAATTTATTATTATTATTCAATTATTAACTAACACATACCTCCAGGATTTCCATTTTTTTGTAATACGATATCATCGCTCGTGTGTATGGAGAACTACTACAATGCAAAGCGATGTGATTCATTAAAGCATTATAAACAATGTATTTATGAGAGATTTAAAAACAAATATGTGATATATATGACATATTAATGATATTTTAAAAAATATATATATATGTATAATTTGTTTTTTCATTCATTCAATAATATAAAAAATGGAAACAATATTATTGTGTACATACGACCTACCATCTCCATGAACAGTGTACTTTATTTCCCATCAATTTTTTTTTGGGATTAGACTAAATATATATATATATATATATATAATAAATGTTTTCAATATTTAAATCATATATTGAATTCTATAAATGATATAATCATGAATGAAGTAAGAGGGGAAATAAATAATATTTCGAAACATACTCTATAAACATCATAATCAATAACCAAAATAATGGAAAAAATGTACGATTATTACAAAAAGGTTACAATATAGTATAAAAAGGTCATATATGAAATCAAAAATATTAATATGTTTTTGAAATAATTTATTAACATGTTTTAAACCATTATAAATGTAACGCCTTGACCCGAATTTCCCAAAGATGGTGTATTATTTTAATACATTAGCATGGTTATAAGGAATAAAATCCCAAAGGACTAAGTAGTTTTGTAGTTTTTTAGAAACTAGATACATTCATAGGATCAACATTACAACATGAAATGAAAGAAAAAATATATGTTTTATTGGAAACATCCACAACTCTATGTTTATCCCTGCAAGTGATTCGTAATTAACTTCGTCATGTCCTGAGAAAATGAAATATTAGAAAAGGGGTGAAGAGTTGCGTAGTAAGGTTAAGAAATAGATCGAAAGATATCATATACATACACATTAGTAATGATGAATAATTAAAAGCACATGCCTTTAAAAATGATCTTGAACATAATATTGTTGGAATATGAGCTGAGTAAATATAACATAATAATGAACTATCATTGGTATTCAACTAGTTAAATATCTACATGAAATTTCAATTACTATTTTGATAAATAGGGAATTCATAATTAATGACATCATATCCATAACCTCAATTCCTCATGCCATGACCATAAATTACCATTTTTTCATGGCCTCGTGCCAAGATAGAAGTTTGTCTCATGAGACCTACCGATGAATCGAGAGACTATAAAAGGCCCCAAAAAACACATACTATGTAAAATTCATTCCTCTTATGAATGGGGATAAACATAAACTATTGATATATTCATATTTAATCTTACATATGAAATGTAAATAAATTTTCTTGTACATTATACATAAACATTAACCATTCAATATAAATTCGGGAATGGTATCAAGATAGAAAATCCACATTTCAAATAATTAGAAACCCTTAAACAACATATTTTAGATGATATCATTAGATAAAAACATCTATGGAATACAATATTCATCAATATATTTGTAAATAAAAAAAAGATACTTTTAAATGAGTACATTGAGATATTCTTTTGGAAATAATCGTTGCACATTCCAAAGTGTCCCATACAAACTTGAGACATTCAAATAATAATCCCTTAGAATATCATGAGAATAAGGTGAATGTGGATATTATATACGAAGTAGAATTACATACACCACATCTAATGAATATGTGTTGAATAAGACATATATCTCCTAAAATTTAAAGTGAGGTGAGAAAAATCTATTTTCACTAGGGAAATAAGAGTTCATTTAGAAAATCAATTTTCATAAATATAGTTTTAAACATGTATAACCCAGAATATAAATGTAATGTATATTGAGATAAAAAAAATTCTTCATTAATGATTTCCTACTGAAGTGTAATTATGTAAAATGTTTTTTTAAATAAGGTTTAGAATTAAAACATTTATTGTTGTTTAAGAATTCATTAAATATATTTTGAAGTGAAAAGGCTTGTATCATTTTATAAAACCAAAAATGAACCAAAATAGATTTTCAAGTGAAATTATTTTAATTTGGAATGACAAATCTGACTTAAAATATATTATAGACCGAACATCAAAATATGTAAGAATTCAAGAAGATCCCTGAATCGATCTTACATTTCCAAAGAATTTTTTAATGATAATTTTAATACATTTGACACCCAATACAATAAAGAGTATTATGATTGGTAAAACAATATATAATATTAATACATAATTTCATATTAGTACATAAAATTAAATAATAATTTCATTGAGGTGAGTAGGGATAAGAGAAAACCGAATAAAAATTGAGGTTCGGGTAGAAAATACTTACAATTTTTTAATCATTTGAATTGTATGCCCCAAAATGTATAATCATCAAATGATACATTTAATATCATTTAAATAAGTATATTCCTGATATAAAACATCAATCGGTTGTATTCATAAACCACACACAAGTTATAGAAGTGAATATGGAATATCTGACAAAAATGGATATAAGATGAAGAAACCCTTACATATATTGTAGTGATGATGAATCAATATTTAATTATTTAATGATAACCATATTTATTAATTGGTGATTTTTTGAACACAACGAACTCATTTTTATTTATAAATCAAAACCATATGTATAAAAGGACTACATAACCATAGAGCTGAAATAAAACATAAATAATAGTTTGGTTCAATTATAAGAATGGTTTCATGACAGTAATATATGATAGAAAGTGAAATTAGAGACCCATCATCCTTGAATATGGAAAATTATCACATCTCTGATGGTGTTTTTTAAAACTAGCATAAAAGAAGGATAATATAGAGTTGAGAATAACTTATTCCACAATCATAAAAACATTACAGTACATGTATGGTTTCTGATTTATAAAAACATTTGGATGAGGATAGGTTAGGATAGTAAAGAAAACAAATTAACATAAATCGAATGTAAAATAATTGAAAAGACGAATTTACTTCTTGAATTAATATTCCTTGATTGCTTCTTCAGGGGAGAGATTTTGATCTTTTTACAAGCACAAGGGCTGATGGAAGTGGGGGAGGATGTTGGGGGGATATTTGTGCATAATTTTGGCAAGGCACAAGGCTTGAGATGAGTAATGAAAAGAGGGAGTGTGGGGGTTTTATATTGGAGGAGTGGAGGGTTTTCCAATTATTTTACTTATTATCTTATTATTTCTCCAACGATAATCAATATAATTGATTCTAGTAACCAAGAATAATATTATGTGTATGTGAGTTAAAACCAATGGTCATTTACATTAACCATGACACAAGACTGATGAACAAATTCACTTATTTAGCATATTTTGTAAATCATCAAATTTCACTATTCACAGAAAATTCACGTATTTTAGAAAAATTACAAACATTCACCCTAACCATTTTTCAATGTATATAATTATAATATGATCTCAGTTTTTTGAAAATAATTCGACTTATATTATTAATTTAATTTTTTATTAAAATCTTAATATATTTGAAAAATAATAAATATGATCTCAATTTTATGAAAATAATTCTACTGATATTTATAATTTAATTTTTTATTAAAATCCTAATAAATTTGAAAAATAATAATTTTTGAAATATATTTAATTTTTTGGCACATTGAAAAATTAATCAAGCTCACAAACTTAAGACAATAAAATAATAATATTATTTAGAATTAATATGGGTCCTATTACTATTCTTATTACTATTAATATGGGTATGTTACTATAAAACAAAATTAATTTTGTTCTACTAGACTCCAATAATCATCCTGAACGCAATTGTGTCTGTAAGATTTACAAAATTAAAATAACTGAAGTGGAAAATTGATGTTTATTGGCTCAATTATAAAAAAGTGTTATTTTTTAGAGAATTAATGTTTTATGAATTCAATATAATGTTTTTTAAATACTTGGGGTGTTATATTATCCCATCCTTAGAATGATTTCATCATCAAAATTTTAAAATCGAATTTTAAAAGTTAATCGATGATACATGAAAATTACCTTGTGGGAAATGCACATATGGTTAAAATATCTTATTAATAAGAGGGAAATGTAAATGCATAGGTTACTAAAAAAATAGACATTCTAATTGAAAAACATGGTCATTAAAGAATAATCAAACAATCATGTTATGCTGGAAATTAATAGAGGACATACTCTTACGAAAGTTCAATACAAAATAATCATAAACTATAGTTAGTAAAAAAATGATAATAGGAAAAAATTATTTTTTAAGAATATTTTCCTAGAGTTCATGAATTATTCAACTATATATGAGTATAAATATACGTTTCTATTTCATAAATACAATATTATCAATTTTTTTCTTTAAACTATCAATAATTCATCTCTTACCATAGTTTACTTCATATAGTGACATTAATCTCAAAAACATATTACAATGATAAACTTAAACCATTTCAAAATGGTTTAACATTCTAAAAGATCATTATCCAATACATTACAATCATTCTCATAACCATACACTCTAGATACATGTACATTAGGTCTTTATCAATCCTTGTTTGTTTAGAACTCTATGATCTAACCTAATTAATGCATCCCATGCCTTATTTTCTTTTAATAAACATCAAGCAGCCTTAAATTTTCACACTCCTCACTTGTTAATATCCTCATCATGTGTCCTCTTGAAATATGGTAATAAATTAAATTACAATAAAACCTTATTGAAAACAATCATTTATCCTTACACATGTTATTTGGTATATTACTTATATCCAAAAATGATGTAAACTCCCTTGATGATAGCATGAACAACATTTCAAGAAGTCAAAAATCTGTTTTGATGTAGTCAATACTCATCTAAATGAATCATTTCTTCATCATAAAAAATATATTAATGGTTTTCCTTCCCCAAATCATTCATTTTAAAAAAAGAATCACTTTCCACTTAATATCATTTCTTGGTACAACTCAACCTATGGTTTCAAATCCATAATGAAAAGGTATTACAATACAGTCTTCATATTTTCCATAATTCTTATAACCAGTACATTAAAAAAATATTAAAATGACATGATTATTGACTTGGAATATTTTTAATTCTACATAATATCATTAAACATCATAACTTGATCATTATCCAATAACATCATTTGGGGTATATTCCATTAACGCTTGGGAAATTGATTTTTATAGTGTCCCATATCCATTTAGTTGAAACATTGTAAATTTTATACATTTTTATTACCCTTGAAATAACAAAATTTTGTGTCCTTCCTCTCGACACTTATAAAAAACTCTTATTCACTTCAATAATTTACCAGGGTGATTCTTTCCATAGTTATCAAATGTGGAGAAATCAGACATTTCCTTCTTCCCATTATCAATATTTTTCTCTAACGTCTTCTTATTCTTTTGCTTCCTTAAAAATCCATATGACATAGAGAATACATTACAAACCATGTCAACACATGGTATTATTTCCTCATAAGATTTGGATACTTGGGATACATTATTATTGTGAAATGATGGCTTAAGAACATGAGAGATATGATTATTCTTACTATTTTCATCGTGTTCATTGGTGTAGTTCTCATTCTTTCTTCTAGGCAAGATTTCTAATCAACTACATATACTATAGTAGGTCATAAAATTATTAACTTCCTATAAATCTAAACAAGGTATAAAACATATCAAAAATTTATGCATCCAAAATCTAAGAACCATAAACTTTTGTTACTGTAGATAATTAAATACATCATAATGGATTCTAATGATAATATTAATTATCTTTAGTATATCACCTTAGGGTGTCAAGATAGGTGTATAGTATGGCCTATACATTATACCAGGTTACCCCAGGAGAAGCTTGAATCACTTTTTCAAAGTTGTTACTCCTCGTTAAATCTATTCTAGGACCACATCCACATAATGTATAAAGACATGGATTTATATTCAAATATGGAAAAAATATATCATGCCTTACCGAAATTCCAGGATGTTTTTTTATTTGAATCTTCATGTCTAATTTAGGGTTTTGTTCCCTAATATACAATTACTAAATATAGTTTTCATGTTTTCTACCAATCATCTATGATACCAACTGTAACGCCCCCACCCCAATTGCTTATAGCTGGTGAATTATTTCAATACATTAGCATGATTGTAAGGAATCAAATCCTGATGTACAGAGTAGTTTAGTAGTTTTAAAAAATTTATATAGATACATAGGTTCAAAATTACAACATGAAATAAAAAACAACATAGATATTTTTTTGGGAACATCTACAACTCAATGTTTATCCTTGCATGTCATTCATAAGAAACATCATCTTGTCCTAAGAAAATGAAACACATGAAAGGGGTGAGCAGATACGCTTAGTATGGGTAAGAAATACAATGGAAGTTATCATAAAAATAAACATTATACATTATGAATAACTAAAAATACATTCCTTTCAAACTGAACATTCACATTATATGGGAGGAATATGAGTGGATTAAATACTACATAATATGGTCATATCATGCATATTATACTAGTCAAATAGCCACATGAACATTCAATTAATGTTTCATAATGTGGAAATTCATAATGTGGGACAATCATAACCATAGTGTTATAGCATTGTACCAAGACCATAAATAACTATTTTTTCACGGCCTATTGCCCAGATTGTAGTTTGTTCCATGAGAACTACCAATGTACTAAGGTAATATAGCATCCCACACAAAACATAATAACACATCTAAAAAATTGGTTTTTTGTGACTGGGCAATTGCAATGGGAATATATAATATCACAAAAGGTCCGACGATCTACGTATTTGCGATGAGAAAAGACTCTCGTTGCAAATAGTAGGTTAATTGCGAAGGGACTAGGCAACCCATCGCAATAGGTTTGCTGCGGTTTGTGTGCCAATACGCATGAAGGGTATTTGTGATGGGGACGCATCTCTGTCGCAAAAGCCCAGGGGTAGTAAATACCATTTACGACGGGCAAAGCCACCCGTTGCAAATAATATTTACCACCGTAGGGCTTTTTCGATGGGTCTCTTTGAAAATACCCATTTAACCGCCAACTGTAATTAATGCAGCGAGGGTATTTGCGACGGGCCCATTTGGAGAAGCCCGGTGGTGGTAAATACTATTTATGACGGGAAAACTGCCCGTCACAAATAGTATGTCGGTAGGTGGTATTTGTGATTGGACCTGTTGCAAAAACATTTTTAACCACCAACTGTAATTAATGCAGGCGAGGGTATTTGCCACGGGGCCCGTCGCAAATACCACCATTTGCGACGGGATACCCGTCACAAGAAATCAAACCTATTTATACCCCAATTCGTTTTTTTTTCAAAATCACTCAGATCTTCGTCTCCCTTTCTCTTAATTCTCCAGTTTTAAGGAAAAAAATTTGTAAGCTAAAATTTTTTATATGAGAGAAATTGGACGGTGCCAACAGCTTCAGAATTTCAATGTTTAAGGTATTTATATATTATTTTTTTAATATTTATTTTATTTTTTTATTAATTTTAATTTTTGTTCATTAGTTGTAATTAAATTTTATTTAAATTGATTTTTATTTATATTTATTTTTAGTAATAGATTGATATTGTTAGTGATAATTATGAATAATTCGTGTTAATTTTCAATAATAAGAAATTTTTATAGATAATTAGCAGAATTTAGTCATAATTAGGGGTAATTAGTAATAATTAGATATAATTAGTAATAATTAGTAATATTTATATATAATTAATAATAATTGGTATTAATTATATATAATTAGTAATAATTAGTAATAATTAGATATTATTATTAATAATTAGTATTAATTATGTATAATCAGTATTAATTAGTAATAATTAGATATAATTAGGTATAATTAGCAATAATTAGGTATAATTAGCAATAATTAGGTATAATTAGCAATAATTAAGAATAATTAGAAATAATTAGGTATAATTAGAAATAATTAAGAATAATTAGCAATAATTAGCAATAATTTGAAATAATTATCATTAATTAGGAATAATTAGCAATAATTACGAATAATTTCCAATAATATGGAAATAATTAGGAACAATTAGCGATAAATAGGAACAATTAGCAATAATTAGGAATAATTAGAAATAATTAGGAACAATTATAAAGAATTAGGAACAATTAGGAACAATTAGCAACAATTAACAACAATTAGCAAAAATTAGCAACAAATAACATCAATTAGCAAGAATTAGAATGAATTAGCAATAGTTAGAAATAATTAGCATCAATTAGCAATAATTAGCCAGAATTAGCAATAATTAGCAACAATTAGCATCAATTAGAAACGATTAGCAACAATTGGCATGAATTAGCAATAAGTAGCAAGAAGTAGCAAGACTTAGGAACAATTAGGAATAAATTGCAATAATTAGGAATTAATTTCAATTATTCAGATTAAATTGAAATAATTAGTAATAAATTGCAATAATTATGAATAAATTTCTTTAATTAGGAATAAATTGAAATAATTAGTAATAAATTGCAATAATTAGGAATAATTTGAAATAGTTAAGAATAAATTGAAATAATTAAGAAAAAATTACCATAACTATGAATAAATTGTAATAATTAGTAATAAATTGAAATAAATAGTAATAAATAGCAATAAATAGAAATAAATTGCAATAAATAGTAACAAATTGCAAAAAATAGTAATAAATCGCAATAAATAGTAATAAATTGCAATAAATAGTAATAAATTACAATAAATAAGAATAAATTGTAATAAATAGCTATAAATAGCAATGAATAGCAATAAATAACAATAAATTATATTAAATTGTAATAAATTGCAATAAATTGCAATAAATTATAATAAACTGCAATAAATTGCAATATATAGCAATATATAGCAATAAATAGAAATAATTAGGAATAATTATTAACAATTCGTAATAATTAGTAATAAATAGAAATAAATAGTAATAAATAGTGAGTATAATTATATCTAATTATTACTAATATGAAAATTATATTATCATTATTTATGAAAAAACAATATTAATATTATTTAAATAATAAACAATTTATAAAATATTAAAATTATCAATATTCGCAACAGGCTTTGCTCTATTCTTAACATGTTCAAATCTCAAAGGGTTGCCAATTTTCAGGTCTTGCGCAATTAAAAGTTTGTGTCAGCCATATCCAATGTAAACTCTATAATTGTCCTTGCTTGGTTGATCACCTTGTATGTAGGGTTGCAATAGGATGACCCAAGTTATGCCCTTCTCATCTACAAGAATTATCTCACATGACCCTTTACATAGACTATTCTTCCTTGAAAATTTAAGGGAATTATACTGACGTCCCATCAAATTTTTAAGGAAGAATGATCTATGTAAAGAGAGCAAGATGATTCATAAAGAAGAGAATGACATTACTTTGGTTGTCCTATTGAAACACTACTTGCGAGGTTGTAAACCATGCAAGGAAAACTATAGAGTTTACATTGGACATGAGTGACACAAACTTTTTATTGCGCATGACCTGACAATTGGTGACCCATTGAGATTTAAATATGTTAGGAATAGAGAAAATTCTATTGTGAATATTGATAATTTTAAATTTTAAATTTTTGTTATTATTTTAATAACATTGAAATGGTTTTTTCAGAAATATTAATAATATATTTTTTTATTAGTAATAATTAGTAAAGGAAAACTGCTTGGATAATGAAGGGAAAATTTGTAATCATCTCCACAATGATGATTACCAAATTTCCTTTCATTATTCAAAGAGTTTTCATTTTTCTAATTATTTCTATGTTTTGATAAAATAGTAATAAATTGTAATAATTAATAATAATTAGTAATAAATTGTAATAATTAGTAATAAATTGTAATATTTAGTAATAATTAGTAATAATTAGTAATAATTAGTAACATTTAGAAATAATTAGAAATAATTAGAAATAATTTGTAATAAGTAGTAATAACTAGTTAGGAATAGTTAGGAAGAAATTTTAATAAGTTTTAAAAAATTTTATGAATATGGCACAATTTCTAGTGGATTGACGACACTCATTTTTCTCATTGACGTTTCTCCTTTCAACTTCACTGACTCAAAACATTATAAAAAATGTGTTGTTACGTAGACATTTTCAATATTGTATGGATGAGATAGGATATGCATTCATAGGACAATATTATTTATAATGTTTTCAGGCAGTGATAGTTGGAAGAAGACGATTCATCGATGAAAAGGGGGCTATTTTGTCTAACAGATCATTTACTTGCATCTTTCTCACACTGAAATCACAATGAAGAATCTGGTCAAAGGTACACAATTCTTGTGCGTACGAGAATGAATATGTGTACCTCAGACCAGATTCCTTATTGTGATTTCTGTGTGAGAACAGATGCAAGTAAATGAGCTGTCAGACAAAAGAGGAGCCATCAATCCGCTAGAAATTGTGTTGCCCTTAATTAATGGTTATTAATAAGAAGTAGTTGTAATTATTTATCTTTTTTTTCAGATAGTGTTTGTATAATTTCTTATTATTCAAAAACAGTGATGATTTTATATTTTATGTAGAAAAATATGGAACAAGGAAGTCGACATCAGTCATTATTAGATGATCGCGCTTGGATAAATCAGCGAAGAATTCCAAATGGTTCTGGTTTAAATCTTATATATATTAATGGTGTTGTAGCTTTCTTAGAATTTGTATCATCAAAACCAGAATATGTTTCAGAAGGCACAATTAAGTGTCCTTGTAAAAAATGTTCTCTGAGAATGTTTGACATAGTTGACAAGGTTGAGGGATATCTCTTGCGGTTTGGTTTTCAACGAGATTATGTTTTTTGTTATCAACACTGTCAACACAGTTCCAGAGAAGATCCTAATAACTTTATTCTGGATCCATCATGGTTTTAGAATTTAGTACATGATGTTGGAGGTCCATCAATACAACAAACTGAAACTCACGATGATATTGATTTAACTCCAAAGTTGGCACCATCCGAATTTTATGAGTTTTTAAGGATTACTGAAGATGCATTATATCCTGGCTTCAAAATATGAAAATTAGTAGCGGTTTCAAAATTTATGGCTATTAAATCAGATAATGAAATGTTAAAAAAGTGTTTTGATCAGATATTTTCTTTGGTTAAAACATTGTTACCTGAAGGAAATGTGTTTCCTGTAAATCACTATGAAATTAAGAGGTTGATTCATAATATGGGCATTAATTATCGGAAGATTCATGAATGTCTAAATGATTGCATCTTATATTCGGGTGAAAATGAGTCACTTGATATTTGTCCCACATATGGAAAATCGAGGTATAAAGAAGCTCAACCAGGGAAGTCTAAATCAATTCCCATAAAATTATTGTGATATTTTCCCCTTACACCAAGGTTGTAGGGTTTATTTATGTCTCAGAATACAACGTCAATAATTTCATGGCACAAAACCAAGATTTCAACTAATATAATTTTGAATCATCTATCTGATGGTGATACATTGAAACATTTTGACCATCTGCATCTGTCTTTTTCTATAGAAGCCCGAAACATGCGATTGGGTATTTCTACTAACGGTTTATGTACGTTTGGTTCTTATGGTAGTCAGTATTCATGTTGGCCAATCTTCAAATCTTCGTACACTTTTCCTCCATTGATGTTAATGAAGGAAACCTATATCTTTTTTACTATATGAATCTAAGGAAATCCAAAAAATAACATTGATGTTCATTTGAAACCATTGATTGATTAGTTAAATGCATTGTGGAGTGATGGTGTTAATACATATGATGTTACTATGAAACAAAATTTAATATTAAAAGATGCATTGATGTTGAAGATTGGTGACTTTCCAGTATATGGCATGTTATTTGGTTGGAGTACACATAGTCCAAATTCATGTCCTTACTATATAAAAGACAACAAAGCATTTATGCTTGTCAATTGAAAAAAATATTGATATTTTGATTGTCATAGTAGATTTCTTCCAACCGATCATCCTTTTCGGTGGAAATAATCTCATTTCAGAAAAGGCACAATTTAAAGTGATGAACCTCCAAAGATGATCTCAGGTACAGAGATAAAATCAGTTGTATTTTCATTATCTCCCATCTCATTAGGACCAACAATAAACCAACAGAAAATACATGGCATTGGGAAAGAACATAATTGGATAAAACGGAGCTTTATTTGGGATCTTCAGTATTGGTCTGATTTGTAGGTTCGCCACATATTGGAAGTTATGCATATTGAGAAGAACTATTTTGATAATTTTTTTTATACAGTTTTGGATACACCAGGTAAATCCAAATATACTGTAAAGGCGCGATTAGATCTTGCTAAAATTTGTAGGCGACCAGAACTTGAACTATTTTAAAAAGTCAGATCATAGAGGTTATGGAATCCAAAATCATCTTATACACTTTCCAAAGAGTGTCACTTATTATTTTTTCACTGGATTGTATATTTTAGACTTCCAAATGGTTATGCTTCAAATTTGGGTAGACGTGTTAAGAATGGTTATATTACAGGATTAAAAAGTCATGATTTTCTTGTTATAATGAAAATACTAATGTCGATTAGATTCATAGGTTCGTTGAATTATATGAATTGGGATTCGATAATAGACATATCATATTTTTTTCAAGACATTTATGCAGCGAAAACAGACTATGATGCACTAAGAAAACTAGAAGGAGATATTGTTGTAATTATATGTAAACTAGAAAAAATCTTTCTGCCAGCTTTCTTTGACTCAGTGGAACATCCGATATTACATTTTCCACATGAAGCTAAATGTGGAGGTCCATTGTAGTTTTTATGGATGTACCCATTCGAGAGATTCATGAAGAAATAGAAGAAAGAAGAATATAACAATGCTTTAGTTCAAGGCTCAATTGCTGAAACATATTTGAAAGTGGAAATTATTTTTTTCTGCTTTCATTATTTTTATTCTCAATATCCCTCAAAACACAATTGCATGGGATGAAAAAAGGGAAATTTTAAAGATGAAATGGAAAATAAATTAATAATTTTTAATCATCCAAATCTTGGTTTTGTTGGAGTTCATGAACGATGGATTTCAGATGACGAACATCGCAGAGCTCATACATATGTTCTGCTCAACCGTGAAGAAATGACATCATTTTTCCTGTGAGTTATTCTATCATTTATTATATAATTTATATTACAATTTTTAATCTTATTTTAATTTTAGGGTATATGATCATCATATTAAGAAACAACTTCCAAAAATTACAACAGCTTCTCTTGAACCCACATATGAAAAAAATTTCTCAATGGTTTCAAAAACTGGTAACATAAATTATTGATGGTTTAATATCAATTCCTTTTATTATTTATTATATTGATAATTATTTTACAAATTTTCAGGTGTCTCAATATGTGGATGAAATTGATAAGAGGTTATGTATATTGAGTAACCCACCATCCAAAATGGTTTAATATTATAATGTATGTGTGGTAAATGGTTTTTGATTTAATATGCATGCATACGGGGAATCAAAAAAACAATTAATAGTGGAGTTTGTTTGAGAGGATAACATCACAGAGAAACTGAAGTTGACTTTTATGGAAGTTTGGATGAATTTATTGAGCTGTGTTATCTAGGACAGAATTACATAACAATGTTAAAATGTCAGTGGTTGGATACTGAGGGAGGTTTGTGTGTTCATCCTACTCATAGAATCTTTGATATTAAATATAAATATCTTCTTACTATAAATGAACCATTTTTACTGGATCAACAGGCACATCAAATTTATTATGCAAAGTATGGTGCTACTTCAAGAGACGTGAGCAATTGGTGGAGCATAATAAAAATTAAATCTCAGGAAAATCAGTTTACTCAAACTGAATGTGGTTCCACTAAAGTAAAAGGAATTGAAATTTTTCAAGAGACTGCTCAAAATCCATCTGGTTCAAAAAGAGACATGAATATCAATTCTAACACCCTAAAATTAAGGATCTATGGTGATGAAGATGTTAATGATGTTACAAATGAATTTGAAATGATAAGAGATGCTGAAAATGAAAGTCATATAGATATTGAAGATGTTGATGACGAATATGAATATATTGACTTTAATAGTTATGGAGAAGAGGATGAAGATGAACATTGACACTGTTAAATGCTTGTTATAATCATAACTAATATATATCTATATTATATTGTTATTTTCAACTATCTGCTGACAACAATCATTTTGTGTTTCAAATGGACTCTGATATATTTCACGAGTTGCAGGAGGCTGACCTACTATTGGAAGAAGGATATTTTTGGTCATCTGACCCTCAGCCTACTGGCGGTTCAGGGGGTACATGGAGGGGGTGCAGTCTTGCAAAACTGATGATTCTTGAACTTATCCACGTATGACGTCCATATATTGCTTTCGATCCACACACACAGAGGTATGGTAACCTATATATTTTAGTTATCTTTCATTATTTAATTTTTATATATACTAATTGTTTGATTATTTATTCATTTTTCACAGTTTTGTACGTGAAGTTATTGGACAGGGGAGCACTTTCTTGAGAAATTATTTTTCTTAGCCATGGATCACATGGGAACACATTCTCGTTGATGTGCGACGTGACATATTCCATCATTGGATGGTATGTAAATAAATAATATTTATTTTGAAAATTATTTTATTAATAACATGATATTATAAATTATTTATAGGGTTTATGGTATCCTATCCATGATAGCATGCATGACGGTATCCACGCGACATGTCAGGTTTCTATGCGTGACTATTTCCGTCAGTATTTGCACAATTTTAGAAGGACCACCATTAAGAAAGTAGGAGTGACATAATTTGATGAGTTTTGTAGAGCTCACCTACTAGAGTACATTTCATCTCACGTTTGGGATGCATTATGTCTACACTGGTTGGGTGATAAATTTCAGAGGAGATATTCAGTGGGACGACAGAACTGGGGGATACAGGAGGTGACGCATCAAGCTGGTTGTCGTAAATTTAGTTCACATAGAGAGAATATGGTAGGTATATTTTTTAAATATTATTTATAACATTAAATATAAATAGTTTATTTTATATTTTTGTAGACAATCGAGCATCCATATATTATGGAGTTCGACATTTATCAGAGGATGTATAGTGATCCAGCCTCTAAAGAGATTAGAGGTGATCGCCAGTGTCAGATTGCGGTTAGTATTATTCTTTCAGTTTGACAACGAACTGCATATAATATTTTCACAATTTTAATTTTAAATTGGAATTGAAGAAGTCATATGATGCTATGACCTCATAGACACAGGCTGAGGGTCAAGATGAGACAAATGAGTGGACCAATGCTCACCATTTCGATGAGGTGGTATGGATGTAGGTGACTCAGTATGGCTTTGAGAATGGTCGAGTAGTTGGTATCAACTCTCATATGTCTCCTTGTACTTATTATGGTACTACTGCGATGTCGGTGTCTAGCTCGATAGCAACTCATGGAGAGGCATCATCTTCTTGCCCATAGTATCAGGAGTAGTTGCGAACCTAGGCTGAGCTTATAGAGACTTTGCAGAAGCACCATTAAGAGATTTGTCGGCGACAGCAGCGTCAGGAGCAACATCATGAGGAGGATTTGTGTCGATTGGATCAGCAACGACAACAAGAGTATCATGAGCAGATTGAGTTCATGCACCATCTGACTCATAGTTTAGGAATGGAGTTTTATCCACCTCCTCCACATGGCTCCATAGTGATTTTCTTTTTATGTTAAAAACATTTGAATTCTTGTTTTGTACTAATATGAACTACGTACAGTTCATGTCTTTTATATTGGTGGAAATATTGCAAAATTTAATTTTTTCTAATATTTATTTATTTATTATTACTATTTTATTTTTTTAATATTTGTATAATTTATTAATAATAATAATAATAATATTTTATGAGATTTTTATATATTTTTTAAAATATTGAACCTTTTAATAATTTTTTAATAATTTTTTATTTTAATAATATTAATATTAATTTGTAATTAATCCAATTTTTATTAAATATATTTTTTTATTATTATATTTTTTAATGTTTGTTTATTTTACTAATAATAATAATATTTTATTTTTTATTTTTATTATTATTATTATAATATAATTTTTTCATTAACCAAATTTTTATTAATGTTTTTAAATAATTTTAGTTTTTGGGACGGGGCCCCGTTGCAAATATGTGATTTTTCTTAAGATTAGTATTTCCGAAGGGACAACGGGCAGGTCACAATTAGTATTTGCGACGGTCCCGTCGCAATTAGTATTTTCGACGGTCTCGACGCAAAAGTTTTATGGGTATATAATGTATATAATCAGAATGTTATTTGCGATGGGGAAGTTACCCATCGTAAAAACTAATTGCTACGGGACCATCACAAAAGGTTTTCTGGATATATAATGTACATAATCTGGAGATTTTTTGCGAAGAGCAAATGTCCCGTTGGAATAGATATATTTTGCGACAGGGCGTCGCAAAAAAATCTGTTGTGACGCCATTTTCTGCATCGAGCTATTTTCGATGGGATCCCGTCGCAAATAGCCAGTTGCAAAAATGGGAATTCCAGTAGTGAAACTATTATGAATTCCTCTAATAAATGGGGATAAACATAAACAACATATACATTAAAATTAAAACATAAAAATCAAATGTAATTAATTTTCCAAGTACATTAAACATAAACACCACCATTTGAAGTAAATTGGGGAATGTTATAAAGATAAAATATCCACATTCAAAATAAATATAAACACTTCAACAAAATAATTTAGATGATATCATAAGATATAAAACTTGATGAAATAAATGATTCCTCAATGTATGTCGACATAAATAAGGATACTTTTAAACGATACCATTGAGAAATTTTTGAGGAAATAATCCTTAAACATTCCAAAGTGTCTTATAGAACCTTGAGAAATTCAAATCAAAATAGCTTAGAATATCATGAGAATAAGGAGAAAACTGATATGATATACATTGGGGATGAAAATACACCACAAGTGAGGAATATGTAGTGATCATGGGATATATCTCAAAAAAGTTAAAGCATGGTATGAAAAGTAAATTTTTACTTTGGAAAGAAGAGATCCATTGGAAAGTCATTTGTAGTTTTCATAAATATTGATTGAAAATTTATATACTAGAAAATAAAAGGAAATTACCTTGAGATATAATTTTAGGAATAAATGATGTTCCAATAATGTGAAATCATGTAAAAACTATTATTTAAAGAAGTTAAAGAATTAAAACATTTTAGTGCGGTTTAAGGAATTCATTAAAGAGATTTAAAATAAAAAATGAATTGTTGATTCTATAAATCCATAAATTAACGAAAATATCTTATAATGTTAAAATGTGTGATTTTATAAAGTTGAATCTATATTAATATAGATTATAGTGTGAATATAAAACTAGGAATGAATTTGAGATGTTCCTCAAGTCGTGCTATCATTTTGGAATAATTTTCAGATGATTCCATTAAAAAATTTAACTCCCCATAAAATAAAGAGGATTACTATAGGTAAACATATAAAGTTAACTCCAAAATAATTTCTATTTAGTAAATAATAATAAATAATAATTTCTTTAAGGTGTGTAGAGATTTAGAGGAACCCAAATATAAATAGAGGTTCGAGTAGAAAAAACATACAACATTGTAATCAATTGAATTGTATACCCAAAATTAATAATCATCAATTGATAAATTGAATATCTTAAAAATAAAGAGATTAATTACATGAACCATAAATGGGATGTATCAAAACACCACACAAATGTAATAGTTGTGAATATAGAATATCTCATAAAAATATAAGTGAGATGAAAAAACCCTTACGTTAAGTTTGTCGGTATTCTTGTCTTGAGAATAATAACCTCAATAATCAAATTTTAGGTTCATTAATTAATATTTATATAAACTTATCAGCATATAATTTAATTATTATTATCTTATTATGTTCATTATTGGCCTTCTTGATGGGTTAAGAGGGTAAATTTCATTGTTCGTATCTGTTTGTTTCATGATAGGTAAACTTATATACAAGTATGAAAAATCATGTAAAAGTAGGATGGTTGTCCAGAATGAAGTAATATGTTTTTAGTGAACATTTTTAATGTGACATGGTTTTATATTTCATTTGGTTACTTGGAGTGAAGGTGAATAATTATATAAATTATTTAATAATAAATGTTTAGGTTAATTGGTGGTGTTTTTTAACACAACGAACACATTTTTCTTTATAAATTGAGACAATGTGTACAAAAAGATTCCCAAAAATAGAGGAGAAATAATACATATATTGTAGTTTGTTTTAACCATTATATTGGTTTCATGACCATAATTGTAAATGTTAATATAAATTGAAGACCCATCATCCATGAATATGGAAAACTAGCACATCTCAGATGGTATTTTTTACTACTACCATAAAATAAGAGTAAAAGAGATATGAGAACAACTACTTCCATAATAATAATAAAAATTATATTAAATTTATGGTATTGGATTCATCCCAACATTTTTTTTAGTAGTGGTGAGGATAATAAAAAATACAAAAGAACATGAAAAGAATGTAAAAGAATTTTAAATTGAAATTTACCTCCTAAATTAATCTTTTTTGAGAGCCTTTTTATGTTTGAGTTTCTGGTTATTTTATGAGAACAAGGGTTGTTGGGCCTTAGAGAGGGTATTGGGATGATATTTGACCATAATTTGGGCATGTAATATGGCTTCAGAGGAGTGAAGATAAGAGGGAGTGATGGGGATTTATAGTGGATGATAGGATGGGTGTCCCATTATTTTACACATTATTACATTTTTTCCAAAGACAACCAATAGTATTGATTATTAGGTCCAATAATAGTAATATGTTCATGTGATTTCAATCTAGTGGTCATTTAAATCATCCATGACTCATGAAAGATACATAATTTCATTTATTTAGCATATTTGGTAATTTATCAAATTTCACTATTCACCACTAATTTAGGTATTTTAGAAAAATACCAAAAATTCACCCTACCATTTCTTCAACATGTAGAATGAAAAAACAAACTCTATTTATTTGAAAATATTTTTCTAAATTTTATTAATGTAATTATTAAATAAAATGCAAATTTATTTGAAAAATTACAATTTTAAAAGTATACTTTTTTATATAACATTGAAAAATTAATTAAGTTCATAAACATAAGGTAATAAAATAATAATATGATTCAATATTCATAATGGTCATATTTCTATTCAAATTAATATTCATAAAGGTATGTTACTATTCACCAAAAATTAAATTTCTTCGGTTAGACATAAAAAATAACCTTGAAAGCAACTGTGTTTGTCAGATTTTCAAAATTCAAAACACTGAAGTGGAAAAATTGTGTTTATTAGATCGATTATAACAATGTTTATTTATAGATAATTAGTGTTTCATGCATTATATATTAAATTTAATTTTAAACCCTTGGGGTTTTGAAATAAATGAGTTTAATTTATGTTCAACTAAAATAAAGCATAAGGTTAGGAGATTTGTATTCTCACATTTATATCAAAGAGACATATTCCATATTCACCACTAGTTTATTTTTTGTGGTTTATATACATCCCGATGACATGATATATCATAAATATAACTAATTTTATGATAATTATTGGTTTAATTGATGTTATTATTTTGTAGGGATTACGATTCCAAAGTTACTCACATAATACTAGATTTCATAACTCAATTTCAACACCTTGGGTTAAACTTATATATCATTGATCATGTCATTCTAATATTGTAAGGAATATTTATTTTATTATGTTTTATATTAACTTATTTTATGGGTATTTATATTTTATAAACATAATATATTCATTTATTAATTCTGACATCAACATTATGATCATTCCAAAGAATTATTTCACCATATCATTCAAATCAAGATTTTTTATTTATGGGTATCTGTTGAATAATATTACATAACAATTTCTTAATAATACATTTTATTTTCTTCAAATATGGTTTTTATTAACTTTTTCAAGTGATAGTCTAATTTTCTCACTCCTTGGTAATTAACATGATTTATAAAATGATTTTATAAAAATTCATCTTTTTTCCTCTCTTTAGTAAGAAATTTATTTCCTCCCAATCATTTTTTTCTAAAAAAATTTAAATGATTTTTTAATCATTTTAAAATTATTTATTAAAATAAATTTTTACAAAATATATTATTTTTTTAAAAAATAATTATTATCTTATTGTCTTATTCTAATAAAGGATCTTTTATATTATTTTTACCGGGCATAAGGAATTATCATTACAACATGTACATAATTAAATATATTATTATTGTACATATATATCATAATGAAAAAAATCCAATATCCTTACTCTAGTGGGTTAATATTTTATTGATATCAACTTTATTATTTCCTTGTATGTTTTTTTATTAGTTTCACTTATGATGTACTAGAATGATACCATTCACATTACTTAGGATGGGGTATGATTATGTTTATTCATTATGGAAAAGAATTTCCATTTCATATTTTAGAGTTAATATGAATGTTTATTTTCATTATTTATAACTCCTTTCAAATGAGGAATAAATTAGATTTGGTATGTGATGGTTGGGACATCTATAGACCCTTGATGCCACAATTGGTTTCCTGAGACAAACTAGGTATGGTTATTGGTGAGTCCTTCCCATTCATTATATTCCTATAATGAAGACATAATGATATTATATTCATATCCTAAATCCTTAACATTATTATATTTTCTAAAATAAATCCTTGATGGTAAGTCGTAAATATCCATCATTATCCATTCAATAACTTTCAATTAAGTTATTGATATTTAATGTGATTAGTTTATTAGTGAGAGTATCCATGGTTAAGAATCATACACATATGATTATTTATATGGAATTATGTAATAATAATTTATTTATTCAAAATTAAGATCATTTTATTGATTAACAATGTTGTGATTCAGTTATTTACCTTTCTTTACTTATTATTCCCAATTATTCCCAACTTCTTTTACTATACTTATCTCTTACTGAGAATTTGAGTCTACTGTTATTTTTATTCCTTTCACTGGGATTCCATGAAGTTTATATTGAATAATATGTTGGGATATTCTAGTTTGATTAAATTTATCCTAAAAATTGAAAATAAAAAAAATATATTGTAATTTTTTTATTCAAATGTGATATATGACTCATCTATGTATCATATTTATCCAAACAACTAAACCAACTGGTTCTTTGGGAAAAAATTCATTTTATTTTATGCAAATGAAATTTTAGAAGTTACTAGCTCTATGATTCTTTGGATTGGGACACTATAGTTGATTTGAAAACAAGTTTTTTAGAAATCATTGAATGTAGATTTAGAAATACATATACTATATAACATATACCGAAGATTGATTTTGATTATAATTAAGTAAAAACCTCCCAAATAAACAATGTTTATGATTATAAAATTACATACATATATATTTTAACATTTTTATTATGTATCTCCCTATTTTTTTATTATAATTTTTTTCATAATTATATGATCTAATCTATTTTGGGTCATTTTTTATAAATGTAACCTAATAAAATTTAATGTTAACCTCACCAACTCACTTTATTTTATGATTAATATTTACTGGGTCTTTTGGGGGAATATAATAATATTTTGAAGGGCATCAGTTTCTAAAAAACTTCCACCATTTTAGGACATAATATCATGTTCTAACAAGGAAAATATATATTTATATTGGTATTATTTATTTTGAGGGAAACACAATAAGAATAAGAAAATGTGAAAAATATGGATAAAGGGATTAAGGTGATGAATTATTTTCCCGCATGTGATAATTATGGGATGAAACACCCTAGTACTTTCTCAAAAGAAATTGGAGTTTGATAAAAGATTCAAGGTAAAAGTCACCATGATATGATTTTATATTGGAACGGAAAATGTCCCCAATGATCAATTATTCACCTGTAGATATATAGGGAATTATAAAAAATAGTACCAAATGATTCAAGGGAATATACATCAGAAGAGACTAAATGTTATTGTCCATTATTATTATACTCATAAAAACAAAGGGTAATGATTAAGGTGCCAATATTTAGATCCATGATTTATGTTATTTGAGTACCAATGATGTACTAATTATAAGAATTATAAAATATATATGAAATTTTATATAATATGTTTCACTAAGGATTTTAAAGGAACTGATAAGCAGAATCAATGACCATGAAAAATCATTCAATGTAAAGAAGTTTTTTTTAAAGAAACAATATTGAAGATAGATAACCATTAATATGATTCTTGTGTTGAGATAATTATGTTTAGATAAATAGATTCTTCATATATATAATGTAAATTAGATAGAACTAACTACTTTGTAACTGAATAATGATAAGTTCATTTTGGAGATTCAGTGCCCTTTATTCTAAAATTATAGATCTTAATATTTTATAAGGGTCATAACATTATCCAATTTTTAAATAGATTATATTGAACATTATACAAAGTTGTAAAGATTAATTAATTATATTGGACAAATTGTTATAACCATATTAGTGTTTGAAATATCCAAACTCGTGATTAACAAACATAAACATTAGATCACTTTTAGATAATACATAAAATAATACAAAAACACACACCCAATGACCATATTAGTTTATAGGTTTAGAAAAATTTAAATAAAAATCTTACATAGTGAAATAAATTAAATGTTTCTGATATATATCTCCCCTTTAGTAATTGCATTTCAAAACCTTCCATTATAACCTAGGGAAGGGAAACCTAAGAAATAGGTCAGCGTGAATGCTCAATAATGGTAAAAAGAGAGATACATAACCATAACATGAGTATAAGGGTATTGGATATTGATCATAACAACATAAATTCATACCTTACATATAAAATGTCAAAATAATGAGACATGGAATAACGTTATTGGTAGTTCATAAGACATGAATAACAAAAAATAAAGAACAAAACCCATGAAATCATTACATAGTAATAAAGCATGGAATTATGGTAGAAAAATAATTATATAATAATGATATTCATAGTAGTTAGGGAATTGTATCCCAGGACATCTTGGTAGAATGGGTACAGATATAATACCATCTTGGTAGTCATGATTCAATCCCCCGACCATATTAGCGCACAATTTCCATTGTGTCTATCTCATGAGATATAAAACATCACCCAGAACATTAATGGGAGATATAGGTCCCAAACTTCTCAAGATTAAATAATACATATGTGTGGCACAAGAACACAAAAAATGTATCATATCATAACCCTTTGAATGAAATGAGTTTCATAATCATCAGCCAATCATAGCATAACCCACATAAAACAAATGTGTTTTAAAACTTTTATTCAATCATTTAAATAACACATTCATAGATATAATAAGAATGGAAACATTGAATCATATCCCCAGTAAAACTTAAATAACATCAAACAATGTTATCATAGATGGATAAATTATTTAAATATATCTTGAATACAATTCTTGGGGAAATTATCCTTTCTTCTTAGAAAGCATTTTATTTGCATGAAATGCAGTTAAATTTTAAAAGAAATTATTTTATTTGAAAATAACTAAGTAATATTGTAAGGTATTATTCAAGAATAATATGTCATAATTAAACAATAAAAATTCATTCATACATTATATATTAAAAATTCAATCTTGTACTTTTTTTAAAAGTCAAAAGGTGCATTGTTAAGAAAGTGACAAAATATTATTTTCAAAAAGATTAGTAAAAAGTCATAAATGGGTAAAAATGACATCAATAAAATTTTAGACAATATTAAATATATTTTGGTATACATTTTTTTAAACATTGACATTAATGTTAAATATTTCTCAGCAAATACTAATGTATAAACAATCCTGATAATAATGAGATTATGAAATTAACCTTTATAACTTTATAATTAGTAGAATTTACTTTAAACAAATTATTAACATATAATTGAATAATAATAATTTAGTTCATATCATATAAGATTCATTTTTATCTTTATAATACCCTTTTATTCATAATTCCATGTTAAAATAACATTTCAGGTAATAACTACTTTGTGTATCATATGTGTTTTTAATTGTTATTCTTGATCCTATTACATAGATAATAATTTAATTACATAAATAATTTAAAACATGACTTATATATCATACATATTTAGTATATAAATACTTACAATATATAAATATATATGAAATGGAATACACCGCTAATGGAGATGGTAAGATGTACGTACGCGTGAAAGTTGTTTCCATTTTTTAGCACATTGAATGATAATAAGTGAAACACCCCAGAATGATACAGGGTTAAATGGATAAATGCTATGACTCATGTCAGTAAGGTGAACCTACCTTTTCGAAAGGATTCCTGATTAAAACTCCACAGTTAAGCATTCCTGGCATGGAGTAGTGATCCGAATGGGTGACCTTCTGGGATTTTTCATAGGGTGTGTGTGAGTGAGGACAAAGCACACTAAAAAGGGAAAGTGTTGGCCTATGGGGAATTTTATTAGTCAAATGACCCTTTCGGGCATGGGGGTGGGCCCCAGGGTAGGTACCCAATGTATATGGGGAAACTGGTGGTAACTGGTGGGCCAGGACTTGACAACCATGTTAAGGTGGGGTGTTTGTGCTGCCAGCAAGATCCAGTTATCACATTTGGTATGAGAGGTGGTATCCAGACTTAAGTGTTGTGTGATACTTGTGTTGAGATGTAGAGCCCACAACAAGGATGTTTTTCTCTAAAGGGTAGTGATTTTAGCACCCTATAATGATATTGGGTTAAATTTATAAACGATAAGACTCATGTTAGTAAGGTGCACCTTACTTTTTAGGAGTCTTTCTGATTAGAACTCCAAAGTTAAGCATGATTGGCCTAGATTAGTGATCAAGATGAGTTATCTTCTAGGAAGTTTCCTTGGATGTGTGTGAGTGAGTAAAAAGCACACTATAAAGGAGATGTATTGGCCCATGGGTATGGTCATTAGTCAGATGACCCGTTTTGTCACGTGAGTGGGCCCCAGGGTGGGGACCACGTGTTTGTGGGGAAACTGGTGGGCAAGGACCTGAAGACCATGTTATAGCAAGGTGTTTGTGCTGCCACTGAGGCCTAGTTGTCATAGTAAGTAATTGATATATATAAATATATGTATATAATAAAATTATAATTATAATTATTACTACATATTTTTTCATCATATACATTTTTATAAACATTCTTTAATGGTTATTGTGGATGAAAAATCTCATCGCCTCATAGAGACGGTAGCATGTTTGTACACATGAGCGATGATATCATTACCTTAATCTTAAAAGAGTAAAAAATGGATCTAATATTAATTATTTAGAATAAATATAATTTCATATTTATTCTGTAAATTCATTATGTCCATCATTATACCAATCCAAATAAATTGGTGATGAAAAATATATTACACTAAAATATTGAGATGGTTGGTCGTACGTACACACACATTATTATTTCATTTTTTTATATGATGGATAAAATGTATAATATGGTAGTTCCATAATTAAAATAAACATAGTGCATATATTTTATATTGGATTTATTAATTTATAATGGAAACAACACATGAAGAGGAATTAAAAGATGAAATAATCATGTGAGAGTCGGTGAAGGATATTACCTCTTCATCGGTGAGTTCCCTCTATATTATCTCTTACTAACACTAGAATAGGTCTTTTCAGATGAAAAATATCAACAAAATGAATTGGGATGTTATTAGGCTAAATAGACCAGTTTTGGTTAATCTATAAGGGTAAAGGTTGTGTGAAGATATGAGGGAGGTTGTGCCTTTTTATAATAAATGGGTGGGGCACTCATGGAAACTCTCAGAATATGAAATTAATATAAATTTATTTTAGATTTTAAATAGATCCAAAGAGAGTTATTCAAAATCTATGATATATATGGGTCTAAATACTCAAAAATAATGATTTTTATATATTTTTAGGTAATAATAGTAACCTTATCTTTTTACATTAACCCTTACATAAAACCTTTGAATTTTAGCATGACAATTTGGATTTCTACACTTATTATAGTCACAATAAAATGAAAAATGTATTCCAAATAAATAAATGATGATATTTTTAACTTCTTTATAGTTACTTTTCTGAATTATATATTTTTATGGAATTTATTTTATATGATAGAATATTATTTATTTTAATTTATTTTTTTTGTCAATTTTGATAATATTCATTATTTTGCATTTAGAAAATATCGCATTAACAAAAAAAACATTGAGCAAAAACTATTAATATCTCACTACTATTTAATAATTACCTATAAAATTTTTGGATTTCATTATTTATGTCACATGGTATTTATTTAATATCATTTATTTTATAATTCCTTTAATTAAAAAATTATTGCATCGTTAATGTGGAAGCCATAAATAAAAGTATTTATTTTATAAAAATTAAAACTATATAATCATGATGAAGATATATTTTTTATATTTGAAATGACTATTTATAGTCAAATTTATCTTCTATATATCATTATATTAAAAATTGTATAATTATTTAAAATATGAGTACGTCATCTTTAACTTATATTTAAATAAAATTAAATGGATTTCATTTTAGTACTGAATTATCTTTAAAAAGATATAATTTCTACCTACGGATGATTTCTTTTAAAAATAACTCATCCAATGAAATTATGACCAGTGTTAAGAATATTATATAATATAAAAATACTTTTATACCTTTAATTACTGTATTTACCCACAACTGTGGTAAAAACATTACTAAATATATTATCAAAAATATCCAAAATAACATTAATATGATCATATTTACATTTAAATATAATAATGATTACAAAAATTTATATTTTTTAAAAACACAATTTATAGAAATTGGAAAAATATGATTAATGCTAATCTTTAAAATGTGATACGAATGTGGGTAAAAGAACATTCAAAGGTTCAATAAATTTTTATAAATAATTTCAATATAAAAAATATTACAATCACTTAAATTTGATTAATAAATATATAATATATCTATCTGACATTAAAAATAAATTTATGTATAATAATTATTTAAATTAAATGTAAGTTTTTAAATACAATGATATATTTTTCAATACTCATCAATAATGAGACATCTCAGAAAAATACTAAAACATCACCCTAAGTCAATTTTAATATTCCAAATTCAAAAATGATGCTTATTTTATCAATTTAAATTTCTAAAAGTGTCTAAAATAATTTTTAATATTGTTCACTAAAGGAGATAAAAAAGTTCTTTTAAGAAAATAGTATCTCTAAACATATAACAAATTTGACCATAGTTATAAATTTCATTACAAATATTTTTTATTTATATGAGAATATTTAGTTAATAGTTATAAATATTAATGTTACCATTATTAATATATTTTTTATATCAATATAGGTCAAATAATTACAATAATAAAAGTTGTTTCGTAGAAACTCAATGTTTCACGTAACGAAAACTAAGTTGGTGTTACATGTATTGAAATATTATCTTGGGGTGCATGTAACTCAATAAAAACGTAATGTTTTGGTATAAAAAAGATATATTTAGGGTTTCATGATATAAAAAATATTGAAAAGAATAAATTAATTCATGTTAAATTCTTTCAAAAAATCTCAGGGTGATATTTGAAAATATTTACAAATAAAAAAATACTTCTTTTATGAATTGTTCGATCTGATTAAAGTAAATTTTAGTTATTATGGAAAAAAATTTCTTATTTGGGCATTAATATTTCCGAGTAAATGGATAAGTATGAAATTTATCGAAGAAAACCCAATGGATAAAATTGTTTTTAGGAAATATATATAAATCAAGTAAGTATATTTATTTATTTTCATAGAACGTAACATAACTAATAAAATGTTTGAAATGGATATCAAAAAAATTGTTATCATATTGAATTCAATTATATTGAACTGGTGATCTTGTTTATCTTAAGAAATATATGGTTTTGATTACATTAATATTCCATTGATCACTCACATTATTATGACCAATGTCTTCAATAAAAATAAGTAATTATTTATTCTTATAATTCAAGTCCAATTCATCACTTCCCACTAATTTCCTCATACACAATAACCTAGTTATGTGTTATTTCATTGTATATTTGTTATTCCATTTATCTGATATTAGGATGATATTTTACAATACCTTTTATGATGTGGGTTATTCAACAATGGTATTTCCAAATGTAAAACCCAAGATTACCAAGATCATGTTTCAATTTAGAGGAAAAAATTATTTAATTTAGGGATAATGCAACAACCAAATAATTTTAAAAGATGAACATAATTTTTGATAGAGAGTATGACCCATAACACTATGAATAAAAAGTAATAAAACATCCTAATGCTTTATTATATATTTAATTTAATAATGAATTTAATATATTCTATAGCATGCAATTCACATAATCTTGAGTTAGCTTATATTACACGCAACAATATGTTCCTTCGGTTGCCTGATTTACACACAAGACAGTGTTTTACGGAATAATATTGATATTTTTATTAAAAATTAAAATTATATCCTATGTATAAAATTGGATGTTATAAATAGGTTTAAATAACTTATTATAATTTATGTTTGAATTCATTGGTTTCAAATTAATTAGAAAATAATATAAAACCAATTGAAAATCTTAGAAATATTTTTTTAAACTATTATTTTTATGTGATAAAAGGAATTTTATCTTAATAAATTTGTTGAATTAATATTAGGTTAAGTGGAATATTTTATTTTAATATTATATTTTCAATAATTTTTTTCCTTCATGCAATATATTTTGTAGGCACTGGATAAGAAAAAATCCCCTTAAACACATCAAAAGTTGTATTTTCTAAAGGCAGTTTTAGAAACTTTTAATGAAGTAATTGTTTTAAATATAAATTATGAATGTTTTAAAAAATTTATATCAAAAAAATATTAATATTTTTTTAGTGATTAATATTAAAACTATATTAGGGTTCATTTTAGGTATTTTTTGTTGAATTTTTATTTTTTAATGAATACTGAAAATATTGAATATTAATTTGAAAATAAAATATAATTTCAATTATATATTTAATAGAATATAAAGTTTAATTTTATAATTTATAAATGAATATATATAATTTATTTCATTGGATGATTTTTTATATTGACTTTATATATAAAAACATGTGATGATTTTGAACATTTTAACTTTATAAACCCACTTTCTCGTCTTGTATACTAGATTAATATTAAAATAATTTTTTAATTTTTTTTATTAATATGGAAAATTATTTTGAATATTTTTATTCATGAATATTTATAATTATCAATATTTTAATGTTAATTTTTAAAAATAATTATTAGAGAAAGTTGCTAAATTAAATTAAATCTATTAAGAGAAAAAACAAGTTAACAAGTGAAGAATCATTAAAAATTATGGTATAAATAACCTGGAAACTTTTCCATACCCCATTTTATTGAAATATGTACGCCATATACCTTATAGTATCTATATGGGTCCATTATTGGTTCCAAATGACATGAAAAAACATGGTTTGAATTATCCAATTTCAAAAATTACAAGAGTTTCACTCACCAAAAATATAAAGGGACACCCCTTCTCTTCTTATCTTCACAAATTCCAATATTCCATACAAATATAATAAAATAATTTGTTTTCTCATTTATCCATCATTTTAAGGCTTTAGTAAAAACCAAATGATGATACCTGAAGAAGAGGTAATGATCTTATATTAGCCATTTTATTTCATTTCCATATCCACCTCATACAATTATTATTAAAACATCATTATATTCCATATAATGAGATTTTTATGATATTTTATGACCATGAACTTCACAGACATCTATAAAATGGGTTACGAAATTATCATTCGTGCATACGGCGGACTACCATCTCATGAACCAAGGTCGTTTGTTTTTCTATTACCAAATTTTTAGGATGGTAATAATGATAAATTTATATATTTTATATTAGATATAAATATATATGATACTTATGATGTTACTATTTTTATATAATATTTCTATGACACATAACTTCATGTTTAATATTTTTTGGGAATTTAATAGCATTGGTCGTCTGTATGGATGGATACTTCCTTTAGTAGCGATGTGATTCAATCACACTTTACATGGAATGTAATAAGAATAAGTTTTGTAAAAATTTGGGATATATTTGACATAATAATTTTACTATAATATATATATATATATATATATATATATATATATATATATATTTCATTATTTCTACACAATATGAAAAAGGGAATAGAATTCATATGTACGTACGACCTATCAACTCTATGAACAATGTATTGAATTTCCATAATTTTTTTTATGCATATAAAAAAATATTGAATATTTATGATATTTGAATCATGGTTTTAAATCTAATGATGATTAAATCACAATTGATGTAATAAGTTAAAAAATAAAATCTCAAAATATACTAGAAAATAAGTGAAACTAATAAAAAAACAATAAAAATAATTAAACACTATTAAAAAACAAGTAATAATATATTATAAATAGATAATATAGGATGTAAGAAAAATAATTATTTTTTTACTATTTAGTTTAGTTTTTAAAAACATTATACCTGTATGTAATCCATTTTCAACCAAAAGCAAGAAACAGATATGCATATTTCTAGCCTCACATTTATTTTTAAGATACTTATACTATATTCACCACTCATTTCTTCTACATGGTGAATATAATATCCTATTAAATTATATATAAATAATATAATTAATTTCAAGATTATTAATGTTTTCATTTATTTTATTCATTCATGTGGATTATGATTTCAAATTAACTCAAGTAGTAATGGATTTTATAACTCAATTTCAACACATTTGGTTAAAAATAAAATTTAATGATTATTTAAATTTTATATTTTAACTAATTTTTATTATTTTAAGTTTTTTCCACTTTTTATGGGATTTATAGTTCATACAGATAATTGATTCATCTATTTTTTCATTTCAATGTTGTGATTATTGTAATGGTTTATTTCACAATCTCGTTCTAATCATAATTTTTCATACGACCATATTATTTGAAGAAATATAGATGACCATTTCCAAATAACACATTTAATTTTATTCAACTTTTGTTATTAATTAATCCTTTCAGGTTATTCTATAATCTTTACACTCTTTGGTACATCAAATTCGTTAAATTGTTTTTAAGAAAAATTGGATTAATTTCTCTCTTTGGATGGAAATTGGTTTTATTCCAAAACCACGTTTTATTTAAAAATTAAAAAAATTTAATTTTTAAAAATTTCAAATATAAATTTTTAAAGTAAAATATTACCCATTTTGGATTTTTAAAAAAATACTATATAATATTCAGGTATCTTTCTATAAGGCCCCAGCATTAAACATACTTAATATTGAATTAAATGAATAATTCACATTGAGGATCTTTTCAGGTTTAGAGTTTTAGAGAATTAGGACATAACTATTACATCTCAAAAGATTACAAAGTAGACACTTCTACTAAGATTCCATAAAATAAATGCTCTTAAAAATAAACATGTCTAGTTCCATGTTTTATATAGCATGACTTTCCCTTGATCCCATCCTTGATTCTATTCCACAGTAAGTCCTGTGAAAAACATTTCAAAAAAACATGGGGTGAGCATAAAAAACTCAGTAAGGGATACACAAAGAATGAAAACTGTTAGTTTTTCAAACATCAAGTAAACCATGTATAACTTTATCAAAGTAATACCTTCACCATCATGAAGTAGTAAAAACACTTCACTGAATAAAATATCATTACTTACATTTTTGTAACCAATGGATTACCGTTAAACCCATATAAGAACACATAACATATAAAGGTAAATTGGGACATAAACATACTTAAGTGGAATAACCATACGGTCGACTTCCACTCATATCACTTAATGGAATAGCCATACGGCCAGCTTCCATACATTCTTAATGGAATATCCCTACGACCGACTTCCATACCCAATACATTGGAGGTTATAACGTAACCACCCGTCCTGGTATTCACGGCACCACCCGTCATATGGTTTATCACGTAACCACCCGTCAAATGTCCATGTACCAATATAAAATCATAAAACATAAAACCAATATAAAGGAATGATAACGTTTCCACATTTAAATCACAATATATCATTTAAATATATTGACATAATAGAATCCTTTATCAAAACCATATTCAATACCAAAATACATAAAAGATTATATAGTATTTATTTTATTTTAAAAAAATTACAGCTTGTTTAGGAAGCCAAAGACCAAATAATACTCACAGCGGCGGAAAAGGTCGTTGTCACCGCGTACGTTAAAAGAAACATTCCTTTTTGTCGTTTCGTAAAATGATTCATTGAAAAATATTCCTTTTGTATAAAAGTCAAAGTCAAAGGGGTTTATACACCGTATAAAAGAAAGTTGTGTATAAAACGAAATATGCCTCAATGAAAGGAGATTGAGATGAAGTCCCTTACCTCAGGTCCGACTTGACTCGATCGTTCTTTAACGTCCAGAATAATAAACTTGAGTTAATTTATATTTTCTTAAGAACCTTTTTCAAGTTCATTATTCCTTTTATATCACTTATTTCCATGTTAAAAACATTATGTAACCATTTAAGTTAATAATGTTTGTTTTGTCGATATTTGGTTATTAAGTCGAAAGTGGACTTCTTACAATTACATGTTGTTCGTGTGGTCAAAGGTTCTTTATATCCAGAATGTCATTCCTCATTTGGATATCATATATATAATATATATCCAGAATATAAATGTATTTATAATATTACATAATCATTTAAAGGTAAGAAATGAAATGCACCGTTCATTGAGACGGTAAGCCGTACGTACGAATGAACGCTACTTTCATTTCTTTGTCATATTAACGGAATTAAAACTAAATGAGAGGTATGTATATTTTAATTCCAGATTTATATTCATCATTTAGATGTATCATTCATCATATATATCGATTATATACATGTAATTTTAATAGTACATTACATTTGGGGATAAGAAATGAAATGCACCGTTCATGGAGATGGTAAGCCGTACGTACGCATGAACACTACTTTCATTTCTATATCATACTTTAATGGAAATAAATAATAATTATATAGATGTGTATTATAATTATAGTATAACATCATATATAATAACTTTAAATCCATCCTTTATACATCCCACATATGGCATTAACGAATCAAATCACTTTGAGGGGGCGGTAGTCCGCACTTCCTTAAATGAAGATATCGCGTTTACCCATAATGGAAACCATAAAGGTATGCCCAAAATGAAAAATACAGAATCTTAAGGAAAAAACATATTATATATCATATATAAATGTAGTGTCATCTTAATGGCCACCTTTGATGTAGAGACCCGTATCTTGACGTACATGGACATTACATTACTTTTGCGGAATACTTAGTACATAACAAAAACACAAACACAAGGACCGTAATAGTATAGTGTCTTTGGAAACTCGGAACGTAATCTTCTAATCATGGTGAAAGATCCTCAATATCTCCCATAAAGATCTTCCCCTTTTTTTTACCTAAAACCATTCTTTATATCCTGGGGAAAAGAAAACATAAAAGGGTGAGCTCAAATGCTCAGTAAGGGTAAACAAAAGAAAATCAATCACATCATATTCATAAGAACATAACTTTTGGAAATCTTAACCTGCAAAAGAGAGCATAATTTCATAACATGGGATAAATCATAGTAGTGAAATGAAATCCCAATAATCATAACTTAAAACATGAAACTTTGTGGCATACACACATAATCATAGAGAATCATTTCTTGTTAGTCAAGACTCATCTCCAAGACTATCTTAGTTGACAAAAATCCCTTTCTGAATCATGTAACCCTCGTTTCAGTCCTGTTTCACTGAACCGGTATAAGCTACCATTTCAGCCATGTCTATCTCATGAGATATAAAATCTTTACCCAATGCATTGGAGGGAGATATAGGTCCCACCCATCTCATAATGATACCATTCTTATGTGTGCCACAAAATCATAAATCATACATCATTGCATAACCCATGTAATAAAAATTGGATTCTTAAAGATCATGACATCATAAAACAATTCATATAAGATAAAAGAATTCATAAAAATAATTCCATCACAACATAATCAAATCAATGTAATAATAGGGATATAAACAGAACCCTATATTATCTTAGATGGAAAATAATTTTGATAAAACACTTGAACTCCATTCTTGAGGGAAATATCCTTTCAAATTCAAAAACATTTTCCTTTCTTAACATGTCATAAAATTTTAAACTAAAATATGTTGATTAAAAATAAACTTGAAAACATGTAAAGGAAGCTTCTTGGAAATAATGTTTTAAAAATCCATTCATGCTGTATAAGTTAAAAAAACATTCTTTGTACTTTTGTCGGAAAAGTCAAAAAGCACCTCGTACAAAAAAACGACAAAAGATTCCTTTCATATTCTTTACTAAAAACTCACCGAAGGGTAAAATTGGATTTAAACTATTGTAAGTGGATTGAAACAATATTACATATTGAGGGAACATGGATGTGGATGATAAAATACACCCCAATAAATACTTACGAATAAACAATCTCGGATAAAAATGAGATTGAAAATTTATCCCTTACCTTAGGTCCGACTTGCTTTGTAAGTGTCCGAACCTCCTGTATAATGATTTAAATCATGTTATTGACTTATTCCAGAATCATATTCATCATATATGGTCCACTTATGACTTTATATTACATGTTCTTTTGTAAATTCATGTTAAAGTAGCGTTTTGGGTAAAATCGTCTCATTTGTCGTTCGTGTTTTTAACTTGTAATTATTAATATGATTACTTGGATCATGATTACTTATATCCAGAATGTAAAACATGATTTATATATAATATATATTCAGAATATATATATATATAATATCGATAAATGGAATGAAATACACCGTTCATGGAGACGGTAGTCCGTACGTACGCATGAACGCTGTTTTCATTTCCTTATTGAAGTGAATGGAATTAAGTAGTTGAAATACATATAAATTTACATAAATACAGTATCATTATTATGTCATATATTTCATTAGTACTTATTATATATACTTTATAATCGTTCATGAATGGTTAATCATTGAGAATGAATCTCATCACGTCGTGGAGACGGTAGTCCGTACGTACGCACGAGCGATGATATCGTTCCCATGGTCGTGGAATTGTGTTGAAGTGTATGTAGACTATTTCAATATCAATATCAATTTATAATAATCATATATAGTTACTCATTACACCATTATACCCATCCTATTAAGGTGGTGGTGGAAAATAGATTACACCACGGCGTGGAGACGGTATTCCGTACGTACGCACGCACGGTGATTTCATTTTTCCGTAGGATGGATAGAAGGTGAATTAGGGTTGTTTCATATTTATAATAACATATCAGTATGTAAGTAATACTGATGTTATTACTTTATCATGAAACAACTAAAGAAGAAGAAGTTGAATAAGAAAGAAATTGAAAAGATCAGTAATGGATATTACCTCTTCTTTGAAACGCCTCTTTGAATCCTCCACTTAGGGAACTAAGATTGGTCTTTGAAGAAGACCAGGACCTCTAGGATTATTCTAGGGAAGTGGAGAAGGGATTTTGGCAGGGGTTGGCCGAGCTTGAGTGCTCAAATTGGTGTGAGGAGGAGGGGGAGGAGGTATCCTTTTATAAGGGAGGAGAGGGGCACCTTAGGAATATCTCAAAATATTATTTTATATTAAAGTAAAAATCAGTTTATAATGGTTCCAAAGGGTCTTATTTCGAAGCTAAAGTGGGGATGGGTCGGAATCCTATAAACCAATAGGATTTAGACAAGTTTAGGGTATTATTTTAACCTTATCAATTAGATTTGACTCTAAGTTAAATAATTTATCTTTTACCGTGTCTTTTTGTTTTCATACACTATATGGTTAATACACATACTATAACATGCCAAACGAAACCCAAATTGTTTATTATTAATATATATATCCTTATCTAAGTCCTTTGGCCGAACCTTAGATTTTTAGGAATAAACTAACAATTAATAATATAATATTTGATTTAAAAACTATTTTGTGTCAATTTTGACACTATTTGATATATGATTTTTTTGAAAGTCATAAAAGAATTATATGTTCAAACCAAGTTGATTAAATCAACACTAATATATCATAGTAACCTAGAAAATTAGTGTAATTCATAAAAAGTCTCAAATTTTATTTATTTTGGTATTTATAACATCAATTATGTTAATATTCCCTTAAAAGGGTAATTACTGCATCATCGTTGTGTCATAAATAAATTAAATTATATGATTTCTAAAAATTACAAATAAAATACCATTATGTAGGAAATCTTTTAAGATTTCTAATGAATATTTACAATCGAATTTATCTTATGTAAAACCCTAATTTAAAAATGTTTTAGTAAATAAACTTTGATTTTAACTCTTTTAACTCTTCTTTGAATTAAATAATAATAAATGTCCTAATCTAATCCAAGTGGGCCTAAATGATAATCTTTTACACATAAGGTTGTTTTTGGTCGAGATACACTTGTCCAATAAAATTAGGACATGTGTTAGGGTAATAGTAATATCATATTTACCCTTAGTTACCCTATTTACTATTAACCGTGGTAAAAAAAAGTAAAAAGTTACTATTCACCAAAAATTATTTTCATCTCATTGAACCACATTTTAGTCCTTGATATTAACCGTGTCTGTCGGATTTTCGAAATTCCATTCACAGAAGCGGTAAAATTAAGATTTATGCAAAATTCAGTTTTTAACCTACCACTTAGTGGTTTCACTATTCATCAAAAATTGATGTTTTTCAGAACAATGCCAAAATTTCATCTTAAGCTATATTTCATATTCCGAATTCAAAAATGAAGTCTATTTTACCAAATTCATAACATAGAAGTTACATTAATTAATTTTATAATTAAATCCCGCTGTTAAAACAAATAGCGTGTTTTTAAGAAACAATATCTATCAAAAGATTGTCACTTGTTTATATCTGGTTTAAATGTGAAATTACATCCAATGACCAACATTGTATTAAATTGTAAAAATATATTCTAAATATACTTTAAAACCACTCAAATTAATGATTTATCACTATTAATTATTTCGATTAAAAAAGTTGTTTTTAATTATAATTTAGTAACTTTCACTATTCATCAGAATATGAAAGTTATCCGAAAAGTACCAAAATTTCACCTTAGGCTAAATTCGATACTCCGAATATAAAAATGAAGTCCATTTTGAGAGGTAAAATTTCTAAAATTTTAAAAGATGGTTATTACTATTCATAACTGCTAGTTATAATAATATTTTAACAGCATATCGTTGTTTAGTGAAACTCGGTATTGCGTACTACACACGCTATCGAGGAAGGTCGCGATTGCGTGTAATGCAAGGCAAGTCAATGATGTGTGTTGTGCAAGCTCCTTTTGGAGTAGTGTACAACATAAGACATTAATAAAATTAAAAAGAATATTTTTTTATAAAATCTCGGGGTGTTACATTCTACCCCCCTTAAAATGAATTTCGCCCTCAAAATTCGTCGGGGTTATAAATGGTTTACTATTAGAAAGTTTCTTTAATCAAAACCCACATCGTAAAAAGGAATACCAAAACCAATCTTTAAAAACAAAAGAATGAAACATAACGGTTACCCAAATAAACTAATCACTGGGTTTCCACATAGGTGAAAATATGGATATGGAAGAAAAATCTAACCATCATGTTCTGATGGAGAGTGGTAGAGAACATGGCTATGGAAAAGCTAGCAATCACAAAGCCATAAATTTGTGAAGATCTAAGGTACCATCTGATTAATTATATATAAGAGCACTAGGACAACATTTTTGGTTTTCACGATCGTTTCCCTAAAGTTGAAGAATTTGAATTAGAATAAATACATACATTATTTTGGTACAATCTCACTGTTGTTCGTGCCTTGAACAATTTCCACTTCATCTCTTAAATAAATGAAGTTGAATTTGTTATTCGTGAAGTGTTAGCAGATCATGTGATAGAATGACGGGTCATTCCATCTGTCTCAAACAAAAGGTTAGCAAAAATTATATACATAAGTCGATCTATAGTGAGATTAATCATATATGGTTCCTAAAATGGACTTATACTTCATATATCATACAGCTTAATGTAATAAAACTAGTTTCTACTAAACAGGGACTTCTTGTAGGCCAGTGGTAGGCGATAAAGGCCAGTCGCACTTCGATTGTGGGTTCGATTCCCACAGCCTTGTCCGACGCGATGGGTTGTCGCCCGTCCTGCAGGTTGTCCTTTTTCTAAAACTACATTACTATAACATCCCATCAATAATATCGAAAAAACTTCTATCCTTAAACAATACTAACTTATGTCCAACACAATCCATTCTAGTCTTTAGGCTTATCCATAATACTGCAGTCCATTCTCATAACATAGTGAAAACGATTACCAGAGATTTAATACCATCATTGATCCCCATATATCATAAGATATGTCTTGTTGGTCACATTCCAAACATTCAAAGGCCTTAATCATGTATTCTCTTGAATACCCATTTAACCATAGTGAAAACTTGAATGCAGTGAAAAGTTAACACTTTCCACATACCAAAATCCTCAGAATTCTATATACTCAAACCATGATATCACTTAGTCCTTATATCAATCATGAGCTCATGAATACTATCAAACATTTAATTTTCTCTTTATCCCTTCATTATGAGCATATCATCTACATTCCAAAAATATCTGAATAACCTTTCATGGATACTGGTAACATTAATCATACACTTTCAAAACACAAGGAAAGACAACAGTGTAACAATCCATAGATGTCTCTTTATTCCATAGTAGCATGAGATTACTTATACAAAATTACACATGATAAACATGTAATCATTCCACTACATTCTTAAACCATTGACCGAGCTTCAAAAATTCATTCATCTCACATATCATTTGTAGTCTCTTCATCATCATCAACATAAATACTACCCATATGACCATACTGATTCTCTTCATGAGTCTTTCCCTTAGGGAATTTGTTTGCATAATGCCCATACATTCCACATTTAAAACACTTAACCATTTTTTATGTCGTAGCAATACCATTATCCTCATCCATGGTGTTAACCGACCCTTTTCCTTTGCACTTACTTGCTTTGTGTCCTTCTTTTCCACACCCAAAGCATCTTCCAGTTCCCTTGAAACATTCTCCTTGATGCCTCTTCCCACATTATTTACATAGGGGAAATTGAACTTTCTTTCCTCTATGATCATCATGGAACTCCATCTTTCTCTTATTAGTCGAGTCAGGAAACTTACCAAATTTTACTTTATTGATCATATTATGAGATTGCTGATTCGGCATAATAATGATGTTTGGACATCCAAATCCCATTTCATTTGGTTGCTCATGAAGAATATCATTCCATTGTCCATCATATCCTCCATTATCGTGAATCATCTTGTTTCCATCCACTTTCTAAAACCCAAAAAAATAGTGTGAGAGGCAAAAATCATGCTAGGGAAAACAACATAATAAAGGGGGAGTACCTTCAATATCTAACATCTTTGGTTTAATCTAATATCGTTACCATATTTCTAGGACTATATCCTATACGTATACTTATCCTTAGGGACATCCCTAGACATACCTTAGAAATATCTCTAGGGATCTCACTAACGTTTTCGCATCCTAGTTTCCAAAGGTTGACTAAACCTTTCCTCTGATACCAACTGTAGAGACCCGTATCTTGACGTACATGGACATTACATTACTTTTGTGGAATACTTAGTACATAACAAAAACACACACACAAGGACCGTAATAGTTTAGTGTCTTTGGAAACTCGGAACGTAATCTTCTAATCGTGGTGAAAGATCCTCAATATCTCCCATAAAGATCTTCCCCTTTTTTTTACCTAAAACCATTCTTTATATCCTGGGGAAAAGAAAACATAAATGGGTGAGCTCAAATGCTCATTAAGGGTAAACAAAAGAAAATCAATCACATCATATTCATAAGAACATAACTTTTGGAAATCTTAACCTGCAAAAGAGAGCATAATTTCATAACATGGGATAAATCATAGTAGTGAAATGAAATCCCAATAATCATAACTTAAAACATGAAACTTTGTGGCATACACACATAATCATAGAGAATCATTTCTTGTTAGTCAAGACTCATCGCCAAGACTATCTTAGTGGACAAAGTCCCTTTCTGAATCGAGTAACCCTCGTTTCAGTCCTATTTCACTGAACCGGTATAACCTACCATTTCAGCCATGTATATCTCATGAGATATAAAATCTTTACCCAATGCATTGGAGGGAGATATAGGTCCCACCCATCTCATAATTATACCATTCTTATGTGTGCCACAAAATCATAAATCATACATCATTGCATAACCCATGTAATAAAAATGGGATTCTTAGACATCATGACATCATAAAACAATTCATATAAGATAAAAGAATTAATAAAAATAATTCCATCACAACATAATCAAATCAATGTAATAATAGGGATATAAAAAGAACCCTATATTATCTTAGATGGAAAATAATTTTGATAAAACACTTGAACTCCATTCTTGAGGAAAATATCCTTTCAAATTCAAAAACATTTTCCTTTATTAACATGTCATAAAATTTTAAACTAAAATAAGTTGATTAAAAATAAACTTGAAAACTTGTAAAGGAAGCTTCTTGGAAATAATGTTTTAAAAATCCATTCATGCTGTATAAGTTAAAAAACATTCTTTGTACTTTTGTCGGAAAAGTCAAAAAGCACCTCGTACAAAAAAAACGACAAAAGATTCCTTTCATATTCTTTACTAAAAACTCACCGAAGGGTAAAATTGGATTTAAACTATTGTAAGTGGATTGAAACAATATTACATATTGAGGTAACATGGATGTGGATGATAAAATACACCCCAATAAATACTTACGAATAAACAATCTTGAATAAAAATGAGATTGAAAATTTATCCCTTACTTTAGGTCCGACTTGCTTTGTAAGTGTCTGAACCTCCTGTATAATGATTTAAATCATGTTATTGACTTATTCCAGAATCATATTCATCATATATGGTCCACTTATGACTTTATATTACCTGTGCTTTTGTAAATTCATGTTAAAGTAGCGTTTTGGGTAAAATCGTCTCATTTGTCGTTCATGTTTTTAACTTGTAATTATTAATTTGATTACTTGGATCATGATTACTTATATCCAGAATGTAAAACATGATTTATATATAATATATATTCAGAATATATATATATATATAATATCGATAAATGGAATGAAATACACCGTTCATGGAGACGGTAGTCCGTACGTACGCATGAACGTTGTTTTCATTTCCTTATTGAAGTGAATGGAATTAAGTAGATGACATACATATAAATTTACATAAATCCAGTATCATTATTACGTCATATATTTAATTAGTACTTATTATATATACTTTATAATCATTCATGAATGGTTAATCATTGAGAATGAATCTCATCGCGTCGTGGAGACGGTAGTCCGTACGTACGCACGAGCGATGATATCGTTCCCATGGTCGTGGAATTGTGTTGAAGTGTATGTAGACTATTTCAGTATCAATATCAATTTATAATAATCATATATAGTTACTCATTACACCATTATACCCATCCTATTAAGGTGGTGGTGGAAAATAGATTACACCACGGCGTGGAGACGGTATTCTGTACGTACGCGCGCGCGGTGATTTCATTTTTCTGTAGGATGGATAGAAGGTGAATTAGGGTTGTTTCATATTTATAATAACATATCAGTATGTAAGTAATACTAATGTTATTACTTTATCATGAAACAACTAAAGAAGAAGAAGTTGAATAAGAAAGAAATTGAAAAGATCAGTAATGGATATTACCTCTTCTTTGAAACGCCTCTTTGAATCCTCCACTTAGGGAACTAAGATTGGTCTTTGAAGAAGACCAGGACCTCTAGGATTATTCTAGGGAAGTGGAGAAGGGATTGTGGCAGGGGTTGGCCGAGCTTGAGTGCTCAAATTGGTGTGAGGAGGAGGGGGAGGAGGTATCCTTTTATAAGGGAGGAGAGGGGCACCTTAGGAATATCTCAAAATATTATTTTATATTAAAGTCAAAATCGGTTTATAATGGTTCCAAAGGGTCTTATTTCGAAGCTAAAGTGGGGATGGGTCGAAATCCTATCAACCAATAGGATTTAGACAAGTTTAGGGTATTATTTTAACCTTATCAATTAGATTTGACTCTAAGTTAAATAATTTAACTTTTACCGTGTCTTTTTTTTTTCTTACACTATATTGTTAATACACTTACTATAACATGCCAAACGAACCCCAAATTGTTTATTATTAATATATATATCCTTATCTATGTCATTTGGCCGAACCTTAGATTTTTAGGAATAAAATAACAATTAATAATATAATATTTGATTTAAAAACTATTTTGAGTCAATTTTGACACTATTTGATATATGATTTTTTTGAAAGTCATAACATAATTATATGTTCGAAAAAAGTTGATTAAATCAACACTAATATATCATAGTATCCTAGAAAATTAGTGGAATTCATAAAAAGTCTCAAATTATATTTATTTTGGTATTTATAACATCAATTATGTTAATATTTCCTTAAAAGGGTAATTACTGCATCATCGTTGTGTCATAAATAAATTAAATTATTTGATGTCTAAAAATTACAAATAAAATACCATTATGTAGGAAATCGTTTTAGATTTCTAATGAATATTTACAATCGAATTTATATTATGTAAAACTCTAATTTAAAAATGTTTTAGTAAATAAACTTTGATTTTAACTCTTTTAACTCTTCTTTAAATTAAATAATAATAAATGTCCTAATCTAATCCAAGTGGGCCTAAATGATAATATTTTACACTTAAGGTTGTTTTTGATCGAGATACACTTGTCTAATAGAATTAGGACATGTGTTAGGGTAATAGTAATATCATATTTACCCTTAGTTACCCTATTTACTATTAACCGTGGTAAAAAAAGTAAAAAGTTACTAATCACCAAAAATTATTTTCATCTCATTGAACCACATTTTAGTCCTTGATATTAACCGTGTCTGTCAGATTTTCAAAATTCCATTCACAGAAGCAGTAAAATTAAGTTTTATGCAAAATTCAGTTTTTAACCTACCACTTAGTGGTTACACTATTCATCAAAAATTGATGTTTTTCAGAACAATGCCAAAATTTCATCTTAAGCTATATTTCATATTCCGAATTCAAAAATGAAGTCTATTTTACCAAATTCATAAAATAGAAGTTACATTAATTAATTTTATAATTAAATCCCGCTGTTAAAACAAATAGCGTGTTTTTAAGAAACAATATCTATCAAAAGATTGACACTTGTTTATATCTGGTTTAAATGTGAAATTACATCCAATGACCAACATTGTATTAAATTGTAAAAATATATTCTAAATATACTTTAAAACCACTCAAATTAATGATTTATCACTATTAATTATTTCTATTAAAAAAGTTGTTTTTAATTATAATTTAGTAACTTTCACTATTCATCAGAATATGAAAGTTATCCGAAAAGTACCAAAATTTCACCTTAGGCTAAATTCGATACTCCGAATCCAAAAATGAAGTCCACTTTGAGAGCTAAAATTTCTAAAATTTTAAAAGGTGGTTATTACTATTCATAACTGCTAGTTATAATAATATTTTAACAGCATATCGTTGTTTAGTGAAACTCGGTATTGCGTACTACACACGCTATCGAGGAAGGTCGCGATTGCGTTTAATGCAAGGAAAGTCAAGGATGTGTGTTGTGCAAGCTCCTTTTGGAGTAGCGTACAACACAAGACATTAATAAAATTAAAAAGAATATTTTTTTATAAAATCTCGGGGTGTTACATTTGAAGGTGTCAAAAGAATGTTGAACAATCATTGTTTCGGGAGGCCGAAATTCGCCATCTACGGAAACAGTATGTTCTCTAAACATTAGATGTATTTGTGTGTATGTGTAGATAGAATCATTATTATAAAAACATCCTAGTATATTGATGATACTGGAGTTGTTATAAAAGAAATGAATAAAAAGAGTTAAGGGGTTGGAGAAGCAAAATAAAACAAAAGGACTCAAGTGAAGTCATTACCTTAAAATCGGGTAACTCCCTTTGGTTTGAGCTCAAAGGATTCCTTGGGAAGACTTCTGCCCAAAGTGAGGCTTCAAGGAGTAATAAAGGGAAGTGGAGAGACAAAATGGGCAGGGGTTGGCTGAGCCAAAGGCTTTGGGAGTGTGGGTAAGGAGGTAGAGGTGGGGGCCTTTTATAAGAGGAGAGGAGGGGCACTCTTGGAAAGTAAGAAAATGTTACATTATTTTAGAATGTGTTTCTGATTTTAATGGTCCAACATTGATGTGTTTCTAGTATAAGGTGATTCGGGTTCGAAATCCACCCATACAATAGGTTTTTTACATGTGTAGGTCATAGATTTTACATTATCTTTCCATATTATTTAAATCATTAAATAATGAGGTCATTGCTGCATCATCATGATGTCATAAACAATTTAATTTATTTAATGTCTAAAAATATAAAAAATAAATCATGATGTAGGAAATTATTTTATCTCTCTAATTAATATTTATAGTCAAAATTCTGACTTGTATAACCCCATGTAAAAATTGTTTTAGTAAAACATCTCATGTTTGTGTCATTTTTACTTTAACATTAAATAAAAAGTTATTTATGTCATTTCCCAACCAAAGTGGCTACATGGGGTCCCCAAGTTGACTCATGGATTGTCATGGTCGGCCATTACACATCCAATGAGGGTAGGTCATGTGTCAAGCTCATCTCATATTATTAAAACATTATTTTTACCTCAAACTACACTAATTACCTCTAATCGCGATTAAAAACTTAATAAGTTACTATTCGCCAAAAAATTATTTTAATCCCATTGAACCCCTTTTTACTTCTTAATGAAAACCATGTATGTCGGATTTTTGAAATTCAAAACATAGAAGTGGTAAAATTTCATTTAAACGAAAAAATCAGTTTTTATAAGTACCACTTAGTGGTTTCACTATTCATCAAAAATTGAAGTTTTTCATAAAAATACCAAAAATTCACCCTAAGCTATATTTGATATTCCAAATTCAAAAATGGAGTCTATTTTACAAAATTCAAAACATATAAGTCACATTCATTAATTTAATAGTTAATTCCCGCTGTCATGACAAATAGCGTGTTTTTATGAAACAATAAGTATCAAAAGATTGACACTAGTTTAAGTCCAATTTCAAAGTGAAATTAATTACAACGACCACTATTGGATTTAATGGTAAAAATATTTTCTAATTTCACAATAAAACCAATTAAAAATAGAATATAATCATATAAATAAATTATATTAAAAAGAGGTTTTGACTTAAAATACAACATTTTTTCACTATTCATAAAAAATGAACTTTATCAGAAAAATACAAAAAATTCACACAAAGTAAATTTTGATGTCCCAATCATAAAGAATAAGTTTATTTTGAAAAACATAGATTATAAAATTTTCCAAAGATAGATTTAAAGATGGATTGCCATAAAAAGGCAGTAAAACAATCTTTTAAAAATATTAGTGTATTTTATGCTTAAGATTGGATTTATTTTCTTTTTAAGCCACTAAAACTCTATATAATTCATTAATAGGAATAGATAAAAATATCTATTATTCATTAGTTACTTGGGATGTTATATCCTTCCCCCCCTTTAGAAAATCGCGTCCCCGCAATTTATTTACTTATCGAATAAGTGGGGGTATTTATCCCTCATTGCATTTTCAGATTCCCCTGTTGCCTCTTCAATCATGTGGTTTTTCCACAAAAACTTTACCTAATGAATCAACTTATTCCGTAACACCTGCTCCTTGTGGTCATGACTCTAGACCGGTTGTTCCACATAAAATAGGTTCTCTTCCAACTGAACTACCTCTGGACTCAAAACAAGAGATGGATCTGGCATATACCTTCTTAGCATCGAAACGTGAAAAACATTGTGTACCTGAGATAAACTCAGAGGTAATGCCACTCTGTATGCAACTGATCCAACTCTCTCCAGAATTTCATATGGTATAATGAACCTTGGACTCATCTTTCCTTTCTTACCAAATCGCATCACACTTTTCCATCGAGAAACCTTGAGAAAAACATGATCACCTACCTCGAAAGATAGATCCTTCCTCCGGTTATCCGCATAACTCTTCTGCCTGCTCTAAGCTGTTCTCATGTGTTTCTGTATCAACTGAACTTTTTCTGCCATCTCTTCTACCAATTCTGGTCCCATCAGCTGCCTTTCACCCACTTCATCCCAAAATGCTGGAGTTCAACACTGCTTCCCATATAATGCCTCAAATGGTGCCATCTGTCTACTGGAATGAAAACTGTTATTATAAGAAAACTCAACCAAAGAATGTTATTGTTCCAAACTTCCCTGATAATCCATAGAACAAGGTCGTAGAATATCCTCCAAGGTCTGAATTGTTCGTTCTGACTGCCCATCTGATTGTGGATGAAAAGCTGTACTAAAATTTAATTCAGTACCCAACGACTTCTGAAGGACATTCCAAAAGTTAGAAATGAACCTGGGATAACGATCGGACACAATGGAGAGATGAACTCCATATAACCTAACTATCTCTTTAAGATACAAACGGGAAAGTTGATATAGGGAAAAAGTATCTCGTATAGACAGGAAATGAGTAGATTTAGTCAAGCGATCAACAATAACCTAGATTGAATTATTACCACTAGATGTCTTCGGTAATCCCACGACAAAATCCATGGATATATTTTTCCATTTCCACTCTGGCACTGGTAAAGGCTGAAGCATCCCTTTCGGTAACTGCCGCTCTGCATTAACCTACTAACAAGTCAAACACTTCATAGTAAAATCAGCAATATCCTTTTTCATTCCATCCCACCATTAATACTCCTGCAGATCTCTGTACATCTTAGTACTTCCAGGATGAACTGAAAATATGGAACTATGAGCCTCACATAACAACTCATTCTTCAATTGTGAATCACAAGGCAGACATAATCTCTTCCCAAACATCAAAACACAATCATTATCAATGTTGAATTCAGACAGCTTACCCTTCTGAACCAGCTCTTCCTTTTTCTGCAACTCACTGTCTTCTCTCTTTGCTTACTTAATTCTGTCTGATAGGGATGATCTCACTGTACCTGAAACAAAACAGAATCACTTCCTGCACCAACAACTTATATTCCAAATTTCATCAAATTAAAAACGGAAGGATCTCGTTCCAAACATATCATGGTTAATGAAGCATTACTTTTTTGACTCAAAGCATCGGCCACTTTATTTTCTTTTCCCGGATGGTAGTGAATTATACAATCATAATACTTGATTAATTCCAGCCATCTCCTCTGTCTCATGTTCAATTATTTCTGAGTGAATATATACTTTAAACTTTTGTGATCAGTATATATTTCACACTTTACTCCATACAAATGATACCTCCAAATTTTTAAAGCAAAAACAACAGCTGCTAATTCCAAATCATGTGTAGGTTAATTTACCTCATGAGTTTTCAACTAACGTGAAGCATAATCAATTACCTGATCATTCTACATAAGGACACAACCATGTCCCTTAAATGAATAATCACTGTATATAACAAACTCACCATTCCTGGAAGGAAGTGCCAAAACTGGGGCATTCACCAATCTTCTTTTCAACTCCATAAAAGAATCATCACATTCTATTGTCTAGATGAACTTAACACCCTTCCGAGTTAGCTTTGTCATTGGACTAGATAACCGTGAAAAAATTTCAAAAAACCATCAGTAGTAACCTTCCAAACGAAGAAAACTATGGATCTCGGTTACATTTGTGGGTCTTGGCCATTCTTTAACAACTTTTGTTCTAGCAGGATCATCAGTTATGCCATATTTTGAAACAATGTGACCCAGGAAAGAAATTTGTTGTAACCAAAACTCGCACTTGGTGAATTTTCCTTATAGTTTATTTTCTTTTAAGGTTTGCAATATAACCCTTAAATGACCTTCATGCTCCTCTTTACTTTTAGAAAACACCAAAATATCATCAATAACAAAACCACCATTTATCACCTGATTCAACTGAGCCATCACTACAGTAAACTGCTCAATTCTGATTCTGACCATCTCAGTATACTTATTTGAAAGGTCATTTCCCTCTGTATGCCTTCCCAAAAAAGATTTTTTGTTTCCTATATGAAAAACCATTCTTAACAAAGAAATATCTTAGGCAAAGCAACATGTTAATATTTAAATTCTATATCATTTCAGTCATACCATAAATTAACTTATAATTTAACAATTTTCTAACTCCTAAAGTTGTCTAAACTGACCTTTGATAACAATTATAAGGCCCCGAACTTAAACATACTTAATATTGAATTAAATGAATAATTCACATTGAGGATCTTTTCAGATTTAATGTTTTAGAGAATTAGGACATAACTATTACATCTCAAAAGATTACAATGTAGACACTTCTACTAAGATTCCATAAAATAAAAATTCTTAAAAAGAAACATGTCTAATTCCATGTCTTATATAGCATGACTTTCCCTTGATCCCATCCTTGAACCTATTCCACATTAAGTCCTGTGAAAAACATTTCAAAAAAACTTGGGGTGATCATAATAAACTTAGTAAGGGATACACAAAGAATGAAAACTGTTAGTTTTTCAAACATCATGTAAACCATGTATAACTTTATCAAAGTAATACCTTCACCATCATGAAGTAGTAAAAACTATTAATTGAATAAAATATCATTACATACCTTTTTGTAACCCATGTATTACCATAAAACCCATATAAAGAACACATAACATATAAAGGTAACTTGGGACATAAACATACTTAAGTGGAATAACCATACGGTCGACTTACACACATATCACTTAATGGGATAGCCATACGGCCAACTTCCATACATACTTAATGGAATAGCCCTACGACCGACTTCCATACCCAATGAATTGGAGGTTATAACGTAACCACCCGTCCTGGTATTCACGGCACCACCCGTCATATGGTTTATCACGTAACCACCCGTCAAATGTCCAAGTACTAATATAAAATCATAAAACATAAAAACAATATAATGGAATGATAAAATTTCCACATTTCAATCACAATATATCATTTAAATATACTGACATAATAGAATCCTTTATCAAAACCATATATAATACCAAAATACATAAAAGTGTATACTGTATTTATTTTATTTTAAAAACATTACGGCTTGTTGAGGAAGCCAAAGACCAAATAATACTCGCGGCAGCGGAAAAGGTCGTTGTCACCGCGTACGTTAAAAGAAACATTCCTTTTTTTTTTTGTTTTGTAAAATGCTTCACAGAAAAATATTCCTTTTGTATAAAAGTAAAAGTCAAAGGGGTTTATACACTATATAAAAGAAAGTTGTGTATAAAACAAAATATGCCTCAATGAAAGGAGATTGAGACGAAGTCCCTTACCTCAGGTCCGACTTGACTCGATCGTTCTTTAACATCCTGAATAATAAACATGAGTTAATTTCTATTTTCTTAAGAACTTTTTTCAAGTCCATTATTCCTTTTATATCACTTATTTCCATGTTATAAACATTATGTATCCATTTAAGTTAATAATGTTTTTTTGTCGATATTTGGTTCTTAAGTCGAAAGTGGAATTCTTACAATTAAATATTGTTCGTGTGGTCAAAGGTTCTTTATATCCAGAATGTCATTCCTAATTTGGATATCATATATATCATATATATCCAGAATATACATGTATTTATAATATTACATAATAATTTAGAGGAAAGAAATGAAATGCACCGTTCATGGAGACGGTAAGCCGTACGTATGCATGAACGCTACTTTCATTTCTTTGTCATATTAATGAAATTAAAACTAAATTAGAGGTATTTATATTTTCATTCCAGAATTATATTCATCATTTAGATGTATCATTCATCATATATATCTATTATATACATGTACTTTTAATAGTACATTACATTTGGGGTTAAGAAATGAAATGCATCGTTCATGGAGACGGTAAGCCGTACGTAGGCATGAACGCTACTTTCATTTCAATCTCATACTTTAATGGAAAGAATTAATAATGATATAAAGGTATATTATAATTCCAGTATAACATCATATATAATAACTTTAAATCCATCCTTTATACATCCCACATATGGCATTAACTAATCAAATCACTTTGAGGGGGTGGTAGTCCGCCCCTCCTTAAATGAAGATATCGCGTTTACCCATAATGGAAACCATAAAGGTTTGACCAAAATGAAAAATACTGAAGATTAAAAAAAACATAAAAATATTATATATCACATATAAATATAGTGTCATCTTAATGGCCACCTTTGAAGGTGTTAAAAGAATGTTGAACAATCATCGTTTCGGGAGGCCGAAATTCGCCATCCACGGAAACAGTATGTTCTTTAACCATTAGATGTATGTGTTGGTAAGTGTAGATAGAATACTTCTTATAACAACATCCTATTATATTAATTATACTGGATTTGTTACAAATGAAATGAATAAAAATAGTTTAGTGGGTTGGAGAAGCAAAATAAAACAAAAGGACTCAAGTGAAGACATTACCTTAAAATCGGGTAACTCCCTTTGGTTTGAGCTCAAAGGCTTCCATGGGAAGACTTCCGCCCAAAGGGAGGCTTCAAGGGGTAATATAGGGAAGTGGAGAGACAAAATGGGCAGGTGTTGGACGAGCCAAAGGCTTTGGGAGTGTGGGTAAGGGGGTATAGGTGGGGGCCTTTTATAAGAGGAGAGGAGGGGCACTCTTGGAAAGTAAGAAACTGTTACATTATTTTAGAATGAGTTTCGGATTTTAATGGTCCCAAATTGATGTGTTTAAAGGATAAGGTGATAAGGGTTAGAAATCCACCCATCCAACAGGTTTTGGACATGTGTAGGTCAGAGAGTTTACATTATCGTTCCATTTTATTTAAATCGTTAAACAATGAGGTCATCGTTGCATCATCATGATGTCAAAAATAATTTAATTTATTTAATGTATAAAAAGTATAAAACAAATACCATGATGTAGATGCTTTTCTTATCTTTCTAATGAATATTTATAGTCAAAATTATGCCTTTTATAACTCCATGTGAAAATTGTTTTAGTAAAACATCTCAGGTTTGTGTCATTTTCACTTTATCATTAAATAAAAAGTTATTTATGTCATTTCCCAACCAAAGTGGCTCCATGGGGTCCCCAAGTTGACTCATGGATTATATTGGTCGTCCATGACACATCCAATGAGGTTAGTTCATGTGTCAAGCTCATCTCATATTATTAAAACATTATTTTTACCTCAAACTACACTAATTACCTCTAATCGCAATTAAAAACTTAATAAGTTACTATTCACCAAAAAATTATTTTAATCCCATTGAACCACATTTTACTTCTTAATGACAACCATGTATGTCAGATTTTTGAAATTCAAAACACAGAAGTGGTAAAATTTCATTTAAACGAAAAATCAGTTTTTATAAGTACCACTTAGTGGTTTCACTATTCATCAAAATTGATGTTTTTCAGAAAAATACCAAAAATTCACCCTAAGATATATTTGATATTCCGAATTCAAAAATGGAGTATATTTTAAAAAATTCAAAACATATAAGTCACATTAATTAATTTAATAATTAATTCTCACTGTCATGACAAATAGCATGTTTTTATGAAACAATAAGTATCAAAAGATTGACACTAGTTTATGTCCGATTTCAAAGTGAAATTAATTCCAATGACCACTATTGGATTTAATGGTAAAAATATTTTCTAATTTAAATTTAAAACCAATTCAAAAGATAATCTAATCATATAAATAAATTATATTAACAAGAGTTTTTGACTTAAAATACAACATTTTTTCACTATTCATAAAAAATGAACTTTATCGGAAAAATAACAAAAATTCACACAAAGTAAATTTTGATGTCCCAATCATAAAGAAAAAGTTTATTTTGACAAACATAGCTTATAAAATTGTCAAAAGATATATTTAAAGATGGTTTTCCATATAAAGGCAGTAAAACAATCTTTTAAAAATATTAGTGTATTTCATGCTTAAGATTGGATTTATTTTCATTTTAAGCCACTAAAACACTATCTAATTCATTAATAGGCATAGATAAAAATATGTATTATTAATTACTTACATGGGATGTTACACTTTCAGAACAAGTTTCCAGAAAATAATATTTATCATTCTAAATGAATGTTTTTTACATGATGTATGAAATTACTAGTCGACATGGGAATAATTTATTTAAAGAAAAAATTGTTACATTTTAATGATTTATTTTAAGAAAAAATTATTTAAAATGATTTTTTTAAAACAATTCTCAATAAAATTTAAAAATAAAAAGGCTATTATCCTCTAAAATGTATTTAATAATATTTGAATGTTATTTATATTCATCTATAAAAATAAATTACCATACATTAGTTGGTATTTTTTTAATTACATTAAACTTATTATTCTTCCACATTGTTTATGAACTCTTTGTTTGGGGATGTACTATTTTTTTACAACTAACATTACACTGGGTTGCAAATTATTCTATTTGTTGATTGGGGAAATCTATTTTCCTATCATATACTATTTTTAATAAGAAATTTTATGTTGATTATGTATCAATCCTTTCATAAAATGAAAACATTAGATTTCATATTTGATGGATAGGGACCACTATAGCTAGTTGATTAATTGGTAGGATCCATGAGACAATCATGGTACTATTTTTTCTAGGCCCTCCTATTTATCAAATTCTTGGTATAAAGCATCGTTGATATTATATTCTTGTCTTGAAGATATTGACATATTATATTTATTGGAAGTAATCCTAAATGTTTTTTAGATATTTCTAATTATGTATTGAATCATTATTAATTTACTTATTCATATTCCATGTGAATTTTCGAATAGTTAGAATATACATGATTATGTATCATGATCATGTTATTATTTTTTACTATTTTATTTTCATTAATTCATTTCTAGTTATTATCATGTTACTAATAAAATGGATTTAATTTCATTTATTTACCTTTCTATATTGATTATGATCACTGAATCATTATTTAATCCACTATACAAAACCCTTACTAAGAATTTGATATCACCATTATTTTATTTCAAGTACCCCTGATTACATGAATTTTTCTATGAATATATGTTGGGATACGTTAGGTAGAATAATTTTATCTTCAAAATAATAAAAGAAAAAACATTTTTTTGTAATTTTTGTATTCAAATGTAATGTAAGAGACACATATGTATCTTTTTTTTACCAATACTACTAAATTTATTTGTCCCATGTGATTCCATGTATGTTATTCCAATGTAATGTTAGTTTGAATCGATGACATGCTGACGGTGTTGGGGTCTCGACACCATAGATAGAGGTCTCATTCCCTATAAAATTGGTTCAGTTCCAACCTCATTTCTTGGTTGGTTGGCCGTTAACTAATAGTGGTATAGCGAGTATCATATCGATTCCCAATCATGAGTACCCATTCCCCTTTAAAATGGGCGAGTAAATAAATTTATGAATAATTTTTGGGTCCCATGTACTTTAATTACCACCGCTATAAGGTTAGTTTCTAATCTCAGGTAATATATGATCATTACGCATGATCTTAGTAATCAAACCTATGAATAATTGAATCTAAACAGCTTAAATCACCCAACGTCTCACCTCTTATACAAGAGAATGATATACCATCATGTTATATATGAAAATAGTCTTTGTATATACTATTATAATACTCAAATTTTTTTCTTAGGAAAGGAAACCTAAAAAATACATACGGATGGTTAGTACATTGGGTCTTTGTTTAGTGACCCATCATAATATACCATAATATGATTAAGGTAATTTAATTTTGATTACCAAGACATGCATCTGATTGATATAGAAGGTGTTTCTAAAATGGTACATGGTGATTGTGGACTATTATATACTCAATAGGTATCACCATAACTTAAGACAAGTTTTCAAAAACTATCTGACATGCCTGGATGGTCACATAGTGGTAGTACATTTCAATCACTCAGGATATGTAACAATACTATTCTATATCATATATCCCATACATATAGTATAATTTAGATACAAAACATGTAAACTAAATTACGTTATTTGGTTAATACTAACCCATACCACAAGTCATCTGGGCCATAAATATATGTTGTATTCCCCAGTTTATAAGGTGGGAATGATAAAAAGTGGGGGCATAGTTTTGTAACCTTGTACATGATGAGTAATGTCACCATTCACTAAAAACATTGTGTTCCCTTGTCTATTGATTTGATTTTTTTACACTGCTAGAATGATATAAATGAATCATAAGACCCAATTCATCAAGTTATTTCTTGATCTACATGTCATTAAGTACTATTCTTAATCTATAATATATATTCTGTTATTTTTTCTATTACTTAACACCATCATAGAAATAAATTATTTTCATGGGACTCTTTTGACATTATTAAACAATTGACACACCTTTTAGTGGTCAATCCATACCACGAAATACCAAGAGTACATTGAAATAAATTCATTATACCTTCTAGTGCCTCATCATTTTGGGACCCTATCCCATTATTCCACTAAAACACATCATAACACACCAATCAACAAACATCACCCCACTACCACTACAACAACAAGAATTTTTCCCTATATCTCCAATAATTTCTCAATCATTTTTTGAGAAAGTAATTATCAAACCAATGACAATAGGAATGATTGAATAAGATTTAGAAATGAGTATAGGTAAAAGAACTATGGTGGACATGGATTTAGTAGTTAGCGTGATGGCCTTTCTAGTGTTTTTCATGATCGAATTCACCAATGAATGTTGAATGATTAATATACTATTTCATGATATAAATAATATAATAAAAATACTCATATGGGATAACAATTTTAATAATAATAAAAAATAAAACAATATGACAAGAAATTGAATTGGGATCCTCAAGAATAAGGTTGAAATTTAAATAATGATCCCTACCTCATAATGGTTGATGCTATCTTTTCTCAGGTTCCTTTTTATTATAGGATTTGATCATCAGCGCCAAGATTGTTTCAAATATATGATTTTGATTTCTCCTCACCATCGAATAATATACCTCCACACTCCTCTCACTATCACTCTCACTCTCTATTTGTGGTTTAAGTTGATGTAATATGTAGTTAACCCTAGATAGGGAGTTGAAATTTAAAATAATTTCAAAACAATTCTAGGGTATTAATGGAAATCATAGAAATCTAAGGACTATATACCAAAAATAATGCAAAACAATTATGTATGTTATATGTAAGAAACCAAATTATAAACACAACAACAGTGTTAGAATTTATATTTCTGGATATTTTACTAGGGTTTAAATGATCTCTTAATCTTGGGACAAATATTTATAGAAATATTTACTATTATAAATCCCTCAAAATTATCTATGCATAAAAATTTATAAAAATTTATCTCATGGGTAACGACCATACACTGAGAACAATGGGTTCCTCAAAACTTTTGATTTCATTTAGTAGGGAAAATTTTCAATTTTAGCCTTTTTATAGTACCATGGAAATTAGTTATCAGAATTTACATTAATTTCAGTTCCCAAACATATCAGCTACTACATCCTCTCATCTATTATGTTTTTTAATTATGTTATAAGAAAAAACAAGATTTTTTGAATTATAATTACTCTATAACATCACAGATACAAATTAAATTACCCATATAAATTACATAATTCCACATTTGGGGCCCATACTCAGTAAAAAATTAGTATACAACCATATGGGTGACACACATTCCATAAAATAGTATCCATTATGGATTTCCTCTTAGAGATACAAGGTTGAAATTAGTCCTGTTGGCATAAATTTGTGTATATAAAAATAATGAGAAAATTATATGATCCTATTTTATAAGTTTCATTAATCCTTAGAATATAAAGGGTTATAGAACTATATTTGATGAATAAATACAGAAAAACCTAACATATACATAAAAATATTTCCATAAGGATCCCTCTTACTGGTGCACTATACTCTACAATACTAAAGATTTTCTATATTTGTTTCATGTAAAAAACCATATAAAACATTGAACAAAACCATTAATATAAAAATTAAATATTGTACACTAAAATTAAAAGAACTATATGGTATCATTCTCTTAATTAATTTCTTCCACATTTCATTAATGCTTCTTAAAATAGGAATACCCCACCATATATTTGACAAGGAAAACTCCAAATTTATTTGGAAATTAATTCCTAAAAATCCAATGGGAAATTCACACAAACACTATGAAATATATTTATATAACATCCATATCTGAATTAATGTATTTGTGAGTTTTTATAAACTTCACGAAAAATACTAATGTGAACATCATGTATAGGCACTAACCTCGACAAAAAAAATATTACCACACCACTACCCCTCGGCGATCTAGTCTACCACACGTCTAATATCATTGTATTGACCATTAAAAAGACACTTATCTATAACCATTATACCCCCATTAAAATAAACAAGAACATTAGTGTATAATAAGAACAACATTTAGAGAAAACCACCCTAACTACACTGTTATAGTTTTCTATAGAAGGGAATGTTTAAAATAATTAATTGAAATATGATTAAAATGGACATGATATAATGGAACAGACTTATAATTGGATATATATTATGATATTCAATATACAAACCAAGGTAAAATCATTATCCCTTGTGATCCTCACCTAGTGTAAATACATTCAAATTGACCGCTTGATAAAATGATCGCGGGATTCACCAAATAAACCAACATCACTTGTATGGGAATCTATCATACAAATGAAGAGTTATAGGGACCCCAACATCAATAAATGTTGAGGACTATCTACCACTCAAAATAATATATATCTAATTCCATGTAAGAGGCTCAAGAACCTCTATCATCGTATTGATGTAGAATTATTCACCACAAAAATCAAACACCATGATACTATATTGCTATAATGATCTCATTAACTTCCAAACACATATCTTTTATGAATATTATTCACTAATCCATGAATATAAAAAATTTTACAAGTAAAAAAGAATCCTATAATAAACAAAATAAACTATCCGAGTTAATTGATACTCACATGATAGGATGAGAAAAATCTGATGACACCCAATAAGAACATGAAAATGTTAATAGAATAATTTTTTTTCAATAATAATATACATAGTGAAGTTATATATCATCCAATGACATATAACCAGAACACTCATTGCACTCATAAACACCAAAACACTATATTTAGAGTGAGCAATGATGAATACCCATGTTTTTTATGTTGGGATAAACATTTCTCACCCTTCTAGAAGAATTTTTATATACCATCAGAATTATACAATGTGATTCTTCAACTCCATCCATAGTAGAGAAATCCATTCCTATGAACTAGTTAGTAGATAATGTAACATTTTCTACTGGGTATGCCTTTATTTATGATTAGTAGTATGTTCCTAAATAATTATTGAGGGATTCCTTAACATACATTTATATTTGAATGAGAAATTTTAGTTTATTACAAGACCACGGAAAATGTTTTTTGGTATTAATAATACTAATCAATTTTAAATTTTAAAATAGGTAATTTCACCCTAATCACGTCTTCAGTTTTGGATACCAAACTATGCATTTATGTCTAATATTAATTTTCTACCCTAGTATTCTATTTTGATAATGTTTTGGTAATGTAGTTATATTTAGAAGTGGTGGTTAATTAATTTTTTATTGAAATATAATTTATTTAAGAATTATTTACCTTTACACTTAACTAATCTTACCTATAACTATTTTTGGAATAGATTAGATATAAGGTATATCTTGTTTTTGGGGAGTATCTACTTATAGTATTCTCTAAAAAATGTTTAGATTGAGGAAAGTACTTAACAATTTTTTAATATTGGATGGTTATATGATATAAATGAAAAATTTGATCCTAAATATCTATAATATATCTTGTCATATTGAACCTTAAAATTATTTAACAAAAAGTAATTTTGTTATTTTTTTCAAAACAAAACCACCACTACATGACTCAATGAAATATAATAAATTAAATTTTTAATAATTTATATAATTTATAGGGTTTTATTGAAAATTAATGATTATATATATTTATTTATTCATTATTTAAATGATATAGGTTTGTAAATCGGATGAGTTGGTGAACACACTTCTTTTTGATTCACAACAAATAGAGTTGTATATTTTAATAAATCTTATAGAGAGGTAACCATGGTCAATACATTCTCTAGTGAACTCTATGTAAATGAAAATTTAATTTTTGAAAAGAGATCTTAGATGAAGATTTATTGTATAAATATTTACATCCCATTATTTGTTTTCAAGTAATTTATAGATAATGTATGTAGACCTCTATATGTAGTTGATGATTTTGAAGAGTTGTAGAAGTATATATGGTGGTAGCAATTTTTTTTTTAATTCACAGACCTCTGATATTCCATTGGATGTCTCAAGTGGAGAAATATATTGTTAGATGAGGATTTTTTTCTATAATAGGTGTGATTCATGAAACATCCCCACTCATCGAATTATACATTCAATTTAATAATATATGTTAGTGAAATGTTTCTCTATTGGATTTGTAGGGGTAATTAGTATGGAATATACATGTTATTCCCATACATAAAGCCTCAAGATAATATAGACAAGATTGAGGATCTGTGTAGAATGGACAAAGGGAAAAGTAACCTCGGATATCCATTCGATCAGAGGAAATTTTCAATATGATGACCCTCATTTCAAGTATTTTGGGGATGATTATATAATCGCTATGGGGATTTTATGTGGAAACCCATGTAATGATTAAAATAATTTGGATGATGTGTGGGTATATCTATTAAAAATAGACCTCAAAGCCTTCATTGAATGTTATTTTTCACATTAATCTAATAAAACTTTATTTATAACATCTTGAAAAACGTTCATTTGTAAAATAAGATATATACATCTCAATATTAATGTAAAATTATGGTTATTGAATCATAATATTGTTCATAGTTGAAAAATAATATTTCATAATACATAGAGAACGAAAAATATGTATCATGTTGGGACATAGAATAGACTAATTTAAATGAACATTTGAGCCTATGATCTCAGTTTTTCATGGGAGATAATACAAAATATTATTTCATATAATAATATTTACATTAAAATATTAATTAGTTAAGAATAAGAGAAGATATAGAATTATGTACGAAGATGGTTCAATTAAATAGTTATACATGTTGATTTTCCCGTAATTAAAATTTAGTGGATAACAATCATGGTTAATAGAAATAGGTAGAGACAGAGGTAGAGTAATTCATCAATAATTATAAATACTTATCCAAAAATAGATTTAAAAAACATAATATAATTCTGAAACATCATTTTAATGAAATGAATTTGAGGTTCTAATAATATATAATCCAATTATGTAATTATATAAAAATGATGTATATGGATGGTTTTACATAATTTAAAAGAAATTATATTATAATTTTAAAAATAAATTATGTATGAGATAAGATAACTACATAAAAAATTATATTATAAGTGAAAAGATATATTCTATGAGATATTGTCATAATAGAACTCTATAAAGTAGTTTAATAGATATAAATTTAATCACTAATATTAAATTATGTAATTAATATCATCGTAGTAATATATATTCATAATACCATTAAATTAACAAGATTAATGAGTAGGATAGTCTTCTTTTCAATTATTGGATTAAAATAATTGTAAAACTCTACATAAGAGTATTACCTTGGGTGGTGTAAATTCATTATTATGTGATGGGAACTTTTTAATGAATAACACACGATCAATGAAATATAATGAATGGGGACTTCATACATAGGGATTATGATAAAAAACCATTCTGATAATGATTTATGTAATAAATAAGAATGGATAGGTAATATATTATAGTATCTTTTTTTACATTGGATGATTTATACTAGACATTATTTTAATAAATATGGTTAAAGAATTTCTAATGTGTTAGTTGAATAATTCATCAATAACCATTTTTTCTATATATTTATTATCATTAGTATACAATGGACTATTTTCTTTAAATCATTTTGGATATATTTTAGTGTCATTATTTGATAAGTTAAACATAAATTTACTATGATAAAATTATACTAAAAATATAAAATACAAAATTTTTACAACCATATTAATTATCTTTGTTCTTCTGATGGGTTTGGTTGCAAGTGTATAATGTAAATTTTGTAGAATCACTATTTTGATATAATAGAGACTATATTGGGTGCAAGTGGATCCATTATTGTGATTGAACTATTTATTTTTTATACTCTTTATTTTTTATAGTGACACATATTTTTAGGGTTTGATATAGAGGATTGTATTATTGGACGATGACTTATTTATATAGTAACCATATATATATGAATTGGAGTGGGATGATAGTCACTAAAACCCTCATTATATATTGAACGTGTATTATAATGATAATGGTTTTGGAATGTATCCACCACCACTCAACCACTAATATGGGTAGTGATTTGATTTATATTTCATGTAGATAGTTTTGGATGATTAATTCATCCACCATATCCCATTTTGGATTGATATTGATTGTTAATACCTCAATTATCTCTTATAATAAGACAACGTTGACAGGATGTTTTAGTATTGTAGTTTACTTATTTATTATTGATATGGGAATTTGGTGAATGATTATTCCTGAATGTTGTGAGGAAATAACATCAATATAGCTCTTGGGTCTAGGTGGACTATGATGCACATAAAACAATCTCAACTCCCATCCTACTTCTCTTAGTTAGGGTGTTCTATATATAATTTGATAAACCTAAATATTTGTATTTACTTTATTATTCTAGTATACATATTTATCATTAGTGTTGTGTATTTACTCGTATTTCCAGACATTTTTTTGATACTAGATATAGTGATGCATATTTCCACTATTGAAGATGTGTGTTTTTTTATTAAAAATTGGTTTTTTGAGATTTATATTTCCTTATTTCCTATTTATATAATAATAGATGTGTTTTTTATCCACCATCCCAGTATTAGTGCATCTATGGATAATTACCAGGATATATTTCTATGATATGATTTGAGATGAAACTAATATTCTTTTCTAAGGATGATTGTTGTTTTTTTATTATTTTTAAAATGATATATAGTTTGATTGATTAGGATGGGTCATTATGATTCAAATTTTTGGGATATAAAAATTTTTTATACATGTTAATTATGTATTAATTCATATTGATAGAGATGTCATGTGGTCAGCTCACAACATTGTATTACTAAGCAAGGAATTATTATACTCACATTTTCATGTTTACTTCTAAATTTTTATCCATATATATATATATGGTTTTATTGGATGGGGAGATGGATGATTTGGGAGGTGGGTGATGTGTTTATGGTATAGTAATAGATATAGAATTGAAGAAAAAGATGATGGCTAATCTCATTTTATTTTTTAGGGTAAACTATTTTCATGTTCTGATGGATGGACCTAATGATTCATTTATATTATCGCATTATATTCTATCCATTTAGTTATATATGTCATTTTTTTCTGGTTTATTTTATGCTTCTTCCATCTATGTTGGATGTGGATATATAAAAACATAATAAAGGATGATGTATATGTAATTTCCCCTTTGATTATGTGGATACATCAATGCTGGTTATTATCCCCTGCTATATTAGAGGTGGTCATTGGGGGTTCACCTATTAGTTTTTTAGGACATGATATGACTGTGTCAGTGTTATTTGATGGATTATGGAGTTACAAAATTTTTAGGATTTTATGGTATATATAGTTTCAATATTATAAGTAATATTTTATACATCTAGTTACGTTTGGAGAAATTGTAAATTGTTTTATAGTTGATATTCTCTTCATTATTACTCTTATATATTACCAATAACTGATATTATATTATATGAATAGAGACTATGATAGGGTTCAGTCATTATAAATATCAATGTAATGTATTTTTTATTTAATTTTTTAAATTATTGTATTTCCAGATAGATTGTTTGAAATAGACTATAAGGTGGTCTAATAACCACCTCATAAAATGATATGAGACTATAGCCCACATGTTTATAAGGGATACTAGGTAGGTATTTCTATGACTGTGATATTTTATTTTTCATCAATGGTTATGATGACAATATTCAGAATATGAAACAGACTGTATGATATAATATATAATCAATAATGTGGATTCCGGTGGACTTTATTTCACTTATATAATATATTTTTTTGGTAATATCGATTTCTTATAGGATAATAAATAAATTCATCAATAAATAATGAAATTATATCACCTATTTTATATAGAGGATAAAATTGGTATCATATCCAAGGATCTATTTTAGAATCATTATACATTTATGTGATGTTGAAATATCTATTGTAGATCTTTTAATAATTAGAGTTCCATTAAATAAGTGTTTTGAAATTTTTCGACCTTTTTTCTTAGATTATAATTTGATAATAATATTGAATCTCTGGGATATTGATGTGATTAAGGTTTAAGGGATGGATTCATTCAAAGATAAAAATTCTCATGTATAATTAGAAAAAATAATTATCTAAAGTTTAGTAAATAATGCAATATTCTTATATTTGAGGCATGATTACTATAAAATTGAATGTTTTGTGATACTTCTCATTTATGATAATACTATCTATTGGTTTTGGTGATAATATTTATCTTTAAATTTGATGATTATGTTTTATGAAAGGATGAAAAATTATTTATGTTGAGTCTTTTGATGGTGTCATTTAAGCCACTCCGATACACTCATTGGATATTCTTAATCATATCCATGAATCATTATATAGGTAATGGTGGATTCTAAAGAAACATAATTTAGTGGTGAATCAATTCCCTGGGTGTTCTAAATTGGTTATGTGGTAGTGAGATCAATCCCAACCTGAATGTTTTGTAACAAAAATGTAGAAGAAATTTTTTTAGTGCTTCCAATTTATAGAAACTAAATTTTGTGTATAATAAATTATCAATTTAGTATTATGAACAAGTGTTTAAAAGATCACTAATTCCTTATATAGGGGACTTCATTCAGGTTTTCAATGTATGTTGTAATTATTGAATGGAACCGCGTTCCTATGAGAATAATTATTTTGGGGTTATAGTATTTCATATATTAGATTGGAAATGAGTCATGGACATGATGGAGGGATAGACAAATCTACTCAATGGTTGGATTGATAAGGTTTTCAATGAGGTTTTCTTGAATGGAAAATGATACAATAGTGGAATATACCATGTTTTTTACTTCATTTACAATCCTCACCCTCTATAATTTATTTTTTTTGTTTCTTATTTTGATCATGAATCACATGATTCATTAGTATGTGTATATTATCATTTTCTCTATATGATGTAGATCCTTAGAAACACATGAAGGAACCCTATGATAACCTTAGAGTAGGGTTTTAAAGAGGATGCTTATTAATATAAATTAATTAAATATAAATTGTTATAAATTTTATTAATTGTTGAGATATTAAGAAATTTAAAATAATGGTCATCTTGGACATTATATAAAATATTATTATATGGTATTCTCACTTAGTTGGGAACCCATTTTTTTGTGTAGATTATATTGAGAAATTGTATTATTCATTTAATTTTATCAATTATATTTTTGTTGTGGGAGAATACTTTTGGAGTTTTTGGAATGAAATATTTGTTCTAATAAGATATATTTTTAGGATACTTTGGGGACTTTTTCTATAATGGGAATCATAATACACATTATTAGGATGGATGATTGATACCAATTATATGAATGATTCAGTGAATTGACAATCTATCAATATAATGATGATATCCTATGTATCCTTACTTATAATGTAATGAGGTTTTTTATGTTTCATCATTTAATCAGTATATTGAGATATTTTTTCACACCATGTCGTATAATGAAAATTTTATATTTTTGACATGGTGTAGAGAAAACTCTAATGGATAATTATATTTTTATTAACACTAACCATAGTTTTGGTAAGCTCAAAAAAAATTGATTTTTCATATGATATATTTATATTTTTCTTTTCCGATGATCCTTGTTGTCTAATTGGTTTCTCTATAAATCTAAAATATTTTTTTGATATCACTATAGGGCTTGTTATATCAGGATAGAATTTTAGTAAAATAATTTTTTTTTCAACCCATGGTGGATTCTATATTATGATAAAAATATCTACAGTGGCTAGGTTTAACATTACAAGTATTCCCCTAGTTAGAGCATTTCTAATGATTGAAATTTGGTAACCAACTCAGTGTTAGTGTATTAATTAAATCTCAATTAAGTACAAATTATTCATCTCAGAGTCTTAGTTATTTTCTAATAGTGTCCTATTGTAGAAATATTATTCATTTGTAATGGGTGAAATTAAAAATATACACTAATTGAGGTATTGGATAAGAAAAAAAATATTTTTTATTTAGCTTTTTACATGATTTATTTCTACATCTCTGTGGATGCATAATTTGTGGATGATATCATGGTTTTCTATACTGTTAGTTTTATGATTTTAAGTAAATTATTATTTATTTAATAAATCACTTATTTTTTTATGTGAGTAGGACACGGAATTACACAATATTTTTTTACATAAAATGAAGGGGATTCAAGATTTTAGGTAGAATACCTTGGTGGATATCAATATAACGTATTGGGGTTGTCTAGAGGATCATCCGATCAGAAAAATTATGTAATATTTTTCCCCAAAATCTATATTTAATAAAAATAATACTATTTATTATTTAGATAATAAATATTATTAATAAATATTCAAAACATTATGTATATTACTTTTTGTTATTTTTGTTTGAACTGAAACACGAATCCAGGGAATAAAAAATGAATTTAATGATATTTAATTCGGATATTATTGGAAAATTTATATAATATAATGGATTATATACACATATATTGATTATATGATACTATGATACATAGTTGTAAATAAAATCATGACTTAAAAACACTATCTATAGAATGACTAAAATTGGAGTTTTAGATAAGGATAATTATTTTGGGGAAATTTCGGCATTCATCTCTTTAAATATAAATTTTTAGGGATGTATAAAATGAATTATTTTAAAAAGATAATTGTTTTTAAATAAGATAGTCATTGTTACTCACCCCTAACTTCTTTATATATTCAGTTATTGTCAATAGTGGTAAGACAACATCACTAGGGACTGGTGATGATGGGTAGTTGTGGAATTTGTGGTACGAGTGGCAATGATGGATAATTCCAAGCCACCATATATTCGCTCAGATAGCTCATACAGTGACATGTATCTCTATAGGGTATATAATCCATAAGAATTGTGATTCCTAACATTTTTCCCTCCATTATCTCATTCAATGATTAAAATGTATCAAATGCAGGCACATGGCCCTATAGTTGTTGTGGGAGTGGAATTCTTAAACCAAATTCCACAAGAATCATAGTTATTTAATGCCTATAAATAGGTAATATTGTTGACATCGAAGTGTATGAAACATGGAGGGTGATGTCACCCATAACATCTATCAAATTACCTAGAGACATGTAATAAGACTTCCCAAACATGAAATTGAGATATGGTTAATATAGTAGTTAACCATGTTTCCAAATTGAAGCTCCATATATCTATTCTATACATTATATTCATTACTGGGAATACTAAGTCCAAATGAGACAATAAATTGGGTTATCGAACCATATTTTCACCACATACAAATTGAAATAATTATTAGAACATTAGGAAAAAAATTGATATGAATTTTGTGGGATTTATGGTTAAAATACAATGTAAATTTATTATTATTTAATAAATATAATAATACATAATTTCGAAAACAAATCTGTTATCACAATGACTACATACTTATACATAAGTGTCATGTTTATAATTTTAATAGAAAGAGAGAAATTTAAATTTCACATCCAAGAAGTGATTTTTTCATGGCAAAATATAAAAAATCTTTTTATTAATTATTAATAATAATATATTAATTAATTTTTTTAATATCAATAGAGGATCTCAAATCTATCACATTAATGTGTTACGTAAATCATGGTTGGAGGGGGATAACCTATTTTTATGATACATATATGAAATACATTATTCATTACAAAGGGGAGAGGGAATAATTTTCATTAATAAATAATTATTCAAAAATATATTTATAACACTACATGAATGTATTATAATTAATTCCTCGAAAATTATTTTTATATGATGATCATATGTGACTGAATTAGAATATGTTCTAATAATAATAATATAAACATAAAGGTGTTCATTATTGGAAATCATGCAAGATCATAATTTTATTAGATAAAGTAAGAATGATATAAGTTGTCTACATAAAAATTTAAAGAGCATACTATAATTTTATTTCTGAACTAACTGGATGATATAGAACTCTACCGTATTGACTTATTAGTATAAATTTTATATCTTATATCAATATATGTACTTTTTTTAGATATAAATATTGATAAAATAATTTAATTAAAAATGTTAATGATAATGGGTATTGTTCTATGGTAATAATTGATATGATATAATTACATTAACTAGAGTATAAACATTCAGCCAGATTGTGTGGAATAATTAAAAATTATATTCGAAAAGTTTAATTAATTATTCATTATTAATGAAATAAATAAAAAATTATTTAAACAACAGAGAATAATGTATTATAATTTTTATAATAAATTATTTATTAAACTATTTTAATCAATAGGTAACAGAGAAGAGTAAAATTAGATGGTCTATATTATATAGAATAAACATTAATATGGTTTCTACTAAATTCTAATTTTACATTTAAATAGTATAATAGAAATAATGTTTTTGTTTAATTAGTATTACTCTTATGTGATGAGATGTGTATGTGTAACATTATTGTAGATGTTTTCGAATCATTATATGACCATGTGGAATGTCAATCAAAAATTATATGATGTGACAATCAAGTTAATTAAAAAATATATATTTATTTAATTATCATTTTAATTACATGGTATTCTTAGTGGTGTTATGATATAAATGATGTAGAATAACTAGTTTTATATATGAGATTTTTGTGGCCTGCTCGGAGGATGTTTTATTTTCATTGATAAGGTTGTTTTGTGTAATATTTACCTCGAGATATGATGTAGCTTTTCATTAGTGGATATATATAGAGAGAGAATATTAATATGAACCCTTTCTTCACTAACCCTCTGCCTGTGGAATACATTTTGACAATTGAAATTATACATACTCTCACCAACTAATTAATGTAGATATCAGTGAAGATATTTCCAAGAATCATCTACCAATCGTCCACTACTCCCGGTTGATATTTTCAAGATATTTTATAAATATATTTGGGTATGAGTAATTCATTAAATATCTTCAATTTATCAAAGATAAATATGTTTTATACATATATTATCATCCATATGAGCACATAATGGATGATATAGTTGGGTAGTGATAATTACTCTAATATTCCTGATATGGTAATGTGATGGATGTTAATTCAACTAAATAATGTTTCTCTTCCGCACCCCCATGTATGGAGTTGATGTTCACTATGATGTCCATGATAATTTCATTTCTCCTAATCCATGATTCTATAATTGGGAGTTCTATATATACATTGATGTCCCAAAAGATATATTTTTCCTTCACTATATAATTATTTAGACTTATCCATGAAAATATATATTTCTAGTAGAGTTTGGGCATTTAAACATTAATATCTAGAAATTGGATATTTTCACTAATGGATATATGTATTTATTCTATAATATATTGATATTTTTAGGATATTACTTCCTCTAATTCTATTAAGATTTCTTGAGATGTACATTTCCTCCACTTTCAAAGGTATAATTCATCAAGGGTTAATAAAAAATAATGATTTATAAGATGGGGTTTGAAACATAATTTATTTTCTTTATTGAGGGAAATTTTTGTTTATAATGATTGAAAAATGTGACATATGAGTTTATTTATTAGGATGAATCCTAATTTTACCTACCAACCACATTATCTAATGTCATTATTTTCCCAGAATTACTTATTTATTGATGAAAAATGAAAAAAATGACATGGGGTTAGTTATATATTTAGGATGACTATAATATTTATTATAGTACACACACATGCCAAAACACTTTTATGTTTTCCATCTAAGTAAATGAATACCATGATATAAACATATTGAATGATCATTTATCAGGGATATGTATAGTGTATATGGTTACAGATGGATAAGAAATGATCATGATGATCGAGGCTCTCATGTCATTGTCTTTGGGGAAGAAATCAATTTTAGATTCGATGTATAGACCATCATGATTATTTTTATAGTCTCATTGTATCATGTAAATTTATTTAAATTGATAATTTTTTATAAGATTTAGTAATGCATTATGTATATTGTGGTGGATGTATGTTTCCTTTGGAATTGGGAATGACCTCGTTGATTTAAGGTTCAAACATTCCAAGCGGTTTCTAATGATTTTTTTTCATATAACAGGAAACATCCAATGATTCCATATCAATTTCGACCTAGTTTCCAAAGGTAGGTGCTCATTAGTTTTTAACTAATGAGGCTTTAGAATTTTCATTGGTTGAGAGGAAGGGAGATCGGACTCATCGCACATTTTTTTAGGAGAATTATTGTCTACTATGGGACTCTCTTTATAGATTTAAGTTATGTTTGTTAATTCTTATTACATTACCAAGTATGAAAATGAGATTTCCTTTAGATCTAACAATCAATGATTAGTGTGTATGAGATTTAGAGAATCTTTTATAAGTATTCGAGGTTCTTCATCGATAGAGAATCATCTTTATTTGTTTGAGATTCTTGGTCAATGGTATCCATCGACACATTATATAGAAATATCTTGGTCATTATGATAACCATACTGGTTTTAAAGCCACTCAGCGGGGCACTTGAAGTTTATTTTCATTCAAAAGGACATGAATTTTTTTATAGTTGGGATCGTACCAGCAGATCAGCTACCTACACATCCTTTGTTTTGGAAAAACGAATCAGAACCCATGTAGTTAGAGTAAAGAAGTATGAGGTTTATGCATGTTTGGTGGGTCAAAAAATGTTGTCATAATTACTTTTACACTCTAAGCTCACGTGAGTCATTGCTCTGTGTGAGAAACAATAGGTATTGGTAAAACCAGACAATTGTGCCATGAAAGATGCAATTATAAGAAATGATGTGGGGCTTATATATGTATGAATGCCCAGATGAATGAAGATTAGGATTTACTTTTGGGGAGAAACCCAAGAACAAGGTCTATAAAGGTAAATGTGCTTTATAGAGATTTGGATACTTAATTTATAACTTAATCCTGAGAAGGATACCCAAATTAGAGGGGACTTATGAATGGGTTTTATTTATGAGAAGGAAACCCAAATCAAAAATGTAATTTAAGACTGTTTAAGAGAAATTATGACTAGGGCTTACTCCGGAGAAGGAGGCCCAGGTTATGGGATTTGAGAACCGAGTCTTATTCCTGAGAATGAGGCCAAGGTTAAGGGATTTGAGAACTGGGATTTATTCCTATTAAGGAGGACCAGGTTAAGGAAAATTATGACTTCTCTTACTCTTGAAAAGGAGGCCCAGGTTAGGGGACTTGGATCTTACTCCTAAGGAGGAAGCCCATTTTTGGGAATTTGAGATTGGGAATTACTCTTAAGGAGGATGCCCATTTGTTAAGGAGACTTGGGATATAGGACTTATTCCTGAGGAGGAAGCCTAAGTTAATGGAATTTATGAGTGGGGCTTACTCCAAAGGAAGATTCCCGATTTGGAGAAATTATTACTGGGGCATACTCTTGAAAAGGAGTCCCAGGTTAGGGAACCTATCATCTTTAAAGGATGAGGTTGAATGAATGAAGTCTCTCACCTTAGTGACATGAAGATATTTAAATCACTAGGTTTTGAGAGATGTTCCACTGAATTAATTTCAGATAAGGATGCCAACAAAGGAACCATGGCATAAATGGAATTGAAGATGTTTCTGAAGGCTGAATCATGAATAAGAGAGGTTTATTTGAAGAAAACATGTGAATAGTTAGGAAGGGCACCCAAAAAGAGAGAGGCGCGCAATTCCTGGTTGCGCAAGTATACTTGCACGACATATGGGTACTCGCACGACGGTCATCCCTTAGGGAAAGACTTGGGTGAGGCTTGGCTCAAGCCCTTAGTATTATCCTTAATGGCTTCCAAAATAGTGTCTCACAAGTTTTGTTGAAGGGAAAAGGTGGAGCGCAGGTGTGTCCATTTCCATTAAGGGCTCACTACTTAGGCGTGCAAGTGTTGATGAGTTTCAACACTTAGTCCTTGTTTCCCCTATTTAGACCTTCCATTATAGGTATGAAATAACCTTAGAAGTGTTCGGAAGACTTACATAAGAGTCTTGGGCGACCATAGCTCGAATATGAGTTTTGGAATGTTTCCTTCCTCAAATGGGGGGACTACAAGAGGTATTTATAGGCCAGGGTAAACCCTGGGAGAAAATCAAAAACGGTGCAGAAGTCACCTGCGCGACCACTAGGCGGCGCATAGGTATTCTTGCTCGACCTTGGTTATACTTGCATGACCCAAGTGCAAATGAATCTTTGTTCACGCCTTTTTCAATTTTTGATGTTTCCTCAAAGGATGAATCATTTTGGACTAAGCTATTTCCCTTTTTTCAATTGTTAGACTCTGTGACGGAAACAAGCATCCAGAAAAGTCCCCCTCAGAGTTGGATCCGAAATAAATGAGGATGTGACTCTGAGGTAAATAAGAATGCCAAGGAACATGCAGCATACAATTGTTGAGCGCGTGAATGGTGGCATGCAAGTCATGAGCGTGCAAATAGAGGTGTGCAAGGGTTTAGCGCGTTGGCTTTAGGCGTGCAGGGTTGTGTCCTTGCTTATAAATATGGGTTCATTCTCGCACAAAGCAACCATACTTCAATCTTTCAATCTCTCGTTGCGCAAGTTTCCTTTTCCGCAAAAGATACTCTATTTTCCACTACTTCCTTTTGTGTCTCACTACATTAGAGGTATTTGGACTTGCACGGTGATACCTATGTTTCAAAACTTGTGTGACACACTTATACATGCGCACTAATTTGGGACTTGCGCGCCTTAATGCCTTTGCCATTTTTTCAATTTTCTTCACAAATTTTTTGAAAAAAATCAACTCACATAAGAGTTAATTATTCGAACTTTGTGCAGATTCAGTGGTTCCTAGAAGAATCAAAATTGCTAATGAACTAGATAGCAAGAAAATTGATGATATGATGAACATCATTGGACATGATTATTATACTATCTGTGATAACAGTCTTCTATATTTGGCCAAGTACATGAAGAAATATCACAGTGAGTTTCCACATAGCATTAACATGACTCTGTATGGGCTTGGTCATCAGCAAGAAGTCAAAATTCCACATGAAAAGAATAATATATCTGAGATGCAGCCACACTGCTACTCCTCTATTTTGGTTATGTAGTGCATTATGAGTAGCAACAATGGGGTGAACTTCCAATTTTTTCTTCCATGCCATTTTCTTGCAGATATAAAGATGGAAAACCATAGGCTGATATGTTTTACACTTCTGGTTGATGGAGAGAATACTATCATGACATTAGAAAAAATTTCTGAAAAGTGTAGTCTCTCCAAATGTCTCTTTACATCCAATGCTCCATTCTCAAAAAAAATGTATCCATATTCCAAGTCTCATGGAAAGAAACCGAGTCATTATATGATCAATAGAAAATTTTCTCAAACTGTACTCAAGAACATTCTTTTACAAATGTTCCAAGAAGATCTTGTATCACTGCGTCTCTTATTATATCTAGTTGAATGAATGAATTCGAGGTGGTTGCTGATGAAACTATGGATGCTGTAAATCAAATGAAGAATTATGTTTAAAGCCTCTTGTAATTAATGAAAAAGAGAAGAGACTCCAATATGTAGATGTCCTTCTAACTCTTGTGCAGCAATGAAGAACACTTTCATGCTCAATAATTTTTGTTTGTATTCTTTTGTTACCTTCTTAAATTCTACCAAATCCAATGGGCCTAGTAAACATAGCTTGATTTTTTCTAGCATTATTATGAATAACCCTTAAAACATTGAATTTTTTTATTGCTCAATATTACCTAAATCATACGAAATGTATGTTTAGTGAGCTGGAACATGACTTATGTTCATAGTTCCCTTGTATTTTGTAGACAATTTAATTTCATGCATGTCGGACATACAAAGGATAATGTTTATGGTCGAAATATATTTCACTGAATGAATTATAATTGACTCAATTATTTGATAATTTATCTGGAAACATATTACCAAACTCAGGTATGAGGGAAAATATGTAAATGATGACTTAATAAATTTTAAATCTGAGGAATAATAGTTAAAATGGCTAAAAGGCATTAGAAGAAGTAGTTCCTAAGAATGAAGTTACCACTATTTAACAAACCCGTTAGGGGGTTTAATTATGTAGTGCCACCTAAGGGCATTGGATGCATAGTCAAATAATAGCATCTTTTGGCTGACATGTCCGTTATGTAGACTACTTATGTAGGGTAGCCTAAGGGCACATGCTGTATAGCCAGGAAAAAGAACTCTCAGGAATTTACTTTTCAACTACTGAAAATCCGGTGGATGTTTATGGGGATTCAAAATTTCCAAATCATAGAGTTTGTTGTATGGAGAGAGGTACATGAATATGGAGAACATATTTCCAAACAAGATTGTCTAAGAACTAGATTATTGTCACTCTTACGAAGGTCTTACCCAAACGTAGGGAAGGGAAATATAAACCATAGACTTGAATACTTTCATATCATGAAAAAGAGTATGAGAAAAATATGTTAACGGTGGCTATTTTTCGGATCCCTATATATTTTAATTAAGAAAAATATGGACAAAAGAGTTTTTCCTCCCAATAATGAAGTTACCACTATTTGACAACCCCATTAGGGGGTTGAATTATGCAGGGCCGCCCAAGGTCATTGGCTGCATAGTCAAATAATAATATCTTTTGGCTGACAAGTCTGTTATGTAGACTGTTTATACATGGCCTCCTAAGGGCACGTGCTGCATAGTCAGAAAAAAGAACTCTAAACAAATTGGAAATTTTGTGACCAGAATTCAATAAAAGGGTTATAGAGATCTAGAAGAATTTAAGGTTTAGATTATGACACATGAAAATGGGTATTGTACAATTCATGAAAGAGATACATAAATCAATTCTAACCATAATCATGTTGTGGCTGGGTCTTGAATTGAGATGTTGGACATCACTAAATACCCCATAAGGATGGGAATAAATCCATATGTAGTTCTTGAAATATAGTTTAACGTCATGTGGGATGAATGTATTGGAAATCTTAGTTTAAGTTCATAGAACTCAGACTATGATAATTAATACATAGTGTGTGTTTTCATTGGGACTTTTCCACCATGGGACTGAAAGTAAAATGTGGGGTTAGGCCCAATGGATTAGGGCAGGATTCGAGGGATGCTCAAATGTTCCAACATTTCCCATAAGGATTGAAATCAAGCTGCATGTAGTTATAGAAATACCCTCTCTTATATTTGGTTCCTAAAAGTGAAGGGGGAAGGAAACTTTAGTGCAATGAAGGTTTGACCCAAGATAAAAGGTTCGGGTAGTTCCATGTATTCATGTAGTCTTTAGAATATAACATGATTGGAGATCAATCTAAATAATAGATTTCTCTCAGGTACAGGTATCAAATAATGTTTTAGTTTGTTGTCGTATAGGACAAAAGTGCTTTATAGTTTCACGTCATTTAGCAAGGAAAAAGGTGAACCAATGTGAAAAGATTGATTCTGAGGGTGGCTTTACGAATCAACATCGTATGAGATGGAGGTGAACCGATGTAAAGAGATTGGTTTTGGGATTGAACCTCAGATGGTTGCCTACGTACCTAGCCTAGAAGGCAAGGATCAAAGTCCACATAGTTTAACTAAATAATAAATTAGTAATCAAGTTGTTTTTTTGAGAACAACAACCTAGAAATGGTGTTGGGATTAACACATAGTTAGCGGCCCAGAGAGAGTTTTATGGTTGAAGTTTACTCTAAGAACTTGTGATTCATACTTGGTGTGAGAAACAAGAGGTAGCAACAACCTTAACGAAGCACAGTTTAATGTCATATAGAATGTATGAAGGGACTATGCAATTTAAAGTATTGTATTGAGGACTATTGGTGATGCACAGTTTAGTGTCATGTCGCAAGGACAGAATAAAGTTTAACGTCATGTAGGACATATTAAGGGACATTGTTCAGTTTTACGTCATGTAGGACAAATGAGCAGTACATTTTAGCATCCTGTAGCTAAGATGATGGGGACAATATTGTTTAATGTCATGTTGGACGAAAGGGGGACTGTGCAGTTTAATGTCATCCAGTAAGGACAAAAGAGGACACATTTTAACGTCATGTTGGATGTAATAGCGATTTTTTTTATTATTTAATGTATTGCTGGATGTAAGGGACTTCTGTACAATTTAGCATCATGTAGCATGGACGTCACTGTTTAATGTCATTTTGGATGATGGTGCGAGTAGTTTTAGGTCATATGCATAGACCGGTGATGGTGCAGTTTAACATATTGCTAGACATAAAGGACTACGCAGTTTAAATTCTTATAGGAAGGACAACACAGTTTAACATCATGTTGGACGAAATGAGTGCAAATAGATTGATGTCATATTCTTGGACTGTTGATGCTGCAGTTTAATGTCTTTTATAATGATAAAGTATTTGTGTTTCATGAAATACTTCTTCAAAAATATAGCATTGGTTGGAGTAGTGATGAGTTCTCCATCCATTGAGATTAAAGAATATGTTCCATTTGAGTAGACCTTATGTATTGAATAAGGTCCTACCCATTTTGGCTCTATCTTGGGAGGTTTATTTCTAGGTATCATTAGATTTATAATAACCAATACCAATTCTCCCTGAACGAATGAACATAGATGAACATTTTGGTTGAAACCTCGTGCTATTCGATTCTAATAGATTTCCAATTAGTGCAAGGTGCACAATCTTTTCTCATCTAATCATTCAAATTAATCCAATCACTTTTGAGATTGTTCATCTGCAGAGGACTGATCACACATGGCTACTCTGAGCAAGGGTAATTGAACCTAAATGGGCAAGACTCCTTATATTCTATATACCAATGAATATAGAGGTGACCACGTTGTAGTGCGAGTGGTGGTTCAATAAGCCCGTAAAGTATGAAAGAGTTTATCAGGCCATGATTTCTTATCATTATCCACCATCTTTTTCAGTATTCTTGAAAGAGTCTTGTTTAAAGATTCTATTTGTCCATTGGCCACTGCATGATACCAAAAGGAATGATTGGATTTAATGTTGTATTATTGATACAACATCCTCACCTAGGATGGACAGATTTTGGTGCCATTTTCTGTTAATATGGTATGAGGGACACAAAATATACTAATGATGCTAGATTTGATGAAGCTAACAATGAATTAGAACGGACTTCATCGAGGGATAATACCTCTTTACATTTGGAAAAGAAGTCAGAAGCAGTAATAATGTACTTAAACTACTAGGATGTAGCCAAAGGATAAGGTCCCACTACATCCATTCCCCATGTGGAAAATGGCCATGAATGTCTAGCTATATGAAGCAACTCTGGGGGTTGATTAATGAAGTTGGCATGTACTTGGAAAAATGAATCTTCTTTGTGAAATAAATACAATCTTGTATCATTGAAGTCCAAAAGTACCCAAGCCTTCGAACTTGATCAGATAGTCTATGTCCAGACTGATGGGCATCACAAACTCTTGCATGGACTTCGTTCATGATAGCTATTATTTTTTCACCATCAATGCATCAGAAGAGAATTCCATAAAAACCTCTTTTGTAGAGAATTTTCTCTAAGTGATCTCGGCTATCATAAAGAGTAAAATCGACCACACGTCTTCGAATTTTTTCTTTTCTGGCTCTATCAGGTGGAATTGTTCCATTTTGAAGGTATTCCCTCATAGGTATCATCCATCCTGTAGTATGACCATATGGTGTAGGAATGGGACTAATTTCATTGATTTTGACTGTTCTGGTTTGAACATAAGGTGAAATTGTATGACGGTGGGCAATACTGATGATTGTCTCGTCCCGGTTTGGATCTACCAAAGTTGTAGCTATATTATCCAGTGCATCATCTTGGGTATTTTGTGATCGCGGTACATAAGAAAAGTTATTTCCATAGGAAATTCTGCCATTAATTCTCTAAAGTAATCATACAAAGGGATTAATACTTCTTTTCTGATTGCATAATCCCCATAGACTTGTTTGATTACTAGGTCTGAATCACCTTTCACCTTTATGTGATTCACTTGTGCATGAAGTGCCAATTCAAAGCCTGTGATGAGAGCTTGGTATTCTGCTTCATTATTTATATCGCCACCCAACAATGAGAAGTAATAGGGTAACACTTCCTTTTTCTGGAAAAATGAGCACAATTACTAACCCAAATTTTTTGAGTTTAGGATTTTCTATTTTCCTCCCTGTTGGACTTATGGAAGTACCATCAAAGTACATTTCCCATGTTTGAAGACTATCTTGAATAGAAAAGACTTCCTCATCATGAAGATCAATATCGGAAGATGTATCTTCAACTGAAGGAAGTTTAGTAAGGAAATCAGCCAAAGCATGGCCCTTTATTTCCTTTTGAGACACATATTGAATATCAATTTGCTACAAAATAACCGCCCAGCTTACCAGACGTCATGTAAGCATTGGACGACTAAGGTTGAATTTGAGCGGGTTATTAAGAGATATCAATTGTACCTTGTGATGTTGCAGGTAGTGTATCAACATCTGAACTGCAAAGATTAAGGCATGGAAGCAGTTCTCAATATTTGAGTATCGGGTTTCTAATTCAAGCATAGTTCGACTGATATAGTATAGACTATTTTCATTCCCAACATCATTATTCTGAGTAAGAAAGGCACCCAATGATCGCTCTAGAGCTATCACATAGAGGATAATTGGTCTTACTTCAACTGGTTTAATTAACACCGGTGGACTCAATAGATACTTTTTGAGAATATAGAATGCGTCTTGACATTCTTATTTCCACTAGTAAGTGACTCCCTTCTTCATCAATTTAGTGGAGGGTGAACTTTTTCCTGCCAAATTGGAAATGAAATGCCGAATATAGGCCAAGTGTCCTTGAATTCCTCTCAATTAATTTAATTTTTGAGGAGGTGATATACCATGGATTGACTTTTTCTTCTTAGGATCGACCTCGATACCACGATGGCGTATAACAAAACCGAGAAATTTTCCTGAGGTTACCCCAAAAGCAAATTTTAAGGGGTTCATCTTCAAATTATGTTGCCGAAGTATGTGGAATATGATTTCCAAATCATCCATTAGATTATAACTTTTTTTGGATTTAACCACCAAATGTTCCACATAACATTCAACAAACTTCCCTAAAAAGGGTTTGAAGATACGATGCATGACAAGCTGGCATGTTGTTCCTGCATTATTCAGGCTAAAGGGAATTATCTGATATCAAAACACACCCTGAGGGGCTATGAAGGCGGTAGATTATTCATCTTCTTGATCCATTCAGATTTGATTATATCCAGAATATCCATCCATGAAGGAAAGTTCTTCATAGACAGTTGTTACGTCAATTATGAGTTATGTAATCGGTACTGGAAAATAATACTTAGGACAATGCCTATTAAGATATCTAAAATCAATTCAAACTCTAATTTTCCCATTCTTCATTTTCACTGGGACAATATTAGCCAACTATTTGGGATATTTAACTTCTCTGACAATTTTAGCATTGATAATCTTATCGTCTTAAGCCTCAATTTGGGAAGCATAGGTTGGGTGTGTTCTTCTAGCGCCTTGTTTGAATCCTCGATGTTCTTTTGGAAAACCCAAACGATGATTGGAAACAATAGGAACAAGCCCTGGAATCTCTGTTTAGTTCCAAGAAAATATATCTTGATTTTTCTTTAATAAGGAAATATACATCTCTTGCTCTTCAAGAGTCATGCCCGTACTAATTAAAGTGGGGCGTGGATCTTCTTTTGTACCCAGATTTATTTCTCTGATTTCATCCATGGTGGTAGAGATACACTCTTCAGATGCTGGAGGAGAATCACTAAGATCTTTCTCTTCTTCTTCTTCAACATGTGATATTTCTTCTTTTTCTACATGCATTATAGATGAAGAAGAAAAATTTCCATGATCAGAAGAGATGTTAAAATTTGAACATCTTGAAGAAGAGGCTTCCATTTATGATCTTATTAATGATGAAGGGTCTTCCTTGGGTAATATAGAGTAGATAATGGATTGAGAATCGACATCATCATTCACCTTTGACATTTCTATAACTTCTTCTGGCCTGACTGGCGAAGTATAGACTTGCTAGATTTCAGCGGATGAAATGAAGACATCTCTATTTGATCTTTCATTATTTCTTGGTGGATCACCACTTTCTCCCATGTTGTTTGGCTAGATTTCCGTAATTGACATTATGGAAGTTTCCATAAGAGTATTTTTATTTGGGTATATCCTGTCAATTTGACTAATAGGGAATACATAATCTGTACTCACATGTTACAATGGGTTTACTGGAATATTTTCCTAACCATATGGAGCATTAACTTTGGTAATCTCCCTTGTCGTGGATTTCTCCTTTCCCTTCATGTGATATAATTCCACCTCAATGTATTTAGATTCACATGTCTTGAACAGGGAATTATCACCATATAATGTCCCAATTTGACCATCGAAACAATATTTGAGACATTGATGGTATGATGAAGGGATAGCCACATATTTATGCAGCCAGGGTCTTCCAAGCAAGATGTTGAAGGCTGAATCTAGATCAACAACCATAAAATCTGAACTGGATACAATATCTCCAAACTGATTTCTAAGTGTAATCTCTCCCAGTGTTTCTTGTTGATTTTTATCATATCATTGTAACATCAAGGTAGATGGAGATAAATCAGATTCTGTGAGGCCCAATCGACGAAGTGTATGAATGTTGATGAGGTTGACTTCTGAACCATTATCAATAAAGACTCATCTAACATCTACACCATTGACATTGCCAGATAAGTACAAAGGTATAATATGTCAATGAATAACATCATCTTCAACTTCATCTGTTAAATATATCACTACATAAAATTTGGCAGGATTATTTTCTACATGGTAGACTTATGCTGCATCAATTTTAGTTTTAAATTCCTAAGGACTTGACAAAGCCTCGATAAGTGCCTATCGAAGATCCTTTGATAAATTCAAAGCATCCAAAATTGATAACATGGCCGGTATTTGGTCCAAGTGTTTCAATACATCATACTTTTGATCCAAAGGTCTTTATTTCCCAATAGGAACATGTGGTTTCGCAGGTGTCTTAGAAGTTGGTGCTTTCGATGTTGATGCATCTTGTATTGGGGTAGGAGTTGGTAACACTCCTCACTTTGGAAGACTATACCAATTTGGTCTATTTACTTGCTGAGAGGATGAAGATGGAACCTCCAAATGATCATCCAGAATAATTCTTCCTGGATTGAGTCTACTATTGGTGGAAGAATTTTCTTGTTCTTGTTGATCCATTTGAAGGGCTCTTCCACGAGTTTCTGTTACATACACAGTTCTAGCATGGGTAGAATTGGAATAGTGGCCTCTGAATGATCCATGACTTCTCCCATACCCTGAGCCTCGAGAACTCCCTCTGATTCCTCTATTTGATACAGGGAACTTAGGATCATCAAAAAAGATACTACGACTGGCATATGGATCTGTTAAGTGAATCATGTTAATAGAACCAAAGTTCAACTCTTCGTCTGATGAAGACTCTGACTGATTAGCCAGTTTATGCTATGCCATTTGGTGGGAAGGTGCCCATGGCTTCGAAGTATATGGCATAAAATCTTCCAGAGTCGAAGACAACATGGGATTTGACCCGATTTAATCTTCTTCTGATTGTTCCTATTTCTTTGAATTACGTCTCCCCTTTGAGGATTTTCCCTCTGATGAAGAGGGTTTTTCAATAGCATTCATGGGAGAAGACACAATTCGTTTCTTCAATTGAGTTTGAAAACTGGCATGAGTTCGGTTGATCGTTTTTATGACCATCCAATCATCATATTTTTTCCCATTTTTGTTCTTGACTTCTTGCCACTCGCTTTCTTCCTATGGATCTATAGCAGTAACACATGCTACCTGAGCTGAAGAACCATTCAGTTTTACTTATCCCAACTCGACCATTTTTTGCTGGAGGTCCTTGAAGGCAAAACACTCCTAAATGGGAAGACCCAACATCTGATGTAATGGGCAATAGTTGGGATGGTCTTCATCTCCTTTCTTGTTTGGCATCTTGGGCCTTGGCAATTGAAACAAATTATTTTCAAGAGATGAAATGAAGTAACCAAGAACTTGTTCATTTCGAAAATAGTAAAACTTTATCTTTAGATCCTCAAATTGTATATGTCTTTGGTCTCTTTGAACATCCTAATGAAAAGGATTCTATTTTTTATGGTCAGGAGGTGGATCCATTTGGTATGATGAAGGTTTTGAAGTAGAAGTAGGTACAAGTGCTTGTTTAAGCATAACTGTAGCAGTCTATGCTCTACCCATTATCCTTCCTTGATCTGATGGAATTACATGAATTTTATCATTAGTCTTCATAAGAGAATCTTCAATCTGTTGACCGATTAAAGTAAGGTATTGAAACCGTCCTATGAATTTCACAGGGATCAATGGTGTGCGCGACTCATCACGCAAAATTTCCTCACATATTGGAAAAAATTCATATACAGGGAGTTCTAAGCTCAAGGAATATGTTAATCCCTTCCAGTGAGAAATGAAATCTGAAACCCATTTATTCTCCCCTTGATTATAGTTTATCAGATTAAAAACTGTTGTCTTTGGAAATAATGAGCTGAAATGAAGAAGAATTCGTTGGCAAAGATCCTCCCATCCAGTAATTGACTGGGATTGCAACTTGTGTACCAGAAAAAGGCAGGCCGTTGTAATGATTGTAAAAAACACCAGAGCATAACTACTTCATGTTGCTGAGGGGTTCCCATCATAGGATCACAACGAGAAACAAATTGTGTTAAGTGTATATCTCGGTCTCCCGAACCCTTAAAGAGTGGAAATGTGGTACTTTCAAAATTTGATGGGGAAGGAATTGTATCAACCCATTCAGGGTAAGCTCTCTTTTCAGGTTGAATTTGAGCATGATTTCCCTCCATAGCATCCAACCGAGCTGTTAATGACAGAATAGTAGTTATTAACTTTTGAGAAACATCTGGTTGAGCTTGGACCTGATCAGGTGCAATGACTAGAGTTTGGATAGATGTGGTGGCTGTTACAGCAACTGGTGGTAGCACCGCTGATTGTTGTTGCACATGACCTGTAGGATTAGACTTGTGAGGGTGTACTAGTAGAGGAGGATATTCTTGATCCATATTAGTAGCTGCAACAAATTTCCTTAACTGACTGACTCCAACATGCTTAGGAGGATGACTACCCTGAAGTAGTTCTACATTAAACCTCCTCAATTCCTTCATTTCTTCCTCCTATTGTGAAAATCTTTGCACTAGTGAGAGTGATTGGCCATCTCTAGAGGAAGGGTATGTAACCTGATTCTTTCCTTTCCCCTTGTTGGATCCCTTTTGGAGAGGGGGCAGTGGGTTACCTGAAGGATTACCTAGATTCTGGGTAATCCTTTGATTTCATGTATGCAAAACTTCTTTATTTGTATCTGTACATACAATTTCTTAAGCAGGAACCTCTTCGTCTGATCCCTCTTAGTGACCCTCATCTGGGGGATCAGCAACAATGGAATTAATGACATTGATTGATGCATAACGCATTGCATCCCTTCTATCGGCATTTCTGCGATATTGTCTTCTTTTATGTCCTTGATGGGACATTTCCTTTTGTTGATTAGATCCCTCAGGAACTTCTTGTTGAACTGTAATGTGAAGGGAATCTCTTGATAATTCAGCTCTTCATTCTCCCTGTGGCTTCTTCCCTAATCGAGAGAAGACTGACTTTCTCTGATGGAGATATTGAGGATTTGAAAAAGTTCCCAGTCTTGTGGACTGGGGCTGTTCCTGCTGTCTCTGGTCAAGTCCATGTATCCTATTTATTGATTCTGGGGGTTGGCTTAAAATATTCCACAGTCTGAAAAGTTGGGGTGGTTCTTGAGCTGCTATATCTGAGACTTTCTTGAAAGCTCTTCTGATCTTACGGACATTAGTCCAGTAATTGGTTGGATGCATCAACCTGCATCCGCTCTTATCACCCGGTTCAAAAGACCGTTGGATGATTTCTGATACATCTATCAGTTAATGATGTGCTTGCTCCAAATGAGATTCCTATTTAATATTCTCATTTGCTTGATGTAGGAGTAGTTCAACAACCTATTCTCTGTATGCTTGATTTTGAGAAGAACTAGTTGAGGCATGTTCTTGAGTGAGCCTTTGATTACAAACAAAGCCAATTGGATTGGGCTAGCCATGGGCAATAACATTGCATGAGACCATTTTGGCGGGCTTTGCTGACAGGAGTGTACAGTGAAATGTAGTGCTCCATTAACACCCAATCCCCTGATATGAATACCATATGGGGCATTGTCAATTAACTGGCGCAATCTTCTTATAGCGCTAAGGCATGAATGCTGAAAGGCTCTCTACTGCTTTTCAGTCTTCAAATATCGAAAAACTGAGAGAGATTCCAAATCGATTTGGCATTGTAACCCTTCTATTATCTTGACATGATTTTCATATTCATCATAAAATAATATTTTCTTTTTCAAATGACAAAGATTTTTCCATATGTTGAGACGAATATCATTAATTCCATCTTCCGTCAACATATCTGGAATGTCATACTGAGAATCTGTTAAAGGCCAAAACATACTAGCACATCACCTTTCACCAGTTGTTTTGTCATATTCAGTACATCCTCTTTATAATTCAATGAATATTATTCTACATTATTAGACCATAGATGGTGCTTCCATTTTGTTTCATCAGAATCAACAAGATTGGCAGAGAACTCATTGATCAAACTAGAAGACGAACGACCTTGGGGTGGTTCGGAGAATGACCTACACCCCAGGATATCCTCTTGTTGATAAAGTATTTAACCTACTAGCGGTAAAGCATTAGACATGAATGGCTTCCCATTTTCAAGTGCCTCAAGATAAGAGGGTTTTCTCATAACTACATTGTCCGTTGGAGCATTTTACAGGAAATGTGTATTATTACTATATAGATCACTTTCATAGCTAAATTCAACATCATGGGGAGGAATACCATGGTGGGTTCAACAAAAGAAAAAACATTTTGCTCCTTGATCTTCTAGCCACACAGAGGGTTACTGTGGCTCTCATCTGAAGATAAAACTTCAAGATCAACCAAATTTTTATGAATCAAGCATTCATGAGGAAGTGTCTGATGAAGACCTTTGGAATTAATGTTCCCACTACTGGGAACTGAAATAGTAGAATCTGGAGTTGCAACAGATAATTGTTTGAGTGCATCAAGAACTCTAGCATTGAGTAAAGCCTTGTTACAGATTGGCCCTTGATTTCATTACTATACTGGACGGGTCTTCTTATTAGATGCCTTCATACTCACTTTGGGATCTACTTGTTGACAAAAGTGGTCATTATGGGTAGGTGTATGTGCCTTCTTAGGGGAAATGATCAGGTTAGGTTGATTATCTCTACTCCAATTAGGTGTATGTGCTTGACTTGATTGTCCATGTGATATGGGGGAGTATGCACCAAAACCCTCTTGGACTGGAACAGAGGTGTGTGTTTGTTCCAGAGTGAAATGTTGATGTGTCACTCCACTGCTAGGGATAGATTTTCATTTCTTCCCCTATGATATTGTTGAAGCTGTTATAATATCCTGGCAGGCATCCAGAATATGAGCAGGGATTTGCTTCTGCTATTTCACCATTAACAAAATATTCATGGTGACTTCAGCTGTCGGAGCGGGAATATACGTCCATTCCATATATGGAGTAGGTGTGTGTTCCTGCTCCTATCCTCCTTTTCCTGTCAGCTAATTCTGATAGTACTCATGTGTGGGGGCAGAGAGTTGAGTCTTCCTCCTGTTTGTCATCGGATCTTTCCGAATGACTTCTCCGAATGCTACCAAATGAGACTATTGGTAGGATTGATCAATACTACCAGGTGTATGTGCCCACTGATTTCACTCTATCGAACATGGTTGATGAACATCCATCAATACAGACAGACGAGGCTGCTGGTAGGACTGATGAGTGTAAGAAGGTATATGTGCATGATTACCAGTTGTCAACACATTGGGTTGGTGGGCTTCATTGTATGTAGTCAGAAGATCCTGCTGACTAGCTGATGATTTATAAATAGGTGTATGTTTTTTCTACAGTACTCCGATGGAATTGCCTTGCGGGATTGGTGTGTTGCTTCCATACGAGTCTGCTGGACAGCAAAAGTAAAACGGACGAGTGTGTGTCCCCGCTCGTTGCTTGCCACCAAGTTAGGTTGGTGGACTTCCCCCAAAATGTAAGAGATGAGAACCCGCTCACTATTGACTGGTCGTCGCCTCTGGTGGTTCATCTTTCCTGCTTGGGTTCGAGGAACCTAAGCCAAACACCTAGAGATGACACCCTCATCATGTTGAGGGTGCACTACCGCATGACTCTGGTGGTGATTGTTGATGGGAGTCCTTGGGAAGGACTCCATTCTCTTTGAATTAAGGCCCCGAGGGACCTACTCAGTCACCTCCTTGGAATATGGGAGGGACTTGTGATTTCATTCCGCGGATAATGACCCGAAACGGTTGGAAACAGTGGTTGGAACCACATGCTTCTTGATCATTGGTCGTTGCTGTCCGGACAACCGGGGTGAATTATTGACTTGGAGGGCTGGTCAAGCGGCCTCCAGAGTCAAAGTAGTACCGTATTGATGGTATTACTTAACCAGTGCATTTGATACCCAGCATTGAAGACGGTGAGTAGATGATGTTGTCCTCATAGAAGATGACGATACAGTAGTAGTAGCATCAAAAGTATTCACAGGCATGATTTTAAGAGAAGCCATTTCTGTAATGTAGAAGATCTTGGAAAAGAGTGCATTTTTGATGTAACAGAAATAATCAAGATAAGTTCGGCCACTACATCTTTTGGATAAGCACATATGTTATTGATTGATTTTTGGCCCTCTCATTGAGTTTAAATCGGGGTCTAAAAAATAAGTAAAACATCATTTAAACAAGGTTATGGATTCACGTCGGGTTCACCATTTTTTGTTTCCTCTTGAATTGGGGATGACCACATTGATTTAAGGTTCAATCATTCCAAGCGGTGTCTAATGTGTTTGTTCATAGAACCAGAAATATCCAATGATTCCTTATCCATTTGACCTACTTTCCAAAGGTAGGTGCTCATTAGTTGTGAACTGATAAAGCTTAAGAATTTTCATTGGTCGAGAGGATGGGAGGCAGTAATCATCACACAATTTTTTAGGGGAATTATTGTCTAATCCGAGACCCTCTTTATAGATATAAGTTATGTTCGTGAATCCTTATTACATTAACAAGTATTAAAATTGGCTTTCCTTTAGATATGACAATCAATTATTAGTATGTATGCGATTTAGAGAATCTTTTATATGTATTCTAGGTTCTTCATCGATAGAGAATCATCTGTATTTGTTAGATAATCTGGGTCAATGGTATCCTGCGACACATTATATAGAAATCTCTTGGTCATTATGATAACCATTCTAGTTTTAAATCCACTAAGCGGGGCACTTGATGTTTATTGTCTTTCAAAAGGACATGAATTATATCATAGTTAGGATCATACCCGCAGATGGGCTACCTACGTATCATTTGATTTGGAAAAAGGAATCAGAACCCGCGTAGGTTGAGTAAAGAAGTATGAGGTTTATGCATCTTTCATGGCTCAGAGAAATATGTAAAAATTAATTTAACACTCTAAGATCACGTGAGTCAATGATCTATGTGAGAAATAAGAGGTGTTGGTAAAACCATAAAATTGTGACATGAAAGATGAAATTATAGGAAATGATGTGGGTCTTATGTATATATGACTGCCCAGATGAATAAAGATTAGGATTTACTTCAGGGAAGAAATTTGAGAACAAGGTATATAAAGGTATATTTGCTTTATGGATATTTGGATACTTAATTTAGGACTTAATCCTGAGAAGGATGCCCAAATTAGATAGGACTTATGATTGGGTTTTATTCCTGAAAAGGAAGCCCATATCAATAAAGCAATTTAAGACTGGTTAAGAGAAATTATGACTAGGGTTACTCTTGAGAAAAAGCCCCAAGTTATGGCATTTGAGAACTGGGGCTTATTCTTGAGAAGGAGGACCATGTTAAGGTATTTGAGAACTGGGGTTTATTCCTAAGAAGGTAGCCTAGGTTAAGGGAAATTATGATTGGGGCTTACTCCAGAAAAAGAGGCCCAGGTTAGGGGACTTGGGGCTCACTCATAAGGAGGATTCCCATTTTTGGGAATTTGAGATTGGGGCTTACTCTTATGGAGGATGCCAATTTGTTAAGGAGACTGGATACATAGGACTTATTCCTGAGAAGGAAGCCTATGTTAATGGAATTAATGAGTGGGGCTTACTCCTAAGGAAGATGCCCGATTTAGGGAAATTTTGACGGGGGCTTACTCCTGAAAAGGAGGACTATTTTTGGGAACCTCTAATCTTTAAAGGATGAGGTTGAATGAATGATGTCTCTCACATTAGTGACATGAAGATATTTAAATCACTATGTTTTGAGAGATTTTCCACTAAATTCCTTTCAGATAAGGATGCCAACAAAAGCACCATGTCAAAATGGCTTTGAATATGGTTCTAAAGGATGAATCTTAAAGAGGAGAGGTGGATTTGAAGAAAGAAAGTGAATGGGGAGGAGGGGCACCCAAAAAGAGAGAGGCGTGCAAGTCCTGTGTAGGCACGCAAGTCCTGGTCGTGCAAGTATAATTGGGCGACACATGGGTACTTGCGTGACGGTCAACCCTTAGGTTAATACTAGGGTGAGTCTTGGCTCAAGACCATAGTATTATCCTTAAAGGTTTCTAAAATAGGGTCGCGCTAGTTTTGTTGAAGGGATAAGGCAGTGTGCAAGTGTGTCCATTCCCCTTAAGGGCTATCCATTTAGGCACGCAAGTGGTTATGAGTTTCAAAAATTATTCCTTGTTTACCCTATTTAGGCCTTCCATTCTAGGTATGAAATTACCTTAGAAGAGTTCGGAAGACTTATAAAAGAGACTTGGGTGACCAGAGATCGAATATTATTTTTGCAATTTTTTCGTCCTCAAATGGGGGGCCCGCTAGGGGTATTTATGGGCCAGGAAAAACCATGGGTGAAAATCAAAGAGGGAACTCAAGTCACCTGCACCACCATTAGGCGGCGTGCAAGTATAGTAGATTGACCTTGGTGAAACTTGTGTGCCCCAAGTGCAAACGAATCTTTGTTCATGTCGTTGTGAATTTTTTATTTTTTTTAAAGGATTAATCATTTTGGACTAAGGTATTTCACTTTTTTCAGTCATTAGACTCTGTGACGGAAAAGAGTATCAATAATGTAAATGTATGATTTCAAGTGAGAGGTTGATCTAGTGGAAATTACTCTATGATTGTTTATATACATTAGTGTTGGGTTACATCCCTTTAAAATTAGAGTGGTGTTATGGAATTCAACAACCGGTATGGTAGGATGAGGTATCTAACTACCGCATGATGAGGGTTGTAAAATCATCATAGTCTTTTGGGATCCTAATCACCATTGAAGTATGGCCTTGCCTAGTTTACTCAACTACACAACACCATATACTAGAAAAATTTCTATGAAATGCATATTAAAAATGGATAAATAGATCTTATCATTTCTAAAATGGATTCCCACTTAAGCCCCCTTTATATATAATGAATAGATTAAATCACCTAGGGAATTCAGCATTATTAAATCATTATCAGATAAACAATAAAACCATTATGTTCTGAGTAAATGTTCTCCAAGTATATCCATATCTTTAATAGCAAATTCCTAAAAACTAACACATGCTAGTGTTGACCATTAATAGGGTTAATTATAAAAGGAATAGAAAAATAAAATAGGTCATTCTAGATAGAACCTGACCATATCCTTTCACTATGCTGAAAACCCCATACCATGGACACTGAACACTTGATACATGATAGTCACTAGGTGGTGATTTTTGGTATTTGATCATGGTATTTTCCATCTTCATTGTAGTTTAAAAAAACACATTAGCAAATAAATATGAATCTAAGTGGGTTAATTTTATTATAATCATACAATCTCTAATAATAATTCTACCTATAAGGTAGAGGTATATCAATGGAAGCACTCTAATTATTATTCAGAATTTTCTAACCCAAAAATAAATATAAGGGTGTACACCTACAATAAATTCTAATCTTCCAGTGCTCACACACTATAATGCCTCATCCATATTATTTATACCATATAAGACCAAAATGAATCATATCCATCGAATAAATTATGAGTTGTATCAGAAGCTATGTGTTTTAGGACATGTCCATGGATCCCTACAGAGAGTACATTATTTCCTAAACATAACTAGTTTTAATAATATGTTTATAGAATGTTATCCAAAATAACTAAAAAAATCTAACTACAGAATTGAAGTACCAAGTGAGTTTGAGAAAAACATCACCCATTAATGGACCACTATGCCCTATTGAGAACTCAATTTTTTGATCATCTTTTTTTCGCTGAGCACTGAAGCATTACCAATTATATTATTTTTAATCCACTCAATTATATAACATGAATTTAGTAGTGTTATATCCAAATAGAAAAGTTATATGCTTCCAAAATGAATGCATAATAGTTATAATATAAGCAGTCTCATTAGTGGGGACTAACATAGGCTCAATGTTAATCTTTTCACAGAGAATAGTGGGTATAGAGTAAATATTTGCTCAAAGGGCGATACTATCTTTTAACTGATTCTCAAAATAAATCCCACATCACTTGAAAATTAGAGAGAAAAGTTATCAACCACAGTAATGGTTTCTTAATTACAATTCCTTTAAATAAATTCGTGACAAATGTGAGTTGAATCCTTCATTATATTAGATGAACTAATGTGTATTAGAGCATATCATGTTGATAAAATATTGTAATGACATGAATGGTAACAATTTCTAATTATATAATTCTTATAATAACATAATTAAACACATAAAATGACATATTAGAGATCTATATATCTAAAATGTTATCAAATTACCAATACAAGGTTAAATCAACTGCCTACCCTTCCCTATCCTCCCTAGTTTGATCCCTTAACTCAATACACCATTGACTTCGCATGACAAAATTATGAAACCAATCATGATTTGACAAATAAATCCAAATTATATCAATAGGAAATAATTGGTATGATCCCATGAAGACATGACCTAAATCATTTGGGCCATTCCCATACAACAGTTAGCTGAATGTTCCACCCCAATCCTTCATCTATTAGGAATTTGGTTGATGAATAGCACTATAATGTAATAAATATATATGGGTGGCCATGAATAATATCAACCATCAGTGGACATAGATCTAAAACCTATATGATTAAAAATACCAAAAATAATATTATATTAATATAAACTATCCATATTTATATAATACATGCAAGGCCCATTAAATGATTTGTACATCACCAGATATGAAATGAAATTTAAGAATGGTACATCTAACATATTATACAAATTGATTGTTTTATGTGACAGGGGGAAAACTCTACACCACAAAAATCAGCATGAATCAATTTCAATATATTTCTATCACCACTCCATACATAAACCATATATAACCACTGAAAATCACAAATCATAAAACAAAAACAAGATACACCAACACTACTTAAAAAAAATTCACCACTAACCTAAACATTATTTTTATAGACACGAAACTATTGGGAAAAAGGCCTTATGATATTTTGGAAAAATATTATTCTTTAGGAATAATAAAAAATAGAACAGATCAATAAATAATATTTACACTCAGACTATGAGTTAATATCATAACAATAAAAAGTAAACTTTCTTTATAAACCCTATATCCTGAATTCTCAAGGATATAAGAAATATATATTATAATAACATATTATTACATAAAGGATTTCATTTCTTAAGAAACTGAGGATTATCATATTATTGAAGAGATAAAGAATAAAAATATGATACCCCAAGAATTTATCACAATATAAATGTAAACATAGAGTTACATTAGTTTCATGTTGTTTATGACATGGGCATAAATTAGTATTTAAATTGAACCATTATAAGTAAAAGAGGGATACCCTCTTCATATTTAGGTGTACACTTCAGTGAGATAAATATTACACCGTATCTTCCAAAATCACTATATCTTCATTCCTGATTCATATTAGGGAAACACATAACTTTTCTCAAAATAGATATTATCTAAGAAGTATAACCCATACATAATTAACTACCAATACAAGTGGAGACCCACACAACATAAAAATTCATTAGATGGGAACCCATGTCTCCTTAGAAGATATGTTATAATTGACATATTAAAAAACCCTAGTGGATAATTTTTACCTTGTAATGAACTAAATGTAATGTGAGGGAGGACATTATTACATGTATAGTGTACCACTTCCCCACATAAGTGGGGTATTTATAATCAACCTAACATTAAATACATAAATATTACATCTTATTAAATGATATTTGTTTATATAAAATTTTAATTCATTCCAAAACCATGAAGGTTTATTTTTTTTGGAAATAAAGATATATATAGAACATATATATAAAATATATACATCTTCTACCACATAGAGCCTCACTAATAGAATACTTTATATATATATCAATACATAGGATTACATTATAACACGAGGAAAAGAAAAAATAAAAAATAGTCAAAATATATTCTCTATTTGTGTAAATAATAAAAATATCAATAAATTATTATTTTAAATCATTACATTATCATCAGTGTTTGATGTTATGAGATAAAAATTTTAAAATCCTAAACCACAATTCATAGAAGATAATCATGAGTCATGTCCTAAGGTGTTGTATTTCATAAGACATGGATCATAAATGAATAAATGATTATGAGTTGTGATAGCATATCTTTGGCATAAGAAATGTTATAAATGTGTGGCATATAGTTTGGAATATTCATAAGTATAGAGACTATATGTCTAAGATACCCCCAAGAAAGTCATCAAATATTAGGTTTGGTATAACCACTTATGTACCTATATTGGGACTTGGATACCATCTCATGTACACTTTGACAACATAATAAATTAATAAGTAACTAATTAAAAATATTCTTATAATAGTCCCACCCATCACATAATCAAAATCCAATCATATGTATTCCACAAGACCATGAAATTATTTATCATTTTCATAGAGATTAAATTTTTCAAAAATGGGTTTCTATAATATTTCATCATCATAATAATAAAAATATAAAAAAATGATAATGACTGAAAAATTGGATCATATCCAAATAAAATCATAATAAAAAATAAAGGATGTTGTTAAATATGATAATACTATTAAAAAATCACTATAAAATTTCGTTAGGGAAACCTTTTTATTTTGATTACATATTTAAAATCAAAAAATATAGAATATTAGGAAAAATAATTTATTTTTAAAAAACCATGTAAAAATTTAATAAAATATTAATAAAATTTGTTAGTTATTATAGTGATAAAATATATTCATGAAGTATACATTAAAATATATATTTCATTCACACTTTTGATAAAAACAACATCATTAAGAATTAAAAGGAAATTAATATAAAACCATTTTATAGAAATTCATACTCTGGTAAATAAAATAGTAAAAAATCAGTTGATATTAAAAAAAAATTGAAATCTTTTTTGATGAAAAAATTGACATCGAAGAAAAATAATCATTACTAAATAAAAAAATGCAATTTTCCTTGTAAATGTTAATTTATAATTTTCCATTCATGGAGAGAATAAAATGAATGGGAAAATGTAATTTATAGAAATAAATATAGATATATGAAATGAATTTATATTTTCGAGTTCAAGATCATATAATTTCATGTAACTTTAATCCAAAAAAATCATGATAAAAATGACAATGTAACAAAAAATCCCTTACCACATTGTTTTGTTTTAAATCATTACCCCCACGAAAGAAAGAACATAAAATAAAATGATAAATTCAATGAATATAAATATATTAATGAAATATAATTTAAATGGATAGTAGATACACCTATTAATATATATTAGGTTTATGATATGACAAATGTACCAAATAAGGTAATTTATGTCGGTAAACCCTTAGAAACCTTAGTATCATTCGAGCCAAAATGAATTCGATGAAATAAATTGATTTATATCATCAAATAACCTAAATTAACCATTATGTCTGATATAACATGTAAAATGGGTAATATATACCTAATATAAACTTATATAGCTTTATAACATCATATTTAGATCAACAAAATTATATTGAGATGAAGAACAATTACCTCAAATATGAATTTAAGAACTCTAACCTCATGTATAATAAATTGAATTTATTATAATTCCATAGTATTACTATAAAACAATATATAATATCTTATATTATCTACTTATAAAATATCAATATCCAATTATTAATTATTATATAAGTCCAAACAGAAGAAAAATCTTCTAGTCATTTATTAAATTGAATGAAAATGTTTGTGAAGAAAGAAAACAAGGTCAAAGAAAAAGTGTTATCCTCATCCTGAAAATTTAAAAATTAACATCATAATATGAAAAATAATTTACATAAATATATTTATCAGTAGTTTTCCAATCTCATTGAGAATTATATTGATTGAAGATATTAAGGTTCTCACTATTGATCCTTCTTGTCTCCATAGATAAAGATTTGGAAGAGACAACATTCGATAGACTATAGTAGTCTATCCTCGATATTCTATTCATTATAGTAGATGTGAGGCCCTCATTATATGTCAGAATATTCATTCCATGAATGATAATATCCATTAAAGAGGATTTATTACTCCCAAAATCCTAAAGTAGGTGTTTTCAGTCACCCTTTCATCTTTAGAAACATTCCCCCATTTATCACTAATATTCTAAGAGTTAAAGATGTTTTGGATCATTTCATGATATTTAGAATTTTGTGCAGCAATATTGAGGTCACCATCATATGGATTCATTCTAGAAGACTCTCTAGGATGTATGAAACCTCTCCCCATATACTGGGGTTACATATTACTGTCCTCCAAAACTATTCACAATGTATCCTTACAAGCATTCCACTCAGCATGGGTCCCCTCTCTCACCAAGACTTAGAGAGTGTTGAAAAATCCTACTGCATTCCTAAACCAAAATCCAATGAGGCCTCCCCCTCTTTTATTCTAAGACTGGATATTGGATTCTACTCACACTATATACTAAGATCTAAAAAACAACATCATTTCAAGGTGATTCGACTATCCTTGACTCTATCCTATATTGTTTCTTAGTCCAATTTAAAGTAGAAGGGCCAAACCCATCATGTTCCACAATTTCATTTTCACCCCCACTTAAACATGGGAATTAATTATTGATTAGTGATGAATGATGAATGTCTTACTGGCCATGTGACATCTTCCTAAGAGGGTCTGAATTCATAATGAGAAATGTGAGATTCTTCACATTGTTTGTCTACTTATTTCTATCTGTATCATCAAGGGATAATATTGCAAGGTACTAACCATCATCACCCAGAACCTGAGATTTTATATTAGAGACACCCAAATCATGTTTTAATGTATCAAATATAGCCGCATTCATTACTTCAATTTCCATATCACTCAATATTTTTTGTGGAATTTAAACATGGGAAACCTTCCAGTTATATGCCTATTCAATTAAGGGGAATAAATAACATACCATCTCAGTTTATGAAAATAAAACCCCCCTTATAATTACCTTGTTCCATGCCAGCATGAGTGGGATATATGTCCTAGGTGTAATCCTAATGAGTATAAATGCATCTAGGACTCAAACACAACAAGTTTCTTCCACTGTGATTCTTGTTTATCCAAGATCCAAACCCATTCAACTAGAGGATTTGAAACATAAAATTCAAAAAAATCATTGGGAAATTGTATGAAATATAATACTGGTCCTTGAGTCCATGAATATATAACTCCTGACCATGTTTTCATGAATTCATATTATAAAAGGGTTCAAAAAAGGAAGTGGGAGGTCAGTAAATCCTTCCAAATGTGTCATTGTTAGGGAATCCATGTTCATATGAACATTTAAAGACCATCTTAAAATATGGATGTGGAATATATTACACAATCATTGAGATTCAAGCCATACAATGATCATATATTCAAAAAGGGAGAACTGAATCTAGATATTCTTCTCTTTGAGGAATCCAATGGTCGACCTTTACTGAATCCCCATGGAACTGATTAAAAATATGTTGAAGGTGTCCAATGATGGATGTAGTGAATTTAATTGAGAAATAAAGGCCTTATATAGGAGAGTCTAATCATCAATACATTCTGTGATTGATAGTGTGACATGAGGGAAGCCATTACAGAGGTCTAGGACTTTAGGGAAAATATAAATATCCTGTAATTGTGGAATTTATTCGGGATTAGAGAATAGGATAAAAGAAGGATGATTATCCATTTTAGAAGGGCGACCCCTTCCCACCAATATGGGAGGTGTAGAGGTGGTGACCATTACTGCCTATGTCGTGGTCGAAGCACAGGAGCCGAGATCCAAGAGCCGAAAATCATTTCTCATACTCCATATTTAATAATTATTTGTCATGGAAATCATTGTTTCTAGGTGTAAACTATTCTATTTATCATGAATTTTTCAATTAGATAGATTCTGTCTTTATACATTGATCATGGTTAAATTATCTCTACAATTTCAATCTTGATAATAGTATCATTCATATTAATTTTATATAATTATATATAATCATCCATAAAAGAAACATACAAAAAATTATTCTGCAATGTCCATTGAGATTGTAGTCCAAATTTACAAGAAAGTATATTCATTTTCCAATAAAATAAATAAAATAAAGATAAATACAATTTTACCAATGAATATCACAATTATATCATTAGTATAAAATAAAATTATTCAATACATCATTATATTAATCAATTTGATATAGTTAAATAAAAAATAAAGAGTGTCTATATATGGAGGCTCTAGTAAACATTTATTTATGATTGAAAATTTCATTTCCCTTTTGATGGAAAAGAGGGGGAAAATTATTCCTCCATAATAAAAAATATATATATAATGATGGTATTAAAATTTTTATAATCTTTTAGAGGTAATAGGTTTATATAATGTGGATGGAGAATTAATTTTGAAAGAACTCAGTTAAGATTTAAACCTCTTCCTTAAGTGATATCCATTGTCTTGAAACTTATTCCTTGTAATATTTATCTTTGGAGAATAACAGGATTTCTATTATAACAAACTAAATCCTTATAGTCTATACCATTATGTGTTTAAAAATCCTATAGGACTCGAAGGAGGTCAAAAGAATGATTGGCAGTGTTGGGGCCTTAGAATATGTATGTAGGGGTGTTCATGAAAGGAAATGTAGTCGACATCAGGAATGTCTAGTTCATGACTTATTTTATATTTCAATTCATGGACTGAATTGAAATCAATTGTTATGTGGGGGTGGTTCATAGGGTGCATTTATTTTGTGTATGTAATTCCTGATGTTAATGTAATTGGGTTTTCAACGGGTGAATCTGACCATGAAAACACACATCATGAACAGATAATTAATGTTTAGAATTTATTGTAGGTCTAGGTTTATCACATTGACATGTATTTTTGTGAATGATAAATATGAGATATTTATAAATTGATTTACTCATTTACATGGTGACTATATTCCGATAAGTGATCCTATAAAACATTACACACCCTCATTTTCCATCAAATATAATTTATTTCTCATTAACATTAGGAATCTAATGGAAATCATTCAAGGTAGTGTGAATCAATTTCTAATGGTATTAATCCTTATAATTCCTTGTTTGATCTATAGTAATAAAAGGCGAGTTCATTCTTATTTCTGAGGGTTTCTCCATGAATAGTTATAGTATTCTCCTATTCTTCATTCAATACAATAGTGATGGAATATCACAATCCTTATAGAGTTGTTTATTTGTTTTAGTGTGTTTGTGACATAAAAATCTCATATTTATATATTTTACTAGTATAAGATGTTTCCATGATCCTCGTTTTCATTCCAATCCAATTATATATATTTTAAAACCTTCGGGGAGTAGATTTATTTCATATACTTTTTATTTTATGTATAGTCCTAAAGTTATCATACTTTATCACATTGTGTAATAGTATAATTAACACAACTGATAATGAAAATGGATTAATAGAATAATTTGATTGTGTTGTTAGAGGTTATATGTTTTCCCCATCGTGACAATAGGTTTTCACTTTTTCTAGATATTTTTTTATCCATATTTATATTTTTACCACATTTTTTAGGGATGGGTTATCATTATTATTTAACAAAAGTTTTTATGAACATAATGACTATTGTAATTTGGTTAGATAATTAATGAAAGAGGAATGATTATTGAATCAATTGGTTTAGATAATTTGATAACAAAATGAATTATACATGATTCATTTTTATAAAAAATATTCTCCCAAAAGTTGATAGAAATGAGTAAATAACTAGAAGGTGGATTTTTTAATAAAAAAGAACCAAGTTAAATGTAAAAAAACATATTCATTAATATTTCATTGAACATGATTAAATGAATGAAATCACTTTTATATAATTTAAAGATTCTATTAGCTAAAATTCTTGGATAAATGTAGCCAAATCCAATTATAGAAGATCCAATGATATTTTTTTAAAAAATGGTTGTTTGATATTGACAAATTTTTACATCTGAGAGGGCATGTTGTATACATAGGGAAAATTTTCTTCTGTTATATGATATTTTTATAATTGACTATATTTTTGTTATATTTCCTTCAATGTTTTATTTGGATAATATACATTACATGTGGTTTGATATAATACTGACATGGTTATTAGATAATGAGATATGGGTGGGGAGTCCAGGGATTGTGGAATAAATTATTGTATATGATGGTGAGATGCATTGTGATACGTACGACTATGTTGGGGATGAAACCAGTATTGGTGGTATGAGTTCAATTTGGGTTTGGTTATTATTTTGATGAATGTTGGGAGATTTCTTATTTATTATTCTACATAATTTTTAGATGTATGAGTTACATATTTATATTAATATCATTCATCATGGAATGAGGTAACTTGTTAAACAAGGATTTGCATCTCTCCAATTGTATCATAAGAGATATATAATAATTCCCAGAATTATTGAATGGAAATTATTAATAATTGATTTAACCATTAGGTTTGGATCATCTTACATTGGATAATAAATTAATATTTTGAAACTATAGATTTAGTTGTATTAAGACTAGAGGTAATGGAGTTGAATCTAATGGTTACTAAAATGTAAATTAGAGTATTGTTGACTAATGGATTCTGGGTAAATTAACATATGTTTATATTTAATTTGAAAATAATTATATAATGAATCCCCTTGAATTCTTATGTGTTATATGATATTTAGGTCATTTTAATTTTAGATATGTAATAAAGAGATGATATTTGTAGTTGAGTTTATATTTTTTATGATAATAGGTCAACCAATGATGATTGGAGGGGTTCAATTTTGAGAAAACATTCACACTAGGTTCCTTATTTCAAAAATCCTCCAACTGATTTTGATAATGGGATTGGAAACACCAAATGGTACCCTTATTCGGACATGCTTTCAAAATGAAGTTAGTTGTTTAGAATTGATCCTAAAATACATGGAGACTTGCATCAGTCAAGAGGATGGGATGTAAGTCATATCAAACAATTCATAAGATTATTTCATACTTAGAGACTCTCTCATAGAGTTATGTTGTTTTCATGAATACTTCATTAATTCCCATGTATAATGTAGGGAACCCTTGATTTAAAAATTTATTGTTATCATGTATAGATATTTGAATCATCTGTATGTATTTGAGGTTCATCATTGATGGAGATATTTGTATGTATATGATGTTCCCAGTTAATGTTACCCTCTTCTTTAATGATTATAGATTCTATTTTCATTTATTATCATAACCCTTGTTTTGGGAAACAATGTGGGGGGTTCTCTAGAGATTATCAACATCTTTGGGGAAGGGATTTCTTATGATTTCATAATTAGACACATGAGATGAGATTCTTATGTGTATTGGAAAAATAGTCCAATCCCATGTAGTTTTGTGAAACTTTATGGGGCACCACATACATTTTAAGGTCATTTGATAAATACTAAAACCATATAGTTCAACGGCATGGCGAATGGAAGACTATGAAAAATGAGCCTAGTCATGGATTTGTGTGTGAATTATGTCCATGAAACCCCAGGAACTAAGAAGGGGTATGTAATACATTAATGGATAAAACAATAATATTGATGTGGCCAAGAGAGAATTAGTGTTAATTTATGGTTTTAGGTTTGAACTATAGTGAGACTTCCTATGTATACCATTCATATGGGAATTGAAACACCCCAAGGTTTTACTATTAAATTTACTATATAATTCATTAAACAGTAATTCTATGTGAATCAAACACTTTTATATTAAAAGGGCATAGTTATAACCTTGCCCCTAGATATATTTTTTCTGCTTCTTTGTTTTGAATTACAAAAAACTGACATACATGGTCGTAATCAGTAAGATATTTAGAGTCTGATAGGATCGACATACTTTTTTTGTGAATAGTAACATACCATTATGAATAGTAATAACATATAAATTTTTTCCTTATCAATAGTAAATATTGTTATTATTTTATTACCATAAGGTTATAAAATAAAGAGATATTGATTACCTTTTTGAGGTGATATAAAATTAATTTTAGTTTTCAAAATATTTGTTTCAAATAATTAATGATTTTGTTTAAAAATTTAATTATTCATAATAATAAAATTATTTTCAAAAATGGATTTCATTTTTGAATGAAAAGTTTCAAAATTTGTTTACTTTAAATTTATGAGAATTTCTTAAAATACACTAGTTTTTAATGAATAGTAAAAATATAGTTTTGAGTTCTCAATATGTTTTAGGAAATCATAATGATGTAACTATTAATATAAAACTCATGTCAAAATATGTATATTAAAATATTATATGAGGTGTCCCATGTGTCCAATACCATTGGAATATACCATGGGCTAGTATATGGTTTTTTAAAATACAACTAATTAGGGTCCTTAGAAATTAATAAAACAACTTCCTCTCTTTTACAATAAATACCCACTCAATCCTTCATTTTCCTTAATTAAGAATTCATAATCCTCAATATCATATATTTTTACCACTAAAGGAGTCCTCCTAAAGTTTTCTCAAACTCTGAAGGTCCCAACATCAATATTTATGAGGTACTCCATTTGGCAAATAAATTTACCACCCTTCACTTTTTCACACACTCCATTTTTGTTATTATTTTTAATTTCCATTATATTATGACAGGATTTGAAATTCCATATTCCACATAGTATAAAAAATATATAAAAATGTGACAGAACTTTTTTTCTCATCAACATGTTTTAGGAATTTTTAAGCGATGTCATTTGGCTGCTGAATTTTGTAAGGGATTTCCCAACTTCTCTATTTTTCTTTTATGTTTCTTTCTTTTATTTTTCTTTCCTCAACTACCATCATCTGAAAGGTTTGCTAACTTCAGTATATTAAAAATAATATAATGTTGTTATTAGAATGAAATAATTCATCCCCCCTCTCATTGTCCTCCCTTTTAGAAAAAAACGAAAACACCATCTGTGATGTGTTAATTTATCACATTCATGGATGATAGGTTTTCAATTTCTATTATAGTCTTCATGGAATGTCATGAAACCATTTTTATGGTTTAAACAGACTATAGTTTTTTTATTATAACATATTCAATGTTATACAACCAGTATATATACATAATACTAATTCATATGACGAACTATTTTGTAACAATTGAGATATCATCCAAATAATATAAATGGTTATCACTATTGTTCTAGGTAGTAAATCATACTCATACAATGTAAAATGTGATATATATAAATATATATATCCATTTACACATATTTATGTTAATTAATTATATATATGTTTAATTATGTTGAATTATACCCATTCTACATAAACTATATTACTTATAATCAAGCGAACCGATCATGAAATCAAAGAAATTAACACTCCAAAATGACAGAATTAAATATTACAACATATCAATGAGAGAATAAATGAACTTAATAAAACAATAATGAATAAAATATTTTTACATAATGTTCTCAATTAATTAATTTATGGATTACATTTTTTATTCAGTACATTAAGGAAAAGTGAAAAGTACATTCTGACATAAGGTAAGGATTTTCTACCAAAACCCCCAATTTAATTCATGTTACTTTTATAGTATTCTTAACTCATTGAAATTAGTTTTTATTCTTATATACTCCAAATAAATTATGTGGTAATTTTCTATATTTGTTTACCAATGGAAATACATATTTATATTATGGGGAGTTACATGATTTAAAAGGATCCTTAAAACATTCTTCCCAAAATACAAGCATGTTTCAAGGGAATATCTCGAATTCATTCATAAGTTCATGTAAAAATGATATTTTTTATCTACCAGTAATTTTTTAAAATAACTTATTTTTATGAGAAAATAATATTATTTAAAATCATGTTTTTTATAATGAAATTTCCAAAAGAACGATTCTTTTCAAATTAAATGATTATTTATCTCAAAAATTACTCAACGATTTTATAAGGGTAATTTTTTTGTATTTCAAGACCATTTTGAAATATTATTGGTATTGATCTTTTTGGGTATCATATAAAATATTTTATTTAATTAGTTATGTTTAGTATGACTACCGAGGTGCTATCTTGAACCATTATCTAAATTACTCAGAAGTTTTAGTGTTTATGTGTACATATTGGGAAATTTATTTCATATGTTCATGTTGCTTATATTTATCCCATTTCGTTTTAAGAATTAATTGGACATAGATAGTGGTGGGTGGGGCTTCTATAGTCCCTATATGTATATATAGTTATCATGAAACATAACATATATGTGCTTTTTCAATTCCTTACCCATTTGCAGATATGATTTTTGCTGAGGATTTAATCATTTTTAGGTGTCTTGTCCAAGGCCTTTGTGGTAAATTTCAAAAATGCCTAGAATTATACATTTTCCTCATTATGAAGCAAGTAATAAACATTCTCTTTAGTTATTATACTGTTAGAGTACCCATGATTATTCTGTATTATGTAATTATTTATTCACACCTTATTCCTACTATAATATGTTCAAGTACATTTTTAAGAGCATGTGTTTTAGATTATTCACAATTCCTAGTGATTATGTTTTTGTAAACATTTTTTGTATTTCATACCCTTAAAGTGAATCATATATCACCCCATTAAAATTTTTTCTTTTTTCACTAGGTGGTCAAAATAAATACTATGAATGACTTGTATGGATAATCATGGTGTTTCTATGTGATTAAAAAGAACTGGATATGTTGATTTTCTTATTGAGATGTAACTTGAGCATTTGAATGTATCTGGTTTTCCAAAACTACAAAACTAATTCACTCCTTCAGAATAATAATTTCTTGTAATTTTTTCAATGTATTAAAATATGTAAATTCTCGGGGAAACTGGGGTCGGGTTTTTATAATTTGTATCAGACGAATTTTAGTAGAAAACTTGGATACTAGATTTAGAAAAATAGATTTGGGAACAAAACCGTATGATAGTCTTTGAGAATAAATATACAAGAACATCCTAAAATTTCATTAAGGAATAGATTATGTGGATATTTCTAGAAAATAAAACTTTTTCTGGATGCTACATGTAGTTGTGGTTCTACCACATACGTACCTAAGACTAAAAACTCCGACAAGGAGTTTCTGGCTTTACCTGGGGTATCCTGGTACATGACAATGGGCCTTACTGGGCACCTAGTTTGACACTCTTGGGGGATATTCTTATAAAATTTTAACTTTCGTTACAAACTATTATGAATGAATTAAATGTAAATTTTTCCTCAATGAAACCAGTTTTATGAATATGAGATTAGCCATGAATATGATTTTAATTTTTCCTAAGTACTTTTCTATGTTGATATTATACATCATTATTCAAAACAAAATCGAGTGCAATTCATTATTTAGAAATGGATCCAAGTGGAAGGAATAGATATTCCATGAATTCACATGTCACGTGTAAGGATTTTCTTCTAATATAAGATAATGACGCCGGTATTGGAGCTGCGACTAGTGCTGAGATTCATTAATCATTACTAGGATACCTAAATTAGGTTATGAAAAATAATGTTACCCATATAGTGCATCCTTATCACCAATGTGGAGGAGAAATGTTAGACTTATTTAGTGGATAATTTTCATAGAGAATATATTTCATTATTTGGGATGTAACGCATTAATGAAGGTTATATGGTCATTTATCGTCAATTAGAAGATGTAGATCCATGGTAGTCATTGATTCAAAACACAAAGGAGGGGAGAGAAGTAGAAAATATTTTAATAGGGGGTCTTCAAGGAAATATTATTAAAAAAATACTTCCCTCATGTAAAAGGATAGTATATGGAAAGGTAAATCATGAGTATCATGAAAAAATAGGATGAAAATGTTGAAAAGATATGAAACCAACATTACAATGATATAAACACATGTTGTAGACTATATTTGAAATCCATGGATCAAGATTGATCAATTCATTGATGGTTTAAAACCATTCCTCTGAAGGGATCTAGTGTCCTAATGTTTCTCATCATATAAAAAATTTTGTATCTTGTGATATCAGGAAAGAGAAATAATTATCTATGTTTTATGAATTTATGGGAATATGAGAGAAGTAGAGGGTGTAATAGGATAGAATTGATAAAGGTAAGAATAAAAAGTGGAATTTTTCAACATGTGATACTTTTGGTAGGAAACACCATGGTGATTGCTTAGAAGGAAAAGGTGTGTTCTACAAGTGTGGACATAAAGGCCATAATGCTGGTAATTTCATGGGAAATAAAGAAGTGATCAATTTTCAATTATATAATTTTAGGGAGATGGGAGCTGTGTTAATGATTGTCCAAAGCATCAAGGAAATAGGCATCAGAAAAGGCCAATGGAGCAAGACCAAGCTTATGTGTTCATAGATGCTGAAATTGAAATTCATAATGATGTGGTGGAAGGTATTTTAATAATTTCCACAAACATATCCAACGATTTATTTCATTCAAAATCATTACACTCTTTAGTATCTTTCTATCTTTCTATGAAAATTTTATATTTAAAATTTGATTAAATAAAGGGTTTTTCAGTCAAAACACTTTAGGGAAGTATCATTGCAATAAATATACCTCGATCAATCCCCCCTAATGACTCATAAACATGCATTAGTTTCTAACCATATCAGTATACACATGATATAATTTTATATAATCCTCGTTATGTATTATATTTCAAATTACAATGCGAAAATCTATTTCAGGAAGAAGGAATTAAATTTTTTTGAGATTGACGTAGTATCACTGTCTTTAAGGAAGAAACATCATTATCTAATCCTTATGTAGATCCACCCACAGTATCTATACATAACTAAATTATTGTGGAGGATGAGAAATAAATATTAGTGGGTGATTAGAGAAATATTCAGATTGAGAATGTCCCTATGTGGAAAGAATATATTGATGTTTTCTATAGGATTTACATGGACACCCTCTAGAGCTAGAAGTTGAGTTCTCTATTAATTTAATTATTTTTTCAAGGCCAATATCAAATCATCCTTATAAAATTTCCACTATGGAATTAGTATAACTAATGAAAAATCTAGTGAAATTGAGTGATAATGGATTTATTCACCCTAGTTTTTCTCTATGGGGAGCGCATGTTCTTTTCAATAATAAGAAAGACATGTCAATGAGGTTGTGTGTTGACTACTTGGAGATCAATGATATTACAATAATGATCAAGTATCCCCTGCCTCTCATTAATGATTTATTTCATCAACATAACAAAGACCAGTATTTTTTATGATTTACCGTCAACCTGGATATCATCGGTTGCATATAAAGAGGGAATATATTAAAAAACCGCATTTTGAACAAGATATGGGCATTATGAGCTTACAGTAATGCTTTTTGGACTGATGAACACTACATATATTTTCATGGATCTAATGAATATAATTTTTATAGAATATCGTGATTACTTTTTTGATTTATTTATTTATGATATCTTGGTTAACTCCACAATCTATGAATATTATGAGAATCACATGTGCATTATTCTAAAGACTCGTAGAATAAAATAATTATATGGGAAGTTTAGAAAGTATGAATTTTTTTCCTTGGTAAGTTTAATTTCTTTGAAATATTGTCTCTAAGGAAGGAATCTTAGTTGATCCTACAAATACAAAGGATATCCTATAATGGCCTACTACAACAAACATATCTGAGGAAAGTAGTTTTATTGTTTCAGCTGGTTATTATTAGTGTTTTATTCAGAACATCATCCATTTAGTTAACCCACTAAGTAAGATTATTCCTAAAGGGGTTAGGTTTATATGGAAAATATAATGTGTAGAAAATTTTGAAGAATTGAATACAATTTTAGTTAATTCTTCAATCTTGACTCTACCATCTAGAAGTATTGGATTTTTAATCTATAGTCATGCATCGAAGAAATGACTTGGATGTGTCCTAATTTAGAATGATAGAGTTATTTATTATGCATCATGGTAGTTAAATATTCTGGAATAAGACTATCCAATTCATGATCTTGAGTTAGTAGATGCAATCATTCCTCCCATGATATGAAGAAATGATATCTATGGTGAAAGATGTGAGATATATACTAATCAAAAGAGCTTTAAATACATCTTCTCACAAAAATAACTCAACATGAGGCAAAGGCGATGTCTCGAGCATCTCAAGGATTATGATTAGTCCATAAACTACCACCTAAGAAAGGAAAATAATCTAGTTGATGCATTGATTAGTAAGGATCATGGAGTTCAAAACAAAATCAAAATTGAAAAGGATCCTATGTACATGGATCTTGCTAGGATGGATATGAGATTCATTAAAGACGGTGAAATATACTTACTTTTTCATTTGTTTTTTGAACCATAATTATTAAAAGGACTAAAAGATGTCTTCTAGATATGGAGAATCTTCAAAACAAATGTAATGATGTGAATGATGGGATGTTGGTTGAATTCTTATGTAAATATTGAAGTTTTTATTTTAGAAAGAGGCTTTCTGTTCCCACAATACTCAATATAAAAATGGAGTTATTGGATGATTCTCGCAATTCAGATTTCTCTATACATCTTAAGTATTAAGATGTATGGATATTTGAAGGAACCTTTTGGGGGGATAACATGAAGAGGGAAAATACTAATTATGTATCAAGATGTTTAGTTTGTGCCAGGTGAAGGCGGAAATACAACATGATAGAGGATTCAAGCATCGTATACCAATTCTTATGTGGAAATGGGATGAAATCACAATGGATTGTGTCACTAAATTACCCAAAACTCCAAAAAAGAAAGATTCAATATGGGCAATTGTATATCTACATAGGAAATCGGAACATTTCCTCGCAATAAGAGAATAATTTTCACTAGCGATCATTTCACAACTCTATAAAAAAAATGTTGTAAGAATTAATGGGGAAATTCTTTAAATAGTGTCTGATCATGATATTCAATTCACTTCTAAATTATGGAAAATTATTCAGAAAGCATTAGATGTTGAGCTTCATTTTAGTACAACTTATCACCCCAATCTGACTAGCAGTCAAAAAAGATGATATAAACTATAGAAGACATGTTTATTCCTGTTATCTCAACTTAAAAGTTATGTTGGGTTATTAATTACCCTTTGTGGAATTTTTCTACAATAATAGATTCCATTATAGTATTCAAATGGAACAATATGAAGAATTGTATATAAAGTGATGTCATGCACCAACATGTTGGAATAAAGTTGGTGAAAGGAAAAATGTAGACCTAGAGCTTATAGAGGAAACAACTGCAAAGCTAAAGACTATTGAAAACCATATCCAAGTAGATGAATGTAGGAAAAATATCTATGCTTATAATCAAAGGAAGGATTTGAAATTTCAAGAGGGTGAAAACATTTTCTGGAAATTATCTCCATAGAAGGGTGTTATAAGAATTAGAAAGAAATGGAAACTGAGCCCCAGGTATATAGGCCCTATTGAAATTTTTTTGAGAAATGGATATGTGGATTATCATTAAGAAATAATTCCTAGACTTTTTAAGGTACACAACGTGTTCCATGTCTAATTGTTGATAAATTATATTCCAAACCAAATTCATATCCTCACTAATGAAGGTATAATATTAGAACTATACATATCTTGACTATGAAGAGAAAATCATGATTCTAGACAATAAATTATAGGTTTTGAATATTCAAAAGACACATATGGTGATGGTACATTTGAATAATCATAAAATTTAAGAGGCAAAATGGGATCCTGAGGAACTTATTATGAAGACCTACCCAAATCATTTCATGAGGTAACATTCTGTTAATTTTGAGGATGGAATTTTTGCAAAGGGGGGATAATGTAACACCCCAATATTTTACAAATATTTTTATATATAATGAATTAAATATTGTGTTTTTGTGAGAAAACAATTTTTTATTTAAAGGATGTAGTTATTACATGTCTGTTAGACAAAATGTTTCTACTTCTGAGGTTGGAATTTCAAAAAACTGACATAAATGGTTGCGATCAGAAAGATATTTAAATTTTAATAAGATCAACTTATATTTTTGATTAATAGTAACATACCCTTATGGATAATAATATCAACCTTATTAACAGTAAATCATATTATTATTTTTTCTCATTAGGTAATTATATAATGAGATCTTCATTAATATTTCAATGTGATATAAAATAAATTACTATTTTAATGTTTTTATTTTCTGAATAATTTTGATTTTATTTAAATATTAAATTAACCATATTTATAGACTTATTTTGAAAAAATGGAGTTCATTTTTGAATCTATTGATTTTTTATAATGTGATGCTGAATTTATAAGAATTTTAAAAAATAAAGTAGTTTTTTCATAATGTTAAAATACAGTTTTAGGTTTTCAATATGTTTAATAACATCATAATGATGTAATAGTTAATATAAAATTTTAGTCAACTTTTGTGCAATGAAATATGATATGAGGTGTCCCATGTGGACAATACCGTGGGAAAATACCATGTTCAATGCCAAGGTTAATCAAATAACACTAATGAGGTGTCCCTGGATATTAATAAACAACTCCCTCTCTTTTACTATAAATACCCACCCATTACATCATTTTATTTCATTAAAAATTCATCAAACATGAATATCTGGTAGTTTTTCCTCCAATTAGTCCTCCCAAGGTGTCTTCAAGCCTCCAATGTTTAAGCCTTCAGGTTCGAGGAGTTATTCTAAAAGGTAAGGGGATCTACAACCCTTGTCTTGTTCAAGAACACCTTTTAAGTTATTCATTTTAATTTCAATTTCCATATGATTGGATATGGCATTACATATCCACATTAATGTATATGTTATGTAAAAATTAGGAGAGGACTTTTTTCTATCAAAATGTTTTATGAATTATTTAGCGGTGTCGTGAGGCTACCTATAATTCATAATGGATTTCTTAACTTCTCTTATTCTATCAAGTTCCTATCCTTTTTTCTGTCATAAAATCCCATTATCCAAAAGGTAAGATAACTACAGTACCACACATAAGCATTACTTTTGTTATAAAAATGGAATAATTAATCAAAATCTCTCATTTCCCCTCATTTAATATAAAAAATTAAAACACTGACTAAGGTGTGTTAATTTATCGCATTCAAGTGTGGCAGGTTCTCAATTTATATTACCATATTCATGTGCAGTCATGAACGTATTTTATAGTTGAACCAGAATATAACATTTTTATTATAACCTATTTAATGTTTTCGGACCATTATATATATAATACTAATTCATATGCTAAACTAGTTTGTAACAATCAAGTTATCGCCCAAATAATCTAAACGGTTATCTCTAATGTTCTATGAAATAAATCATCTACATACCATGTAACCAAGTGATATATATATCCATTTGCCCTTATTTATTATCATAAATAATATATAACATAAATTATTGAGAATTATATCCAGTCCACATAAATTCTATTACTTATAATCAATGGGACTGATCATGAAATCAAGGAAACAAACACTTCAGAACAACAGAATTCAATATTATAACTTATCAATAAGAACATAAATGAAATATATAAAACTATAATTAAAAACATAATTATATTAGGTTATTATTTAGTTAATTTAATTATTTAATTTGATTATCCAAGACATTTATGACAAGTTCAGAATACATTCGGACATAAGGTAAGGATTTTCCACCCGAACCCCCATTTAAATTCTGGTAAATCTTATCGTCAACTCAATTAAATGAAATTATTATTTTTTCTTATTTAATCCTCATAAATTAAGTTTTAATGTTCTATATATCTGTACCGAATAGATTCCTTATTTATTTAAAGGGTATTTGCATGCTTTAAATTGATCTTTCAAAAACAATTCTCAAAATACAAGACAATTGTAATGGAACTTTTTGAATTCATACCTATATTCAAGTACACTATATAATATGTGTTGAGGCACCATTATTTTTATAAAATCAATAATTGTAATATGAGAAAACTGTATTATTTTGATTTCGGTTTCATACAATGCTTTTTCCAAAAGAACTGTTTTTTTAAAGTAAGAGTATTTATCACAAGAATTACACGATGATTTAATAAGAGTAATTTTATCAATTTTATCATTGTCATTGACTCTTATTGGAAATAATATTTTATTATATCATCTACAATAATTTTTAATGGTTTATGATTATTTTCACTATAGATGTTCTATATAGAAATAATTGTCCATATTACTTAGAATCATTCGTGTTTATGTTTACAAAATGGGGAATGATATTTTATGTGTTCTGGTAGTTTATGTTTATCCTCTTTTGTATGAGGAATGTTTTGGACTTAAAAAGTGATGGGTGGGTGCCGCTATATGTTCTCTATGAATCTATTGGTCTCATGAGAGAAAACACATATGGACATGGTTGAGGCCTTTCTCATTTACAGATATGGTTTTGGATGAGTACTTTATCATTTTTAAATGTCTTGGCTGGGGCCTTTACAATATATTTTAGAGTCGACAACATTATGTATTTCCCTCATTATGAATCAAGTAATTGATATTCCATGATGTTATTAGACTAGTATAATACCCCTGATTATGCATTATTATGGAATTAATTATTTAGCACTTATTCCTTCCATAATATTCTCATGATCATTTTTAAATGCATGTGTTTTCAGTTATTCATCATGCCTAGTGACTGTGTTTTTGATAACTATTGTTGTATAACATACCCTTACTGGGAATCTATTATAACCCCATTCATATGTTTTATTCTTCCATAGGTGGTGAAGAAAAGTATTATGAATGGATTGCCAGTATAATATTGGATTTTCAGTGTAATTCAATAGAACATGATATGTTAAACTTCCTATCAAGTTATAATGTTAAATATAAATAAGTATCTAGTTTTAAAAAATTACTAAACTAATTCATTCCATTGGAATAAGAATTTCTTGTAGTTATTCCATTGTAATAATATAACGTACTGCCTTTGGGAAACTCGGGTGATGTCTTTATAAGAATCAAATCACACTGTGTTTGGTTATGAGGACCCACGCCTATGGAGGTCCTATAAAGGTTTGTATCATAGTGGAATATGGCTTTTGAGAGGATTGAGTTGGGGTTTACACCTAAATATAAGAAACAAATGATATATTTTGCTACATACAATGTAAAGGATGATTCAATTAGGTTTGAGATCCAAGTATTTCACTATATATGATGATTCCCTTCAGTTTGGGATCTATGACATACAATGTATTTAAGGATTCCTTAATAGTGGGATCTTAATATTACACTATATAAGAGGATTCCCATATGTTTTGGGATTTTGAGGATATCATGATCACTACCAACCTCTAAGCCCATATGATTCATTCTCAGTGTGAGAAATAAGAGGGAGTATTAGATCATAGAAAACACAAAATCCACATCAAATGCTGGAGGCCAAAGGCACAGAAGAAGGGATTTGAATTTTCTTTTGTCCTATTTTATTTTGGAACTCAGTATAGTCACATATGATGATCTATCTATTTGCAACCATGGTAGGTGAATAAGAGATAATGTGTAGCATCCTTCTAGAAATACTAAGTTCTTACTCTTTGAGGTATGCCCTATGATTGGGTACACGACTTCATGGACCCACATCATTAGAGGCTTTTTGAAGGAAGGTAAGTAGAGGATCTAGAAAAAATATTATCTCTAATGACATGGATTTTACCATGTGGATGTTATGAGTTTATCTAACCTCTATGTTTACATGACTCATGATTGAATGTCGGAAAAAAGAAGATGTATATGATCTGGAAAAAAACATGATCCTTAATTTACTTATGTAAGTGGTTAGGGTGATGGGACAATAAGAGGGGGATTTTTTCCCATATACTCGAATAGTTTTACCCTTGATAGTCAAATATTAAAACCCATATAGATAAATCACACAATCATAGATAATGAATAAGGAATGAAGGAGAATATTTCTTTTATGAAAGGAAAGTAGATGACTCTAGGAGGGATTCCTTAAATTTGGTTCTTAGTGAAGAGAGAAGGGTAATGAATTACCACTCAAATGGAAAAGAATGTGAGATTATCTCCCCCCACTAGAACTAGGGGTCCCTAGTTTTATAGATTACATATGAAGAAGAATTCTCTAACCCTTATCTCTATGAATGGGAAATCAGTGACACAAACCCCAAGGTTAGGGTCCCTATGATCGAGGGAATGCATATCAACATTCACCCTGAGGGCACTACCCGTTAGGTAAAGATTGATCAGAACACCTCTAACTGAATAAATGAATATCCAAATTATAAACACATTGGGAGGGGTATTTCCATGGGTTTTCATGTCTAGATGCTTTGATGGGGTTTCAAAAATTTCCCCCCTCACAAGAGGGATCCAATAGTATAGAATATTTTCCATTTTTTTCTTGGAATTAGGTATTATCGGTGACTCGTACAAGTTATAGTTTAGAAAATATAAGGGGTTATCATGAAATAATTTTATTAGCCAGAAAATATTCCCCATCTATAGCCTAGGTGGAGATATATTTTCTTTGCATATAGAGTTTTACTTGTGAATGATGAAGGTGCTTCATGTAGGGGGTAGTAATACATTAGATGAAGGTTCAATGGGAATGAATCGCCTGGGAGAAAACGTGATGGAGAGACCGTGAAATATGAACCAAGGGTATCTTCATGTGTCTATGGAAGGGTTTTTCATAGGTCCCGTGTTTTGGGAGGGACTTTCATGAAATTTCTTGACCACATTGAGACGAAGAAGTCATCACACAGGTGTATTTGTGATTCAGACCCTAGAGAGAAATTTTTCTCCCTATAAACCATAATTCCCTCTTCTATTATGTTTTAATCAGATACCAAAGGGGTTTGAAGGAACTGGGTGACGGGTTTGGGCAACCTAAGAAATAGGACTTCTGCATATTTTCCATTTCCCTAAATGACAATCCCATTGGTCATATATGTATATATATAAATATAAAACCTTGGTCAAAGGAGGTCATCTGTGAATTTACAATGATTAGGTTCCTAGTGAAGGTACCCCTTGAAGGGGTGGAAAAACCACTAGGATGCATAGGTGGTCCTGCATAAGAATTGCACAAAGTGGTGTTTGCACCTACGGGGCCATAAATTTGATCCTAAATGGGTGTTTTTGTGCACAAGATTGGTACACACAAGACCATATTTGAAAACCATATGATTGAATCCCTTTCTCAATACCATGGGGATCCTTCCCCACCTCTTATCAGTAACATTTTTGGCATGTAGTTCCAAAACATTTCTCTAGTTCATCCACTAATGTCACTGACCCCCATAAAAAATGTGTAGTCATACCATGAACATTTTGGGCCTATTCAAGGATGTTTTGGGTCATGACACATACAACGCAACCGATCCTCCCAAATCCACTACCAACTCTCATAGGGCAGTTTCGAACATAATGAATTTGGATTGGGAAGTGTTTTTGAGGACACTCAAGCCCTTAGTATGTGAAAGAAGTAATGGAAAAGTGCACGGAATGAAATTTGAGGCATTGGAAGAAAAAGACTATATTAATTCCCATTATGAGTTTGTGATATATATTAAATAGTTTATTTTTTATTATTTCATATGATACACCACCCATGTTGGTAGGGAGTCTAGTACATAGTGGACTCTAGGATGGGTTTTACTTGAAATCATGGTTACTATTGAATAAATGACTGCATGGCCCCTTTAACCCATCTATATTCTCTTCATAAAATTATGTGATGGTATGCAGCGTGGTTATGTTGTCAAATATATATGTGTAGAGGGATGTAATGGTGCATTGTTATTTCACACACATGTATCTCTATATATATAATCCTAAATATTATTTAATTACCATGTGTATGGGTTGTAATGTCTTGAGTAACATTACTCGGCATATGAGTAGCGATGGATTGAGGTAAAATTTCTGAGGGAAAATAGTTGATATCAATGTTTTGGTGGAAACTAGAAATGAATAGAATAATATATAGAGATGTGTCATGGGATGGAAAGATTCTCTGATTCTTGAGATTAATTTTTTGATACTTCATTCCTTATGATTTTGGGGGAGACTCTTTTTGAGATATATGGATCAACATATACAACATCATGGTATAATAAGAAACTTGTGTGGAAGTGGTAGTGTGGGACCATATTTCTTATTATAATTTATATAATCCATTTCATTCATTACATGTTGAGTGATATCCATGTTGACACTAGGAATATTAAATAACTCATTAGGTGATGATTTTGTTTCACTAATTGTTCAGTAGTACTAGCATGCTTTCATTAAATTTTTTCAGAGAGCCTCTAGGAAGGACCCTACTCAGTATACATGTAATGATACCCAACTTTTATATGAAATTATTTTCAGGTTAGTAGGAGAAGGTTAATGATTAGGATTTATATTATAGATCAGGTATTTTTTAGAGATGTTTTGTCTTTGTGGTATCTACCAATTTTTTTTTATTTTATAAGAAGTATAATTAACAACTATTTTACTTTTTAGGAAATTACATTCATGTACATAGATTTATTTTATACATATCTTGATAATGTATTGTTATTTAACATTTCTTATCTCTAAATCCTCATATTATGAAGATGGAAATGCCACAAATTTTTATTTATAATATATCGTGAGTGATTATCCCCAACCGATGATCTGTTGTTGGTTTGAATTAGAAATGATTTTATCTATTCTCTCATTTGAATCATAGTGTGTATTATATTAGGGTTAAGGGTTATGAAAGAATGGTATTCAATGATTTTGTTGAAGGATTTGATGAACTTTGGGTATAATCACATCTTAGACTATATGTGTTTTTATAAAAAAAGAGTTAGCTATGTTTTCAAGGCATTAAAAAAAAGGGTGACCAGTTGCAACATTTTAATGTAAGGAACCTAGTGTTCTGATGCTTTTACATTTCAGTTTACATAGCCAAAAAAGTTATGTGACACTATTTGTAGGATAGAGAGCAAGGATGGGATCATGATTTTTCTTATTTATACCTATATATGTAATAAGATTTCCTTGGGATTAGGTTAAACATTAAATAAATAATATGATTAATTAATAAATATTAAATATTACATATTAATATCTTAGTTGTCTTTATAAAAATTGTATTCTAATATGTTTGGTTCTAAGTCCACATCCTTTTTAGTTTTTCACTAGAGATGATTATTAGGATGTAATAGAATATCAATGAAGAGTAGATGATGATTATGATGAATCTTTGATGTGGAAACTACCAGAGATTCATCATAATAGTCTATATATGTACATGATATCTGTTTTGAAAAATGTGACAGAAGCCTTGTTAGAGGATCTGTAGATATAATTTAGTTTGACTCATTCTTATAAGTACAACTCATTTTTATTGTCAGTTGTAATGTTTCGTGGAGTAGTAAGGTTGTGGTGGATCTTATTCCTCATGCATCTAGAGGATTCATATGTCAAATGGGAAACTTCAGTGCACCCATTATGATAATAATTTTTTCTCTTCCCAAAAAATCATCGAGTCGACCTGATATTATTAACCTATAATAAGGGTTTTAAAATTTTTAGGGGTTTATATCTATTTATTAATCATTACTAATTATGAATAATAACATTTAATAGAAGGGGATTCTTTAAAGGGGTGTTTTGAGGAGGCTTAAAATCTAAATATCTAGTGCTTGGTCAAACCAATTATTTTTTGACGTATTAAGATATACTATAGAGAGTGGTGGTTAATAAGAGGATACTGGAAATAACCATATAAAAAGGAGTGGTATTTTATTTTGAATATCCATGAGGCATATCTATGGTTCAGGGATCCCAATTTTAGTGATTCATGAGTGCTTAAAATTCTGATGATAGGTCCCAACCCTCATTTTCATGTTTTTAGAAGTGGATGCTCTAAAGAGTAACATATTGGGTTAAATAATTTTATTAATTAAAGGATGGGGTAAAAATGATAGTTTTTGACCTCTCAAGACTTGTATTATGCACAATTTATTCTATTTTTTTCCCTCTATTAATGAAGTTCCATCCAATGCAACAAAATTAAGTCGCACCAGATTGGGTTCAGTAGATAGGTGAATGGACAGGAATAATATGGACTTGGGATTATCACCATCCTCTAAAATATGAGTGTACCCATGGTGTGTTTCTTCATCATGGTTAGAGAGGTTATGGATTAATATATGTCTAGATTTTTGATCATGCATTTCTAGTAGTGGGAAAAATGATGTTTTTCAAGGTACACTTTTCTTGTTTTCTACTTGGGTGAATAACATGTTTTTTTATTGAGAAAAAAAGGCCCTCATATAACCTAACATTGTCCTATCTTCGGTACACTAGTTGGATTGGATTATATTTCACTTTTAGTTCACTATACTAGTTGTAGATTTACCTTACCTATATGATATATCTTGAAACTATAAATTGGGTTTGGGGAAGGCATCTCTTGGGTGGACTTTTTATATTTATAAATAGATATATATGACATCATCCATTTTATATAATTTTTTTATTTACTGTATGATATTTTTAATTTCATCAGGAGGAATATTATGTTCTACTATGCTTAAAGAGAGACATTTGTGTTCATCGATTGGAAAAACACTTAGATGGTTTGGAGGCTTGTTTTGTCCTTGACATTTTTAAAATATGAGAATTTATATTACCCCATAAATTATAGATAAAGTTTGGGATAGATCTATATAATGATATTTCTATTTTTTAGATGTCATCTTATATAAAATATCCTTCTAATATTCACTAGATATGATTACAACCCAAGGATTTTTTATAAAAAGGCATTGTTTGACCGAGTGCGTCACCCTTGGGTGCACAAGCTTTTTTTGTGAAAATGGTTGATGGACGTTTTCATTTTTGTATTGAAAAGCACCTCTTGAATTGGGAGAGTAATGGGATATTATCCTCTTCCACAAATTGATGATTTATTCGATCAGATTTATGGAAAAATATGGTCCTTAAAAAGAAATCTATAGTAAAGCCATTATCATATACAGGTGAAATGTGTTGAAGTTCCAAATACAATTTTTTTATATCGACATGGGATTTAGAAGATTATTGTGATATTTTGTGATGTGAAACACTCTATATCCATGCTTATGGGATTCATGAAAATATTGTAATGGGAGAACAAATGTATTTTTTTGGTGGGTTTTGGGGATAATATCCTTTTGAACTCTTTGACCGATGAAGATAACATATAATAACAACATGATTGTTTGTGTGTTCTAAAATATCAACAATTGATAGGATAATTTTTAATGTGTGAGTTATAGTCCCGTTAATATATTTTAATTGGCATTATCATGTCCTTGTAATTAGTGGTGTTAAATAAATCGATGATCTAGATAGTAGTTTCTTGGGAATCCCCCATGATTGTTTTGGAAGTGTAGAGTTTCTAAGGAATTACAGGCTATGAAATGAGGTTTATAGTCAATTTATAATGGGTTATAAATCCTCAAATAGAATTTAAAAGGAATATTCAACAATAATTGTGGAATGGTCACATTCTACATGATTTCTATTTCATGAAGTAAAATTTCATATGATATGTAATTCTTCATCCTCAAGAAGATGATGTTCAGTTTGAAGAATTTTATGATTATTCACATCACAGGATATAATTCATAATGATATGGTTGAGATCAGTTCTTTATTGTCGGTTTTTATAGTTACCTATATCATTAACATAATATTTCAACCAATGATATGATTTTAGTGTTATTTATTTCTTCATTAATGTTTTGGTGACATTTCCTCATTGGTGAGAATTTTTTCATTTTCTGTTGATCATATGATTTTAAGTTTTGTCTTCTCATAGTGTGACATGTACATATGATAATGATGATGGTTTTTATTCTAGAGATATTATGATTTTAATATTTCATATATACTAGGTAAGGTTGTTATTATAGAAAATTAGTTGAGTAAGTTGTCATGTAGTGATGCTATTCATGAATCTAGATATTCATAGGGAGTTATAGTATAGATCACTAAGATGAAACATGATATTGGAAGGACTGGTGGAATATTTTTTTCATTTTCAGATGATAATAGAGTCATCCATGGTGATGTTGGGGAAGAGGTCAACTCTGGGGGATTTGATGGTTGATTTATGCAAAGAATAATTTTTCATTATTGATTCCTCTTATATTTTTCATGAAGAATAACATCAAGGAGTTTTGTTCTAGGGAATTATTTTCATCCCTTAAGTGATGTGTGTGATGTTTTACCATGAGATACATATCACACCCTTAGTGGTAAATCATAATTCCATGATGATGTATTAATGCTATTGGATTGGGATAAATTGGGTAATCATAGAGATTTTGTCATGGTGTTTGTTTTTGCATAAGGATAATCCCCTGATTTATGTTTTATGTTATTGGATATATCTATAAGATGTTCTTTAGTGGAAGTGGGAGGACATATTAATGGACATAGTTACTAGTTTAACTCATCCTCTAGGTTGTTACAATTCAATATGGGTGCTAGTGGACCATTATCTGAAATCATACCACATTAAAAAATTGAAAGTTAATCACAGCTGTTATTTTGTTGAGGAATTACCCAGTGGAAATGGTGAAACATCATTGACTATCATGGAAAATTACATCTAATCATGTTCCTCATTTGAAATATTAGGTGTAGAGAGGAATTCATCATGATTTTGGATCTTAGGTATTCCTTGTCACTAACTGTAATCCATAGATGAATGGTAAGTCATTATAGTTTATCTTGGCCCTCTTGAACTTGATATTTTTGTGTTTTCATGATTTTGGAAGATTTTGGATGAGGTGCCTTCGCATGGTCATGTTTTTTTAAAAACAATTTATTCCAAAATTATCATGGAACTATTTTTATCCTTGTTTAAAAATAATTTTTCACACTATATTCTTCTTGATTTTGGTAAGGGATTCATCAATTTTCCAAACTAGTGTAGAGTGTGATATATATGGCACATGTGATTCATAATAGGTTGAAAGTTTTTCATGATCCTCAAAATTCATATTCCCATTATCAAAATAAACCTCTATATTTCAGTGTTAGAGATGATTTCGTCATTAACATGGCTCCTCATCATTCGTAGAAAAGGTTCATTCATCAGAGTGATTTTTCCCTGGTTTTTATGTCTTTTTGACGTATTGGATAATGATGGGCTCATGGAATATTATATAAAACTTCCACAATATATGATCTGGATAAGTGATTTTTTATTTGTTTCATGAATTGAATATTATAATCATTATATCTACAATATAATTTCTTTGGGATACATAATTTTTTATGATAATGTGACTTCAAGGAGTCACATATGGGGATCTAAGATATCTAAGAGAACGTATTTCAAGGGTATTATATTCAGTTGGTTAATATATTTTAGAGACACGGTGGAGTGGATGAGAGAACAAGGCAATGTTATTTATAGATAAATGATATATTTCCAAATCTCTTATAATTTTTTTCTTATATTGAACTGATTAATTTATTTTTGGTTTGCCATTATCTATTTATGATATATATTCCAATTGTATTATGATTTTTTTCTTTTCCCTTATTTGACATGTAACATTATATAAATATTTTTTTAGAAGATATTTGTTCAAGTTATGTAACAATATACTTTATTCCACTAATAAAGGTAGATGATATATTTTGTTTGTGTGGATCTTTAAAGGTATATCTTAGGGTGGATGTTCGTATGAACCCTTTCCATTCCTTCTCTCATGGTTGGTCTTAAAATCCTAAGGATGATAAATTATTGAAAGGTATGTTAGGTAATCGCTTAGATCATTCTAGTTCATCCCTTTACATGAAAACAATTCATGGGTTTCAAAAAATAGTAATAGAGTAGATTTAGTGGTTTTTTGGAACCTAGAATATAGATGTACGAGTATTTCATGCTTTGAAAGGTACTTCAAATATTCAACGTGTAGTCCGAACCATTTGATAGAGTATGTTTATTGGCATGAATGTAATTATAGTCTCTTATGAGAATGCTTTGTGAGGTATATTCACATTGTGTATATAATTCAATATATGTATGGAATGATATTTTCATTTTTTGAATCTAATAGTGAATATAGTAATCAGGAATAATCCATTTGTTATATGAGTTAATTATAGATCGATGTATATTGAGGAGGTTATTTATCAGTGAATGTCAAAGGTGGGATGTTCGGATCATTTTTGGTTCCTTTACATGGTGAATCTATTCTAGGATATATGCCTATATAAAATAAATAACCTTTGATTTGTATAAGACCCTAGACATTTGGATCAAACACTAAATGGATTAAAGTCATCTCTCAAGAAACCATTATTAGCATTTGAAAATTTTTAATCCTCATCTCCCCATGTATGCCCTATGGCCACCCAAGGTGATTTATTTTTATTTATTTTTGTTTCTTCTAATATAGTTCATGTTTTCTCTTATTATTTATACTATTATATAGAGATATATTTTTATTTTTCTTATAGGGTTGATGAGATTTTTATTTTAATGGATTGGGAATAACATTCTTTTATGGATTTAGTTTTCTTAACAAAGAGGTTACCGTGGTCATTATATTTATTATATTATTATTCTAGGAATGTTTAATCCGTAAGGTATGATATTAGTTACCTCTCCATTTATGTTTTTCTTAAACCTTAATGTTATCTTGTTTTATCTCTTTGGATAATTGTTTAATTTACCATAATGGAGATCAAAATGCATTAATGAAATTTTATTCATGGGTTGTTAGTGAAATCATGTGTTCCCTACCATCAAAGCATGTTACACATTATTTTTCAAGATCATGTGCTCTCTTATTAATAATTTTATCCTCTTTTTTACTCTTTGGTTAGTCAGATAATTCAAAATAAATGTATCAGAATTTAAATGAAGTTATCTTTTTCTATTCTAAATATTTTAAGAGTTGTTTTCATTATGTCTTTTTTTATTAATTTGAATGAAATAAAATGATCCATGACACTTGTTGAATTAAATTTATATGCATAATGATGATATAAATGCATAATAAACATAAACATTTAATGATTTTTGTTTTTAATAACAAATTAGAATGTTAAATGAAAAGTTTATTCTTCCAAAGAGTATGATGGATCTTTAATAAATTCAATATATTATTTTTGAATAATTATTATCTGTTAATAACTAATGTACTATGTTTCCCAAGAAAAAAAATATTTTATATAAATTAGTTAATCAAATATTATTATAAATGGTGGTTTTAGAAAAATAAGTATTTTTTTGAGATATACTATTGTATTTCAATGTAAAAAGACCTATTTTGATGGCCTTGTTTTACTAGTTGACTTTGTTCGTTATGGGTTTCCTTATCTATTTTTTCCAAATGAAAGTCTTGATTTACACTATGATATGAGCCTGAGATAGTTATTTGATGATGACATAGGGCTGGTGAGGCCTGTGGTTTTTCGAACCATTTGAATCCTATTACATTGAGTTTCATGGGGATATGAATGATAGTTGTATGGATGGCACCAAGATTAATGGAAGATGTTCCTATTTGAATTATTTATTATTGTACTGAAAGTTGGATACATTATTTTTAATAAAGATTTTATGTCATAACTATTAAATGAAAATTTATGAATAAGATTAAATAAAGTATATAATTAATATTTTTTACACATGTATATAAATAATTTAGTCGTTATTAATAGATTTTAAATTATAATAAATATCCATTAAATGTAAGACAAATATTTTTTCTGAACAAAACATTTCTTCTGCCTGTAATGTGTTTTTATCATAATAAATTAAATTTTACACTATTAATGGATGATTTTGATTTTATTTATATAGAATATAATATATAAAATTATTTATCATTTATCAAATATTTTTCTTGATATGGTATACGAATAAGCCTAGTTTTATGTTTTGAAATACAATTTTTCAAAATAGAGGTTTCATTGATTTTTTCATACATAATTTTAAATATACTTTTTCAACATTAGATGATATATTAGAAAAACAAACATAATTTTTTAAATTAGAATTTCAAAATTATATTAATCTAAATTTTTGAGGATTTTTTTTAAAATATAATGTATTTTCGATGAATAGTGAAAATAATGATTTTCATTAAAACAAATATATTTTTTTAATATAATTTATAACGTTACATTTTGTTATAGAATAATATTAAAATTAAAATCGATTTAATTTAATTATTATTAATATATGTTTGTTTATTAAAATGAATTTTATGTTTGATTTCTTTATGAAAACAATTTAATCATAGCAAATCTTTTTCTTTTGAAAGTCGATTTTTCATCAAGATTAAGGATATAATTTTAAATTGTATTTATGATATTATATTACATATTTTGGAAAAATATATTATATACTTATATTATCAATATTTAATATTATTTAATAAGTAAAATATTATTTTTTATTATAAATAATTTTTAGAAAAAATTACTATCACTACAGTAAATGTTAAATCGGGATTATCAGAGATAAACTAAATATATATAAGGGTTAAAACGGCCAATAAACATGTTTAATTTCAATTTTTTATAATAATAAGATCTTATATAATACAATGTTTTTATTGGTTCAAATTTTAAACATTTGGTGTGAATATTATAGTGAACTATTATATTATTTTTAAAAATTCCATGTGTGTCCTCTCCCCTATATATTAAGGGACACTCACTCTCTCCTCCAATTTACACTTCAAAAGCCTTTTGGATCACAGATTTAATAAAAAAATTAATTACTTACATAACTATCAGCTACCTAGACTCATATTATGATGACAAACCAATCCTAGGTTGGATAATAGTGTAAACCTAATGAGGTTTTCCAAAAAACGGTATACTTATTTACAATGTGTTTTAATAATATATATTCTTATAAATTATTCAAATAAGAATAAACTGAGATTAAATATTAAAAATATTATCTTATATAAATATTTTCATTATTATGGTTCTTTTATAACTAATAACCATCTTCTATTCCACCACATGCACTACTGGAAATCCATCCTTTCCCAACGGTTCTGAACTGTTGGGAAAGGCTGCAGAACCGTTGGTATATGTTATACCAACGGTTCTGCCAACCGTGGGGAACTAAGCTGTTGGGAAAGGATTTTCCCAATGGTTTACTGGAAACCATTGGTATAGGCTCACAAAAGCCACCCTATCCCAACAGTTCTGCCAAACCGTTGGGATAGTTTTTCCCAACTGTTTGGGAGAACCGTTGGGAAATATCAATATCCCTTAACTATCCCAACAGTTTTGGGATAGTTTTCCCAACGGTTCTCCCCAAACCGTTGAGATATCCCCATGGATGAACTCTTTCCCAACGGTTCAATGAACCGTTGGTAAAAAGTTCTTTAGGATAATATGCCAACGGTTTTAAACCGCTGGCACACCCTATGCTGCAAATTGCAGCAGCCTGCAATTTGCACAGCCCCTGTCCATCAGGCCCCTCTCCATCAGGCCTCATTTTGACCTCATTTTCAATCCAATTATTGTACCTACAATAAAATAAAACATACATATACAATTACAAACAAATTCATACACATTTAACATATAATGGATCCTGAAACTATACACATCCATAATTAAATTAGAATTCATAACGTAATTATAAACGTACATAATTCATATAGAATTCAATTTAAAATTTAGATGACAATTATATGTGGAATCTGAAATTCCATTCATAATTTGATCGGTTTTTTCTATACCATATATTTTTACCTCAAATGATGTCCATTTTAAACAAAATACATACACCTGAAGTGATACCGGCCACACCGCACCTCAGATTGAGGCGGGGTTGACTCGTACATGTCACATTTGACCCATGGATCGTTGTGCTAAAGTATCGACACAATCCGAATGCGTTTGGTCAGTATTCCGTATGCCAGTTGATGTTTTTCACTTAAAATGACTTCCTTTTGAAACAAAAGACGGACACTATTAGTGGTGCCAACCGCACCGCGTCTCCAATTGAGGCGGGGTTGATTCGTACACGTCACATATGACCCATGGATTGTTATCCTAAAGTTTAAATGGAAACCGAATGCGTTTGATCGGTTTTCCGTGTGTACTTAAAATGTTGTCCATTTTAAACAAAAGAGTGACACTTAGACTAATCCTGACCACACCGCGACTTAGATTCATCCCGGGTTGGCTCTTACATGCCACATATGACCCATGGATCGTTGTGATAAATTATCAAAAGATTCCAAATGCGTTTGGTCGGTTTTGCGTATGCCAGTTGTTCTTTTCATTTATAATCATGTCCATTTTAAACAAAAGAGACATAGTTAGAGTGGTGTCGGCCACACCGCGTCTCGGATTAATATGGGGTTGACTTTTACACGTCAAATATGACCCATGTATCGTCGTTCTAAAGTATCGATAGAATCCGAATGCGTTTGGTCGTTCTTCCGTATGTCAGTTGATGCCTTTCACTTAAAATGACGTCCTTTTGAAACAAAAGACGGACACTTTGAGTGGTGTCAGCCACACCGCATGTCGGATTGAGGCGGGGATGATTCGTACATGTCACATAAGACCCATGGATCGTTCTCGTAAAGTTACAATGGAAACCGAATGTGTTTGGTCGGTTTTCCGTATGTACTTAAAATGGTGTCCATTTTAAACAAAAGAGAGCCATTTAGACTGATCATGGCCACACCGCGACTCGGATTGACCCGGGTTGGCTCATACACGTCACATATGACCCATGGATCATTGTGATAAATTATCAAATGATTATGAATGCGTTTGGTCAGTTTTGTGTATGCCAGTTATTCTTTTCACTTATAATCCTGTCCATTTTAAACAAAATAGACACAGTTAGAGCGGTGTCGGCCACACCGCGCCTCGGATTGAGGCGGGGATGATTCGTAGACGTCACATATGACCCATGGATAGTTCTCTTAAAGTTTCAATGGAAACCGAATGCATTTGGTCGGTTTTCCGTATGTACTTAAAATGGTTTCCATTTTAAACAAAAGAGAGCCACTTAGACTGATCCCGGCCACACCGCGACTCAGATTGAACCTGGGTTTCCTCGTACAGGTCACATATGACCCATGGATCGTTGTGATAAATGATCAAAAGATTTGGAATGCGTTTGGTCAGTTTTGCGTATGCCAGTTGTTCTTTTTAACTTATAATCATGTCCATTTTAAACAGAAGAGACATAGTTAGAGCGGTGTCGGCCACACCGCGTCTCGGATTGAGACGGGGATGATTCGTACACATCACATATGACCCATGGATCGTTCTCCTAAGGTTTCAATGGAAACCGAATGTGTTTGGTCGGTTTTGCGTATGCCAGTTCTTTTCACTTATAATCCTATCCATTTTAAACAAAACAGACATAGTTAGAGCGGTTTCGGCAACACCGCGCCTCAGATTGAGGCAGGGATGATTCGTACACATCACATATGACCCATGGATCTTGCTCAGAAAGTTTCAATGGAAACCGAATGCATTTGGTCGGTTTTCCATACGTACTTAAAATGCTGTCCATTTTAAACAAAAGAGAGCCACTTAGACAGATCTCGGCCACACCGTGACTCAGATTGAGCCCGGGTTGGCTCATACAGGTCACATATGACCGATGGATAGTTGTGATAAATTATCAACAGATTCGGAATGCGTTTGGTCAGTTTTGCGTATGCCAGTTGTTATTTTCACTTATAATCCTGTCCATATTAAACAAAAGAGACACAGTTAGAACAGTGTCGGCCACACCACTCCTCGGATTGAGGCGGGATTGACTCGTACACGTCACATACGACCCATGGATCCTTGTTCTAAAGTATCGACACAGTCCGAATGCCTTTGGTCGGTTTTTCGTATGTCACTTGATGCTTTTCAGTTAAAATGACATCTTTTTTAAACAAAAGACAGACACTTTGAGTGGTTCCGGCCACACCGCGTCTCTGATTGAGGCGGGGTTGATTCTTACACGTCACATATGACCAATGGATCGTTCTCCTAAAGTTTCAACGGAAACCGAATCCGTTTGGTCTTTTTTCTGTATGTACTTAAAATGGTGTCCATTTTAAACAAAAGAGACCCACTTAGACTTATCCCGGACACACCGTGACTCGGATTCATCCAGGGTTGGCTCGTACACGTCACATATGACCCATGTATTGTTGGGATAAATTATCAACAGATTCAGAATGCGTTTGGTCGGTTTTCCGTATGCCAGTTGATGCTTTTCACTTAAAATGACGTCCTTTTGAAACAAAAGACGGACACTTTGAGTGGTTCCGGCCACACCACCTCTCCGGATTGAGCTTAAACCACCGTGCAACATTCTAATTATTATTCGTGACGTGTACGCGCAGAAGGCACATCAATCGGACGTGTGGTTTGCGCGGTATGGCTCAATATTCGTGTTTTAAGTGATGCGCGCTCTTCGTAAACGCGCGTGAGGGGGTTCCAAACGGGCAGAAAGAAGTCAGAATGGCCTGAAATCAAATGAAAAATACGGGAGAGGGATTTATGAAGTGGTCGAGCAGACGACACGTCAATCGGACATGCCGTGTGCCCGCAGTGACCGACAACGCAGGTCTGGTGTCATAAACTGCCAAAACGGGCGTCCAACGGTAAAATTCATAGCGAACAACCTCGGATTGAGCTGAAACCACTGTGCAACATTATAATTATTATTCGTGACATGTACGCACATACGGCACGTCAATCAGATGTGCGGTTTGGGCGGTACGGCTCAATATTCGTATTTTAAGTGATGTGCGCGCTTCGTAAACGCGCGTGAGGGGGGTCCAAAGGGGCCGAACGAAGTCAGAATGTCCTGAAATCAGACGACAAATATGGTTGAGTGATTTCTGAAGTGGTCGAGCAGACAGCACATCAATCGGACGTGCCATGTGCTTGCGGTGACCGACAACGCAATTCTGGTGTCATAAACGGCCAAAACGGGTGTCAAACGGTCAAATTCATAGCGGACGACCTCGGATTGAGCTGAAACCACCGTGAAACATTCTGATTATTATTCATGACGTGTACGCATAGACGTCACGTCAATAGGACATGCGGTTTGTGCAGTACGGATCAATATTCGTGTTTTAAGTGATGTGGGCGCTTCGTAAAGGCGCGTGAAGGGGGTCCAAACGGGCCGAACGATTTCGGAATGGCCTGAAATCAGAAGAAAAATACGGCTGAGTGATTTATGAAGTGGTCGAGCAGACGGCTCGTCAATCGGACATGCCGTGTGCCCGCGGTGACCGACAACGCAGTTCTGGTGTCATAAACGGCCAAAACGGGCTTCAAATGGTCAAATTCATAGCGGACTACCTCAGATTGAACTGAGAGCAATGTGCAACATTCTAATTATTATTCGTGATGTGTACGCGTAGACGGCACGTCAATCGGATGTGCAGTTTGCGCGGTACGGCTCAATATTCATGTTTTAAGTGATGCGCGCGCTTCGTAAACGCGCGTGAGGGGGGTCCAAATAGGCCGAACGAAGTCGGAATGGCCTAAAATCAGACGAAAAATACTTGTGAGTGATTTATGAAGTGGTCAAGCAGCGGCACGTCAATTGGACTTGCCTTGTGCCCGCGGTGACCGACAACGCAGTTCTGGTGTCAAAAACGGCCAAAACGGGCGTCCAACGGTCAAATTCATAGAGGATGACCTCGGATTGAGCTGAAACCACCGTGAAACATTCTAATTATTATTCGTGACGTGTACCCACAGATGGAACGTCAATTGGATGTGCGGTTTGCGCAGTACGGCTCAATATTCGTGTTTTAAGTGATGCGCGCGCTTCGTAAACGCGCGTGAGGGGGGTCCAAACGGGCCGAACGAAGTCGGAATGGCCTAAAATCAGACGACAAATATGGTTGAGTGATTTATAAAGTGTTCGAGCAGACGACACGTCAATCGGACTTGTCGTGTGCCAGCGGTGACCGACAACGCAGTTCTGGTGTCATAAACGGCCAAAACGGGTGTCCAACAGTCAAATTCATAGCATACGACCTCAGATTGAGCTGAAACCACCGTGAAACATTTTAATTATTATTCGTGACGTGTAAAAGTAGACAGCACGTCAATCGAACGTGCGGTATGTGCGGTACGGCTCAATATTCGTGTTTTAAGTGATGCACGCGCTTCGTAAACGCGCATGAGGGTGGTCCAAATGGGCCGAACGATTTTGGAATGGCCTGAAATCAGACGCCAAATACGGGTGAGTGATTTATGAAGTGTTCGAGCAGACGTCATGTCAATCGGATGTGCCGTCTGCCCGCGGTGACCGACAACGCAGTTCTGGTGTCATAAACGGCCAAAACGGGCGTCCAACGGTCAAATTCATAGCGGACGACCTCGGATTGAGCTGAAACCACCGTGAACATTCTAATTATTATTCATGACGTGTACGCACAGACCGCACATCAATCGGACGTGCGGTTTGCGCGGTACGGCTCAATATTCGTATTTTAAGTGATGCGCGCGCTTCGTAAACGCGCGTGAGGGGGGTCCAAACAGGCCGAACGAAGTCGGAATGGCCTGAAATTAGACGACAAATACGGGTGAGTGATTTCTGAAGTGGTCGAGTAGACGGCACATCAATCGGACGTGCCGTGTGCCCGCGGTGACCGACAACGCAGTTCTGGTGTCATAAACGGCCAAAACGGGCGTCCAATGGTCAAATTCATATCGGACGACATCAGATTGAGCTGAAACCACCGTGCAACATTCTAAATATTATTCGTGACGTGTACGCACAGACGACATGTCAATCAAACGAGCGGTTTGCGCGGTACGGCTCAATATTCGTGTTTTAAGTGATGTGCGCGCTTCGTAAACGCGCGTGAGGGGGTGCAAACGGGCCGAACGATGTCAGAATGGCCTTAAATCAGTCCACAAATACGGGTGAGTGATTTATGAAGTGGTCGAGTAGACGGCACGTCAATCGTACGTGCCGTGTGCCCGCGGTGACCGACAACGCAGTTCTGGTGTCATAAACTGCCAAAACGGGCGACCAACGGTCAAATTCATAGCGGACGACCTCAGATTGAGTTGAAACCACCGTGAAACAATATTATTATTATTCGTGACGTGTACGCGTAGACGGCACGTCAAACGGACGTGCAGTTTGCATGGTACGGCTCAATATTGGTGTTTTAAGTGATGTGCGCGCTTCGTAAACGCGCGTGAGGGTGGTCCAAACGGGCCGAACGATTTCGGAATGGTCTGAAATCAGACGACAAATACGGGTGAGTGATTTATGAAGTGGTCGAGCAGACAGCACGTCAATCGGACGTGCCGTGTGCCTGCGGTGACCGACAACGCAGTTCTGGTGTCATAAACGGCCAAAACGGGCATCAAACGGTCAAATTCATAGAGGACGACCTCAGATTGAGAGGAAACCACTGTGCAACATTATATTTATTATTCGTGACCTGTACGCGCAGACAGCACGTCAATCGGACGTGCGGTTTGCGCGGTACGACTCAATATTCGTGTTTTAAGTGATGTGTGCGCTTCGTAAACGCGCGTGAGGGGGGTCCAAACGGGCCGAACGAAGACAGAATGGCCTGAAATAAGACGACAGATATGGGTGAGTGATTTATGAAGTGTTCGAGCAGACGGAATGTCAATTGGACTTGACGTGTGCCCGCGGTGACCGACAACGCAGTTCTGGTGTCACAAACGGCCAAAACGGGCGTCCAACTGTCAAATTCATAGCGGACGACCTCAGATTGAGCTGAAACCACCGTGCAACATTCTAATTATTATTCCTGACATGTATGCGTATACGGAACGTCAATCGGACGTGCGGTTTGCGCGGTACGGCTCAATATTCGTGTTTTAAGTGATGTGCGCGCTTCGTAAACGCGCGTGAGGGTGGTCCAAATGGACCGAACAATTTCGGAATGGCCTGAAATCAGACGAAAAATACGAGTCAGTGATTTATGAAGTGGTCGTGTAGACGGAATGTCAATCGGACTTGCTGTGTGCCCGCAGTGACCGACAACGCAGTTCTGGTGTCATAAACGGCCAAAACAGGCATCCAACGGTCAAATTCATAGCGGACGACCTCAGATTGAGCAGAAACCCCCGTGAAACATTCTAATTATTATTCGTGACGTGTACGCACAGACGGAACGTCAATCAGACGTGTGGTTTGCGCGGTACGGCTCAATATTCGTATTTTAAGTGATGTACGCGCTTCGTAAACGCGCGTGAGGGGGGTCCAAACGGGCCGAACGAACTCGGAATGGCCTGAAATCAGACGAAAAATATGGGTGAGTGATTTCTGAAGTGGTCGAGTAGATGGAACGTCAATCTGACGTGCCGTGTGCCCGCGGTGACTGACAACGCAGTTCTGGTGTCATAAACGGCCAAAACGGGCGTCCAACGGTCAAATTCATAGCGGACGACCTCAGATTGAATAGAAGTCAGGAACTCTAATTGTCTCTAATACTTCTAGAAATTGTTTTTTTTTCAGTAGGTGTCATCACATAAGAAGCATATGGAAGTTGCCATTTATTTTCACTGATACGCACAGGATGCAATTCTGGTCTGATGCCCCAATCCACCAAGTCACGCCGAGATCGTAAATCATCTTTTGTCTTCCCCAAGACATTTAGAAGAACTGAAAGCAACATTTCAGATATATTCTTTTCAATATGCATTACGTCTAAGCAATGACGTAGCAAATTGGTTGACCAATAAGGCAAATCAAAAAAGATACTCCTCTTCCTTCAATTGTAACAGGTTTCTGTGGAAACATTCTTTCTCTTTCCAGATGTCATTTGACCCTTCCCGAACGAAAAATTGAAATCTTTCAATTCATTAAGCACATCAGTTCCAGACATACGATGAGGTGGATCATCGGTCTCTATAGTATTATCAAATCTTCGATGATTCATTCTATATGGATGATCCTTTGGCAAAAATCGTCGATGTCCCATAAAACTGAATCTACAACAATGTTTCAGTCTTCTGGATCGTGTATTCTTCATACAAACTGGACATGATAGTTTTCCCTTCGTGCTCCATCCAGAAATCATTGCATAAGCCGGAAAATCACTGATCGTCCACATAAGCATATCACAAATCTGAAATATGTCTTTCGAACATGCATCGTATGTGCGCACACCCACATCCCAAAGAAGTTTCAACTCTTTTATTAAAGGTTGAATGTATACCTCAATATCAATGCCGGGATCAGAAGGACCAGATATGAGTATACTCATGAAAGTGAAAGATTTTTTCATACACAACCATGGGGGATGATTATAAATATGTATAAAAACTGGCCATGTGATGTGCGAAGTAAGCATCTGCCCAAACAGATTAAAACCGTCGCATGAAAGACCCAGCCTCACATTACGCACGTCATCTACAAAATCAGGATGTTGAGCATCAAATCTTTTCCATACAAATCCATCTGCAGGATGAACCAACTCATCATTAGTCTTCTTTCTCTCGGTATCATGCCATCTCATTTTTATTGATATGTCATCAGACATAAAAATATTCTGGAGTCTGGGGATCAATGGAAAGTGCCACATTACATTCTGTGGAACGCGAGATGGTGTTCCATCAGATTTTGACTTCCAGCGGGATGTGCCACATTTTATACATTCATTTCGTTAAGCGGTTTCTTCCCAGAATAAACTGCAATCTTTCGGGCAAGCATGAATTTTGTTTCTGGAAAATCCAAGATCTTCAACTAAATTCCATGCCATATATTGGTTTGAGGGAATATCTACATCATCTGGAAGTAAATATTTCAAGAGGGTAAGAATGTAATCGATTTCTGTATTAGAAATCCCATACATAGTTTTTCCATGAAACAATCAGATTAAAAATTCCAGCTTTTTCATTTTATCGCATTGTCGATATACTGGAGTCGTGGCAGCATCATTCAATTTTTTCACCCTATCAATATCATCATTTTCACTAGATGCATCAGTTGTCCCCATATCGACATCTTCTTGAGTCGAAATCCTTTCTTTTTCATGATGACGAATAAACGGAAACCGATCATCTAACAAATTCCCCATTACAGTCCTTTCATTTTGATCATCACCAATTTGAGATTTCATTTTCTCCCCATTGTGATACCACACAAAGTAGTTTGCTTGAAAAACATTTTTGGTTATGTGGTAGCTGACTTCTTTACGACTCAACCAAGGTCTACCAACACAATTGGAACATGGGCAGTGTATGCGACCACAATCTGAAGCATTGTGAAATGAAAAATCTATAAAGCTCTCCAAATTGTTTTGAAAATCGCTTGAGATACGATCGGTTTCATACATCCATCTTCTGTCCATTCTGTAAAAAGAATTCATATAAGTCATTTTGTCATAAACAATTCAATAGGATTGAACGTTAATAGAAAATACATTTAATTAAACGATAAAGGAAGAAAATAATCATGGTATCAACAACACATGTGAAAAAACTTACTAATGTGTTATTGAAAAAATGTAAAACCAACAAGAACTTAATGTGTTATCACATCAGAGCATGCCTCATCCCATAACCATATTAGTAGGGTATTCTCATATACGATTTACCGTTTTGAATTAATATTCACTTCCTCACCAGGTACCTGAGTAGATTTCATAAATATAATCATCTCACATCCTGTAAGGCTTCCATTATGTATGATCTACAGAATAATTTGAGTGATCATGAATCATGCATGGGATCTTCACATGATCACTATAGATTATGAGAAGGAATTATGATTGGTCACGTGAAGAACATCAAACACATATTTTAGATAATTTGAGACATAATATAATAAAATAATGTATAAATCTATGGAATTTGGGATAAAAGGATGGATGAAATACTAAAATATGGGAGACTAAGGTGAAGGAAATATATGTTGACCCTAATTTTCATAACATGCATCACCTATGAAATTTTATTGCACTAGGAAATTTCATCCTGTTCACAATACATTCCATTGGAAACCTATTTTGATCATTTGATGTCCCCTTGACATGTCAAATAAAATCAGATGGCACCCATGAATATGCCACCCTTGTAATGAAAAGCCTTTAATTCTCACCATACAGACTACATGTTTCCCAATAGATATGTATCTCCTTCTATATAGGGGAATCAATACATATTATCTCAGTCTCATATTAAATGTCAGGAATGTTAGATGGCTCCCTTAACACCCTCCAGGCACATCAACTAGGTCATGTGATGTCCTCAAATCATGTCACTATGGACATAAATCACCCTTCAAGACATGTCACACTGACTCTAGAGTTTCCCTCCCAGTGTGTCAAACATGTCTTTTGATGAAAATGGAGAAGATCACCAAAATCAAGAGATTCCCTATAGGCATTACATCCATTATCATGAAATTGATTCTAGGATCAACCAGTCAGGACTTGTGATGTCCTCCAAACATTCCGTCCTTGATCATTAGAGAAACTTCAGACAATCCATCTAGGTTAGGAAAATTCATCAAAATTTTTATAGGATCATGTAATTTCCATTGAAAATTTCCAAAAGAAACCCTCTATCATGCTAAGTAGATAGTCAAGGCATTCCATGTGGAAAACCAACACATATCCATAAGAGAAGAAATCTAAAAATAATAGAATCTATATGCATTATAAAATTGTCCACCATTGGCATATAAGCTTATATAAAAATGGAACCATAGTGTTTATGTTTTAATTAATGGAAAAATCAATTCATTAAAACAACTACAACAACTTGATTGAGATCAATATTTACCTGTTCGGATGGGGGGTGTACCTATTCGGACGGGGGTCGATGATGTTCGGACGGGGGGTTCGCGAGAGCACGGGAGCGGAGGATAATTAGGGCTCTGTCTCGAATAAGGGAGAGCAGATCAGGGTTGCTATTTGGGCAAAACCTTTGCCAACGGTTTGTAAAAACCGTTGTCAAAGGCAACCTTTCCCAACGGTTTCAATAAACCTTTGGGAAAGGGGTCACTGGAATGCCCTTTGCCAACGGTTTCAGTAAACCGTTGGAAAATGCTGAGTATACCAACGGTTTAATTGAACCGTTGGTATACTGCCGTTGGGAAAAACCCAAATTCTAGTAGTGATGGGAAATGATACCATCGATCTTTTGAAAGGGAAAATACCTCCTCCTGAACTGATGTAATTTGATTTCTATCACTGCCTCTCACAGATGGATATAATGATTTTTAAAGTATATATGTGATATATATTACGTAATTATACTTTTTTAATTATAATATAACATCATCCATCTTAACATATGATATTTTAGAAAATTATAGAATGGATCAATGATGTGTGTGGACTACCGCCTCTAAAAAGTAATATGATACCTTTTTTAATTTATTTTTTCAGTGTTGGTAATAAGGATTAATTTGATGAATATATATTATATAAATATTATTCTACAAAATTGAATTATTATTCACCATTATTTTATTAAAACCATAAAAAAATTGGTACATTGTTCAGGCACACATACTGCTACCATCTCTTTGTATGATATATATAGTTTATTAACGCTATCTATTCAAGATGAAAATAGATATTTTATAATGAAAGTATATAATAATTATATCATGATTAATATTATGGAGATAATTAAACCACAATCAATATAAAATGATCAAAACTTATGAACCAAAACATACAAGAAAAAGAACACAGTTATCATCCAGAATAGAAATTTTAATAATTAATTATTAATAAACATGTGATAAAACATTATAATTAAAATTTATATTGTTTAATACATTTAATTATTTTTCTGAAGTAGATTTATAAAAATAATAGATTTATTATAAATGTCTTCTTTACATATATGTTGTCTTTCGAACCATATGTATGTGATTTTATTTTCATTTTTACAACTACTATTCAAGTTATATATTCTCTATAATTTTCATTTATGTGGTATATATAATTCCCATGAATTTATGTTAAGATGTTTCCCATGAAATTTATTCAATATTTATTTTCTTATATGTTACATTCAGTTATGGGGCTTATTATCTAGATTTACCATAGTGGTATGGGTTTTATGTTACAATCTCATTGTTTACCATAGTTTTTTGGGAAAAAGTTTATCGGTGATGTAATATCAAGATATAACTCACAAAGAACTCATAAATATTTTTATCCTATATATATTTCAATAGAATAAATTTTTTACATTTATTTTCCTTTAATTCTCGACTCAATATACAAAATTTATGTCTTTAAGGAAACCAATCATTATTTTTTAGTTGTAAAAATTTATTCTCATGTTTTTTAATTAATTTTTCATGAATTTTTTTTACATTATTCTCAAAAATTTTAATATTATTTTTACCCAAGTTCAAATACTCAGAAAATCAATAACATCTTCTTTTTCACTTTCCTAACATATGAATTTTTGACTTTATAAAGATGATTAAAATTAATGTTGTATTATAGGTTTTATGGGTTAAACAAGAATATCCTACCACCAAGAATTGTAAATGTAATTAATAAAAAATTATATGATTCCGCTTTTATTTTTAGTTAATATTATTTACATAATCTCTTTCATATTTTTTTTACTTCATAATAATGGAATGCAGTATGAAAAAGGTACTTCCCAAAGATTCATTTTAATGATCTTTTAATGAAATTTATATTCATCAATGAAAAACATTCATGATTTTATATATGTTATAATAGGGATATAATCAAACAAGAAAATCTTAATTCTTTCTTGAAATTGATCATGATTATGATGAAATATTTTTTATGAAACTCATTCATTTTCCAAGGGTTATGATTTAAAAAAATTATGAAATGATTAAGAATTCGATTTCTTTTACATGGATTATTCCATTAGGAAAAATATATGAAACCCATTTCCATTCATGGGTAATTGTTGGATGAAGGTTTTATGGCCCAATGGGAAATAGTTGTATGATTTCTACTAGAAATGGATAGTCCTGGAATCATATAGGCCCCAAATACATTAGAAAAAATAAATATCTCCTGAGAGAAATAGGACATGAATGGGGTGTTATCCAAGTTTATTAAGTGACTCTCTCAACTATGATAATCTTGGGAGTCGAGATTAATGACCATGATGATTTAGGGAGTGAACATAATATTTTATGACTTCTTTGGAAGTGATAATTGACTACTAAGGATATGATTTTCTATGCTTACAGGTATGCCAAATATTTATGTATGATTCTAATGTTATGTCTCATATCATTCTTTCATCAATTGATTTATAATTTATTTCTTAGGAATTTCTATTATTTATTCAATGACTCATATTTTGATTTTTAATATTCAAGGTATTTTCACAGATGGTATTTTGATGTTATCATACCCATATTACCTTGCGATGTTTAAGATGACATTGAAATATCTTGTGATTTCCCTTACAGAACATCATATCTCACCCATTATTATGTTTCCTTTCAATTGTTTATGATGAATAGTATTATGTATTATATGTCTTCAAAGGGGGACAGTTATGTTGAACATGGTGGTAGATGATGTGGTTCCCATATGAACCATTTGATTATGTATACATATATATAAATACACTATAACTATATGATTCTATAATGGATCTATATATTATGTAATGAATATTAATCTATTAAGATATGATATCTAAATATGAAAAGTATAGTTTTATACAGTTGGTGTTATAGAAAGGTTTAATCAATATAAGAAAGTATCATGATAAATCATTCACTAGAACACTGAGGATATCTCTAAATATTGGATAACTTTCATACAGTTTTTTATGATCATGGATGACATATGTAAAATATTGGGTCTCGTATAATTTTATTTGATTTATAAAACCTATAAATTATTTTTCTTGATTATTTATTTACCACTATGTTTATTATCACTCACATTATGTTGTTTTGGTTTTAGTATACGTATAGAATCTGAGGGTATCATAATAATTATATATGTGATTGAAAATTAAACAATTTTGTCAAAATAAACCAAAATTTATGGAAGATGGAATGAAAAATATCATTATTATTCCCAAAAAACATTATCATGTTTTGAATTATTCCTCAATTAGAAACTAAATAAAGGATGGATGAATTTTTTATTTAGTCATGGATGCAAAAAAATAATCCATATCTATGTGATTTTGTTGATCCACCAGTTGTCGAGAAATTGATCAATACCATTAAAAATATATTTCTATTCACCACTATTTCGAGAATGAAAATTCATTTTTGTTTCCAATAATTTTAATTTTTATGAAAATAATTGATGGAATCTGACTAATAATACCCGACAATACGTAAAAACTAGAACCATGTAGATGGATGAGTTTAAGAGCCTATTTTTCAATAATTACATTCCCTATATTCTTCATATAAGAATCAGGGATACTTCTTGGAGATAAATAAAAATTATTAATAATATTTTTTATTTTATAAAGAATCATTCACATGACATTCAGGGTATGATCCTTCTATAATCATCCATCGTAAAATAATGTTTGACTTATTAGTCAGTGAATAAATCCATATCCTTCAAGGGCATTATCCATAAGGTGTATTAGTACCTATGAAGAAATAGTTCAATTTTATATCAATGTGGAACTATTTATTGGATTTACCTACCAATATCATGGATTTTATATGATAAAATGATTGAATTCAAATGAAATTCTAAAAAACATGGAGTAAAGATGGTGTGATTTACATTGTTCACAACGTGTTGAAGGAAACATGGTGGAAATTATATTATTGGGACTAGAATTTTTCATAACAATGGAGTAAAAGAACATTGAGTTATTGAATGTTTATGTGATTATCATAAGTTATAAAATGTTGTTAATAGAGATAATGAACCATATAATAGACCTCCCTCAAAAATGTGATTCTAGAGAAAGTATTTAAGGATTTATGCTAAACAGTGGTAATATATACAGGGTAATACTATTGATTGAAATCAGACACCTCTTAATCCTTGGGTAAAAGGTAAATAACATGTGATCACTATTTATAATAAAGAGTATTATAATGATTTAGTGAAAGGTATGCATACTATGTATTATTGAACTATTAGTGTCATATTTTATTTCTGATCTACTAACTACTATATATTTGATTAAATTTCTTAGGTTATCAAATTTTTAACATAATAGTTAGATACTCAATTAGAAGTGAATACCCCTAATTTTATAATAATATCATCTCAGGTTTTTTATTATTCTCTAGTTGCTGTTTGTGGGAATTTTATTTCGACAAATCTGGTTATTCTCTATCCATTTTAATTTTATATTATTAAAGGAATAGATTATCATTATGTATATAAATCCCACATGAATTTTCAAGGAAGTCAATTTAAATATTCTTTTCCAAAAAACCTATAATAGAATAATAGTGAAATTATAATTATTAATATGAAATCAAAATTTCATCCATTGTGTGGTTCTAGCATACTATTGAAAAGTAATTATTAGCATAGGTGGTTGGGGAAAACAATACATAAAGATATATCTATTGTTTTGGAATTAATTAGTGATTTTAAAAAACTGCTTCCATATACTCTACAAAATTGGTATGTGGTGTTTTCAATAAAAATCATACATTGTACTATTTATATTTTGAATGTCTCCATTTAGAATGACCCTAATTTAGTTTTGGAAATTGAAGGAGACACTATAGTATAATCTTGACATGGGATTCATTATGCAATTGTTTCATCTTGTGTTTCACCTATTCTATTTTTTAAGAAGAAACATATATTGGTTTGACCCTTTATTTATTTTTATGAACATAACAAAATCCTAACCAAGAACCTATATCTAGTGACCATATTGACTACTTATTTGATCAATTATATGTATCTCAATAGTTTTATAAGATCAAAATTCATTCTGCATATTATAAATTAATGGTCAAAATAACGATATATCCAAGACAACATTTTATGCATGGAATGGACATAATGATTATTGAGTGAAACCAATTGGATTTATTAATTCACATAATGTAAAAATATATTTAATGAATAGAGTATTTATAGATTACATGGATTAGTTTGAGATACTATTTATAAAAAATATTAATATATATCTAATGTGAATCGATGAATGTGATTATAACATTATTATTTAGTTGAAAACCCAGTGAATGGGTAGGTTGAATTGAACATTTTCCATCTATGAACATTGGCTAAAAAATTATTCTGTATTGTGACGCATAATCTGAAGGGAGGGTATATATGTGGATCCATCCAAGACAATGGTTATTAGATATTGGAAAAAACTAACACATGTGATATAGATATAATAGTATTATGTACATTGACGTATATTTTCATTGTGTTATAGATAATTTTTCACCACTATCTTATCCACTCTCCATGTTAACAGGGGCGAGAAGTTCCATTTTATAGATGAATATGAAGAAAATATCAAGGAAATGATGAGAAGGTCATTCAGTAAACTACTGATTACATTACCGTATAATTGAAAGGGGTTTGTAATCTATAATAATGAATTAAATAAGTGACTGGGATGTTTCCTCATGTATAATTATATTTTTATTTATTATTCCTTACAAATATTTACGGTTCATGAGAAAAAATTACCAAATCAGTATTTGGAGATAGTTGGAGTTATTTTTTTATTTATAATGTATTGGAATTATAATTACTGAGAAATGTGTGATATATATTAATCCTATCTTATTAAAGTATATCTACAATTTGGGGTATTATAATTTGTCCCACAGAAAATATTTCGTAATGATTATGGATTATCTATACTCAATATATTACCTTCATGGGAAAGAGAACAAGGAATATTAAGCTCTAAGTTGAATGGACCACTCTATATTATCTATGATTTTGATGAAGAAAGATTTTATATTTTTGTATTTTTGTTGGTTGAATATTTAAATAATGAATGGATGGTATAAATATTATCTTTACAAGATGTGTTTTTTACCATCTACCTATATGATGATTTAAGTGGGATAAGAGGAAGATGATAAAATATTGAAGAAGGAGGGAATTGTTTTTGGGATCGACCTTGAATGAAATTGAATGAAAATGTTCAGTAACCATTTTTGTGTTCTCTATGTACCAAATTATGTGTTCTCTCAGTACTATATTTGAAGAAGTAACTACTAGATGGGGCACATATTTTATCCTTCTTAATTCATCATTGAATAATAATTTTTTTAAGGATATGAATGTGTATTTTTGGTGGGAAAACATAAGAAAGGATATTGTAGAATATATTTATTTGTTTTTTTTGTATGTCTGAAATATAAGTATTATATATATGACTCTAATTGGATGAAACATCTGTTACCCATACCGAAATGATGATTGGAAAATGTAACCATGTAATTTTTCAATGAGACCCCAAAATTTTTAAAGGCCATAATTCTAATTCGGTTGTATTGGATTACCATAAAAAGCCATAACACTATATTTTAATTATAGAATACTTTTCTCAAGATTATATTAGATGTAAATAAATATTGGAACTGATAAAATAGTATGAAGTACCACATTCTACTATATCTAATCAGGATATAATGTTTACCTCAATATTTTAGTGAAGTATTTAGAAATATATTAATACATAGTTGAGTATTAATAATATCTATCAACCATAGATATATTACTAGTCTGAGTGAAAAATTTAAAAATTATAGGATATACTATGATATAGTTTTGAGGATTTCAAGGCTGGTTGGAATCCACACCCTCCACTACAAGAGTTTTATTATAAAAATATCTTACACTCAAAGACTCTGACGAATCACTATGAATCCGTATATAGAATTAAGTGTATAAATATAGTTTTATATAATAAAGTGAGATAAATAAATATATTCCAGCCATATCATGCTAGGGAAGTGGAAGAGAAATTCAAAATCATTCAATTGATCATTGAATCATCTTAAATACTGTATAAAATTTATTCTCAAAACCATTATTGTGATCTGTAATATAAAATTGGTGATAAGTTTCTTCTTCTATTTTTTTCATGGAAGTAGGTTATTAAATTAAAAAATAATGTCAATGACTAGGAATAAATGCTTTTTGATATTCGTGGTCGATTTGGGATGAAATAATATCTCTTAGATCTTCCACCAAATCACTCCCATGTTAACAATGCATTCCATTCTATGAAATTACATACCAAAATTCTTGCAATGTACTAATCTCAGAGTCTATACAAAGGGAGAATTATCATTTTTTCAATGATATATCATTAGATATCTGGTATCATAGTAATAAATATATTTGTAATAACACTACTATATTATTAAATTTTCCCTAGATGAATAAAAATTTTGAAGAAGCAAAATGGGAACCTAAGGGTGGGATGAAATGGATATATCATCATTTTTTTGTACCAAAGTAATTAATTTCACGGGGATAATAAATTTTAATGGTCTATTCTAAAATAGCCTGTGATTTTATTATTTTCTTTGGAAATATATTTAATCACTTTAAAAACATGTGATATGTGCAATCCTAAATCTAAATGAACCATAATATATTATACCATTAGAAACATCTCATTAAATTGGTATATATGAATTGGAATAAATAAATTACAAAACATCTATGGTTTAAATATGTTTAAATTAAAATAATTAGTAATCAATTACTTATAAAATAATGTAAAAAATTCATTTTCATGTAAAAGGAGAAGCTTTAGGAAAAAATATTTTTAATCACCGATTGTTTATTATAAATATATTATATTAATCTCAATAGGTGATTTATACTGATTATATTTATATATTATGTATTCAATCATATGATTTATTATTCATCTAATATTTTTGATGCATTAGATATGAAAATATATTATTTTATTCTCAAAACTACATTTTTCTAAAATGTGGTATCTTCATGTTTTGAAAATTTATTTGAAAATTAATTTCTGTCATTTGGAAAAAAAATTTGATAAAATAATATTCTTTTTTCAATTAAACTATTTATATTAATATTACTATAAATATTTGAGAATATTATAAAAATATTATTCATTTAAATAATATTAAAAAATTATTTTTATTAAAATTATCTTTACATTAAAATCATTTAAAAAGATATATTATTTATAAAATAGTTTTAAAAAATAATTTTGTGAAAATATATTATTAGAATTCATGTTTATGTCATTTGAATTTATTTTCATTTGAATTTTTATTTAAATTTTTTTTATTCTTAAGAAATAATTTTCTTTGAAAACCCATATTTTCATCATGATTATAGTTTAATTTTAAATAATACTTTACCACTACTATAAATTTTATTTTATAAAATCTAATCTATAATTTTAATCCAAAAAAATTATGTTAGGCAATAATGTAAAATTAATATTTTCTCAAAATAAATCGGAAAAATACCAAAACATATCTTTTTGTGGTTAAGGTTAAAAAGGATTTATTAGTGTGTTAAACATAAAGGATAAGGCTTAAATGGAAAAATAAACAAGTTTATTCTATTTTTTATACCCATATCTAGACCTAATGACACACAATTTTCTCTAATGGTCCAATTTTTATCCATTTCGTGTGAATAATACAATGAATTATTTGATTCGTTCGAAAAAAAATCCATTAGTGTCCTCTCCCCCACTTATAGAAGGAAACCCCTCTCCTCTTCCCTAAACACATGATTATTCATTCACTTGGTTAAATTAAAAAAATATATTTACATATTCCATAATTATGATATACCGTCTTTTTCATCTGGAGGGGAGGTATAGTTAATAAACTTTCATTTTTATTCAATTTATTTTTCTACATACATAAAATATTTTTTATAACATATTTAAATAATTAAAATATTATATTAAATATACTAATATTTTATTATATTAATGGAATAACATATACCCACCTTATCTTTAATTAAATGGAAAACAAAACTGTTCATCTTATGCACAGTGGACTATGCCTTGTGAACTGATCTAATTTTTTTCATCACCTCCTATCTTTGATAAATATAATTACACAACTAACATATATATATATATACATTATTTGTTAAATATTTATAATTATTTAATTATATTATCACATATGACTTCTTACATTCTAATCCATTGGAAAGCAATATTTTTTCTTGCACGTACGTGTGGAATACCCCCTCCCCAAAGCAATTTGATATGTTTAACATTATATTTTTTCATGGATGAAAATAAGTATATATAAAATAATTACAAATTATATATATGATATGAAAAAGTTTCTATAAATTTTGATTATTATTTTCCATTCTTTCATTCAATTTTTCAAAAAATGGAAACAATGTTAATGTGTACATACGACCAACCACCACAATGAACCACGCAATTGATTATTCTATATTTAACATTAATGAATGACTATATATATGTTTATAATTAAAATATATAATATATATATAATTAATAAAATTATTTATATTATAAAACAAAAATCATTGTATAATGTCCAAAACTTAAAAAAACATTCATGAAAAATGAAGTAGTTATCAGAAGAAACATTGATTTTAATAAAGATTTTTTAATATTATAGTGTTAAAAGGTTATAAGTATATTCCAAAAATATTTATCTAGAATAAAAGATTATGAGTATTTATTAAAATGAAAACAATTAAAAGGTTATATGATGAGTTCAAACAATGGGGCATTCAATCATATGTCAAATAGAAGTGTCATATGTAATAAATAGACATGCCATTCCTACAATCAGAGTAATCTGTAGTTTCCAAAATATATAGGGACAAACCTATATTGAAGATATTAATTATTTATTAATTTTTCAACTTAGAGAACATAGAATACGATCATGTAGATACAATATATGGTGTGTTGGAGTATCCATTCGGTGGGCTTCACTTCAACGGGGCAGGAGTGAAACCCTCAATATTAGTCACCTTTTCCATTATATTAATGAGTGAATACTTAAATGGGGAATTATAATTGATGTTTTTTCCCTATAAGGGTTATTGGAATTCACCCATTTAGTTTAAAAAAATAACATTTTTTCCTTCATAAATATCTTGGTAATAATATGTCTTCCTTAGAGAATCATCTTCTATAACCTCTCACCTTCATTGAGTTCCTAGAGATTCCTTTGATTTAATTATTCACTATTGAAACCTAAAAATATTCCCACCCTCACTCATGTTTTTCAAACCCTCAATTACATGGAAATATTCATCCTGAAACTGATCCCATTCAGTCACTCCTATATTAATTATACCCTCATCATCTTGAGAAAATTCTCTATTCTTAGGTACTAGGGTTGGAGATATCTCTAGCACCCAAGTCACCTGTGATACCAATGTAGACCACTCCTTGTCCATTTGTGGTGAACCAAGACTAACCTACATAGTGTCCATCATGTATTATTTCACACTAATTTTTAAGGGATAGAGGTATTATAATTAAATATTTGTTATATACAATGTTTGAATGTCTATGAGGGATGTATGATCTATGCTAAGGGATTTACAAATCTTTTTACATTTTTGAGACATTGGCCATATTCAAAAATTATTTATTTAATATCATTTATATATTTACCAAAAAATTATTTTATGATCATTATAATAGTAATAATAGTATATATATATACATATAAAGTTCTTAATTTAATTTTTCTTGTGATTTGTATTAAACTAATTTGGTATTGTTTTATGATACAATCACGATGTTTACAGATATTTTTCATGAGTATGTTTTCTGATGACGAAATTTCATGATCTAACTCCCATGAAATTTATATATTTTTAATTATTTATATATTTATTGATAGTAAATTAATTCCTATAATTTTCATCTATGATGTACTCATCAGAACTATTGTAAATTATTATACTAAAGTGACAATATTTTGATTATCGATTGAAAAAATAATTATATTTCATATCATTTTTACTTTTATTTTGATGAATTATATTTATATTTTTATTTGATTATTAAAAGTAATTATTAAAAATGGTACATTGTCCAAAAAAATTATTCAATGGAATATTCATGTTATTATTTGAATGTGGTAATATTTATTAATTTATAAAAGTTTGAATGAAATCATGTTTTTATCACATAAAGCTTGAGTAAAATTTTATACAATCATAACCACTAATTTTTTTAAATATCTCTATTTAAGGGTCATTTTTGATATTGGAATATAATTTTTAGAGTGATTATTGATTTTTCCCTTTCTTTGTTTTAATTTGTAAATGATATTTTCTTCAATAATAATTTGATTAAATCGTTTTTGTATTTATATTTATCTATAATAAGATATTTGATTTTTCATATTTTCGAATGGGTATATGATAAAATTATTATACATGTATTAATTGTCATGATGGTTTACAATTAGGATGGAAATTGTTTTAGGAAAATAATTCAATTTCTAGATGTTATGATATGATTAATTGATGAATTTTCATGAATCCTATCTCTTTTCCTTGGGAAATTTCATGATTAAATTCTAATGAAACCTATTTCATTTCAATGTTTATGATATGAACAATTATTTATGATATTTATTATTCATTTTTATGATTTTAAATATGTGAAAAATAAGCATAGAAATATATATCAATCTAATCCATTTAGAAATGATGGATATATCATGAGATATGAGGGAAAAGAATGGGAAGATTACCCAGTTCAGTAAGGGACTATGTCCACAATGTTAGTATTAGGACTGAACCACAACAACTAACATGGTTTGGTTAGTGAAAAAAATACACTATGACAGCCTTGGAATTGAGACTTGGATAATAATGAAATTATTTTCTATGCATATGTGTATGCCAAAAATCTATATCTTGGGCCGATGATATAAATTCATGGATTAGGTTACATTATTCCATTATGATTAAAAACTTATTAAAAATAAAGGATTATTCTATGAATCAAATTTTGATATGTAATATTCAATATACATATTTTGAATTTATTCTTATGTTCTCATACCATAATACTTTTATTATGTTAATGTGATCATTGATGCCACCCATGATTACCTTACTAGGAATCTAAGCTAACCCTTTATTTTTATTACTTTCCCCAGGGTATGAATCATGGTATTGTGTATGATATTTTTTAAAATGGTTATAGTTATTTATGTCTTAGTTGGTCTATACGTACTTCACTTATGAACATGCTCATAGTGTATGCAAGATTTCATTGACACAATATCAATACTATTCTTGCATAGATCATTCTGTTATGTAATTAATAATTTTCTAACTAGTTGTGATATATATATATGATAATTTTGGCATCTATATTTACTATATGTATATGTGGAATGAAATTATGTGATTATGTTATGTACCAGATGAATTTTTTAATATATTATCCTAAGAATATTGGAGTTGGCTTCTTTTCTATAGTGATAAATTAGGACATATGATGTTGTAGATAAGAGGAAAACATGCCGGGAAGTGGTAGTAGGGTAGCATACTTCTTATTAAATTATTATACAATATCTTCAATTAATTAATTGGTGAGAGATATCCATGGATATGATGAGAAAATAATATACTTATTTTGGCTATGATTATGTTTCATTTTTTTTGGATTAAGCATTCTTTTATATATATTGTTCATGAGTATATATGAAGTGGATCTTCCAAAATATAATTATTATTCTCAACCAACATGTATATAAACTTTTTTTTCTTGTCCATGAGATCATGATAATGATTAATCTGGATATTAATAAATTATGGATATTAGAGAGTTCAATGGGATTTATTTTTAATACAGAGTTTTATTTTGGTGCATGTCATATTATTATTAGTAGTTCTATTTTGAATTTATTTAAAACAATTTAAATGTATCTCATTTAACATTATCTTCAGAAGGATTTTTTGGTTTTCTCATATTATATCTCAATCCTTGTATAAATTACTTTGTAATTACCCTTATTTATATATACAATACACCCACTATGATTTTCCCCAATCCAGGGTCTATATGGTAGGGGCTTCATACATTATTATCTATATTAACTATTTATATTCTCATGAAGGGGTCCTTTGGGGGGAGGGGGTAATGACATAATGGAAGAAAATGATTACAATAACAAGGAATTTGGTTAGGTACTAGATAAGCTAGAAGGATAAAATTATGTGAATGAGTTGGAAGAAGAGGCTCTATTTTATAAGTTACTTGATGGACAGATATGGAGTGAATTAAAAGAATTAAATAACATAGTTTTATTTTTAAGTAAATTTGGACCCAAAATGCATAAAATTTTAATATAATATCATTTTTAATGAAAAAAATTGACCAATATGAATGAGAAATGTTTATGGGGAATTCTTACGTATTCCTCAGAGTTTAACCACAGGTATACTTGATTTTACTTAAATTCATTTTAATAAAGGATTAAAAGTGGCCTCATTAACAAATTCGGTTATTTTAATTTAAGATTTTAATATATTTTTTAAATTTTAATACACATAATTTGATATTTATTATTTTTAAATACTCTCACAAAAACAAAAAAAATACGATTTATTTTTAATTCAAATTTTTACTGTAAAACTTGATTAATACTATTTTTGATACCTGATAAAAACCATTAAATTATTTAAAAAAAATTGAAGGAAAATATAATATATTAATTTCATTAAATTCATTAATTAATATTTATTTATTAAATTATTCAAGATAAAAAACATATCATAAATCAAAATAGTTTGTTGAAAAATGTGTTTTTAAACCAAAAAATATTATACCAAAATCATGAATAATGAATATTATTATAAAATTAATTAGATTATATAAATTTAAAGAAGACTAATATAATATGATATATAATTATAAATATAAAATGACATTTAAATTACTTGATTTAAATATAAATGATATTATTATAAAAATTGGTATTGCTCAATATAAACTACAAAATTAATATTTTGTGAAAAATAAAAAAAATACACGAGACATAAATTCGTATTATAAAATAAATAAATATATTAATTAAAAAAATACAATTTATAAAAATGGTATAAACTAGTTATAATTTTAATCAACAAAATGTAATATATTCCAATATTTTAGAAATTTATTTCTAAGTGTATGATGACTTTACTAAAAATTGAGTACTAATTTTTTATACAGGATCATTACAATTGAATAATTAAAATAATATATACATATTTTCTTTAAGGTGATTATTATAAATTATAGCGTCCAATTTTACATTTATATTATATATGTTAGATTTAAAGAATAATAATTTTATATCATTTCCCTCTTTTTATAAATTTATGGGTTTCATGTTAATTATTATATCAATATTTTTGTTATTTTAAAATAATAATAAATATGGTGTTATATTATCTCTCATAAAAAATTTCCTCGAAAAAAGATGTATCCCATTCTCTAAGGGATTAACACATTGAAATAAATTCTTTTTAAACCTTATGTTACAGTTGGAAACTAAAACATCCATTGAAAAGGGGGAGTTTGAAACATAGTTGATAACTAAAATAAGTTATAATTAGGTAACAGAATATGTATAACATCAATGATAAGTGGAAATATGAACATAGATGAGAACAATAATGTTGTTGTAAGAAAAATGAGTGAAATATAAATAGATAATAAGAAATATAATGAAAAAAACCATAAATTAGTAAGAGATTCACAAGACCATAAATTCATTATAAGTAAAGGTATCAAAATTGTATTTCTAAATCATTTTACCTGTGTCGAGGGATTCATTTACTCCAAAATGGTGAATATGTGAAAATATTTATAGTTGATTTTTTTATTTCATAAGAATAATTTCATCCAATTCATGTGCTCTGATCAATTTCCACTTCATCTCTTACTATGATAAATTAATAGTCAAAATAATTTTTTATTCTTGAATAATAAGAATTAAAATATTATTGGATTATATGATTCATAAAATTTGGAAAATAGATTCCTTATGTATATAGATATTTACCTAGAGAAAAATATTTATATTTGATAATATAACGTTGATAAATATTTATATTATGAAATAATACATAAATCACTAAAACATAAACAATTACACATAAAGGTCAATGTAAATTGATATACATATTTTTAAACTCTAGAGTCATCCAAAATATTTTTACAAAAAAATACAACACAAAATAATTAGAAAACATTTGACAAAATTTCCTAACTAATAATAACATCAATCCCTACAAATCATAAAGTATCTTTTAATTTCACATAAAGTACATTATAATACATATATAATATAATATCCTAAAACATGAAACTGATATATATTACAATAAAACATTAATAAAAACATTAATTCATCCAAAAAATATTTCTATAAATATTCATTAAATAATGTCACATAATGTCATGTATATTCTATAAATAAAAATTAACAAATATTAATTAAATATAACCAATTAATTATTATATTTTTAACAATATTTATTTTCAAGGTCACTGATACTATAAAATTTAAATTTTCAATATCAATAATCTATTTACCCCATATAAATGGTATTATATCAACATCAGACACATATTAAGTGCTATTTATCCATTAGTTATGTGTTTTCTTATTATATCACTTTAATATTATATCACTTATCTTATTTAGGTTTACCATTCATAATATTATTTTGAGTAAATAATGAAAAACTACTATAGGACAGTCCTTATGTGATCCAAGATTTTTAGAAATTGTCCACTAATTATTTGTGTCACCTTCCAAAAGATAAATAGCCAAATTAACTTTTCTATTTCATCATATACTAGAGAATGGTAAATATTATCATAGTGGAAGAGATACATCTCCCAATAATTATGGATTAGTGGTACCACTTAAATACTATTAATTTATTCTCATTAAAGAATTAACAAAACATTTAGCCATCAATATATCCTTCAGATTGTCACTATGATTCGTAGATTGATAATGTTTTGTAAGAAATGTAACGAGATTATTTATTCCATATCATTTTGAATTTATTTTTTCATGAGTATAATCATTACATTGTGTATAAAATATATAATTAAAATAGTTCTATCAAGATCCTTTGAATGAATAAAACTGGAAACCATAGTGTTATAAACTATAATAATAGTTAAAAGACAATAAATCTTGAAAAACCCATTAGTGGTATATCTAAATCCTCATATCCTAATATTAATCTATGAAAAACTAGGTTTAATAATGGTCACCCATGGAAAACATCAATTCAAATATTTAATAATGGTTTATAAATAAAATTTTAATTGACAAAAGAATATCCCTTCGAAGTGTCTAGCTCGGTGTGAAGTGTTAGGCCTACACATCATACACAAGTGATGATGGAGTGAATTAAAAAACCAACCCTATCTATTGTTGTTAACCCTTTTTGAATCTGTAATCTATCCGTATCAACATTCCAATATCCATATTGGGATATATTTTAGAGTAAAACTACACTCCTTCATTTCCATAACATATATTTTTATTCTTCACAATGGCTTATACAAATAGTTCTCACTAATGTTTCCTCATCCTAAATATGAAAAATTATTATTCCTTGATTTGGTAAAAACTATAGTGACCCAAAAATTTAAAACATAAATATTACATTATATTATTTGAATATTTTCGTCATTTAATTATGATCCACAAGGAAAACTAGAATATATTAGTATATTTGGATACATTAATAACTAAACTACTAGTATGTAAAATTTCTATATAAACTCCCACTAATAACATGACAACTAGAACACTTCATCAACATATAATACATAAAAACAAATGCATACCATATAAAATAGGTAACATAATTAATGGTGATTTTGGAGGACAAGTTAATATAAAAAAGATATATTTATTAATGATCATTTTTAATCATATCACAAGAATAACGGTATGAGGAAATGGGAATAACATTTTAAATTCATATATAGAAATTAATTGAATTTATTCATGATTCATGAAATAAATATTTTAAATTTAAAATACTATAGTCAAAAATTTATCAATTAACATGATCCATTAGAGAATAACAATAGCATAAGATCATGTAACCAAAGAGTGGAATAAAATGTATTATAATCAAACTAATATATTTGTTATGTCAATTTTTCCCATTATGAAATAAATCAAATGTTAGAATATGGATATCCACCTGTGTATAATATTTATATTTTGGACAACCTATATTATACCCTATGTTGTACTTGGAATAACCTCACGTGTACACTTGGAACTCATAAAAATATATTCCTTACTCAATGCATTTGAGGACTATAAAAGACCCACCTATCATAGAATCAAAATACATTCAGATATATTGCAAAAAATCTAAAATACATTTTTCATCAAATCATACATTAACCTATGGAAAATAAAACTAGTTTGAAAAATAATTCATCATCAAAATAAATACATGTGTAGAGAAAGTATAAAGTTAGAAAAATTGGCTTACATTCCTGGTAATTTATAAGAAATATTAACCAATTCTTTTTAGATTAAAATTAAATTAAAATATAATTGGAACATTTATTGAGGAAAATAACCTATTAATTTTTAAATAAAAAATTTAAAAACTATTAATTTTAATAATATTACTAAAAAAATTCATTAGAAAACCCCATACAAACATAGAAAGTAAGCCTAATAGTATTGAGTATTCATGAATGTGGGAAGATCCATTCATGTGTTTTAAGTTAAATTATTATTTTATTCTACAATTTGGGAAATACACATGTTTTTAATAAAATAGAATTGGTATATAACATAACATATGACATAGAAAAGACAGTTTGAGAAGCTAAACACTTAGCTCATCAGTAAAATTAAAATATTAATGCCTTTTATGACATTATATGAATTATAAAATTAATACAAAGGAATTAATATTATTCCATGATATAACATGTCAATGAGGTAGTATATAAACGTTTTAACAATAAATGGGTGTATAACATCACATATATGTCAATTTAATAGTTTTGAGACTAAAAACCTTTACATTTAGTCCAAGTTTCATTGTAAACACTCTGTCCTCCCATGCAATATGTATAAATTTACTATAATTATATAATAGAGCCATAAAAATACTTATTATAACTTAAATTATCCTCTTATATCATTTTAGAAACCATTTATTTTTAATTCCCTGGTCAAAGAAAAATTATTTGGCTTTACATGTATTATTTATCATGTATGTTTATATTTGGAATACGAGTAAAATTTGTATTAATTATAGTTCCATGATCTCAAGAATTTTATGAATGGTGTAAATATCATATATATTAATTTTATACATATTTATAAACATCCATAAAATTTAGAGATAGAAAAATGAATTATAAAGTTCATATAGATGGTAAACTGTGCATATACATGAACAATGATATCATTTTCTAAAAATTAAAAAAAATTAAAAAAAATTCATCATCAATAATCATATTTATATTTAAAATAAATTATATGTTTACTAAATCCATAATTATTTATATCAATGTAATATGGTGATGGAAAATGAATCATATCTCTTGGTGTAGTAGTAGTTTACACATACACAAAATCGAAACAGTCATTTACTATTTAATAGAAAAGCGGTGGAGAGGTATTATTCATTCATCATATAAATATCTTAGTAATTATTTTATAATTAGTAAACTATGCTATTATGGATACAAAATACTTATAGTAGGTGGATGATCATATAATATTTAATGATCTTTCACTATATTTATACCAACTCATTGAGAGATCTCTATTGGATTACCCATTTTGCATTGAAATATTTGTCCCATTAAAAAACATGGGGATATTGGAAGAAGTTAAGAATAAATAATTCTATTCTGGAAGGGATTACATGATTAAGAAGGTTCAAAAATATTGATTAATGGAGGACAAGTTGTAATCATTTATAATTGAGTTGATGGAAAATCATTTAATTACTTAAAATAAATAATTTGTATAATGTAATTATCTAATAAAAGTTTGTATAATTGTCAAAAAATTATATTTAATATAATATAGTTTTTAAATCTCTTCATACTTGAATAATTATAAATTTTTCTGTGTAGTTATTACCTTTTGCTCTTATTTTTACCCTCAGTAAACTGGTTTTCACCATAATTAGTATATTTTTTTTACTATTTTCCCTATTTATTATGGAGAAAGAATATGATTCCTTGTCACATTATTATGAAATAATTACTCATAATATTAAATAAATTTTATAAAAGTTAATTTATAAAATTGTAAATTTTTTATTTTTATTTAAGCACACAAAACTCCATAAAAACGGGTTACTGGTAAATTTATTTTTCTGTAGAGAACTTTATTTATTTTAATTACATGCACAGTAAAAAACATAAATGAGTATAATTTTTTTAAAATAATTTTTAATCTATAAATTTCATAATCATAATCAATATGTTGTGACATATATAATTAATTTTTATTTAGAGACATTTTCTAAATAAATATGTTTTTTGAAAAATGAGTATTTAATACCATATATGAACTTATACCAAAATAATTTATATATTTGATTAATATTTAATTATTTTGATTATTTTAAATTAAAAGAGGTATATTTTACAATAATATAAAATTAAAAATTTAAATCTACCTTTGATTTATTTTATTTAATGAAAATTTATTGGAATTTAAAAAAAAATGCTTTTTCACAGTTAACCGAAAATTAAATCCATTTAAGAAAATTAAAATAATTAAATATAAGATAATATTAATATAATAACATCACAAATAATATTTATTACCTCAAACAAACATTCTAAATTTGTTTAAATAAATTTTAATTTATGAAAAAAATTTAATAAATATCATTCAAAAATACATATTTCTGATGTAAGAAATATCATCACTAAAAATTAAATATACAATTATTATGACTCCATGAATATATTTTCATTGTCTAAATCCTTTATAAATATTCTCAAACCTATTTTATTAATATTCATGAATTAATATTTATTTTAAAGGATATATTGGTCATATTTATATAATATTATTTTTATTGTATAATATAGTTTCATTACAGCTCAGTGTCGTGTGTTATGAAATCTATTGATAATAGTATTATTTTAAATGAAACTTTTTTGGTGTTATATGAGTTTTAAACAATATTTTATTTTAATGAAGCATTTTATTTTTCTGGTTCATATGTAGTACCAATCTCATCCACAATATAGAGAACCCATACCCTAATAATGTCTGGGACAACAAAAATAATTGAAACATTTGAGGGCCTATACCCCATAATACTGATGTCTCAATGGGAGTTCCTAATATAATGTCTAATATAATCATGATTCATGATTATAATAATTGGTGATATATATATAATGACTAAAAATATACACAAATAACTACTTCTATTAACTTTATTACTAAATCGGGGTACATAATTGTGTTTTACATGGAAAAATGATCCGTAAAGACTTCTCGCATACCCAAATCTATGTATTGGGAAAAGATTCATGAAAATTACTATATTATTGGAAGTACATGGTGTGTTATGTTTGGTAAACAACATGTAAAACTATAGAATCTACCAATTTCTGTAAAACAACTAGTCCATATATGTAAGAGGTCTAGGTAAATGTTGTTACCAAAAATATACACATCATGTCAGGTTCGGGAGATAACCGACATGTCCCACTAGTATCCTGAGTTATGTAGTCAAATACTACAGAGCATGTATTGATGGAAACATGGCATTTCATCCATACAGATAACTCCAGAAATTAAACAGAGGCCAATCTATGTTTCATGGACAATATATGGAATGTAATTTAACAATATTCCTTGTATTCTGAATAGGTATGTTATATATTTAATAAACTATATTGTAATTATGAGTTAAAGAAATATGAAACGTATTCCATGAATCACATATAATGTGTGGTAAATAAGTGTTCCTAATTCATGTATCATAGTAAATAAATATCTATATGACATATCTCTATATGAATTGTGTCCTCGAGGCATGCTCAATTTAATATTTTTAAACAAAAAACCCCTCTAAACACTACCCAATACAATATATTGATTTTTTTTGTTAACTACAAGTCATATAGTCTTGTTTCTCAATGAAACTCTAGATCAATATGATACCAAACAAGTGTAAATCACCTATGGAGGCCTCAACTAAAACATTCATTCCTAGAGTTCCCTTTTCTCTAGTTGTTCCACTATAGATAACTTCCCAAAAAACAATTTCACTTACCTATGATTCCCTATAAGGATTAAAGCCATTGAAAAATATTCTCATCACATATACTGTAACCCAAACACAATTTTATATCCTTCCACAACAACACCACAATAATATTCATACATGAAATGTAACCCCAATCCTTATATCATACTTTTAAATCATATCAGACCATGAATATCGATCCATGAACCATGGAGATAGAAAATAGATAACATTCATTATGTTTAGAGAAATGAACATGAAATGAATAAGAATAGTGTGGCATCTATGTTGATTCATACCCTACTATTTTATTGAGAATATACTAGTAAATAATGAATGTTTATAAGAAAATATCAAATAATAATGAAAATATAAATAATTCTCATTTAGGGATAAATTTTTTTATCTATTAACAAAACTAGTTTCTAACAAGAAATAAATATGGTACAAATTTTATTGATGAATAATTTTATATAAAAATCTATACTTCAATGTTTTCATTGTACATTATTCTGTGATTCATCGATGTAGATGTATTTTATTATAATCACCTAAAATTTAACTCTGATATATTGTTGACCCCTTCATACAATCAAATAATCCATATCCACCATTCTATCCCACCCACTTTTTGTAGGTTTTATATTTGAAAAAAGTGTGTTCAAACCATTATAGGAATGATAATATAAAATTTATAATTACCCTAAATTTCATCGAAGATATTTACTTAAATTATTAAAATAGTATAGTATAAGGATCAACACCCATGAAAAACATTATATTTCATATAGGAAAGATGACCCATACTGGATAAAAATATTTTTTCATAATTTCTATCAGGGATCCATAAATGGGGTTTCAATATTAGTACTTATGGGGAAATCATGTATTTAGATAATAAATATTAACTATATTATAAAATTTTAAATACATAAAAAATCACCAAAACACGAAGTGATAGTAACCTTGAAAACAAGAGGTAAAGAAAACTCTCATAAAAAATTTCAAAGGATAAAAGGTAGGGTAAAAATAATGTTTTTACCATTTCAAAGAGTTCATGACTTAAAATATACAAACATAGCTAATAATAAATTGAAAAAAAATTATTTCACTATAGTGAACGGTGGTTATGATTGATATATAAGACTAGGTAAACCTTATAATATTTGATTATAGATTTTTTTATTTCATTATTTTTTGTTATTATATACATTATTTCAACCAATGATTTGAGACATCCTTTTTTATGATTGTTTTGAATTTATATAAAATTTATATTTTGTTATTGCATGTGATATGTTGATATGAATATGTCATCACTATAATGTATATATTATAACAACAATTTTTTTATTTCATCATTTTTTGTTATAAAATAAAGGGTATTACCTCCCCATGATCCAATCGACCCTAAAAATTATTTGGGAGCCTCTCACATATGATAAGTCACAACTTTTATCAATTAAGAAACCATCTTGGGTATTATGGGAAAATTAAACGCCAATTACATTACAATGTTATATCAGTGATATATATTCATTGAATTACTATTTATGACATAGTACTTTGATATTAGGATAGGTAAAAACATTTTATGTAACTATTTATTCATTATTTTTAACACTTATACATGGAATTTTCAAGATTATATGAAGTATATTTTTTAGTCATTATTTAATGGTTTTCATGTTCATGATTTAAATGGTTATGTTGTTCAATTTAATTTTTTTATCATTTTTTTCTTGGATTAGGGAGTAATGATTGTTTGAATTCATCCATCATATTCACATTGTGGGATTCGATTACTTCCGGAAAAAAATATTTCATCTTGTTAAAATTATTACATAATTTTTTTAACAAATTATAACGAAAAAGTTTGTAAAGTTGTTATTTCATGGTGAATGTTATTAATGGTTTGTTAACATACTTATCAAATATCTAATGATTATATATTGATTATTATATTATAATTATGTGTTTAAAATATAAATTTATTATGTATTTTACATAAATAATTGGTAAATATGATTTGTGTTTACTATATTAAAATTTAACATTTTGTGGGTATGGTGTTTATAAAGTCATCTAGTCAGTCTCCTATTAAAAATTTTCTTAAACCAATATATGGGTTTGTAGGTGTCTCCACTAAGCATTTATTTTTATTTTAGTGATGCTACCCTTTAATGGAATTCAAGTAAACCCCATGATGGTGGGGATGAGAATTTTTCACCTATCATTTTCTTAGAATATATGATCGATAATAAGATTAGGGGTTTCTTAATCAAAATGACATATTTGATTTAATGTAATTCACTATGGGGATATTCATCCATTAATGAACATAAAACTGAGTTCTAGATTCATAATACAACCATATTTTAGGGTGAACATGTTCTAAATCGGTATATAGTTATTAATAGAATTAAATTTGAGTATTTTTTACTCCAAATAAGACCTAGAATAGTGGAGGGTAGGTATCAAGGTAGGAATGTTATTTGAACTATCCATGAACTAGTGGAATATACAAATACAAATGTAAAGGAATAAAGGGTATTCATTGAAGGAATTTTACACACATTTTATTGATTATACCCCACGAAATACACTAAAAACTAATACAGATCAGTTATATATTTATTATAATTAGTGGTATATTTTAGTGGTGGACTATATCCTAAATTTTATAAAGATACTACATTTTTCTATATTATTTGTTGTCGAATAGGTTGATTGTTTTATTTGTTTTTGTAATGAGTTTTGACCTCCTTTAGGGGTTTATGTGAATGTATTCTACCTTTATTATTTTACCAAGGTTGAAATATAAGATTCAATTTATAAGAGAAACCTAATAGAAGAGATTTATTAGATTGATCAGATTTTTTTGTTGGGACTAGGAGTTTATATTATGGTATTGAGGTTCATATATTTAATTATACTTTTTGAGGTAGTGATATTCTGAATTTCCAGGTGACTGGAAATTTATTTTCCTAGAAGGGATGAATTATCTCATGTTTAGAAAATTTATTTATATAAAGAACGTATAATTGTAGATTTATTAATTCTGGAGTTAGTTCTTATCATATGGATACATGGGATAGTTTTTGTGGTTCTATAATAGTGTTATATAGAATGATTATTATTCATGTGATGAATATCATCATATATTTGTACCTTAATATGTAATATCACATCTAAATGATAATTTTTGTGTACTATTAATTTATAAATGATAATGAATGTGGTTCTCAGTGATAGATAAAATAGTGGGTGCAAGGTGGTATATCATAGGGAATACAAATGTCAAGGGGATAAGCGTATGTATTAGTTTTTGAAAAAATTATCAATATAATGAGAATAACTTAAATATAATTTGGAATCATTGTAGTCCAAGGTATGATTATAATGTCCTAAAATATGTAATAAAGATTAATTAATTTATGTGGGATACACTATTTACATTCAACATAATTGTTTAGTCATTTGGGTATGATATAACAGAATTTCAAGAATTGTATATGTATTTATATTTATATTATCAAGGGATCTAACGAATTTTAGAGATATTCTATTTTTATTTTAATAGTGATTTTATATGATCACCAGTTTGAGTTTCTATTGATATAAATGAATATATTTTATACAGTTAATATCATTGAAAATATAGAAATATATAGAGAGTCCATAAACTATTTTCATAATATAGTGTCCTCTACTAAAATATTAGGTTGTTGTAACACTTGCATCAGGTATTTGTATTTACATAAAGTATATATGAGACCCATATATTTTCAGGTTTTCATGATTACATGTTAGATTGAAATTATCACATTAGGGGATGAGGAAGAGAAAGTAATATATATTTCCTTCTCATTGAATATCTATAAGATGTTGTATTTTTTTTTTATTTCCTAGGATAATCATCCATATGGTATGATGGTTTCATGATCAACCTAGTTCCATCAAAATCACCAATATCTACACCCACATATAGGGTGGAACTAGAAGCTTTTAGAGATTTGAATATCAATCTGGAATACATAATAATTAAGGGGTAAATTCACTCAATCATTTCACATAGAGGAACTCATGTAGTATTCACCATACAGATTGATGGAAGATTAGACGTACTTATTGATTTCTAATGATTAAAAAAATTAAAAATCAAGAATAGATGTATTTTTTCCCATATTGGAGACTTATTCAACTAATTTTTTGTTTTGTTCCCAAATGAGTGGTTGGGAATAATGGATATTTTACATTCTACTATTTAGAAAAAACATTGGTGTTATAATTTTATTGAAATATCATCTAACTGAAAAAAACATGGTGTGTTCAAAAACATAATTAATAGGATCTTATATCTTAATATTAATTTTTAATAGTGGTATTGATCAATATACAATGGTTAACACAATGATTCAATATAATTGTGGTCATCACATGATGTAAAAGTTGAGTACTTTGAGATCTCGTAAGTTTTATAGAAATATCTCAATGTGTAACTTTTAGATAACAATTATATGATTTTAGTGGATAAATTATCATAGATGAACATTATAATGGACCTTAAGATGGTCAATATTATAGATTAATGGGGATGGAAGAGGAATATTTTTAAGAACTATAGATTCTTGGGATTGATGATAAATTATAGATAGAATCTTCCAAAATTATATATATTTAAATTATGAATCATGTACTTAATTAAGAATGGGTGAGGTAATTATATATTGATCCATCTAAGTAGTTCGTTAAAGATTTAAGCTATATAATTTAATCCTCTATAATCATAACCTTACATGTGCATAGTAATAATTTTACCTTGAATTAGGATTAATCATGCTTTACATTTCCTATGTAGTTCATGTTGGATGTGTAGCCGGTTTCTTGAAGGTCCAGCAACATAAATCCATATGATTAAAACTATATAAATCATCTATCAAGTTTAGATGATATAATTCATGTGTAGATGTATTGGACCCATTTTCTCATATGTGGGATATTTTTAGTTCATACATTCAATTAAATCCTTTATTGTATAATTTCATAGTGTAACATGATCCTCTATAACAAGAGGTGGGATAAGTACCTATAGTCATTTTTCATCTATATTGTGTACACATTATGTTAATAGAAGAACATGAAAGATTATATGAGTAAGAATATAGAGTCACTTGTGTTTCTTAATGCTAATTAAAATTTTTATTTCATATGTCACTTTAGTGATATTATCATGGATGTTCACGAGTATTTTGGTATTTCCACATTAAGTTATATTAAAATAACAATATCTAATTTATGTACGGTGAACTATCATTAGATGAATAACTCATAATAATGTGTGATGATAGAATGTATATATGGGGGATACACCACATGATTAGACTAATAATGATAATAGAATAGTTACCCAAGGATGAAATATATAATATTTCTTTATTCATTACATTATATTTTATAATATGATAAACTAGTATCAATTGATCTAGGGTTTTATAAGATTTGATACATGAATAATTGTTTTAATGTTAAAAATAATTATCTTTATTTAAAACACTACATAGTGATCCTAACCCCCATTTATCATCTAAATCTATAGTAGATACACTAGGGAAAAATAATGAAAACAGAAATTAAAAAATAATATTTAGGGAATAAAGAAAGAAATGAGAAATATCATGAGAGTTAAGGGATATAAAATTATATCTTAATGTTGATGGAAATATGTGTGAAAACATGTAATATGAAAATGGAGAATAAGATTATGAAATCATAAGCATAAATAATCATCTTAAAGCATTAAATCAAATGTATATGTCAAGTGTAACATCTACGAAAAAAATAGGATAACCTCAATCTTGAAAATCATATTATTGAGATACAATCCCAATAACAAATTATTCTAAGCATAACTAACCATACACCATACAAAGAGTTATTAGGCTACCATCCAGTGCAGAAATCATGCAATCTCGTGAGATACTAACATTAGGCACATTATTAAAGAGATATAATAAAACCACCCATTGCAATATATCCCAATGTGTGTCTTTAATATCCTCGATAAATGAAGAATATGAAATTATCATATTTATTAATATTTTTGAATTAAATATTAATTTTACTTTAAATGGTTTGCTATGTTCGATAGCGTACTTGATATGCAACAACGGGTTTCTTTGAAATCTTACATTGCACACTAATAATATAATTTTATTATTTTAAATGGTAGTTAACTCCTAGATTTTGTATTGGCGAGAATGGATAAAAATAATGAAAATATTATTATACATGTTTGATAAATGTATTTACATTTATCCAATAAATTTTAGAGTCTTAAAATGTGAATGAATCTAATTTTAAGCATAAATTACTTTAAAAGGCCGATTTACCGCCTTTTAATGGAGAACCCTCAATAGATCTAATTTTGGTCACAATAATACAATCTATTTGACCAAATAAAATCTTTCATTATAATGGGGACATCAAAATTTACTTTGTGTAAATTTTTGGAATTTTTCTGATAAAGTTCATTTTCAAATGAATAGTGAAAATTATTGTATTTTAATTCAAAACTGTGTTTTAATCTAATTTATTTATACAGATAGATTATCTTTTTAATTTTTTCAAATGTGTAATTATAATATATTTTTACCATTTCATCCAATGTTGGTCATTCGAATTAATTTCACTTTGAAATTAGACATAAACAAGTATCAATATTGTGATAGTTATTGTTTCTTAAAAAACACTATTTGTTTTGATAAAGGGAATTAATTTTAAAATTAATTAATTCCACTTATATGTTTTTAATTTGGAAAAATAAACATCATTTTTGAATTTTTAATAACAAATATAGCTTAGTCTGAATTTTTGGTATTTTTCTGAAAAACAACAATTTTTGATGAATAGTAAAACCACTTGGTGGTAGTTAAAAAAACTAACTTTTCATTTAAATGTAAATTTACCACTTCTATGAATTGAATTTAAAAAATCATACATACATGGTTCTTATCAAGAAGTAAAATTCGGTTCATTAAGATGAAAATAATTTATTGTGAATAGTAACTTTTGACTTTTATTTACCCCGATTAAAGGTAAATAGGTTAATTCAAGGAAAAAAAGAATATTATAATAATTAAAAATTACATTAACACTTGCCCAAACCTTATTGGTTGAGTCATTAACGACCATGTGCGTCGTTGGGTCTATTTTAGGACCCCATTGAGCCACATGGGTGTGATAATGATATCTTATATTAATTACAAATTGGCATTTACAAAAATCTTTTAGTAATTAATTTTTATATGGTGTTATAGAAGTCATATTTTCGACTATTAATATTAATTGTAATTATAAAAAGATTTCATATATAAAGGTATATTTAATTTATATTTTTTAGACAAAAAATAAATTAAATTATTTATGACATAATAATGATGCAGTATTTACCTCATCAATAAATCATTTTAATAAATATGATTATACTTATTAAAATAATGTCTAAAACATGTCAAATTCAGATTGAATGATTTTATTTCAACCATGAGTCAAATAATATTTATCTTTAATGATTTTTATACCATTAGAAACTGAATGTAATTATATAATAAAATAATAGTTTCACACTTTCCTAAAGAGCCCCTCCTCCCCCTTATAAAAGAAGACCACTTCTAACCAATTACTCACACCTCCCAAGACATTTATCCCATACAACCTCTGACAAATTAGGCTCCCTAATTACCTCTATTCCCCTTGTAATAGTTACCATGGGCATAAGGCACTTCAAGAAGTCATTTTGGTCAAACAAAAGGAAGTTACCCAAATTAAAGGTAACGATTTCTCTTAAACTGTTTTCTTTTATTTTACTTCTCCAACCCCTGAAATATTTTTACTCCTTTCTTTTGTAACAAAATCAGTATCCTCAATATACTAGGATGTTTTATGAGAAGTATTCGATCTACACATAACACACCTCCACTTAATGGATGAAGAACATAATGTTTCTGTTGATGGAAAACTAATGCCTCACAAAATGATGATTGTTAAAATATCTCCAACCGCCTCTCATGGTTTCCATTATGATGGAAATGTAATTATATATGATATATATAATATTTATGTTTTCTTTATTCTTCTGTATATTCCATTTATATCATGCCTTTATGGTTTCCATAGTGGGTAAATACGATATTCTCATTTGAGGAAGTGCAGACTACCACCCCCTCAAAGTGATTTGATTGGTTAATGCATTATGTGGGATGTATAAAGGATGTAGTTAATGATATTATATATGATATTATACTTGAATTATAATATACCTATTTATCATTATGTTTTATTTCTATTAAAACAATAAATAGAAATGAACGTAGCGTTAATGCGTACGTACGACTTACCATCTCCCTGAACGGTGCATTTCATTTTATACGTCGAAATGTTACATACTATTATAAATACATGTATATACTGGATATATATGATATATATGATATCCAAATAATTAATATCATTCTGGATATAATTAACCATTGACCACTTGGACAACATGTTATTATAAGCAGTCCATTTTTTACTCCAATACCAAATATGGAAAAAATGGATGTTATTAACTTAAATGATTACATAATGTTTATAACATGGTAATGAGTAATATTAAAGGAATAATAAACTTGAAAAAAGTTCTTAAGAAATAATAAATTAACTTTATTTTATTTTTCATGAGATTAAAGAATGATTGAGTCAAGTTAGACATGAGGTAATGGATCTGACCTCTCTCCTTTTTTTCAAGTACTCTCTTTTATGCCATTTCTTTTATGCTCCATGGTATTATGTTGAAGCATGTTATTTTATATTCACAATTCTGTAATTTGTATTTTCATATGTTGTGAGACCCCCTCTTACTCTCATAAATTCATTTTATGAATTTTTAAGAGGCGTCGTTATGCTGCCGAATTTTTGAAACTGATTTTCTTATCTCACTTTTAATTCCATGATATTTCCATTTTAGCCACTTATTCATTGAATGTGGTGTATTGTGTACATCCATTTGATATATATTATAATGATTCTCATTATATTCATGGTATTCTGTGATTCATTTTGTGGTTATTAAATTTTTTTCATACGACTCAGTTGATTACAATGTGGTAAAGGGTTTTGTCTCACTTTTTATTCACGTGAGATTCATGCTATATTTGCCAATATTTCCTTTTGTGTGGTGTATGTGCTGACAATGATTGTACTATTTATGTAATATACTTTCATTTATGATTATTTACATCTTAACTATATGATCCTTCTTCTCTGTGGCATATGTTTTGTAATTTACCAAATCAGTAAGGGAACTATTCACACACCTCTTTATAAAAGACTTCTTTTTGTTATGTCTTTTTATTTACATATTATTATGTTGGGATATGTTATTCTATATCCTTATTTATGTAAACTCTATATCAAAGTGATGAGATTACCTTTTTTATCTCATTAACTCATTTTCTTAATTTTAATGTGATGTCGTTAGGCTGTCGAATTTTTACAAAGGAACCTTTTAACCCAATTTCAATTCATTGGGGTCAACTTGTACTCATTGAATATTTTAATTTAACTTGTACTCTTTGAATATGTCATCCAATGAATATGTTTGAATGACCTCTGATTTTTTTACAATTAATATTCAATTATATTAGTTGTATTTATATTTATCACACATAATTATGTGACTGATTTATCCTTAATTTAAGGATACCATCTTTATAAGGGATATCATCTCAATTTAGATTTCCATTGAGACTTCATTGTTGTTATGCACCAATTCACTCTTATATGGTGTATATATTGTCCTTTGACAATTTATATCATGAATCCCTTTATACTCGTGATATTATAATTTTCTGATTAAATGTTATTCCATAACTATTTGTATTCAAGAGTCTCTCATTTTGTTAAAAACACTTAACAGAAATATCATTTTTAAATGTTTTAAAGATTTATCATTCTAAATCTTTATCTTTAATGTCCATGTTTTATAAATGGGTTTGAGTATTTATTTACATAGACATTACTGTTTTAAAATTATAAATCCATTAATAGCTTCAAAGTGGTATGGGACACTTTGATTCAAAAATACTTCTTTTAAATGGTTTTTGAAAATGGATTGATTATTTAAATATCTTGAAATTACATCTAGTGTTTTCAAATGAAATTTTATTGGTGAAATGTTTATATTCGAAATATTTTATGTGTTATGATGGTACTTGGACATTTGAGATGTGGTTACGTGATAATCCATATGACGGGTGGTGCCGTGAAGACCCATAAGGGTGGTTACATTATAATCTCCAATGAATTGGGTATGGATGTTGGTCTTATGTCTATAATATTTAGTGATATGTTTGGAAGTGGACCATATGGTTATTACATTTAAGTATGTTTATGTCCCATGTTACCTTTATAAGTTATGTGTTCTTTATATGGGTTTTATGGAAATCGTTTGGTTACAAAAGAGTAAGTAATGATATTTTATTCAGTGAGGAGGATTTACTACTTTATAATGGTGAAAAGTATTACTTATGTTAATGTATTCTTTGTTTACTTGAGGTTTTAAAAAACTAACGGTTTTACTTTTTTGTGTATCCCTTACTGAGCTTTTTATGCTCATCCAATGTTTTTTAAGTGTTTTTAACTGGACATAATGTAAAATAGGGTCAAGGATGGGATCAAGTAAAATTCATGGTGTCCTAAATAGGGAACTATATCTGTTCCTTTTTTTTCAAGAGTTCATGTTTTGTAAAAAAAATGGATACTCAGTAACAGTTTCTACTTTGTAATATTTTGAAATGCAATAGTCATGGCCTAACTCTCTAAAACCAAAACCTAAAAAGATACTCAATGTGAATTATTCATTTAATTCAAGATTATGTAATGTTTTAAGGCCGAGTCCTTATAGTTGGTATCATAGGTCGGTTTAGACAACTTTAGAGGATATGGTGTTATCTAACCATAAGTAACATAACCATAATGGTTAGCATATTAGAAAGAGTATTAGTTATGTTGAATGTGTTTAAGATAACATTAAGAAGTATTTTTCCTCCTCATAGAATATTATATGATGATTTTACTGATATACTCACACTGACCTTTTTGGTTTTAGTAAATGGATGGATCTTGTAGGCACCAAAGTAACAGTGGATGTGAAGAAAATGGTGACAGTTTTCTGAACAAGCAACTGAATGAAATGAGAGATGCAATGAGAACACTTGTGGTTATTCTCAACCAACTATCTAGAGTAATGATTGAAACCACGGAAATTGGTGATTTTTATAAGGCATCATATATTGGGGAAACAAATCCATACGGAATTTTAGGTAATAATGATAAAGGTAAGTATGTTCGAAAACCTATGTGTCAATGATGTGGAAAGAAACACCTAGTAAAATGATTCAAAGTGACGGTAATATGTTATAGATGTGGGAATAAATGTCATAAAGCAAGAACCTACCATGGAAAAAGGAAGCATCCAGTTGACTCTAGGAAAGGGAAAGAAGTTATTTCTGAGTGATCAATTGAATGTTTTAAATGTGGTATGCATGGTTATTATAAAAACAGGTTTCCAATGAAGATTTTTCAGGAATGGGATCACCAGGATCATACAAATATTTGTTTATTAATATTTAATGCCATTCTGATTGAGGATGAAGAAACTGACAATGACCAATGAAAGGTATGGATTATTTCGTAACATATGTTTTGATATTTTTGATTCTTAGGATATGATTCATGATTCTGTTTGTAGGAAAGAACTATTTAATAATAATTTGAAAAGGAATGGTTAATGGTTCATGACGAATGTTGAATGTGTAAGAAGTTAACATATAAGGGATTCAAGAGTTACGGTAGACTTTAAATGGTGAAATTCTTAAAAGTATTTACGCTCGTTTGATGATAGGAATTACATTAAAATACTTTTTATAGTATGTGTAACCCTACAGTTTGATATATGAAAATTTTATTCAAGGAATAATTATCTTTTCTTTTGTGGATATAGTTATAAAGAACTATTTCGATTAATATGATCTTTGAATTTGAGGAAATTATATTTTAATACATTTTTGGGATGCAAAATGAAAGTTATTAGAAAACGTTTGTGGTTAAAATATGCTATGGTTATTTTTGATAAATTTTTCTCTTTTTGGGAATGTTATAAAATTATATAGTATTTGAAAAGGGACAACACGCAAACTGTGTGACTAACCATCACATTTGATGAAGCAATGGGAATCAAACCTACAACCAAAGTGCGAATGGTATTTATCGCCTACCACTGGACTACATGAAGTCCCTGTTTAGTTTGACTAATTCTTTTCAGTTATTTGATTTTATGAATCCATAATAAGTTTATTTTGGGTTATCTATAGAAATGATTAACATAGAATGGAGAATATTTGATTAGGTTAATTGCTTTTCAATATGAGATTTTAAGAGTAACTGATGTTATATGGAGATAAATGTTAAGATTTATCTTGGATAACTATATGATTATATCAATGGAGATTTGGGTTTCAATAATAGTTTGGGTAACATTGATGAATTTTAAGGACAAGTTTTTATTGAAATGTATTTGTTGAACATTGGGTTTTGTTAGAAAAATTTTGGTGATTAAGAGTATTTTTTCATTACGTAAAAGTTTATCCTTTTGGGGGATTATTTGATCTTGTACAAAACGTTTTGGTTTCAGTTAATATCTAAAGACAAGGTAAATATATAGTTCATCTTTTATGGAGTATTTTATTCTCTCAAAGTTGATTATACCACTTTTGATGTAACCAAAAATCATCCTGAATACTCATCGTTTAGAGAAAATATGAGTTTGTGTTAGAAATCTCATAAAAGATAAATGTCTACATGATAAGTTAGTATATTTCCTTATGTTTTTATTTAAGCTCATAAATAAATTCCTCAATGAAAATTAAGGGAACCTCTTAACCCAATTACAATTCTTGGGGTTCAACTTGTACTCATTGAATATTTTAATTCAACTTATACTCATTGAATATGTCATCCAATGAATATTTGTGAATGACCTCTGATTTGTTTACACATAATATCAACTTATATTGGGTGTATTTATATTTTTCGCACATAATTATGTGATTGATTTATCCTTAATTTAAGGATACCATATTTATAAGGGATTTCATCTCAATTTACTTTTCCATTAAGACTTCATAGTTGTTTTGAACAAATTCACTCTTATATGGTGTATATACTGTCCTTTGACATATTATATCATGAATCCATTTATTTTCATGATATTATAAAGTTCTGGTTAAATGTTATTCCACAATTATTTGTATTCAAGAGTCTCTCATTTTGTTAAAAACTCTTTAACAAAAATATAATTTTTAAATGTTTTAATGATTTATCATTCTAAATATTTATATTTAATGTCCATGTTTTAAAATTTTGTTTTACGTATTTATTTGTAAGGACATTTATGTTTTAATATTATAATTCCATTAAAAGCTTCAAAGTGGTATGGGACACATTGATTCAAAAATCCTTTTTTTAAATGGTTTTTGAAAATTGATTGATTATTTAAATATCTTGAAATTACTTCTTGTGATTTCAAATAAAATTTTATTATTGAAATGTTTATATTTGAAATATTTTATGTGTTATGATGGTACTTGGAAATTTGACGGGTGGTTATGTGATAAACCATGTGACGGGTGGTTCCGTGAATACTAGGACGGCTGGTTACATTATATCTCCAATGTATTGGGTATGGAAGTCGGTCGTATGGCTATACCATTTTGGGATATGTGTGGAAGGGGACCGTATGGTTATTCGAATTAAGTATGTTTATGTCTCAAGTTACCTTTATAAGTTATGCATTCTTTATATGGGTTTTATAGTAATATTTCTGTTTCAAAAGGGTGAGTAATGATATTTTATTCAGTGAAGAGTATTCACTACTTCATAAAGGTGAAAAGTGTTACTTGTGATAAAGTATTCGTGGTTTACTTGTTGTTTTGAAAAACTAACAGATTTCCTTATTTGTGTATCCCTTACTGAGTTTTTTATGCTCATCCCATGTTTTTGAAATGTTTTTCAAAGGACATATTGTGGAATAGGGTCAAGGATGGGATCAAGAAAAATTCATGTTGTCTTAAACATGGAACTAGACATGGCGCTTTTTTTCAAGAGCTCAGGTTTTGTAAAAAAAGAATACTGGGTAGAAGTGCCTACTTTGTAATATTTTAAAATGTAATAGTTATGGCCTATCTCTCTAAAACTCTAAACCTGAGAAGATCCTCAATGTGAATTATTCATTTAATTCAACATTATGTAATGTTTTAAGGTCGGGTCCTTATAATATCATAATATGTAAAATCAGATGTATTTCACAAAATGAAAAAAAAACAATACCTAAATCATAATTTTGATAAACACCACAAGAAGAGTACTTATTTGACAATATTATTCTCTGTAATAATTGAAGGATATATCCTAAGGATTCCCATGAAAAGAAGTTATTAAATAATTTATATATCAATATTTAAAAATGTAACATAAGGGTTTTTAATTGAGTTTTATAATAGTTATTTCATTCATTCAATCATGGAGAATAATAAATTAAATTATACCACATTAGTGAAGATTTAAAAAATATGTAAAGGATCATTTTAATGAAAAAAAGCCTTTAATATTTTTCATAAAACCATAATTTATCCAAGAAAGTTCCTATTAAAATAATTATTTACTTTAAAATATAATATTGGTTTAAAAAAACCTTTTATGTGTTGATTATTGACATGAGATAATAAATAGGAAATTTCCCTTGTTATCGGTTAATATAATAATTGGAATTTTGAAGGGAAGTAACAACATGGATAAAAATAGAAATGAAAACGATGTTTGAAAACATATATATACAGGGAATGTATATATATATATATATATGTATTAAATGATAATATTATTTTTTAAACAATGAAAAAATAAGAAGAATATGTAATCCAAAAGTCATTAATGTGGTATGAAGTATCCCTTATGGCTTAAAAACATTCCAATAAAAACAACATGAAAGAAATATAGATCATGGAGATAATACTAAAATATAATAAATATATTCATGAAATTGTATATATATTTGGTATTATACAATACATATAAAATATGCAATATGCCTAAAATAATTTGTTTCTCAATGAAGTAAATTTTGAGATGAAACCCATGTGACATGGAAGAAATTTAAACCAATTACTAAATAAAAGTGATAGAATAAAATTAAACATCAAATAACCTGATTAAAATATGATTCATGATATATTGTTTAATATAGTTTTTATGTTCACCAAATAAATTATAATTTGTGTATAAATATTAACTATGTTATAAATAAGTAAAATTCATACTGAAACCATTGTAACATAAAAAATATTCAAATTAAAACCCAATTAAAGAGAGAATAAATAAATATGATATTAAAATAAAATTAAAATTGATAATACATTATATTATAAATACAATTTTAAGTATACATACAATTTAAAATAAATTATGTTCGTAAAATAAATTTTGTCTTAAAAAACTGAGTCAAAAACCTTACGAATTTGGTAATGTATTAGTAAATATTCATTGGAAGCATGGAAATAATATGGTTCAATAAATCAAATGAATCACATCATTGGTTATTCCAAAATAAAATTTTGGGAAGTATATATTCTTTGAAAATAATAGTTGTGTGTGTAACATTAAAACATATATCAAGGAAGAGGAATTGAGATGGAACCCTTAATTTCATTGTAATACCTTTGGTTTACTGACCATGGAAACAATGATGTAAAATAACTTCATGATGTGTATAATTTTGGAGGACCATTACCTTTTTTATAAAATTTGTAAAATATTTTTACAATTTTTATTCTTATCCTGTAAAGATGTGAATTAACATTGGTTCCTTGATAAGTAGATTTATGGCGGTTAAAGTGACAATTACTAAATTTTATTTTTATTAATTGTCACCGGTAATATATTTTAATAAAAAAGTATTACTTGAATTAATAATGTAATATGATTTAATTAAATAAAAATTATGATCCTACCATTAATGGTTGTGATGGAATATTGAACATGTAATTAAAGGAGGTGGTTGTCATCACAAAAACCTAAAAAAATATTTCATTTTGTAAATGATTTTTTGGGAACGTTTAATATGGATATTATATTATAATAATAATATTTCATCATTTTTTTAATTCCATTTTTATCATAATTTCATAGATTTAAGGGTCTTGAATGGTGTAGAAAAAAACATTGAAAATATTTCTAGAGACTATTACCATTTCCTTGGATGTTCTCCTTTGGGTAGATACATATGACTCCTTATATTAATATGTTTGTGAGGAAAATCAACAAAATATGTCTATAGGATTTTTATTGGTGTTTATGGTTGTGTTTTGGGTGATCCAAATCTTTAAAAGGGGTGCATAAATTGTGAGGAAAAAATCTCTTATTATAAGTGAATAAAATGGATTAAAAAACCTCATTATTTATCAATGTTATAATTATTTTATTCAAGTAAAAAAGCACAAAAACTCTTAAATATTAATTTTATTAAATAAATAACTCTATTTCTCAAGAATCCATGATATATAAAACATGTTTTCACCATTCTTTAACAATATTCATCTTGTAAATCCCCATTTTTCTTAATTTACCTATACTAGTGAAACGCTACATTAATACATGAAAAATAATTATAAATTCTATATTTAATGTTGAAATTAAATAACAATTTTTAGATATTGATATTAAATATTTAAATAATATTCTAAAATAAAATAAATTTGTTGGAAATATATTAATTTTAGTATTAGCGCACTTAACATGTTAGATCCCATTATGGAAAAAACCTTTTTGAATCATAATGTTAATGTATTAAAAGAAATTATCAAGGATATTTATTATAATTTTACTAAGATTATAATTATTATTCAAATAATTTTTATGACACATTGAGATGAATCAAAAAAGAATTTCTCATTTGGTTATATTTTTTAATTAAATAGGAAAACAATATTATATATAAAATATTAATAGAATTTTTAAAATCATATTCATTTGTTAATAAATTTTACATTGTATTTATATTTTCTTTAACTTTTCAATTAATATATTCATATTTTAAAAAATAATTTTCCATAGAATCTTAAATATATATATATATTATGGAAATATAAAAATATTTATTTTCTCTGACATAGGGAAACATATTTATTTTCTCTAACAGAGGGAAACATATTATATTTTTTGGAAATCTAAAAAATTATTCTGATGATTAGTTTTTTATGATAAATCCATAAATAGAAATCATTTTAAAAAATAAAAAATGTATTATATGGGAATGTATGTTATATATATTAAATTATAATGTATTAAAAATAATTTCATGAAAAATATAACTTTTTTTCTAAAATATCTAATATGGGAATGAAAATTCATACAAACATCTTTGAAATCCTAATAGAACACATAAGGTAAATATTTTTTTAGAAAATCATTTCATGAATTTCAAATTCTTACTAATATACTCTTTATTTCATAAAATCCATGTTATTTATTAGAATGTAATTTTTCATTATTCACGAAAAAATTAATCTTTTTAGAAAAATAATTCTTCTTTGAAATTATTTTGGAAATTTATTTTTTTATTTTTAAAAATTACATATGAAGAATTATATTTTTTAAATTTTATTAAAATTCTAACATACCCTGAGAAATATTTTTTAGGAAATTTTTTATCCCAAATACGGGTTTTTCTTTTTCAAAATATTTGTAAAACACTAATAAATATACCATTATTCAGTAAATATTATATTAATTTAAAAAATTCTTTGATTAATAATATATTTAGTTTCCATTTATATAATATAAAACTAAGAGTAGGATATATTCAATAACTAGAAAAATAATAAAGATAATACATATAAAGTATAATTTATATATATAAATATTAATTAATATATTTCATAATTTAGTTAAACATATACATACATTCTAATTCAGTAGATAGGTTTTAACATTCTAACCATATTGTTGTTTTATTTTATATTTATTTTCTATGGGGATCAAGCTATGAAACATATTTGAATTCATTATTGAAAAAATTATTTTAAAATCTTTGTTTGTTACATCCCCCACATAATGAAATAAATTTGTTTCATTTTTAATTACTCCTAACTAATTAATGTATTAGAAGTTATTATTTACATATTGATAATTTTGGATATAACCTTTTAATATGAAATACAGATTACTATTTTAAGGATATATTATGTCACTTATCCTACCTCAAAAAACATTATTCCTTCCTCAAATCATATACTCAATCATGTATATTATTTATTCATATATTACCCATAACATATTGTTACCAATGAAATATGAGTCTCCAATAAATTAAATAATTTTGAAATCATATTTTCCCTCAACAATGAACTATTATTTTTATATAATAGTTTATAAAGTCACAATCTTATATATATATATATATAAATCCAAATACCCAAAAATTAAATAAACATCACCCAAAAAATAATTAAATAATTATTAATGAGAAACTTACTAATATTGTCTAATATACAATTTTAAAATAAATCAACCCTTTTTAACCTTATTATAATTAATATAATCAACATAAGATTAATTCATACCCTAATCTTCTATTATTCAATAATTATCTCAAAATTATACCATTTTCAAAAATTAAATTTTAGAGGTTATTGATACCATTTATTATATGCTTCCATAACAATAAAAAAACATCAAAAAAATCCATTTATGATTCACACAACACTCATTACATTTATATGTTACAAGAATAGAATTGAAAAATATCACTTTCTATTAAAAATATCTGTGAGTATTGAGATTAAATATGTATTCATATATCAACAAAAATAGATTATATATGTCTATGAAACTATCATCTTTCATCATAAAATAAATATACCATTATTCCTAATGAAATTGTATTATACCTAATTCAGTTACAGGATTTATTTTTTTCTTGATACATATATTTTTCAATATCATTTCTATGATAGTTTTTCAACCAATTAATAAAAACCAAAATGAATATCAATATACTGAGATTAAATTATAGTATGAAATTAAAAGATACCTCATAAGATTTATTTACTAATGAAACCCTCATTTCAATCTTGTATACTCTCATTACAATAATTTCACACTTAGTTCCTCTTATAACTCCATTAGTTAAAACTATGATTCATTTTATTGGGTAATTAATTACATATAAACATAGTCCCTCAATTTAAATATAAAATCATACCATTAATTAAATTTATAAAGTTATTATTATTAACTAAACCATATTCCCATGGGAAATTCTAATTAGGTGTTAATTTTGGATTCATTTTTCTGCATAGGATCACGGATGAGTTAATAAAGAAGACACACTCATCGAGGTTATTAACCATATGTACAAGTGTTTCAACATGTACATCTATATTCTAGTGTCTATATAGGTTTGTATTTTCTATGATAAAAACCTCTTCTACATTCATATAAACATCTGAATATTTTTCTATACATAGTTTTATCTCTTAGACTATTCCCTATGTGTAACATCCCAGGTAAATAAAGAATAAATAATTTTCATATTTATTAATATTTACAAATTAAATATTAATTTTACTTTAAAGGGGTTGCTATGTTCGATAGCGTACCCGATACACAACAAAGAGTTTCTTTGAAATCTTATGTTGCACACTAGTAATAAAATAACATTATTTTAAATGGTAGTTAACACATAGACGTTGTGTTAGTGGGAATGGATAGAAATAACTAAAATATGATTATATATGTTTTTTCAATGTTTTTACATTTATCCAATAATAGATAAAGGCTTAAAATACGGAAAGAATTCAATTTTAGGCATTTATACCCTAATTTTCACTAAAGGTTAACTTATCACCTTTTGATGGCAAACCATCATTAAATATAGTATTGATCACTATTATAAATTCTATTGGACCAAATATAACTCTTCTTTATAATCATGACATCAAAATTTACTTTGTGTAATGTTTTGGTATTTTTCCGATAAAGTTCATTTTTTAATGAATAGTGTAAAATGTTGCATTTTTAATTTAAAACCTCTTTTTAATCTAATTTTTTTATATTAATAGATTATCTTTTGAATTGGTTTTAAAGTGAAATTAGAATATATTTAAACAATTTAATCCAATTTTAGTCATTGGAATCAATTTCACTTTGAAATTGGACTTAAACTAATGTTAATATTTTGATACTTATTATTTCATAAAAACACGCTATTTGATCTGACAGCATGAATTAATTATTAAATTAATTAATGAAACTTATATGTGTTGAATTTTGTAAAATGAAATTCATTTTTTAATTCAGAATATCAAATATAGCTTAGGGTGATGTTTTGGTATTTTTTCTGAAAAACATCAATTTTTGATGAATAGGGAAACCACTAAGTGGTACTTAAAAAACTGATTTTTCCTTTAAATGAAATTTTACCACCTCTGTGTTTTGAATTTCAAAAATCTGACATACATGGTTGTCATTTAGATGTAAAATGTTGTTCAATGATATTATAATAATTTTTTGGTGAATAGTATTTTATTAAGTTTTTAATCGCGATTAGAGGTAATTAGTGCAATTTAAGGAAAAAATGATATTATAATAAAATAAAAATACCTAGACACATGTCCTACCCTTATTGGATGTGTCATGGCCGACCAATACAAGCCATGGGTCAACTTGGGGACCCCATGGAGCCACTTTGGTTGGGAAATGACATAAATAAATTTTTATTTAATGTTAAAGGAAAAATGACACAAACATGAGTTTTTTTACTAAAACAATTTTTACATGGGGTTATACAAGTAAGATTTTTGGCTATAAATATTCATTAGAAATCTATAACTATTTCATACTTCATGTTTTTTATTTTATAATTTTTAGAGATTAAATAAATTAAATTATTTATGACATCATGATGATGCAGCGATTACCTCATTAATAATGGATTTAAATAAAATGGAAAGATAATGTAATTTCTAAGACCTACACATGTCCAAAACCTATTGGATGGGTGGATTTCGAACCCTTATCACCTTATCCACGAATTATATCAATGTGGGACATTTTAAATCTGAAACGCATTTTCAAATAAAGTAACATTTTCCTACTTTCCAAGAGTGCCCCTCCTCTCCTCTTATAAAAGGCCCCCACCTCTACCTCCTTACCCACACTCCCAAAGCCTTTGGCTCGGCCAACACCTTCCCATTTTGTCTCTCAACATCCCTATATTAATCCTTGAAGCCTCACTTTGGGAATAAGTCTTCCCAAGGAAGCCTTTGATCTCAAACCAAAGGGAGTTACCCGATTTTAAGGTAATGTCTTCACTTGAGTCCTTTTGTTTTATTTTGCATCTCCGACCCCCTAAACTCTTTTTATTCATTTCTTTTGTAACAACTAGAGTATCATCAATATATTAGGATGTTTTTATAATAAGGATTCGATCTACACTTTCACACACCTACATCTAATGGTTAATGAATATACTGTTTCCGTGGATGGCGAATTTCGGCCTCCCGAAACGATGATTGTTCAACATTCTTTTAACACCTTCAAAGGTGGACATTAAGATGACACTATATTTATATATGATATATAATATTTTTATGTTTTCCTTAAGCTTCTGTATTTTTCATTTTGGGCATACCATTATGGTTTCCATTATGGGTAAATGCGATATCTTAATTTAAGGAAGTGCGGACTACCGCCCCCTCAAAGTGATTTGATTCGTTAATGCCATATGTGGGACGCATAAAGGATGGATTTAAAGTTATTATATATGATTTTATACTGGAATTATAATATAACTCTATATCATTATTATTTATTCCATTAAATTATGAGATAGAAATGAAAGTAGCATTCGTTCGTACGTACGGCTTACCATCTCCATGAACGGTGCATTTCATTTTTTTTATCCCCAAATGTAATGTACTTTTATAAGTACATGTATATAATGGATATATATAATGAATGATACATCTAAATGATGAATATAATTCTGGAATTAAAATATACATAACTCTCATTTAGTTTTAATTCCATTAATATGACAAAGAAATTAAAGTAGCGTTCATGCGTACCTACGGCTTACCGTCTCCATGAACGGTGCATTTCATTTCTTACCTCTAAATGATTATGTAATATTATAAATACATGTATATGATGGATATATATGATATATATGATATCCAAATCCGGAATGTCATTATGGATATAAAGAAGCTTTGACCACACGAATAACATGTAATTGTAAGAAGTCCACTTTCGACTTAAGAACCAAATATCGACAAAACAAACATTATTAACTTAAATGGTTACATATTGTTTATAACATGGAAATAAGTGATATAAAAGGAATAAGGAATTTGAAAAAGGTTCTTAAGAAAATATAAATTAACTGAAGTTTATTATTCATGACGTTAAAGAACGATCGAGTCAAGTCGGACCCGAGGTAAGGGACTTTGTCTCAATCACCTTTCATTGAGGCATATTTCGTTTTATACACAACTTTCTTTTATATGGTGTATAAACCCATTTAACTTTTACTTTCATACAAAAGGAATATTTTTATATGAAGCGTTTTACTAAATGAAAAAAAGGAATGTTTTTTTAACGTATGCGGTGACAATGACATTTTCCGCCGCTGCGAGTATTATTTGGTCTTTGGCTTCCTCAACAAGCCGTAATGTTTTTTTTAAATGGAATAAATACCATATACTCTTTTATGTATTTTGGTATTGAAAATGTTTTTGATAATGGATTTGTTATGTCAATATATTTATGTGATATATTGTGATCAAATTGTGGAAATGTTTTCTTTCCATTATATTTGTTTTATGTCTTATGATTTTATAATGGTACATGGACATTTGATGGGTGGTTACGTGATAAACCATATGACGGGTGGTGTCGTGAATACCAGGACGGGTGGTTACGTTATAACCTCCAATTCATTGGGTATGGAAGTCGGCCGTATGGATATTCCATTAAGTATGTATGGAAGTTGGTCGTATGGCTATTCTACTAAGTGATATGTGTGGAAGTCGACCGTATGGTTATTCCACTTATGTATGTTTATGTACCAAGTTACCTTTATATGTTGTGTGTTCTTTATATGGGTTTTATGGTAATAATTTGGTTACAAAAGGGTAAGTAATGATATTTTATTCAGTGAAGAGTTTTTACTGCTTCATGAAGGTGAAGGTATTACTTTGGTAAAGTATACATGGTTTACATGATGTTTGAAAAACTAACAGTTTTCATTCTTTGTTTATCCCTTACTGAGCTTTTTATGCTCACCCCATGTTTTTTTGAAATGTTTTTCACAGGACTTAATGTGGAATATGGTCAAGTACGGGATCAAGGGAAAGTAATGCTATATAAAACATGGAACTAGACATGTCTCTTTTTAAGAGTTTTTTTATTTTATGGAAACATAGTAGAAGTGTCTGCTTTGTAATCTTTTGAGATGTAATAGTTATGTCCTAATTCTCTAAAACTCTAAACCTGAAAATATCCTCAATGTGAATTATTCATTTAATTCAATATTAAGAGATTTTTAAGGCCTGGGCATGTTTTTAACTAATGTCATATCATCATAATCTTGTAAAAATAACTATAAATTCTTTTGATATGAATATTAGTGAACCAATACGTAAAAAAATATTATTTATCTAAATATAGCATTATATTAAAGAAAATAAAAATTACGGATCAATAGTTTTATATAAAATGGATGATTTGATATTGGAAAACACTATCTGGAATATAAAAACACTGTAATTATTTTAAACTCTACATAGTGATTCTAACTCCAAAATATCTTCTAAAACAGAACAAAACAACCTTGAAAAATACATAATGAAATGGTTGATCTAGAAATCCAAGTAATTTGGAAAACATGGAAATAAATTATATCATTTTCATCAAGAGTTATATTGTTATATCATAATCATAATGATAATAAACATTAAATATTGTAATAAGGAAGTGATATCATAAGAATGTGGAATCATAAGCTTATAGAAACAAAAAGAAACAAGGAATTTCAAGAATATGATAATGATAATTATAGATGAAACATTAAATATGATATACACTATCATAAAAAGTTTTCCAAGGATAACCACTTTTCAAACAAGTATTATTAAGCTAACAGACTATACACCAAACGTTGTCTTATTAGCCTAACTGCTTGTACACTATACATTAGAAATCATGTGACAAGAACATTACCTAATAAATTTTATGTATAAAAGAGAACTACCAAACAAAAAATAATATTCACATAATCATAATATGTACTAGAATATGTATTTCATAAAAAGGAGAAAGAAAGAATGCATATATATGAGGCATAATAAATCTCAGGAGAAGACAATGGGTATAAAATTTATTTTTAATCCCTAACTGAAGGATATATAATAATTATTTACAATAAATAATGGAATAATATCACGTGGATGAATATATAAACAAATTAAACATATGACTTGATAATTTAATTCAGATAGAGAGATTCCATTAGGATGATCTAGGAAACGAAAAAATAATAATATACCACTCAGTTAAAGAATTATGGAGTAAGTAAAGGATAATTTTATAAAACAAAAGGCAATATTGTATTCCATAAAGATAAAAAATAATCTATGAGTGTTATTCAAAAAATAAACATGTTTTTTATAATCTATTAATTTTTTAGTAATTTTTTGGGGTGATTCTTGACATGTGTTAAGAAATTATAAAATTCCCAAGCATTGGGTTTACATAAAACATGGACTTATAATGGAATGATAAAACGTATAAACCCAAAAATGAAAAATACTTTTTACTATTAATATATGTATGGAAAATGTATATAAAAAAATAACAATACAATTATATTATGATTTCCTTAAAATGAAGAAAAATAAAGAGAATGTGTATCTGAAGAGTAATGAAGGAGGTATGAAAGATCCATCACTACATAAGAAAAAATACAATAAGAACACTTTGATCAGGAGTGGGATATTTAAATTAATATTAAAATACCATAAAGAATATATTCACTACCTTTATATATCCGATTGGATGTATACAAACAATTTAATATAAATTTACTGCATGAATGGAAAAGTGTCACAGAGAATAAATTTATTACATTGAATCCTAATAGATTCAGTAAAAATTCATTCAACGAAACCATTAATGAGATATCATTAAATTAAAATTAAGACACGAAGTAGAAAATATATTCCATGGTATATTATTTTAAATAGATATATTACACACAATATAAATAACAATTAGTTTATGAATAAGAACTATGTCACAATAATGTGAAATTTAGAACAAGACAGTTATGACATAAGAAACAATCTAATAAAAATAAATTGAAAAAATAGAATAATGTGGAAGTTAGAATAAATTGAATAAATATAATAAATAGTATTAAATATTAAATTTTAATTAAAAACATTATTCCAAATAAATTAACTATATATAAGTAAATATATCTCAATGAAAGGAATTTTGATATAAATTCATACAAAATTATTATGTTTTAATAAATTTAATTATAAACATGAAAATAATTTGGTTTTAAATATAATAAATAAATTATTGTTTTTTTTCTAAAATACAATTATAGTAGGTATATGACCAATAGAAATAAGAAATTGGTGTATAACATTACAATACATTTCATTGAAGAGGAATTGAGATGGAACCCACACCTCATGTATGAAAGTGTTCTACACATACACATAAATTACTAAAAAATTTAATTGAGTTGTATATATATATATACCCAATAACATTATTCATTTCCATTTAAATTTATAGGGTCCATATTTTATCATATGCTACATAATATTATTATAGTTTCTACTTACATTGGTCACTCTAGGGTATTAAAGTAATTAATTTTTAGTACTTGTAGTACGATCACCCTCATCAAAGTTGTCGTAAAATTACATCATGAACTCCAAAAATGTTTAGGATTATTTCCATTATTATTCTAATTGGAAAATAATTTATTCTGATTAAAATTTATCTTAAATTGATTATAATTAATAATGGTTCCACAATAAGCTCATTAAACATAGTTTAAGTTAGTATAACCATTTATTGTTTTTATTATATAAACATTTTCATTTATTATCACTATATAATATTAAAGGTGTTAAAATTATCATATTGTTAAAATAAATAAAAAAACCATTAAATGTTGTGATATTAAAATTGAACTTCTCCTTCATGGAGATTTTAATCCATACACACTCAAGATGATGTATTAAATTTTTTAATCATTTTGTAGAAAATAATAATTTTTATCATCCATTAGTATAGTATAATTATAGAATAATAATTTTTTTTGTTATAATAGAATCATTAATATAAGGGTGTCGAGGGATGTAGATGAATAAATAATGATAGAAAATTTAGGTTGAGATTTTTTAGCTTTTTCATTGAATTTCCCCCTTAGGTTACTCATTAAGACTCTTTACCATAGTCTTTTGGTGGAACTAAGTCTTCGAACTAGTATGAATGATATTTATTTTTAGGTAGGTTAATAGTTTGGGTGAGAAAAAAAATTAATGTATATATAAATGAGAAGGAAGTGTTCTACTTTTATATCTGATGAAAATGGAACATCTGTAAAAAAAAGTCATTATTTCTCAATGATATCAATCCATTATTCAAGGAGAATGTCTATAAATGGACAATAATAATGTGGGAAAAATATATCTTTCTATTAATACCCCACCATCCAATTTAAATCAGGTTTCCCATACATTTTAACCATGTTATCTATTTTAAACCATATCTACACAAATTTAACATTACAGTTCCAAGATTACTTTCGCCATTAGAAAATAATTTTAAATCAAAAAATGTAATTTTAAATTACGTAATTATTTGAACATTATTATGTTAATTATTTAATTAATTATTAAAAACAAAAATATTAAACAATTATATAATAAAATTTTATTGTTATCACACAAAAAACATACAAATTCATTTATGAAAAAGTTTATTTCTAAAAAAATGTAATTATGATGAACAGAATTATCTATCATTTTAATTATAATTATAATTATATTATTTTTTCACTTTTTTAATTCAAAATAATTCCAAAAATTAATTTCTGTATTTATAAGTTTAAATATTGAAATTTAAGAAAAATAATCTTCATGAAATAGAAATTAATTTTATTAAATGATATTTAGGGGTTTTATAAGTTACTTTGTTTTAAAAAAAATTATCTTAAAATTTTAATAAATAAATTTTGAATAAAAAAGGATTGAAAAATTTTAATTTTATATTAATTCAACGATATTAGAAAAATCAACGTGCTCTATTATACAACTAAATGTCAATTATTTTATGAAAATTTAAAAAAAATATTCTTTTGACAAATTTCAAATGATAAATGATAAAATTGAATTTACATTATTATATGAATATTATATAAGATTGAAAATTAATTTTAAATACTGATTTTATAATGTACTAAAAATTATTTTTTTGAAAATTATATCTTCTATTCGAGAATGATAGATATGCATTTTTAAATTTTAAAAAAAAATACGTAATAAATTCACAGATTAAATAAATATTTAGTCATAGTTAATGGTTTAATCGATTTCCAATTCATATTAATATGCTAATAATATCATAAAATAATTTCCCATTATAAAATTAATACATCATATTAGTCTCAATTTTTTAAAAAAAATCAACAAACATCTTAAATTAATAAATTAATTTATAAAACCAAAAATTATGTATACTATTAAATTTTAAATTCCATGGAAATTAAATTTTATAATTTAATTAAATTTTAAAAAACATTTAGAATATGTTTTAATAATATTTTTTTCAAGTCCTTGTTATTCTTATTATTAATTTTTATACAACACTAATAAAGATACCATTAATCAATCTATATTATATTCTAATAAAATCACCTTTCAATAGTAATATACATAGTTTTTTAATGAAAATAACATCCCATAAAAGGATATATTCTAAATCCCAAAAACAATTAAATAACATTTTATAAAATAAATATTATATATAAAAAATTTAAAATAAAAATCAATTATAATTACTATTATTCATTTCTTTAAATAGCACATATAGATCTTAACATTCGAAACATATAATGGTTTCATTTCAGTTAATGTTTTCATATCGTTCCATATACCAGTAATATTTGAATTAACTAATGGGAAGAATATATTAAAATCTCAAGTCAATGGAGATATATTTTTAATATTTGAGGTACAATGTTGGTACTAAAGTGCTTTTGGAAAGAGATGGTATATGTTTTCCACACGTCAAAATAGGTTATATAATTTATATTAACCAATATGTATCCTAAAATCCATCTACGATTTTGGTGGTCAAGGATAAAGAGGATATATCAAGATTTGTATCATGATATCTCTAATATAATCAAGTATTGGATGATTATATGGGGATTCGAGGTTTTCCATCCACATCACTATTCTACTTAAAACTAGGATGACTTCTCTATTAATTTTATTATGAGACTATTATAAACCCCATTGTAAATTATATAATATGGGATTCCCTGTGACTAGATTATGATATTTTATCATATATTATCAACAAGTAAAACAAATAAAGTTAATAATATTAAAAAGTTATTGTTTAGAAGATGGTGTTACTATGTATTGTGTAGAATAGAATCATATAATATCAATATGTGATTATAAATTATTATATCTAGTAAGGGATATAATTTGTATTGGGGCCAAAGGATAAACTCATCACTATATACCATTATCATATTCATGGGATTTTATTCCAATAATTCAATATTTAGAGGACTTGTTATAATCATCTGCCCAAATTTTTGATAGTTCTTATAAGAGTCATCTTGTAATATAGGAGTTACCTTATGACTATATTTATAAATCAATGAATCAAATAGAACCCTTATAGGATCATTAGGGTATGAATTGTTGATTTTTTTATTTTTTATATAGACATTAGAGAGTCATCCGTGGTTGGGTTGAGTCTCGTATAGGACACATCCGTGCATTCACAGGTGATTTAAAAGACAAGAGAAAAATAAAATCATGATGAAAAGTTATGAAGACAATCTATGTTTACTCTTAGATTTGTTGGTAGAAAATAATGCCTTTTGATATTGTCAACTTAATTGGGACATTAGAGGTTGAGACAAAAGTGAATTATAATACCTTATTCCAAATGATAATATTAGATTATTAAGAGTATTGAAACCAAGAAATTCATACATGATATTTATTATGAATACAATGATATAAATGATGTATTATATATATCTATACTTTTGAGATAAAATTTAGAACCATCCCATTTGAACAATTTTGTTGAGGTGGAGTTGGAGGTTGACATGTTTCCTAAGCAGTTACCAATATGAATTTTACACTAGAGTGAGAAGATACAATGTCAAAACTCACTACCGCAAGTAATTTCACTCTAGATCCATGGATGTATCCGAGACGATATATGAGAGTGTGTGGTAGATATTCTAAATTAGGGACCAAATACATTCATTTATAAGTCATATTGATCTATATTAAAGATGAAAATAAGTGTGGTGGGAGTTTTTAATGAACTATTTCTACTCTGGTATGGAAAAAATTTAATTTTATTCATTCATCATATATTTTTGCGTGTTATGACTGTAGATATAGGTTAAATAGTTTTGGAACTAAAAATAAAAATGTATTGGGTGGAAACAAAATAATTGAATCATTTGTTAAGCATATTCTTAGTATAATTATAATATGCCTTCATTCGACTTGGAAATGTGTTTTACTGACACCACCAAATGTTTTTTTGTGACCAAAAAACAACAATGTCCAAATAAATAGCTATGGGGTAACTAAACATCTAATGTTAACCCCTTCCACCATTCTAATTGATGATTTTAGTTTTTTTCTCCAAAATTACATTAAAATTACCTTTCATACATTGATTTGATAGAACATCCATTAAGTAAGACCTCTCTTGAAATACATAATGATTTTGGATCTAACGCCATTTATTGTTGAGGTATTCTATTATATTGTTTTTCTTGGTTAATAAATTTTTTACTATCCTTATTTGAATATAAATTATGGGTCTCTGTACTTACTTTTATAAGCCTCCTTAAAACCCATAAAAATTAAGGATAATATCAGGTTTCTTGATTTATAAAACATTAGGTTAATTAATACATTAATATTTGATTAATAGAAGTTAATGGTAAAAGGTAGATAGTCCCTCGAATTTCATTTATTTTATATTAGTTTCATGTGGTTTTTATAGGTGTGTGTTGTGAGTAAAAAAGATGGTCTATATTAATGATGGAATACCTTTTACTGTTAATTAAGAAAAGGATAATGATATTAATTTTAAATCTATATAATTTGACTGTTATATTTTAATTATATAGATATTTATTGCTAATTAACCCTGGGAAATTGATGAGATACCTTTAAATTAGAATATATAAGGTGTTTCCTTCTAAATGATTTTAGTTAAAAAAACCCCATAAAGTGTCTAGAATCATTAATTGAAGAATAAAATCCAATATATAGGGTATACATATAATTGGGTTTCTATATAAGGTGATGTTTGTGAGGATAGTTATTAATATGGTTTGATTCTTCAGGAGATCTCTAGGATACCATTAATCAATGAAAGGTAAAAATGAGGATGTTGTTCCTAGAATATAAAGAAGTTATAAATGATTGTGATAAGTTCAATCCTACAAGATTTTATGTGTGGTTGCGTGGGAAAATGAAAATACATCCCTCTATATAATAATTTGGATTGGATATAATACTAACCTCTTACTTTTACATTTTTTAACATGTTATTTAGGATGAAAGCTTAGAGAATAAGGATATATTACTATGCTGAGTTATAATAAAAACTAATATTTTTTTAACATCCGTGAAAGGTTGGGCATGATATATATAATGAATAAATAGACATGTGACTATGTGTGTTAATATGAAATCCAAATCAATATTTCAAAATTTTATTTATTGAATAGTTATCCATTTTTCAAATATATATCCTTGTCTTGCAGGATTAAGTTATTATGGATGCATGTTTCTCTACAAAAAAATAGTTAATAGACTATATATTTTGTAATTGTGAATCATTTGTAGATGATTGAAAGTCCATAAATTTGATTTTTTTTATTATTATTATGTAATGGTGTCCTATAAATATATGAAAAACATTATTATATCTAGGGAGTGGGTAAATGGTGGATTAAAGGAGAGTTATATATGTTAGATGACAATAAATCAAATGTGGTAGAATGTTGGAGACCATGGATTATACAAGCTATATTTTTTCTAGTCTAGTTTGTGAAATGTTATTCAAAAGTGTTAGATGAAATATAAATTTTATATTGATTTTTGGATTAATAGATGGGTTACTGTCAACATATTGAAAATTATTTTACTAATATATCATTGTCTCTTTTATTGTAGTCCATATGTGATATATGAATATCTAAAAAAGAAACACATGTTGAAAACAATTAGATATAAATATCTTAGTTTATGGAAGAAACACTGGTAATTTCATCTTTCAAAAAATTATAATAATACATGGGGATCACATGATTCCAAAAAATTAAGATTCTAGCATAATTCCTAAGGAAAAATTTGTATATGATATAAGCTAATGAATATTGTGACATGGGAATCCATCCAACATGACACCCTAAACATTAAAATACATATAAAATACAAGATAATATATTTTACATTATATCTAAAAATAAATATAAGATGTAATATTGTACCTCTCAAATTATTATGTTTTTTGCAGTGAAATTATAGATTATAGCAAAAATAATATTTTCGAACATCAGCAATTATGATTATATTGTAAATAGTGAACAGGAACATGAGTTAAGATAATTTGAATTGTTGGATAATACATATATATAATAAAAAAAAATCAAAAAAATCATTCATGAATGGTTTTAAAAAAATGCATTAAAATTATACATTTAATTTTTTAGCAGTGGTTTTAGAATACCACTAATAAATTTTAGGCGATTTATAAAAATTGCCTCTAAAATATTATTGGGATGTATGTGATGGTTTTTTATATTTTACTGATTTATTATAAAATTTTTAAATGACTACTAAAATTGATTAGTTTTTTCATTTAAATACTTACATTTTATAATAAAAAAATTTATTTTTGAAATTTCTAAATTTTGTTTCCCTTTTCATCAATCCAACATGATTCACCAAGTTTATTATAGTATTTAATAATAGAAAATTAATAACATTTCTAATAAATAATTTATATTTATTGATAAATAATTCATATGTAAAATTTAATAATTAATATATAAATTTAGAAATTAAATTTTTTCAAAACTTTGGATTAATAAATAGTAATTTTTAACTATTAAATATATATTATTAATTATTAATTACATGCAATAAAAATAATTTGTTATTATTAAATAAAAATATAATAATTACCTTCAATAAATTAATATTAATAGTATGTAATATATAATAAATATATTACTATACAAATTTTATAATATAAATTTAGAATAAAAACATTTAAATTTATGTAAATATATTCTTAGGTATAAATATATAAATATATATAAATACCTATAAATATAGAATTAGATATCAATTATAATCACCATATAAATAAATAAATGACTAGATATATAAACATTAATATATAGATATATATAAATATATTCATATATTTATAATCTTTTATGATATTATAATTATCAAATTATACAATTGTATATTTCAAATATACGAAATTATATTTAAGAATATATGTAAATATATGTAAAACTATTATATATATATATATATATATTTAAATATAAATATAATTATTTATTTATTTTTCTATTTTTATATCAGTAGATGTATATATATATATATTTAAATTTATGTATATTTATACATATTTATAGGTATTTATTACTATATGTGTTTAGGTATATTTATATATATTATTATGTATTGGAATATTTATGTGTACATTTTTATATAATTACATAATGTAATATATTTTATTAATGTATATCAATAGAGAAACACATCAATTTAAATATTCAAAGTCGAATATATAAATAGAAACCTATTTTCTCCTTTTTATCTCTTTTCGTATAAATATATACATATATATATAATTATAAATATTTATTACTAAATATATTTATATATGTCTATATATGTCTATATATATATATATTGCGAAAAATAAATTGTAATTAATAGATTCATTTATTTATATATATTTATTTATTTATTTATATTTATATGTATTAAAAGATATATAATTATAAGTAATTTTATGTTCATTTAAATATAATTAAAATAATATATAACCACATATATTTATTAACATGTACATCCTATATATATACATATATATATATATATTACGAGTAAGTAGTGGGGTTACAATGAAAATAGAAACACACAAATGCATAAGTTGTTCTGGTATGGAACATACCTAAACCCCCTTAAGGGTAAGTACACAACCAAGACAACAAATTTAAAATTAATATTAAAAAGTACATGGCCATGGATGCCCATTTTATAGAGGCAAGTTACATGTTTTATAGTCTAAAACTGCTTTTGGGAATAATAGATCTACAGTACCCTTTGCAACTATACTACCCACTTCTTTAATAGTTATGTCATTTATATTGATTTATAGTGTTCAAATTAGAAGGGTAGAGGTAGGTGATTCAGGATTGATATTTGGATTCTTGTCCATAGGTGGGGGGAAGAGGGGTTAATTGGGGGTGGGCTAACAAATGGCTAGGTATGTTTAATAAAAAGTAAACATGTTATAAAAATATTTTAAAAATAGATATTTTAATAAATACCACCACTGAATCATTAGATTTGGTTTAAAATGATGCATCAAAATATTAATTAGTAAATAAAATAGTATTCTAAGCCCCCACTAAAAATTTATTTGACACCACTATCATTGATGGGTTTTAGATAGAATCACGATTCAATTATTGGTTGTTTAAATTGTCATGGAACAAAAAATCATCGTTAATGTTTTTAAGCGTAAATTACGTATGGCCCATGTATATTATTTTTCATCAATGAATCCCATTAATGTTTTTAATTATATTTAGGTATATATAAAATAAATTCATTCTACTTCATAAGAAAATATAGATTATAATTTGGTCTCTTATGATAAGTTTATATGGGTCAGTTTTTTATACCCTTATGAATAGAGATGTATATGTATCGAAAATCACCGTTGTCCCTCCTATTTAAATTTCATTTTTGATATAATTATTAATTACTCTCTATCCATTATTAGACAACACTGATTACTATTTTTTAAATTATTAAAAAATGATAAAAGTTTATAATTGATTCCATCTAGATTCACCACCATCTCAACACAGACCTTAATTGAAATAGTTCATTCTATACTAACATCATTAATAGTTGAAAAAAATAATGGTTCATCATAATTTAATTATTCATTAATATCAAAAGAATTATTTATAATATTATTCAAATACAATTGCTAAATTTTTTTTCAAATAAATGATCTATTTTATATGTCATCAATTTTACTCCTAAAATTATGATGCAAAACTAATTTCATTAAATTAGGGGAAAATGTTATTATACTTTTACCTATAATCATATATACAAACATCTAACATCCTAAAAAAATTATTTATTCCTTGAAGAAACACTATAAAACTTTTTCTTGTTATTATTTGTTTTACATTATGTAATATTGACCAATAGGGATGTGATATAAAATTTATTAATCAACCAATTAAGGGATTATATATTTTCATCACAAATGAAAAAAATAGAAACTCTTTATATAAAAGAATATAGATGTTACATGTTATCATTGAATTACTATAAGACTAGGAATAAATAATCCATGATCTAAATGAAATTGTATGACTATCTTATCAATATTATTTAATCTCTTAACAATCATTTCTAGACTAAAACAAGCTCAAAATTATGATAAACGCCTCTGTACCCTAAAAGATAAGCTTATAGAGGATCATAATCATAATAGATTGTGGAGTTCTAAATAAACTCATTCAGCACTTGATAATAAGTATTTGATATAAAGGAATGTGATTCTCTAGTTTCTAATATTAAGGAAAAGGTTGATTAAACCCATGTATAACACATATAACCCTAAGAAATCTATCATAATTTCTTATAGACTATAAATTTCCATGATAAACCCCTCATTGTTTATGTTCTATTTTCCTAACAAAAACTTAACTATTATCCTGTTATACCTTTTATGGATATAGTATATAAAAAAATTATTAACATCAAAAGACCCACCCTACATCAATTGATCTAAGGAATAAAAATACATATATTTTTATCACATCAATAATTTAATATATTAATATATTGGATATTGTTATTGTTGATGAATATCTTTTCCTATGGAAACTATTATTTAAGTATCCTATAAAACTAACAAAGAGGATATTTTCTAATTAAAATGTAAAATTTCCTCTGATGACCTCCGTATAATGATGAAAACATAAATTAATAAAATCTCATTATAGCACATGATAAACATAAAATTCCCTAGATACAATCAAACTGTTTGAACTAATAACTATTATAGCTTGAGAAAAAAATGGTTAGTTTATTTATATGATTGTAATTTTACATCATTTATCATAAACATGATAAATTTAAAATCCCTAATCCTTGAAAATCATTGACTACTTGGATAATGTTTTGGATTAAAATTGCCTATTTTAACAAGTTTTCATTCATCTATGTTCATTCTATCATAATTTTATTGGTCTTTATCATTAATTATCATAATTTATAATAGTTCTTTTTATGAAACTCTATCTCAAAATAGTTCATTCTTGGTTTTTATTAAATAATATATATATATATATAAATATATATAATAGTGTATCGTGAAATAAAATTTAGACCCTAAATATTTCACGGTAGATTATCCTCAATGAATGGGAAATATAAATTATTGATACCAATCACTCATATACAAAAATATGAACTCTTTACAGAGTTTATCACTAAAAGATGTCTTTGTAACCAATGATTCCAGATAATGTTAATGAAAAAGTGTCAATCATTAAAAATTTGATCATTATAATAAATTCACAATTAAATAAATATAAATCCCAATTTGAATATTAATTAGTTGTATTATTCTTTTATTACACTTTTTGTTGTGCACAACAGATGAATTATACATGGATCCCCCAGACATAGATATTTTATAATATAATAAATTTTATAATGTTATAAATCATGTCCTATCATCTATTGTAATCAATTGATGACTCCCCCATCTCACTTTCTATTTTTATTACTCTACACACTAGGATCTAATATTAGGTTTGGTTTAATTAATTATAAATAATATAAAAGGATTCAACATTAATAATCCAATTAATATAGAAATAAATAAATTTTAAAATCTTATATGTAACACCCTGCATTGTTGGAATATATTTCTATCTTATAAATTAAATGTGTTTGATATCTTCTATTGCACATAATAAAAAAAATTCAATGAATAAATATTTATTGAGATATAGGTTAAATATGTTAAAAGACTAGAAATTGAATAAAACATCAATTATGATATTATAATATGTAATACATTATTTATTCATCACTAATAATTTTTTTTAAAAAAATTATTGTAGATATTTTAATTTTTATTTAAATAAAATATTTTATAAAATAGATTTTTAATTCCAAAATAAAATAAATATATTTTAGAAATAGTTTAATAACATTATCATAGAATTAATTTTCATTTATTTTTAGAAAATTTAAAAATTTTATCTAAATTTTTGAAAATAATGTTTTTTAAAATACTATAACATTTACATATTTATAATTATCTAATAATGGTAAAGAAAATTAAAAGTCATTTTAATTATTCTAATATGAACATAAAGAGTAAATTTATTATTTTATATATATAATGTTATATTTAAAAAATAATTTTTTGTATTTTGGAACATAAGTAATATTTTATTCTACCAAAAAAATTTGGTCTTTTTTATAATTGTAGTGACTGCTACAAAAGTATCCTAAAGATAGTGACTACTTTATTACATAATCATTAATACAAGGAATCATATCCTGATGAACCAAAATCATCAGTTGATTTAGAAAAATAGGTACATGCATGAAACTCATGATACATTGGTTATTGAAAATAAAATATAGTACATAAAAAATAAAAGGCTCAAAATCATTACAAACTCATTAAAAGGATTCATAATCACAACCTAGGGAATGTAAAAAAAGTAAGGATGAGATAAGATTACCCTTAATGGTTAACTATATTGGATGATATCATGATCCCAAAAGAATAATGAACGTCAAATGTTAAGAAAATTAAAACATGTTCTATTGAAATAACATGAGTATCAGGAGGAGATATTGCAGAATCAAAACAGAAAGGTAAATCACAAGGAATTTTTTTCATTTAATCAATAAAAAAATAATGGAATACATACAGAGATAATATAAGAGAATAAATTTCATGGATAATAACAACAAAATTATGAAAAATATGAAATTAATTTTTATTCTACTTTTTTTCCTAGGAAAATGAATCTTTTACCATAAATACATTTCACAATTTATTTTAGAACATAATAGGTATAATATGATCTAGTTGGGAGAAAAGCATAACCACATCCCTGAACATTATAAAGAAAGTTTAAAAATACTGGTTACAAACTCATAGGGTATGGCCAACTGATTTTTCTTGTGATTCAACCAATGCCTCAAAGGAATATCATTAACTAGACCCAAACTGTTTCTTGAAATTCTAAATAATTACTTGTATATATACTAATTTTTTAATTGATAAAAAATATTCCTTATCATCAAATATCAATATTTAATAAAAATTACATATTTATAATTTTTCCCATGATAAATACATAACTTTAATAGTAATCATTTTATGTTAAAATGTTCAAAACGTTGAGAAATATTCATAACAATGATAAATAATGTGGCTATTTATGAAAAAATCAATGACTAATGATCAATATGATGTTGATATTTCATATAGATGTTAATGACTACCAAAATCAAGTAAATATTTGGATATAAATAATATATTTGGTCCTAATAATAAGAAACAATCCATATCAATAATAAGTATGATTTCAATATATAATAATTACAGTAAGGATAAATGTTTTTTCATTGGAAAATGAAATTAAAATAAAAATATCATCATAAAAATTATTGAGTAAAATAACCTTCTCATTTTAAAAAACATTTCAAAATCCTTTTCATTTATAATATATTTCAAAAAAAAATCTTTAAATAGATAATTATAAAATGAAAATGAATCTTATAATAAATAAATATCATGGATGAGTATAATTCTATAAATTGAATAAAATTTAAAATAACATTCAATTTTATTATAGAATGGTTAGTGATGTTCCTAGTTTAGAAAATGAAATGAATATTCCTTTCACATTTTTGGTAGAATCCAAACAGATATTCTTTTGAACAAGACATAAGATACCTTTGAAAAAAAATTAAAGAATAAAAATGACTGATAATGATTTTTGAATAACTTTTTGAAATGTTTATAACTATTTTTGAAAAAAATTATTGAAAATGGTTTTGGAAGAGAAATGATATCCAACCGATGAGGGAAATTATGTTTTGATTTTGTTCAAAAATATATGAATTACATTAATAATCGTATATTATAAAAATGTTAATATCACATTAAAATATCTTGATTAACCAATTGATAAGATAATTAATGTGTTTATAAAAAATTTATTTTATCTATTTATATTCAACTATAAAAATTATTGATTGAAAATAGATTGAGAATAAAATCCTTAGAATGATGATAACATTGAAGTGAGAATAAAAAATTGAATTTATTATTTGTATCACCTATAAATAAACATGAAATGAGTCAAAAATATGATTTAAAAAACCAATATTTATTAAACACAAAATCTTAGCATAACATATTAATAAATATAGATTTTTAACCCAATTAGTGGAAATTGAGTTATTAAATCCCTTTCAACTTGTTAAATTTTTTTCCATGTACACTCAGATAAAATAATTCCAATTGAAACATAAAATAAAATGAATAATTAACTACTCAAGATATGTCATGTAAAACTGATACAATATACCCTATATAAAAGAATAATCATGCATAAAATTTTAATATGCATCAATGAAATGCAATTGAGATGAAATCACGTACATTACACTCCCTTTTCAATGAATGATCATTAACCTCTTGTATAGTGGACTGAAAAATGATATTAACTTTTTGAAAAAACATATTAATATTTATAATATAATATATTGTTCTATTATAACATCTTATTACTAGTTCATTGTAAATATTCCATTATTTTTAGTGTTTTGGATGTTAATTTCCTTCTTTTATCATGCATTTGTCATCATGAAATTACCAATTTTGCAAATATTATGTAGTTTCATCATCTCAAGAATAATTATCATGAAATAATTATCATAATTTTACATAAATTTTAATTTTAAAACTAATTATGATTAATGGTTAATTAAATATTGAATTATGTTTCGATCATGGAGATTGTTGGTTGTATATACACATGTGTAATGTTTCTATTTGTCAGTGGTCATTATTGAAAGCATTTATGTAATATATTACCTTTAAAATGATAATGTTAAAGTTTAATCCATACAATATAATTTTATATAGCTCATATTTGGTGTGAAGAAGACAATGCAGCCACATTAATTCATGGAGGCAATAATAAAAACGTACAAGAGCTATGTTATCGTATTTTTGTGAGTGAAAAGAAAAAAATAGAATTATATATATTATATTTCAAAAAGATTAATATTTAATTAATATGGTAATATATAATTTTTATCACATATAATAATTAACATTTCCCTTTTCAACATCTATGTGATGCGTGAGTGAATGAGAATCACATCGCTTCATGACGTGGTTGTCTACCGTACACTGAAGGGGCATTATCATATCTCAAATGGAATGAATTTTAAAAGGATATATTTGATATAATGAATAAATATGTATAATTATGTGATAAATATAATATATATACTATATATCCATCATTATACTATATTGTTAATGATTTTATTGGAAGAATAAATGACATTGGTTTGATAAGCTATAGTCCGCTGTACAGATGAATGATGATTTCATAACCCCTTTGAGGGGAATGGAGATAGTATAAATTCCTAAACATTTTATAACAACTTAATAGTATATAGAATACAATTAATATATTATATTATCAATTGTGAATAAAAATTTGTATAGGATGAGAAATATGTAAAATAAATATTCTCATTGAACAACATTACATCTTCTTCATGTATCCCCTTTTAGGTATAACTAAATCAAAAAAAGTTTGGATTTAGGACCGTAATAATTTATATAAGATGAGGGAGGACTATTTGAGATTATTTTTGGGAAGGTATTTTTTGAATTAAATTGGGTTAATGTTTTTATTATGAGATGAGACTGGGTAGACTTTTAAAAGTGGGGAGAGGACACACTTGATATTTTGGAAATGAAATGACTACTCCCTGGGTTATCATGTGCCACATGGGATAGAAATGGTCCATTGTAAAATACTAGAGGTAATTGTTTGTTTTATTTCTATAAAATAGTTATTATATAAGGATAAAATTCATTTTTACCCATATAGTTTTAGTTTAACTGCCCAAAATATGCATTTTACATTAACCATGGTAAATATTATTTTCTACCTCATGGTTCATTTTTCTAAAAAAATATTTTGAACATGTTATAAATTATAAATTATTATGAATCCAAATATGGAATAAATTTTTTAAAATTAAATTCACAAAATTGGAAAATATTAATTCTAAATTAATCTTGTGGATGTGAATCGAATGATGTTTTTAACGTGAAAATATTATTTATTTTTTAATGTTATATATATATATATATACATTATGAAATTTTTTCAAAACAACTAAATTATATTAGATGATATATAATTGAACTAATTTAACATTAATATATATTAAAATTTTAATTTATCATTATAAATTATAAAAATGAAAAGTCATTTTCCAATACAAAATTATTATTTGTCACCATTCATCCAAAAATAAGTCTTTTCTGAAAAATTCAAAAACATCACCCAAAGTTAATTATGGTATCTTGATTTCAAAAAATTATATTACTATTTTATAGATAAATTTTCTATAATTGGTAAAAAGTAATTTCAAATTATGTTCACAAATCGCAATTAAACGTCTTTTAAAAAAATAGAGATTTTTAAAAAATATTTTTTTCCTTTTTAAATAATTCTTATTTTATTAATAACCAATAGCTACTTAACAGTGACATATAAACTATATATTTTCATAATTTTTTTAATTGTATTCATATTCTCCAATTTAATAACGATGTTTTAACTAATATATTTAATATTATAATTATTATATTATTCTTTAAAACTTGTTCATACGCGTAATGTAAGATATCATAGAAACTCAATACTACCTGTAACTCAAGCTAAATATAGTTTTCCTTGTTGAAAAATGTAAAATATTTAATTTTTTTTAAATAAATATATCTTAAAGTATTATATTTTTTTATTTACTCTAAAAATTGGTGTTGCATCTCATATACACTCTCAAATATGGTGTCCTTATTTTATAATTTCGTGGGTTTAAATTTTCCCCACCTAAAATATATTGTGTTCTATTAAATTAAAATTAATCTCACTAGTCCAAGGATTTATATTTGAAAATTACATTTTTGAAACACCCAAATCCAAAAATTGATAATTAAATATCCTCTTAAAAAGTGACTAAATAAAATTACAAGGATCATATGGAATAAATATTACTAGGTTTTTACTTAGAATAATATTAGAGGTAAGATAGAAAATGGTCATGTTTGGAAAGAATTAATAATTATAGAGAGTTATTGAGGGCATTGGTCACAATTATATTAGTGATCTTTGTAATTTTGATGGTGTAAAAACCTTAAATTTGTGATTATTTAAATGACCATATCATTTATTGGATACGAATTCATTAGGATGTTTTCTAAAAGATAGCTTTTCTAATGTTTTGAAATTATTTTACTATCTGTGAATAAAATTATATATACTTGATATTTTTCTATTTTATAAAGAAATTTTCATATTTTGGTTTCATTTTGATAAATTTATAATTAATCTCTTACCAAAAGAAATTAATATCCAAAAAATAATTTTTTATGCTTAAATAAGTACAATTTATTTTCAACATGTCATAATATCCGTAAAAGAGTGCCTTTTATTTCCTTCTTTATCTAACTATTTTACATAATTGATTATAGTTAGAAAAAAATTTCAAATGAAATAAATATTTCTTCAAAACACATATAAACATCACTACTTAATCATTAATATTTATTTTTCAAATTGAATAATTAAAAAATAGCATGATTTCCCCGACATCAAGTAGGTTAGTGGTAGGTGCTAAACCCTAATCATCTCGATGATGGGTTCATGACCTATATATGTTTTAAAATTAATGGGTTTTTACATGGAATGTAGTTTTTACATTTTAGAAAATATATTAAATAATTATTTTAACATTTCTAAATAAAGATGATGGACATCCTTGAAATTAAATTAATTATTAAGTAAACCTTTTACAATATTTTTTAATTAATTTTTTTTCACAATGTCTTAAAATCATCATTTATTGTCATTAAAATTTCATTAATTTTTATATTTACCCTAAATGATATAAATAACATTAATCATATATCTAAAAAATGTAAAGGACTTATTCTTCATATAAATTTTCATCTAAAACACACATATTCAATTAATTTTTAAAAAATGTCATTAATCTTTGTTTAATTACATCTGAAAAATATAAAATGATTTTATAAGATATTGAACATATGATTAATAATAAACACCATATTCCATAATGGTATCCAAAAATCTTATATTAATGATGAATTATATGATTCTAATAAAATCCAATGAAGGTTCATTATTCTTAAAATAAAGAGACTATTGATAAAAATACATCATAAATTTTTTGAATAAAAATATATAATTAAATATTCAATTTTATTTCAACAAAGGTTCTTCCTTGGTATAGGTTTTATCCTTGTACCTTAATTTTTAATATCTACTAAGGTCCATTATACATGGTTTTAAATAATATATGAATTATCAAAGCATACCCCCCAGAAGATGTAAACATGGTGTGGTGTGTGGACCATTTCCATGCACCATGTGATGATTGGGTCATTCCATGCGCATTGTTTTTAGAGTTATTATACATAGTTCTATATATTACAATACCACATACACTTATAGTATCCATAAAGGGATTTATTTCAATGAAAAATCACATAATATCTACAATAAAAAATATTTAGGATGTTATTCTATACTAATTCTTAAATTCTATCATAAGGTTATGATCCATAATATATGTTTTCCAAAAAAAAATTCCTAGGATTTATAAAAAACAAACTATGATAAAAAATCTATAAACCCTAACCCATGTTGCAAATATCTAGAGCCTACATTATTACATTGACATAGTATTATGGTATCTTATCATAAAGGAAAAAACAATTTAGCAGTTTTGGGAAACTAGATGCATACATGATAGCGATTTTACATTTGGAATATAGAATAAACCATAATACAATACAAAATAATATTTATATAATCCTTAAAAAACATTCAACGGATTAATCTTCATAACCCTATGAATTAAAAAAATATTGGAGAGCTCAAATATTCTGTAAGGGAATTGTACAATGGAAGCTATCATGAATTCATTAGTATAATTAAAATGTAAATGTAAATAATAGAGAAACATTGCCATTTAAATAAATTTAATATCTGGATAAGATAATTTATAATCAATATTGAATGGTAAATATCTAATAACATTTTAATTTTAAACTATATTATAAGAATGAAATTTATCTAGAGATAATATCATAACACAAATATAAAGGATATTAATAAATATTTTTTTTAATTGGGTAAACATTTATTCAATATATGTCATGATTCATAGGAAGATGATTCCTTTAATATAATGATCAGTCACAAGATGGTTCTGAACATACTAGATATAAATCGACCTAAATTTTCCAACATTATCACTACCTTCATGACCATTCATAGGACAATTTAAAATGACAAGTGACAAACTCATAGTGTTTTTCTAACAGATTTTCTCTCATTAGAATTTGATACATGTAGGAGAATTCCTTATCAAGTTCCTAACACATATACTAAAATTCCAAATCATTCCTCATATATCAAATAATCATTTTAAATCCTGAACAATGTACCTTATCATCAAATATACATATTGGTTAAATAATACATATTTATCAATATGTCCCCTAATAAGAAAATATCTTTCAATGTAAACATAGTATGATATAATAGTGTACAATTTAATAAATAAGAATATCGATGATAAATAATGAAGATACTTATATAAAATGTAATGTACAATGGTTATAGGAATGTGAATATTCCAAGGAGAAACTAAGAACTAAAAAATATAAAAAAAGTAAATTTCAATACTATCCTTCATCAAAATAATCTTAAACCATCCAGTATAACATTAAGGAAAGTATATACATATACCTATTTGATTAATAATAATGTGTTGATTTAATTTATGAATAGAGTTTAAAAAATTATATTTATACAAATCTTTAGGAAAATATCATTTTTATTTGGAAAGCATATTGGAAATTATTTTCTTTGAAAATAATTTTTAAAAAAATATTTAAAAAGGTCCTAATAAACATTAAAATCTAGATTCAAAAAAATTATGAACATGTTGGTGGGTAATTCTATACATTATAAATATTTTAAAAATAACATTCTTTTTATTGTGCATAATAGTTATGAATTTTCCTTGTTTACGAGTAAAATATAAGATTCTTTTAATATTTCTGGAAGAATCCAAATGATCATTGTTAAGAAAAAAACATAACATTCCTTTGAAATTTTTTTTAAAAGGTAAAAATTGGTAAATATTCCTTTTATAAATATTTTTAAAAACATTAAAAATTATTTTTCAAAATATTGTTTATAAAAAATTGTTTTGAAAAAAAATAGATTTCTCACCGAACAAGGAAATGAAGATAGATTTTTTTAAACAAGTTCACAATTAATTTATGTAATAATGAGAAAAAATTATAAATATTAATTGATAATATCATGAATAACTATAGGATATGAATATAAAATACCTTATTAAATAATGATCAAATAATATCCTTGAATTAAAATGTAAGAATAAAGAATCATTATTTCAATGAGATAGTGAAGTATACTATTTAACACATCATCATTATGACATGGAAATCAACCATTGAATCTATTATGATTATAAACTATAAATAGTAAAAAATAAATTGGAAGTACGATAAAATATAATCAAAATTAAATATATTCATAATCATTACATGGAATTATTGACGAAGTAGATGTTTAACCCAATGATTGGAAATTGATTTAAATTCCCTAAAACATTGTAAATTTTATGTAAAATCCACATAGACATAATAATTAAACAGAAAACCTAAAAAAATATTAATATTACTGTATTCAAGAAATTACATGTCAAAGGGGTAGTCTATACACTAAATAAAAATAATTTAGTGTATAACATTGTAATATGCCTTAATGAAATGAAATAAAGACGAAATCATTTAACATGCATTCTATTTGTGGAATGATATTTACCATCATTTAAAGCTGTTTTAAAATTTTATTAAATTACTATATAACTATATTAATATTCACAATATCATATATGATCATTTATTAATATCTTATTACCCATTAGTTCATATTCCATCATTATTTTCATTGTTTTAGGTGTTAATTAATGTGTTTTCTAATGCCTGTTTCACCATGAAAAATATGGTTCTTGCACATATTATATATATTCACCATCTCAAGATTAATAATAATGACCTAATTATCATATTTTCACCTCAATTTTGTATTTTAAACCATCCATGAATTATGGAAATAAAAAATGAATCATGGTATGATCATTGATTTGGTAGGTCGTACATATGCATCAATGACATTTCCATTTTTCATCATCATTATGGAAAGAATGAAACTAATATTTTACCAATAAAGAATGAAAATAATATAATATATACCATATTATATTCTAATATATATATATATCTTCCATGCGGTGTGGTGATCAAAATTGAGCCACATATTATCCTTAAGGTAGTAGTCTAGACATACACAAACAATGTTATCATCTTAACTTGAGTGAAATGGAATGAAATTAAGTGATCTAAATTATCATTCATGAATTATGAATATTTCATGAATAAATTTTTTTACCATTTATATCAAATATAATAATTAACCTTGTCTTTACCACCTTCCACGTAAACCATTAGTGAAAGGAGAAGCATATCATGTTGCAAGGTGGTAGTCTGTCATACACTGAAGAGGCATTATTGTTTTCAATAAAACATGGATTTCAAAAGGATATATACGATATAATTAATCAATAATTATAATTTTTTTATAAATATAATACATATAATTTATTACCATCATCATAACCAATCGTGAAATGTTGTAATGGAAAAAAGAACAACATTAGTCTGTGAGGCGGTTGTCATATGTATACATGGAATATGATATCATAACGCATTTGATAGAAGAGGAGATAATTTTAGTTAACAATATTTTTATAAAAATGTGTCTATATATATAATATATTGAATTTATTATATCATCACAGTTTAATTAAAATTTACGTAGGTGGGTAAATATGAAACATAAAGACACTCATAGAAGATCATTAACTCTTCATTGGGAATCCACTATAGGATTCCACAAATTCAGTAAAAGGATGATTGTATTAATAGTATAATGATTCTTGGGTTAGATGATTTATGTTAGTAAGTTATTAGGGAAGTTTTAAAAAAAAGAAAATTTGTTTTAAGGCATGAATTTGAGAGGACATTAGGTGGACTTTTATAAGTGGGGGAGAGGAGACCCATGGTATTTTTAAAAAGAATTGACTTCTCTATTGTATTTCATGTGTCACAAAGATATAAAATGGAAATTTATAAAAATTAATGATTAATGGAATAAATATGGTCCTAAATAATTTTTTAAATATGTTTTATGGCATTTTTATCATTCCCATTAGTGTTTAACCCTTGGTAAATCCATTTTACATAATTTGTGCTAATTAAAATTTACCATATCAACAATTCATTTTAGTCAAAAAATAATTTGAAATTACAAGAAATTTAGAACTAATTATCATTAGAAATAAATATTTTTTTTAAAAGTTGACTTGTATAATTGTAAAATTTTAATTTAAAAATAATCTTGTGGATGTGACGAAAACCGGGTTTTTTATGTGAATCTTCTGAAAGGGTTATAATGTTTTTAAATATAATTTCAATTCGTAAATTATTAAATGTAACTAAATTGTATAAAACTATAGAAATTGAACTATGTTTCCTTTAGATACAATTCAAAATAGAATTTTAAAATAGAATTTATTCAAAAGAAAAGGTAGTTTTAAATTAAAATTCTGTACTCCTCACTATTCATCAAAAAAATGAAATTTTTAAGAAAAGTTTAGAAAATTATCTATTAGATAGTTTTTGTATCATTATTTAAATAATTATGTTTTATATATAAAATAAGGTTTCTAATAGTCAAAAAAATCAATTTTTATTTTTGAGCACAATGGGAGACTAAACTGCCTTTAAAAAATAATTTTTTCTATAAACATTTCTTTTTCTTTTAAATGATTATTAATTTATTAATAATCAATAAGATATTAATATACAGGTCAAATTTTGTTTAATTTTTAATTAAATAATATTCATTTGCTTCAATTAAACATCTTAGTTATAACTATTATATTACATAATAATATTAATATTATAATATTGTATGGTAAAACTCTTTCTTACATGTAATGAAAACTGTCGATGTAACTCATTATTGTGTATGACATAAAATAATAAAGCATTAAGTATAAAAAAATAAATTTTGGATGTTTATGTTTTTTAGAAATAAATATATTCTAAAGAATCTGGGTGTTATATTTCCTCATATTCTTTTTGTTGCATGTCAAACACGATATCAAATACAATGTCCTTATTTTAAAATTTCTGGTTTTTACAATCATTAAATATTTTATAGATTAAATTTGTTTATAGATGGATTTTGAAGACACATAAATCATATTTTATATTAAATTTAATCAATGAATTTTATTTAAATATATAATATTGAATATTTCATAATAAATATTATTTTTATGATCAAAAACACATTTTAAAATAAAAATTATTATTTTCACTAATAATAAACTAAATATTACTTACCCAGATAAATTTTTTGAGAAAACGTGATAATAATATATTATGTAATCATTTTTACTGTTTTCTTATAAAATATTTTTAATATTGATCATTAAAATTATCTACCAATTCTAAAAATATGTTACCATTTTAACAGTGAAAAAAGGAAAAAAGTGTTTTACTAAGAAAAATAGACACAATGAATGTTAATAGAATGTATTGAAAAGAAATGGTTATTTTTTTTATTGACCATAATATATCTTCTCCCTATTATTTTACATTTTGGAGTAAAAATCCCTTTCAAACATGTTCTCTATTCCTATTAAGAAGATATATTTATGATAAACTATCTCTTCCACTTATAAAAGGGTTCATCCACCATCCACTCAATGTCAAAATAATAATTTGAATTACTATTGTAAACTGGTCCATTTAAATTTATATAGTTCTATCTTCTATGAAAATAATCCTCAGTTTACAGTAATTTTTTTCTATATCCTCAATTTCCCAAATGTCCTCCAAAGTAATGCTGAAGTTATTTGTGTGAGTACTCATCAGTTTTTATCATATATTATTTTCAATAATTTTCTCATAAATATAATTTTCCATTCATTTATAATGAAATAATTATTGTTGGAATACATAATTTTATTATGTTGATGTAATAATGGTTATGTTCCTTTCCTCTTTTCACATTGTTTTTTGAAAACACCATCCATGGATACGTGAAAACTATCAACTCCATGAAAAACCTCTTCCACTATTCATAACCACTATACATGGATGGATAAAAAGATATATTTAATGAATAATTGTTTTTTACATTATTATTATTCAAAAAATATAATTAAATTTCTATATTTCTGCCAATATATTGAAATATAAAATTTCATCACTATGTGTGAGAGAACATGCACCACAAAAGAGTGTCATATTACATTTATTTCATGGCCTTAAAAGGATTGTTAGACAAATTATATGATAAATATATATGAAATTAAGAATTAATATATTTCATAAATATTAATTTGAATTGGTGAAACAAAAAATAGTTATCATTATAATATTATCCATTTTAAAATGAATACTACACAAAACGAGTTCATCAAGTATTCTTACATGTGAACAATACACAAAGAATCCATTATGTGAACATGTTGATACACAAATAATTGAAAATAATTAACTCAAATATATTTTCTTATAATAAAATATTTAAAATTATATCATTGAACTATGTTCACTATCAGTATGACAAAACTTGTATGAAATAGTCTAAATTACTAACATAAAATGAAGACAATAATCTGTAACTAATAAATACAAGAGTATTAGATAATTATAATTAAATAAAATAAGAAAATATATATTAATATAGTATAGAATAAACATATTAAGATAGTTATGTTTTTCAAAATCAAGGTTAATGGTTATTCAGGAATGACACGAGAAAAAGGTATGTGTGTCATTCCAATTTCATTTCTGAATCGATATTTTTAAAAATGATTTTCAATATGGAAATAATTTTTCGAATGTTATCTCTAAAGAAAAAACCTTTTTATTATCCTCCAGTTAATATTTAGTATCCCTGTTTTATCTCTCAATTTAACTTCCCTTTGTAATTAAGTTATCTAATGCGATTTTTATAAGTGAAACAAGCCCCACAATTGTTTTTCAGATGATAATTTTATTTATATAGGTCCATATTCATTATATGGATCCAGTTATCCAATCATTAATAAATTATTAACAAAATTTTACACAATTTTAAATTTATTTTAAAGGTTTTAAAATAGTTTTTTAATGATTCCAACATGTTTAATTTTTACAAAATTGTCCCTTTTTAATGATTTTCTTATTAAGAAATCATTTTATCATTATTGTCATTAATATTTTTTATAACCCATTAAATATTTTATAATGGTTGTAAAAAAAATTTAATTCCACGATTACTTAGAAAAAATGGATGTTTCGTCTTATTTTACAATATTATTTTTTTCCAACAATCATATGATGGTATTCGTTCATCTATGACAACATATATTGATGTGCATAGTGGGATATAACCATATTCCACCATCCGTATCCTTTATCTATATGCCTTATGAAATGTTCTATGCATTCATTTATTTTTCCCTTGTCAATTCCAGGGGTAAATTAACATTGGTTGAACTATAATTGTTTTCATGTTCTTTTGACACACATCTAACAGGGCTCTTATTAGGTGTCTAGTGGATTTATTATAACACTTAGATACATTAAACATGTTTATTTCTCATCAAATAAAAAAAGGGTACGCGTGAGGTTACCCCAAACCGTAGATTACACATGTGGTTAGACCAATCCTAATAGTACATGGGTTGTGATCCGAAGGTAATAATGGTACATCGGAGGTAAACTTAATCCTACTATTTGATGAATATATCTTGGGAGGGCATAAAAATTAATTTCTTTAATTATGTTTCTTCAACAATATTTTGTCATATTCTTATTACTATTTTGTAATTTAATAGTAACTGGTTGATTACAATAAAAAATACTAACTAATCTTGTAATTATTATCAATTAATTTTTCCTAAAATCAATAATTATGATTTATGTATCTGGCAATGAAATTTAATTATCTTGATCATTTTCTTATACCATTATCATTATATTACTCTCAATTAATATTTATTAATGATATCTCCCATGATTAATATTATTGGGTAAATTACACATCCCATTTTATTTTTCTATTCCCCACAATTATGGTGAAAGTTATTCTGTAATATGAGTCTATAAGGGTACCTTATTTGAGGAATGTTTTGTGATATTTAGAATGCTATTCCCATATAATCTTATTATAAGACTATTCTTTAAGAAAACTAGACCTTTTTTGTTCTCAAGTGTGTATTCTTATTCTATAAATTGAATATTTACCTAGAAAGATGTTATATTTATGTAATTTATACTAAGGTTTGATTATATGGTACCAAATTAGGGTTGACTTATTAATGTGGGTTTGGATTATAAATCATTAGTGATAATCCTAAGCATTTCTTGAAATGTTAAAAATATTCAAAAAAATATTCATAAATAATATGAAGGTCATTTTATTTGAAGAAAATCATTGTATAGATACATGTAATTTTATGTAAGCTCTAGAATAGATTCACAAAGTGTTATAAACCCAAATAATATTGGTTAGGTATTAAGTCAATATTCACTGATGCTTGAGAAATAAGACTAATTTCACACCTTCTTTAGCACTCCATGTGTATATGAATCAATAAAATCTTATACTATTTATAATAAGTTATGAAGTATTTTAATATTTTATTCTATTAAAAAAATAAACATTATTGTTTAATAAGATTGTTTCACATTTTTATACATCCTAGGAATTATTTTTACTGTAACCTAGTTTTATCATAATTATTTAGGCATGATCATCACACAATTCTTTTTAGATTTATTCAATGGATTTAGCATGGAGTAACTAACTAAATAATATATTTAGTAGATAAAGTAGTGGTTATCCTAAAAAAATAAAAATGACATGGGAATTTGGATAAAAATGGTTTTTGTAAATTCCTTCCCAAATTTCTCAAAACATGACTAAAATGTGAACCATGTTTGAGAAACAAAATGTATTAAAAAAGAATAAACATTTTTTGAGTCCATTATGTGAAAACATCCACCATCCATCATTGGTTCCATCAATCCAATTATTTCTATGAAATAGATCAATACTATAAAAAGATATTATCCATTACCCAACGCATTGACCATGATAATATGTTTTTGTTGTATTTATTATTGAAGGTAAAGATAATTAATGTTGGAATCTTATGATGAATATGATAA